>CM019072.1:7442987-8652359 GCA_009667805.1 Leptobrachium leishanense | reverse complement strand
GCATACACACATTCACCCATACATAAATGCACCCACATATACATGCACCGAATGACACACACACGTACAAGAATGCACCCATCCATGCACCCAGAAATGCACTCCCACACACACACATACATGCACTCACCTACACACACACCCATGCACCCTCGCACACACATACAGGCACCCATCCCACGCACACACATACATACAAGCACCCACGCACACACATACATATATGCACACACACATGCACCCACGTACACACACACATGCACCCACATACACACACACATGCACCCACGTACACACACACGCACCCACGTACACACACGCACCCACATACACACACACATGCACCCACGTACACACACACATGCACCCACGTACACACACCTACATACACACATACTGCACCCACGTACACACATACATGC
The DNA here is from genome assembly GCA_009667805.1 of Leptobrachium leishanense. Lineage (NCBI taxonomy): Eukaryota > Metazoa > Chordata > Amphibia > Anura > Megophryidae > Leptobrachium > Leptobrachium leishanense. The sequence continues at coordinate 8,651,937 of CM019072.1, read as the reverse complement.
ACCCACGTACACACACATGCACCCACGCACACACATACTGGCACCCACGTACACACATACTGGCACCCACGTACACACATACACCCACGTACACACATACATGCACCCACGTACACACATACATGCACCCACGTACACACATACATGCACCCACGTACACACATACGTGCACCCACGTACACACATACGTGCACCCACGTACACACATACGTGCACGCACACATATACAACCAGCTCCGTTCTCTCCATCTTTGAAGAAACGACTTTCAGTCAAGTCGACCTAGTCGTGTTTCTCATTTGTAAAGTACAAAACCATATCCAAGCGAGTGTAAGAGGGCGATTACACCGCAAACTAACGGTTCAGCATCAAGCGAATTAACTCACCGAAGCTCCCTACATAGAGCGACGCTGGGACTTTGTTGTCCAGTGATCTTTAGACAGTCCGCTCATCTGCACGTCGTGATGTGAGCCTTAGAATCAGAAATCCCAGCAGTATAAAAACATTTCCCGTAACCACCAGCCCCTGATTAAAACCAAGCGCGCCTTAATTAATTCCCTCCATTAGGTCTGCACTCAGGGTTCATTACGAGGCGATCAAAGCGATAGCTTTATGTTATTATCTACAAATGAACCGGAGGAATCAGGTCTCACACGGAGCTGTGCGTCTCAGCCACGGTGATGCTTGGAATTCCGCCACTATATAAAGCAAGGCTGTTAAACTCGGCCCGCCAGATGTTTCCGAACTACAATTCCCATCTTTATACGGCCATTTATTACAAAGGAAGAATTCTGGGAATTATTAGGCTATCATCATCTGGGGGCCCGGATTTTGATACCCCTGATATAAAGGGTCAAACAGGCGGATAGAGACCATTACACAAAGCTCTGACATTAAATCTCAATATGTTAGAATAAGCAGATCCTGAATATTTTCAGTATGGCTGAAGGGTTTTGCAGCTTTTCATAACATTTCCATATGACGTAATTACTTTTTTCCTTTGGTTTTGTAGGAATTTGACATTTTATACGTTGAACCCTGAGCAGAAGTGCGGTCTTAATGCTTCTATATGTGTCAGAGGACCGGAAATTATATCAGATACACAGGATTGTTCATAAAGAGCTATTATGACGCATCCAGACTTCTTTATGTTGGTTTCCATGGGGATTCCTCCACATTTAGACTGTAAACCTCTATAATCACGCTTTTTACATAACCCGCAATGTTTCCGGACTAACACTTTAATGCGTGGAAAGGTCACTTTAAATGTCCTATTAAAAGAAGAGCTGGGAGTCCTTATCCCCCCCCCCCCTCAACTAGCTGCTCTATTAAATACGCACGTTACAACTCCGTCCGTAACATTGTAATTAAAGATATAGTAAAATCTGATAGGTCGGTAACTCTCACTTACCGAGCCTGGCAACCCGGGGGAAATCGCCGCTGCTGCAAAGCAAACGGTGGAGGTTATTGCACGTTTCATTCTCCGAGAGTGATAAGGATATAATTGTCTGGGGTTGTGGAAGCCAAATGGTTAAACGTTCATAGCTGGGATGGATTGATGGCATCTCGCTGACCCCTTACAGCCAAGGGAGCAAAAAAAAAAAAAAAAAATAAAAAAATTACAAAAATCACAAATCTGCACTTCTAACTGCGGGCACGGATTCGGGGGGTTGTAGCGCATTTGCCCGCGGAGCCAGTTCTCACTCTGGGGACTTGACAGTGAAGAGGCAGATCCGGGGTATTATTGGGGCGCACGAGTCCCTACGGCAGGGCTACCATCAGGGAGGGTGACAGGCCATGACATGTTTAGGGGTTCGGCGGCTGCAGGGGGCCCTAGCCCTCGTTTACCCTGTGCGGCTTGTCTAAGTGACACAGATGTAAGGGTCTCTCCATGCCACCCAGAACTGGTCCACCAACACATTTCTTGGTCAGCCACGGCATCTAGGCGAGTAAGAGTAGTCCAACTCATCACTGACAGAGCAGTTAGTATAATCTGCACCAGGTAGAGGTGCAGAGTGAATGCTCTCCAAACAGGGAACACTTTTTAACCCCTTGCTAGTCCAACTGGGATTTGGCCCTCGCCCTGTAACATAAAACAAACAGAAAAGGAAGGAAAATGTTTACTGAAAATATGTGGCTGAGGGAAATCGGGCCCTGGCGAGTGGTTCCATAAAGGGGCCCAATGATTTCTGATCGCCGCCCAGCCCCACACGTCACTACTGGTGTACGAGACTGCGCTTTTTAGACGGATTTACATTTGATTTTTAGAATTGCCTCTCTCGGGCCCTTATTGCCAATTTTAATGCAGAAGACCATGGTATTTATGCCTTTGACTTTGCAAACATCTTGCTAACCCCAAGAGCTCACAATCTAATTTGTCTTCACATTCCAAGTGAAAAAGAAGTAGGGAATGAGCCATGATTTGTGTATGTAGTATTAATTGGAAAAGAGGCAGGATAAAATGGTTTGCCCTGCTCCCAGGTCATTCCTGGGAAATAAAAAGCAAAAATCAGGTGGCTGCCATATGGGGGAAAACACAGGATATATGAGAGCACAGACAGCGCCCACCCAGGTCAGGTTTCAGCTTGGCTGTGCCACGAGCGAGGAATGATCCAGTACGGTTTGTAAATCAGACATGGTGCCAGACTGGAAAAGAAAAGAAGATAATGCAACCTTTTTTTTCCAGGTCAGTTATTTTAACCTAAAAATGTTTCAATTCTCATGTCTGCTTGCGGGAATGTACGCCTTAGTGACCACAACACTGTTGTCTGAATGGAGGATTATCACGGTCATCGTTCTTGATGTCTATCGTTCTCATAGAAATCAGAATTGTACACGTCTCCGTAAAGAAGCCAACGGCGGCGGCCCGTCAGCTCCTGCTCCTCCGAAATCACAAGTGACAGCTGTAGTCAGCAGAACCGACAAATGTGCCAGCAACAATGACTTGCAACGTGTATTGTCTGTACTGTGACAGTGTGTTTATAAACATATACACACACAGCAAGGATCAGAATTTAAAGTGCAAAGTCACTGGCTACTTTTGTTTCTTGTATGCCCACATGCACCATGTTGCAGCACTCCTGGGCTCTGTTGAAGTGTCTTTTTATTACATGTTTTTCACCCTAGGATACTGCTGAACGTTGCCGGTAGATGCAAAAAGCATCTAATAAAAGGACACTTCAACAGAGCCCAGGAGTGCTGGTACTTCTTGGTTTCTCAGATTTGCCACATCCAGAATAAAGTCCGAGTATTAAGTTCAACGTGAAGCGGATCTGCCCTTAAGTCAAAGCCTGCTCCCCAGGCCCAGGGCACCTAGTCCCTTAATGGCATAGCTTACTGTAGCCAGAGGGGAAGCAGGCAGAGACCCTAGCACTACAACTCCCAGATCGGCCTCGTTTCCCTGGACATGTATAATTCATTCAGGCTGATGGGCAGTGTATGAAAACTAGAACCCTGCACTCCTGCCGTATATGTAGTAATCGTGTGCTGCAGGTAAGACTTCCCAGTGTAATCCCAGGTGGCCCGTCCGGATTAGATTTTTCTTCTGTAGCAAATGAATTATACATACATCTGGGCAGCACCTTCCCTGTGCTTCAAGAAATAATAATATATGTAAAAAAAAACATGGCTGATCTGGCAACCCCAAGGAGCATAGCAGCTACAAAGCTCTCACTAACTCAGCTCCCCACTACCTGGTTAAAAAGCCAGAATCCACATTGTACACAGGGCCGGTGCAAGCATTTTTGTTTACTCAAGTGAAGTTGTGTTTTGGTGCCCCCCTCCACCAAATCCGTGCCATGCCAATCAGGAGTGTTTGGTGTCCTCACGCATTGCCAATCTATGCTGTGCCTGGTGCCCCTCCTGTGCCACAGGGCCAATCTACAGAGTGTGTGGTCCCCTCCTTTGGCAATGTGGCATAGGAGGGGCACCAGGCACTGCACAAATTTGCAATGTGGCCTGGTGGTGCCCCCTGGTCTTGCTGTGTCAATATACCCACATATTTCAAACTGCCTGCCACTCCAAGTGTTTCCCTGTGATCCTGCAACCTACCACTCTCACTCTGTTGCTGTGGTCCACTGTCTGACTCCAGGTCTCCAGAAGCAGACTGGCAGCAGGGTCCTCGTCCTCTAATTCAATTCACCCCCCCTTAATTCGTTTTTCCCCTTTAATTACTTTCACCCCCTCCCCCCTTAAATTAATTTCATATAGCGTATGACAGAGCTCCACAGCAATAAAACTCACAGTAATGTGCGCTGTGTATGAGCGTATGACAGAGCTCCACAGCAATAAAACTCACAGTAATGTGCAGGGTGTATGAGCGTATGACAGAGCTACACAGCAATGTGCGGTGTGTATGAGCGTATGACAGAGCTCCACAGCAATAAACCTCACAGTAATGTGCGCTGTGTATGAGCGTATGACAGAGCTCCACAGCAATAAACCTCACAGTAATGTTCAGTTTATGTGTATGAAAGGATCACTGAGCTCCACAGCAATAAAACTCACACTCATACACACTGACCATTACTGTATCACAGAGCTCCACAGCAATAAAACTCACAGCAATGTGTGGTGTGTATGAGCATATCACAGAGCTCCACAACAATAAAACTCACAGTAATATGCAGTGTGTATGAACGTATCACAGAGCTCCACAGCAATAAACCTCACAGTAATGTACCGATATCAGTTTACCCAAACCCCCAGCAGAACATTACACACACACACACACCCAGCAGAACATTACACACCCCCCCAGCAGAACATTACACACACACCTCCCCAGCAGAACATTACACCCTTGTAGCAAAACATTACCCCCCCAGCAAAACATTACACCCCCCAGCAAAACATTACACCCCCCCAGCAAAACATTACACCCCCCCCAGTAGAACATTACACCGCCCCCGAGCAGAACATTACACCCCCCCCCCGAGCAGAACATTACACCTCTTACGCCTCTCTGCCCAGTCCTCCTTCACACTACAGTGGAAGCACGCAGGCTGACTCTGCTGCAGGGCCGCACCCTAAGCTTTGGGGTTTGTCCTCTAAGCTTTTCTGCGGCTGCGTGCCCTGGCTATGCGTGTCACGTGAGGAGGGCGGTGCCAGATTATGCAGCGTGCCTGCTCATGTTTGGAATGTGGGACTGAGGCAGGCACACTGCATCGGTTTGAGAGTGTGCGGCTGGGCCCCTGGTTGATGTCTGAAGATCATTCATAGCTCCGCTGCCGGTATGTTAAAAAAAATTTCCACCCCTCACACTGACAGCAAGCCAGGACAGTAAGGCGGCCGCCTGTGCCGCCTTACACTAGCGCCGGCCCTGATTGTACACTAAGTACCACAAAATACAGTGTACATTGTGCAAAATGTAGTGTACATGATCCAGTGCACGGCATGTGAAAAGGGCAGCTATATTGATGAAACTAGCCTCACACTATCTCAGGATGAACATGCACAGACACTCCATCAAGAACCATCAGGAAAATACATATTGTACCCCGGTGGGGCATCACTTCAATCTAACAGGCCACTCCATCCAAAACCCTCAGAATTAAAATTCTCAAAGGACATTTTAAAGACCACCGTGAACGCAAGACATATGAAATGAAAATGATCACATATTTTAACACTATAAAAGAAGGACTCAATGTGGATTCTGGCTTTTTAACCCATTATCATAACGTCACATAACATTCAAAATTCTGGCTGATGTTTTGTTTCTTCTTGGATTCACTTTTTTGTTTTTTGTATGTCTCTTTCATCCTTCACTGTTTTGTGATTATGTTTTTTTCTTTTTCACTTTTTTTCTTTCTTTCAAGTTGTATGATCTTATCTCTTTTGTTTTATTATGGGCCCAAGATCCCTCGTGTTTATTTCCCCAATTTTGAACATACCATTTGACTCTCACTTTTTACGACATCTAAACCCCCACCCATGTGCCCCTTAATTGTTTTAATGTTCAATTCTAGGAACTGATCAGTAAGCTTCCAGACCTGAGGAAGAGAGGACTCCTCACGAAAGCCTGTTTTTTAAATGTAACGTTAGTCCAATAAAAAAGGTATCACTACGTACTGCTATACTCGTGATATATATATATATTATACACACACACACACGTAAAAAAATATATTTGCCTGCAATTGCACATACACCTTAAAAAGTATGTCTAACCACCATTGCTAGTGTCAAAATACTTTCCCTGCTTCTAGATGACGTTATCAATCAACTAATTTTTTTAATGAAACTCCGTTAAGATCAGAAGCCAAGCTGACCATGTAAGGAAGCAAAATTTGTAGTTGGAGTGTTAACCGCTGAGCTATCGCACCAAGTCATGGTATCCATTCAGTTTGCCGCTTGACTAGTTTGATTATATATATATATATATATATAATATATATAATGTTTCTATAAGGCCTATGTATTATAGAGGGTGTTACAATCTTTGCAAGAAAGCAAAAACTTTGTTATTAAGACGTTAATTAACGTGATTGCTACAGGAACAATTGTCAGCAGTTCTAGAATTTGTTCTGCAAAGCGTTCCCTTTTTAACTTACTTTTCCAGCAAAATCCCACAAGGCCTGACGCAGCATCCAGCCAGAAATCAGGTGAATCGCACGTCTGGGAAAATGTTTTCGGACCCAGGAACAGATGAAGTATTTTAACTAAGAACGAAAAAAAAAAAAAGAATAATTAGAAGAAAGAAAAGACAGTTCTTCCCCCCTTTAGTATGTTAGGTTTTCATGTTTTCCATCTACAAAGTAAAACACCGTTTATATATAGTTAAAACCCCAGGCCACACAGTTACGCGGTGTGTTTACTTGTGAGCGCTGATTGATTTTATGAACAGATGAGAGAACACCCGGTAGCATTTCTGCATTGTGCGTCTGGAATTTACCATCAACCGAAAACAATTAACTTCATCTGAGCCCTTAAAAGCCACCACAAAACCATCCAGGGGGTTTTATTTACCAACGTGTGCGTAAGAGGCAAAGAGGAAAAATGTATAGGTGTGAACTCAGCTATTCATTCAATACTGGTTTATTCAGCCACAATATTGAATTCCTTTGTTATGCTCTTCAATAATCACTGTTTGGTAAAGAACAATTATTATTCTTTGTAAGCATCTACTACCCTTTCTATTTCACTGTCACTTTTACTGCCATCGCTGGGAGTTTACTCCATGTATCTACTACCCTTTCTATATCACTGTTACTGCCCCCACTGGGAGGCTATTCCATGTATCTACTACCCTTTCTATGTCACTGTTACTGCCCCCACTGGGAGGCTATTCCATGTATCTACTACCCTTTCTATATCACTGTTACTGCTCCCACTGGGAGGATATTCCATGTATCTACTACCCTTTCTATATCACTGTTACTGCCCCCACTGGGAGGCTATTCCATGTATCTACTACCCTATCTATATCACTGTTACTGCCCCCACTGGGAGGCTATTCCATGTATCTACTACCCTTTCTATATTGCTGTTATTGCTCCCGCTGGGAGACTATTACGTGATTCTACTGCCCTTTCTATATCACTGTTACCTTTACTGCTCCCACTGGGAAGCTATTCCATGTATCTACTACCCTTTATATATCACTGTTACATAGAATAGCATCCCAGTGGGAGCAGTAACAGTGATATATAAAGGGTAGTAGATACATAGAATAGCCTCCCAGTGGGAGCAGTAAAGTATCTACTACCCTTTATATATCATTGTTACTGCCCCCACTGGAGGCTATTCTATGTATCTACTACCCTTTCTATATCACGGTTACTGCCCCACTGGGAGGATATTCCATGTACCTACTACTCTTTCTATATCACTGTTACTACTGCCCCCACTGGGAGGATATTCCATGTACCTACTACCCTTTCTATATCACTGTTACTGCCCCACTGGGAGGCTATTCCATGTATCTACTACCCAGTTATATCACTGTTACCTTTACTGCCCCCACTGGGAGGCTATTCCATGTATCTACTACCCTTTCTATATCACTGTTACAGCCCCCACTGGGAGGCTATTCTATGTATCTACTACCCTTTCTATATCACTATTACTGCCCCCACTGGGAGGCTATTCCATGTATCTACTACCCTTTCTATGTCACTGTTACTGCCCCCACTGGGAGTCTATTTCATTTATTTACTACCCTTTCTATATCACTGTTACTGCCCCCACTGGGAGGCTTTCCCATGTATCTACTACCCTTTCTATATCACTGTTACTGCCCCCACTGGGAGGTTATTCCATGTATCTACTACCCTTTCTATATCACTGTTACTGCCCCCACTGGGAGGATATTCCATGTATCTACTACCCTTTCTATATCACTGTTACTGCCCCCACTGGGAGGCTATTCCATGTATCCACTACCCTTTCTATATCACTGTTACTGCCCCACTGGGAGGATATTCCATGTATCTACTACCCTTTCTAAATCACTGTTACTGCCCCCACTGGGAGGCTATTCCATGTATCTACTACCCTTTCTATATCACTGTTACTGCTCCCACTGGGAGGCTATTTCATTTATCTACTACCCTTTCTATATCACTGTTACTGCCCCCACTGGGAGGCTTTCCCATGTATCTACTACCCTTTCTATATCACTGTTACTGCCCCCACTGGGAGGCTATTCCATGTATCTACTACCCTTTCTATATCACCGTTACTGCTCCCACTGGGAGGCTATTCCATGTATCTACTACCCTTTCTATATCACTGTTACTGCCCCCACTGGGAGTCTCTTCCATGTAACAGTGATATAGAAAGGGTAGTAGATACACGGAATAGCCTCCAGTGGGAGCAGTAACAGTGATATAGAAAGGGTAGTAGATACACGGAAGAGACTCCCAGTGGAGCAGTAACGGTGATATAGAAAGGGTAGTAGATACTGCTCCCACTGGAGTCTCTTCTGTGTATCTACTACCCTTTCTATATCACTGTTACATGAAATAGCCTCCCAGTGGGGCAGTATCTACTACCTTTCTGTATCACTGTTACTGCTCCCACTAGGAGGCTATTTCATGTATCTACTACCCTTTCTATATTGCTGTTATTGCTCCCGCTGGGAGACTATTACATGTTTCTACTGCCCTTTCTATATCACTGTTACATGGAATAACCTCCCAGTGAAGGGCAGTAACAGTGATACAGAAAGGGTAGTAGATACTGCCCCACTGGGAGGCTTTTCCATGTAACAGTGATATAGAAAGGGTATATAGTAGATACATGGAATAGCCTCCCAGTGGGAGCAGTATCTACTACCCTTTCTGTATCACTGTTACTGCCCTCACTGGGAGGTTATTCCATGTAACAGTGATATAGAAAGGGCAGTAGAAACATGTAATAGTCTCCCAGCGGGAGCAATAACAGCAATATAGAAAGGGTAGTAGATACATGAAATAACCTCCCAGTGAGGGCAGTAACAGTGATACAGAAAGGGTAGTAGATACTGCCCCCACTGGGAGGCTATTCAATGTATCCTCTACCCTTTCTATATCACTGTTACCCTTACTGCTCCCACTGGGAGGCTATTCCATGTATCTTACTACCCTTTCTATGTCACTGTTACTGCCCCCACTGGAGGCTATTCCATGTATCTACTACCCTTTCTATATCACTGTTACTGCCCCCTGGGAGCTATTCCATGTATCTACTACCCTTTCTATAATTGCTGTTATTGCTCCCGCTGGGAGACTATTACGTGATTCTACTGCCCTTTCTATATCACTGTTACCTTTACTGCTCCCACTGGGAAGCTATTCCATGTATCTACTACCCTTTATATATCACTGTTACATAGACTAGCATCCCAGTGGGAGCAGTAACAGTGATATATAAAGGGTAGTAGATACATAGAATAGCCTCCAGTGGGAGCAGTAAAGGTATCTACTACCCTTTATATATCATTGTTACTGCCCCACTGGGAGGCTATCTATGTATCTACTACCCTTTCTATATCACTGTTACTGCCCCACTGGAGGATATTCCATGTACCTACTACCCTTTCTATATCACTGTTACTGCCCCACTGGGAGGATATTCCATGTACCTACTACCCTTTCTATATCACTGTTACTGCCCCACTGGAGGCTATTCCATGTATCTACTACCCAGTTTCTATATCACTGTTACCTTTACTGCCCCCACTGGGAGGCTATTCCATGTATCTACTACCCTTTCTATATCACTGTTACAGCCCCCACTGGGAGGCTATTCTATGTATCTACTACCCTTTCTATATCACTATTACTGCCCCACTGGGAGGCTATTCCATGTATCTACTACCCTTTCTATATCATTGTTACTGCCTCCACTGGGAGGCTATTCCATGTATCTACTACCCTTTCTATATCACTGTTACTGCCCCACTGGGAGGCTATTCTATGTATCTACTACCCTTTCTATATCACTGTTACTGCCCCACTGGGAGGATATTCCATGTACCTACTACCCTTTCTATATCACTGTTACTGCCCCCACTGGGAGGCTATTCCATGTATCTACTACCCTTTCTATATCACTGTTACTGCCCCCACTGGGAGTCTCTTCCATGTAACAGTGATATAGAAAGGGTAGTAGATACACGGAATAGCCTCCCAGTGGGAGCAGTAACAGTGATATAGAAAGGGTAGTAGATACACGGAAGAGACTCCCAGTGGGAGCAGTAACGGTGATATAGAAAGGGTAGTAGATACTGCTCCCACTGGGAGTCTCTTCTGTGTATCTACTACCCTTTCTATATCACTGTTACATGAAATAGCCTCCCAGTGGGGGCAGTATCTACTACCCTTTCTGTATCACTGTTACTGCTCCCACTAGGAGGCTATTTCATGTATCTACTACCCTTTCTATATTGCTGTTATTGCTCCCGCTGGGAGACTATTACATGTTTCTACTGCCCTTTCTATATCACTGTTACATGGAATAACCTCCCAGTGAGGGCAGTAACAGTGATACAGAAAGGGTAGTAGATACTGCTCCCACTGGGAGGCTTTTCCATGTATCTACTACCCTTTCTATATCACTGTTACTGCCCCCACTGGGAGGATATTCCATGTATCTACTACCCTTTCTGTATCACTGTTACTGCTCCCACTGGGAGGCTTTTCCATGTAACAGTGATATAGAAAGGGTATATAGTAGATACATGGAATAGCCTCCCAGTGGGAGCAGTATCTACTACCCTTTCTATATCACTGTTACTGCCCTCACTGGGAGGTTATTCCATGTAACAGTGATATAGAAAGGGCAGTAGGTACATGGAATATCCTCCCAGTGGGGCAGTAACAGTGATATAGAAAGGGTAGTAGATACATAGAATAGCCTCCCAGTGGGGGCAGTAACAATGATATATAAAGGGTAGTAGATACCTTTACTGCTCCCACTGGGAGGCTATTCTATGTATCTACTACCCTTTATATATCACTGTTACTGCTCCCACTGGGATGCTATTCTATGTAACAGTGATATATAAAGGGTAGTAGATACATGGAATAGCTTCCCAGTGGGAGCAGTAAAGGTAACAGTGATATAGAAAGGGCAGTAGAATCACGTAATAGTCTCCCAGCGGGAGCAATAACAGCAATATAGAAAGGGTAGTAGATACATGGAATAGCCTCCCAGTGGGGGCAGTAACAGTGATATAGAAAGGGTAGTAGATACATGGAATAGCCTCCCAGTGGGGGCAGTAACAGTGACATAGAAAGGGTAGTAGATACATGGAATAGCCTCCCAGTGGGAGCAGTAAAGGTAACAGTGATATAGAAAGGGTAGAGGATACATTGAATAGCCTCCCAGTGGGGGCAGTATCTACTACCCTTTCTGTATCACTGTTACTGCCCTCACTGGGAGGTTATTCCATGTAACAGTGATATAGAAAGGGCAGTAGAAACATGTAATAATCTCCCAGCGGGAGCAATAACAGCAATATAGAAAGGGTAGTAGATACATGAAATAACCTCCCAGTGAGGGCAGTAACAGTGATACAGAAAGGGTAGTAGATACTGCCCCCACTGGGAGGCTATTCAATGTATCCTCTACCCTTTCTATATCACTGTTACCTTTACTGCTCCCACTGGGAGGCTATTCCATGTATCTACTACCCTTTCTATATCACTGTTACTGCCCCCACTGGGAGGCTATTCCATGTATCTACTACCCTTTCTATATTGCTGTTATTGCTCCCGCTGGGAGACTATTACGTGATTCTACTGCCCTTTCTATATCACTGTTACCTTTACTGCTCCCACTGGGAAGCTATTCCATGTATCTACTACCCTTTATATATCACTGTTACATAGAATAGCATCCCAGTGGGAGCAGTAACAGTGATATATAAAGGGTAGTAGATACATGGAATAGCCTCCCAGTGGGAGCAGTAAAGGTATCTACTACCCTTTATATATCATTGTTACTGCCCCCACTGGGAGGCTATTCTATGTATCTACTACCCTTTCTATATCACTGTTACTGCTCCCACTGGGAGGCTATTCCATGTATCTACTACCCTTTCTATATCACTGTTACTGCCCCACTGGGAGGATATTCCATGTACCTACTACCCTTTCTATATCACTGTTACTGCCCCACTGGGAGGATATTCCATGTACCTACTACCCTTTCTATATCACTGTTACTGCCCCCACTGGGAGGCTATTCCATGTATCTACTACCTTTCTATATCACTGTTACCTTTACTGCCCCCACTGGGAGGCTATTCCATGTATCTACTACCCTTTCTATATCACTGTTACAGCCCCCACTGGGAGGCTATTCTATGTATCTACTACCCATTCTATATCACTATTACTGCCCCACTGGGAGGCTATTCCATGTATCTACTACCCTTTCTATATCATTGTTACTGCCTCCACTGGGAGGCTATTCCATGTATCTACTACCCTTTCTATATCACTGTTACTGCCCCCACTGGGAGGCTATTCTATGTATCTACTACCCTTTCTATATCACTGTTACTGCCCCACTGGGAGGATATTCCATGTACCTACTACCCTTTCTATATCACTGTTACTGCCCCCACTGGGAGGCTATTCCATGTATCTACTACCCTTTCTATATCACTGTTACTGCCCCACTGGGAGGATATTCCATGTATCTACTACCCTTTCTATGTCACTGTTACTGCCCCCACTGGGAGGATATTCCATGTACCTACTACCCTTTCTATATCACTGTTACTGCCCCACTGGGAGGATATTCCATGTATCTACTACCCTTTCTATATCACTGTTACTGCCCCACTGGGAGGATATTCCATGTACCTACTACCCTTTCTATATCACTGTTACTGCTCCCACTGGGAGGCTATTCCATGTATCCTCTACCACTGGCAGGAGGCTCTTCTTGGATTCTACTGGTTACAATATCACTCTCCATTGATGCAGACACCTTCACCTGCTTAATATGTGCAATAAAAGTATCTCTACACATATTTCATACACTCCAGGACAAGTGATGGAAAGCATAAGAATAAAGTCAGTATCCGCCGCAGTGAATGGAAGTCGATCAAAGCCTGAAAAACACTGTTTTATTAATGCTGAAATTCCCACTGTGACCATATGTCGATATTGCCTGCCAGATATTAAAAGACGAAATCCCCGCTCTATTTGCAGCGTTTACCTGCGTGTGGTATAAGATTATTTATGCCACAAGTGCGGGAGAGTGGGGGAGTGTTTAACTCTGCGTACCCTGAGTGGGATTTTGCATGGAACTACACACAAAAAAACTTGAATTCTTTCTAACACAGCGCTCGACTCATTTCATTTTTTTTATTATTATTATTTTGTGCCTGTAACAGTAATGCAACTTTTTGTTTTTTATTTCACTTTGTTACTGGGTCAAAGAGAACACAAACAAAATACACAAAAGAATAAACGCAAGGATGGCAAGACACAAAATAACCAACAAAGTCCAATAAACATGTGTAGGGTTATGCAGTCCCAGATTTTAACCCAGCCTCTAACTTTAAAGGCGCATCACCACTTACATAAACTGTAACTAGATTACTTGTGCATTACAAACAAAACTATAGAAACCACACACTGCTGTTCTTTTTCTTTGTTTGAAGTAATTGCATGTAAATAAGGAAAAAATAAAATTATTTTTTTTAATCTCCTGTTTGCATTTTGTGGATTTTTCCCATAATGCAACATTTACCAAAATCTGTGCAGGTTTTACTTCACAGCTGTGATTTATCCTCTATATTATTTAACAGTCAATGAGGTGGAGGAGGAAATGTTTAGATAAGGCAGCAGAAGGCTGTTGTTCTCCGGCTAACTGTGATAAGAGCTGGCAGCTTAATGAGAGAAGACAGGGAGCTTAAAATACTTCTACTCTCCACCGTGGTGATGTCCTTTGAATACATCCCACACAATACAATGATGTGGGTCAGTGATAGGGATGCACCGATACCACTTTTTTAAGACCGAGTACGAGTACAGATACTTTTGTTCAAGTACTCACCGATACCAATTACCGATACTTTTATTTTATGTGACGCTTTCCAATAAGAACAGACCTCCTATAAAGCCCCCAGGTCTCATGGATTTGCCCCAGCTCATGGATTTGCCCCAGCTCATGGATATCCTGACCCCAGCTCATGGATAATTGCCCCCAGCTCATGGATAATTGCCCCCCTGCTCATGGATATGCCCCCTTGCTCATGGATATGCCCCCCCTGCTCATGGATATGCCCCCCTTGCTCATGGATATGCCCCCTGCTCATGGATATGCGCCCCTTGCTAATGGATATGCCCCCTTGCTCATGGATATGCCCCCCTGCTCATGGATATGCCCCCTTGCTCATGGATATGCCCCCCTTGCTCATGGATATGCCCCCCTGCTCATGGATATGCCCCCCTTGCTCATGGATATGCCCCCTTGCTCATGGATATGCCCCCCTGCTCATGGATATGCCCCCCTTGCTCATGGATATGCCCCCCTTGCTCATGGATATGCCCCCCTGCTCATGGATATGCCCCCCTGCTCATGGATATGCCCCCCTTGCTCATGGATATGCCCCCCTGCTCATGGATATGCCCCCCTTGCTCATGGATATGCCCCCCAGCTCATGGATATGCCCCCTTGCTCATGGATATGCCCCCCAGCTCATGGATATGCCCCCCTGCTCATGGATATGCCCCCCTTGCTCATGGATATGCCCCCTTGCTCATGGATATGCCCCCTTGCTCATGGATATGCCCCCCTGCTCATGGATATGCCCCCCTGCTCATGGATATGCCCCCCTTGCTCATGGATATGCCCCCTTGCTCATGGATATGCCCCCCTGCTCATGGATATGCCCCCCTGCTCATGGATATGCCCCCCTTGCTCATGGATATGCCCCCCAGCTCATGGATATGCCCCCCTGCTCATGGATATGCCCCCCTGCTCATGGATATGCTCCCCCCTGCTCATGGATATGCCCCCCCTGCTCATGGATATGCCCCCCCTGCTCATGGATATGCCCCCCTTGCTCATGGATATGCCCCCCTGCTCATGGATATGCCCCCCTTGCTCATGGATATGCCCCCAGCTCATGGATATGCCCCCCAGCTCATGGATATGCCCCCCCTGCTCATGGATATGCCCCCCCTGCTCATGGATATGCCCCCACTCTCCGCTCATACTTACCTTCCTTCAGCGCCGCCGGTAAAGTCTTCGCGCGCGCGCGCTCCTTGGAAGGACCCCAGCCGCGACCACGTGGGACCATGTGATCGCGGCTGGGGTCCTTCCAACGAGCGCGCGTGCGGGAACTTTCCCGGCGTCGCTGAAGGAAGGTAAGTTTGAGCGGAGACCAGCTGCAGGGCCTGTCCGAATGCTCTATCGGCATTCGGACAGGCCCTGCAGCTGCTCACTTTGTTTATACTTACCTTCCTTCAGCGACGCCGGGAAAGTTCCCCGCGCGCGCGCTCGTTGGAAGGACCCCAGCCGCGATCACATGGTCCCACGTGGTCGCGGCTGGGGTCCTTCCAAGGAGCGCGCGCGCGCGAAGACTTTCCCGGCGTCGCTAAAGGAAGGTAAGTATAAACAAAGTTAGGTGAGCAGCTGCAGGGCCTGTCCGAATGCCGATAGAGCATTCGGACAGCCGCCGCAGCCCCTAGGATACCGGCAACCGGCTCAATGCCGGCTTCCGGTATCGGAAAAAAATATCGGGGGTACTGCACGAGTACCAAGTACTCCTGCAGTACCCGGTATCGGCACCGATATCGATACTAGTATCGGTATCGGTGCAACCCTAGTCAGTGACTAACCCATTCATTCCATTCAATGGTCAAAGCCACACAGTGAGGAGCAAGTGATGGAAAGATACAACACAAAATATCACGCAATGGATGCAGAACTCATATAGAGGAAAATATCACACAATGGATGCACCCAGTGACACATATAGAGGAAAATATCACACAATGGATACACCCAGTGACACATATAGAGGAAAATATCACACAATGGATGCACCCAGGGACAGATATAGAGGAAAATATCACACAATGGATGCACCCAGTGACACATATAAAAGGAAAATATTTTCTAAACTAAACATACAAGAGAAAAAAAAACACATGTAAGATATCTGCAACATAGAATAAACACAATAAGAACATTTCATATTTTGCTGGTAGTGGCCCTTTAATTCCTGGTCAGATGGATGCTCATGGAGCAGCCAGACAAAACTGCAAATGACATTCAATGAAAGATGAATGAACCCAGCACTACAATCTGTAAAAAGACCAGTTTATTGCGCGACCAGCAACGTTTCAGCTGATGTAAAAACCTTTCTGAAGTTCAGTTGCCGCCGCCGCCAACCCACACGCCGACTTTCGCTGTTGCAAACTGAATGCAAAACTAACACTTTCTGTGCCATTTCTATGTTGTAAAAACACATTTGTATGCGTTAACCCACCAAGAAATAAAATAGATTTAAAGATGTGCTGTGCCATGGGCTACGTCAGGGCTGGGCCAATGGGGCTTCATCCCCAAGTCACCAGCTGGCCCATTCACAGCTTCCTTGAGGCAATAAGGTATTCGGCTGGTGTGCCGGCGCTCAAGTAAGAGGATTAGGGGAGCAAGTTGCTTTATGTCTCCAAAGGCAACCTGAGAGCGCACATTGATGGTCCCTGCCACTGGAAGTCATTTAGCCATCTGGAGAGATGCAGAGGAATTTAATGTAGGAGCATCAGCACAAAAAGATAAGACATTTTTACGAGAGCTATCCCAATCCTCCGAATAATATTAGGAGCTTACAGGACTCAAGGTACAAAGGTTAGTGGGGTTTACTTAACCCTGCTTATAGAAATCAGCTTTCCATTTTGCACGAGGAACCCCCAACCTGTATACTTATCCAAAAAACATGGAACTCCCTTCTCCCCCTATGTCATGCCAAGAGGGGTATAGAATTTCCTCTGGGTGCAGCCCTGCCATTATCATTGCATAGCAGTGCGCAGCAGACCAAGACGTCAGAGCAGGGATTGAGCTGGTCACTAAAGTACAGGAGGGAGACGTCTGCAAAGTCCTCTTTTAAATAAGGACAGGTTTGCCAATGTTTAAGACTTTGTGTGGGTTTTAGGGAAAGTTCAATGCAGGTCGTTGAATTTGAGAATCAAGGGATTGTTAATTCTTACTGTAAAGTGATAGATTTGGAAACCATTGTGATATTGTATCGCGGCATCTTTTCGTTGCAAATAAATTCCTTAAAACATAAAAAAAAAGGATCTATATCGGGGCTGTCAAACTCATGGCCCCCCAGATGTTGATGCCTACAATTCCCAGAATTCTTTCAATGCAAAAGATGGCCGGGGAATCATGGGAGTTTTAGTTCAGAAACATCCGGGGGGCCTTAGTTTAACAGCCCTGCTCTAGAATGTACCGACATAACCAGGTTTTTGATCCAATCTGTGCTGACCTTGCAACACGTGGGTACCGGCGTTCGCATGGGAAGAGGTTCCAGAGAAGCCTCTCAGGATGCACTGTGTAGGGAGGGGGAGCTGCTGGTATAGCACCAGCTGCAATCAGCACACGAATAATAGAATTCATCCTTGATCATTGCCAAAAAGACAGAAAAACAGCTGGCGTCCCTTTTATTTCGTGACCCAAGGTGCTGAACGAGGATGCGATGCCATTAGACGCAAACTACCACTCGTCCCACTCACGAAGATCTCAAGGGTTAAATATGAATGATGCATCCTTTAGTACTATTCATTAGGATTCTTTATTATATTGTTCATTGAAGTTCCGCAACAGAGGACTATCGGCAGCACAGAGCGCTCCTAGAACGTAAAAAAAAGAAGAAAAAGCACTAATAGAGACCATTATAATTAAACATAAAATGGAAGTGCACTGCCAATAACAAGAATAAAAACAAACCAAAAAAAAATAATCACAGGGATGATGGTTGGGTCGCGTTTTATTGGTTATTTTAGAAAATAATAATAATTGGGGGGGGGGCGGAAGCAGGATGAATGAAATAAAAGCTTATATAACCTTATCCATCTCTCTTCCCATTCATCTACTTAACCATCCATCTGTCCAATGTGCCACCATACAAAATCAAGCATCCATCCTCTCACCTACCTACAGTTGTGTTCAAAATTATTCAACCCCCAATGCTGTAAAGGGTTTTAGGGAATTTAGTGTACATTTGTAATTGTATTCAGAATGAAATCCTACAAGGACTTTTTAAAGAACCATATGCAACTAAAATGACATCAATTGGTTTTGTAATACAGTAGTAAATGTTCTTTTGTGAATTCTTCATTGACACAATTATTCAACCCTTAAAGACTACCACTCTGAAGAACAGAGGTTCATTCAAGTGTTTTCAATCAGGTATTGAAAACACCTGTGGATGTCACGGAGCAGCAATAAAGCATAATAAGCACCAATTAGGCAGCTTTAAAATGACTGTGATACTCAGCTCCTTCTAGACATTTACTGGTGTGGTTACAAACATGGTGAAGTCAAGAAATGGTCCAGGAAGACAAGAGAAGAGGTGATTACTCTTCACAGGAAGGGCAATGGCTATAAGAAGATTGCAAAGATGTTAAACATACCAAGAGAGACATAGGAAGCATCATTCACAAATTCAAGGCAAAGGGCACTGTTGAAAACGCTACTGGTCGTGGCAGAAAGAAGATGCTGACTTCGACTGCTGTGCGCTACCTGAAGCGTAGAGTGGAGAAAAGTCCCCGTGTGACTGCTGAGGAACTGAGAAAAGATTTGTCAGATGTGGGTACTGAAGTTTCAGCTCAGACAATACGGCGCACACTGCGTAATGAAGGCCTCCATGCCAGAACTCCCAGGCGCAGCCCCTTTGCTGTCTCCAAAGAATAAGAGAGTCGACTGCAGTATGCCAAAAGTCATGTGGACAAACCACAGAAGTTTTGGGATAGTTTCTGTGGACTGTAGAAACAAAATTAGAACTGTTTGGGCCCATGGATCAACGCTATGTTTGGAGGAGGAAGAACAAGGCCTATGAAGAAAAGAACACCTTGCCTACTGTGATGAAAGGTATTTTAATATGATAGGTAGTTTTGTATTTTTGTATTAGTGTGAAATCCACCCCCCCCCCCACCATTATAAGTGTCAAACCCTGCAAGTCTTTTACTTGCATAGGATGTAAGCCTGTGGAATTTAGCCATTTCCTTTGTGTGCAGGAAAGGGGTGTGTGAACAGACCATAAGCTAGAAAAAAAGTCATCTCCGAATCAAATGTAGTAAATTTGTCTCACTGTTGGTTAAACTCTGACGTAGAAATGTATCTGCTCTGATTGGTTGTTGTATCACATTCCTATGTTGGGAGTGAAAACTGCAGGAAGTTTTTATGTATGTATAACGAACATTTCTATTGGATGTTGAAACAATAAACCAATCTGACAGACCACGGACTGATCAGATGCTAATCTGCCATATCTCGGTGTGGTTGGGTCTGTCGTCTCCTCTGATCAGAGTCGCGCAGCGCCTTACTTCATTTTTGATATATAGGAAGTAACTTGAAAAAGGTTTATTGGTAATTATAATGGAAAATAGAATTTTTCATGTGAAGCATGGCGGGCGGTCAATCATGCTTTGGGGCTGTTTTGCTTCTGCAGGTACAGGGAAGCTTCAGCGTGTGCAAGGTACCATGAATTCTCTTCAGCACCAGGAGATATTGGATGACAATGTGGATGCAGTCCGTCACAAACCTGAGGCTTGGAGACGTTGGACCTTTCAACAGGAAACAATGATCCCAAGCATACCTCCAAATCCACTAGAGCATGGTGCAGATTAAAGGCTGGAAATTTTGGAGTGGCCATCGCAGTCACCTGACTTAAATCCGATTGAGAACCTCTGGTGGGACTTAAAGAAAGCAGTTGCAGTGCGCAAGCCTAAGAATGTGACTGAACTGGAGGCTTTTGCCCATGACGAATGGGCGAAGATACCCGTAGATCGCTGCAAGACACTTGTGTCAAGCTATGCTTCACGTTTAAAAGCTGTTATAACTGTAAAAGGATGTTGTACTAAGTACTAAGATTGAATGTCACTTGGGGGTTGAATAAAACTGATAATGATGTGAGCACAGAAAAGACATTTGTGGTTATTTCATTATAAATGTTATATTTGTCTGACTTACACGTGCCGCTTTGATTTAATTGTAAGCAAGATGACTGAATGATCAAAATCAATGTCAAACTGGCCAAAACACTCAATTTCAGTGGGGGTTGAATAATTTTGAACACAACTGTACATATATACAATCCATGTATCAGCCAGCCAACTAGTTAGGTGTCCATGCATCTACTTATTCAAGCGTGCACACAATTATCAATTTAACGAATCGCCTAAACATGCATCAATCCCTCCGTCCAGGCATTCCGCCACATATATTAATATATTTCTTTCAGCAACCTTACCTAGCCATATATGCATCTATCTTTTCCACTTCCATTCAAACAACCATGCAAAAAATGTGTACTTGGGGCGCCAACAAGTGGTCCCTTTGGGTGTAATAGAATAATTTGTGATGCAAAATTAAACCAATAATTGAGACTAACAAGTAGGTGAATCAATATTATAAATAAATATACATATATAGAAGTCCTGTGCAAAAAACGCTATAAAGTACTATGAAGTGTGTCAACAGTGAATTGATACTAGTGTCAATATAATTTCATGAGTTTTGCAATCAGTAAAGCAGAGACCTATTTAGAACACCGGATAATGGGATCCAAATCAAAACTGGAGTGCTATGGAATATATATAATTATATATATAATCGTATAGCTTGGAAAAAAGACGAGACAGAGGAGATATGATGTGGATATGTGCAAGATAATGCACCTGGGACGTAAAAACCCAAGGGCTGAATATAGAATATTTGATACATCTGAGGGTTGGGATTTAGGGGTTATTATTTCAGAGGATCTAAGGGTAAGTAGTCAATGTAATAGAGCAGCAGGAAATGCTAGCAGAATGCTTGGTTGTGTAGGGAGAGGTATTAGCAGTAGGAAAAGGGAAGTGCTCATGCCACTGTACAGAGCACTGGTGAGACCTCACTTGGAGTACTATGTGCAGTACTGGAGACCGTATCTCCAGAAGGATATAGACATCTTAGAGAGAGTTCAGAGAAGGGCTACTAAAATGGTGTACGGCTTGAAGGAGAAAAGTTACCAGGAAAGGCTTAATGATCTTAACATGTACAGCTTGGAAAAAAGACGAGACAGAGGAGATATGATAGAAACATTTAAATACGTAAAGGGAATCCACGAGGTAGAGGAAGGGAGTATATTTAAAAGGAAACAAAGTAGCAAAACAAGAGGACATAGTCTTAGATTAGAGGGGCAAAGGTTTAAAAGTAACATCAGGAAGCATTATTTTACTGAGAGGGTGTGGATACATGGAACAGCCTTCCAGTAGAAGTGGTAGAGGCCAAAACAGTGATTGAATTTAAGCAAGCATGGGATAGACATAAGGCTATCCTAAACAAAAGATAAATCCAGGTAAAGTATCCATGTAATTGGGCAGACTAGATGGGCCGAAAGGTTCTTATCTGCCCACATTTTTCTATGTTTCTATGAGCTATAAGTTGATGGATTCTGTATTCAGCAGGGCAGGGACAAAATATAAAGCATCAAAATTGAACAGAACAATAAAAGCATCACCTGGTGGCATATATAACTAGGAGACGCAGAATGATAGGTATCGGCAACCCTTATTGGTGAGGGAGAACATAGTTTAGTATTCCATTAGGAAAAATAAACTGTGGGAATATTTTATAAACAACGGTAGTGAAAGTCGATATAATTGGTTGTTGTTGGAGACAGTTCTCCCAAATTCCTTGAAAATTCTGGTATTGAAATAAACCTTGTGCTTGTTTAGGACTGAAAATATAAATTCAGGGGAGAGAGATCTATCAGTGCGACTGCTCGTCTCCACCAGCGGTGGTAAATCCCCAAATTCCCCAAAAAAGGAATAATGGATAGTTGTAGGTGGGTACCAGCGCTTGCAGTGGACACCCACTGATGAAGCGGCATTCAGCTAAACGTGTTTGCAGTGTTTTACTATATTCATTTTATATATTTTAATAAACCGAGTGCAAATCAGATTTCTATCACTCAGAAAAGATAGCAAGAGCTAAAATGCCAAGGCAGCCTCCTCTGCATGGGAGGAAACACAGTCCCCGAGGTTCGACCCAGCTCATTACAAACTTGCTCACTATGAGGCTGGGTTCACACCTGCGCGTTTTTTGACGCGCGTAATACGTGTATTTTTTTAAAGCGTGTATCGCGCAAACGTAAAAAAACACGCATTGCAGCGTGCTCACGCTGCAGTCTATGGCTGGGAACGCTCTGCAATACGCCCCAAAGAAGCTCCTGTACTTCTTTGGGCGTAGGACGTTTTACAGTGCGTTCCTACGCACTGAAAAACACCCAGGTGTGAACGGGACCCATAGGAAATCATTGGATTTCCGTGTTTAGGCGTTTTACAGCGCACAGGAACGCGCTGTAAAACACCCAGGTGTGAACGGGGCCTCAATCGTCACATGTATCCATGTTAATCAATTAACATCAACATTCTATTTGAGCAGAAAATACTTTTAAGCACTTTGTCCCTTTCTCATGAACATGGCCGGCATCCACTGCATTTACCCAGGACATACTTGAAAACGAGAGAAATCTCAATGTATCCTTCCTGGTAGAATACTTTGCAAATAAATAAATAAATTTACAATGCGCAACGGATCCGGTTTATGGTGCTGGATTATCCTGGACACCGTAGAATGCTGACAATTCACAATTAAAGTTATATGGCCTGAGAGAAAGTCCTTCTCTATGAAACGTGATCATAGTGTAACAATGTGCCACAAACACTTTCTTGTCATGTTAACTGCCACGCTAATATACCGTGTGTGCATTTATAAAGCTTTGCAGATGGTCAGAGAATAAACAATAAGAGTATAGAAACCCGATGCTCTGATTGGCTGTAAAGTTATAGCCTGTGATTGAATGATACAACTAATTACGCCATCCGGTCTTACGGTCTCAACACGCCGGAGCGTTTACTTTGTACCAGAAAAGTCAATGGACAATGAAAACTAAAACACAATAATGTGTTTTAAGATTAGAAATCTGCATTACATTTCCTTTTTGTTTAGGATGGAATTTATTTATTATATTTTCTATTAATCGTCATATATTTTTATTTCTATTCAAAGAGGAGAGTGGTGTTGCACCCTTATATGTCCAGTACACAGCAAATAGCTTTATAGACAAAAAACCCAACTTGGATTATATCACCAAATTACAAAGCATGGTCCCCTTGCCTGTCTGCCCTTTAAATAGCAGCGGGTGAACAGACGGACCCAGCGGGCTCTTAAATATCTCATGAGAGTCAGGATGCCGGTAGGGGAGGCGAGGACACACTTTAAGGTACGTCTCTTCCTGCCTTTAATGAGCCTTGTACGTTTTCAGATGTCATTGTCAATCTAGAACCACTAGAATCCCATAACATTTGTGCAAGAAGCATAAAATAAAGTGCTTGATCACGATGATACAGGAGTAATGATCATAAAGAAGAGATGCCA
Source organism: Leptobrachium leishanense (assembly GCA_009667805.1). NCBI lineage: Eukaryota > Metazoa > Chordata > Amphibia > Anura > Megophryidae > Leptobrachium > Leptobrachium leishanense. The sequence goes on along the minus strand of CM019072.1, from coordinate 8,627,843 downwards.
GAGCTTTGGGAAAGTTACCAAAAGAACATCTTTCCCTCCGAACGTTTCTTAACACTCTATGGACATAGTTACATCGTTGCATCCTGAATCCAGGGTACTCGTTGTGGTGGCTGATAAGGGCGGGGAACGGAATACTGAGCGTCATGGAGCATCGGGAGTGGAATAGAAAGCAGCGAGAATAGCGGAACATCACAAATAAACGCATCCAGAACTACAGATCTAAGAAACTTCTGAATGAACCTTTACAGGTCCTAGGTATGGGTCCTTATGGGAAAACACACAACTGAAGTCTTGGGTTCTGCCATCTAACACTGCTCTAGATCTAACGAGAGATACCTGTATATATTTTGAAATATTGGCCAAACAGTGTCAAGTTACACCAGGGATTTTCAACCTCTGTACAGCAAATATTCTGCAGGTGCACCATGGGAGCAGGTCATTTATTAGCATGCAGGGGTGGAGCAGGTCATTTATTAGCATGCAGGGGTGGACCATGGACAGTTCTCGGTCTAGCTGTGTACATTAGAATTGTGTTACACACGACACCCTTGGAGCGTTTTAACTTCACCCAAATTTCACATTACCTGTTCTCACTACCGGTTAGACATAGACTAATCCGCTCCCGTACACCCTTCGAAGATCTAGCCTTGACCTCTCGTCCGATCAGTCATGGAATCTCAGGAATCTACCGCCTTTTACTGATGGCTCTTGGGGACTCCACTCCGTCTGTCGAACACTCATGGGATGAGATGATTGGCACCCCGATCACGGAGGACCAATGGAAAGACAGTTACGAGCTTGCCCACCGAGGCTCACCACAGACACGTTTGCAGTCCAACTCATACAAGGTACTTGCGATGTGGTATTGTACCCCGGCCCAGCTTTTCCGGATAAGGCTCCGCTCCTCCCCCAACTGCTGGCGATGCAACGGTGCGTCGGGTTCCTATCTCCATGTTTGGTGGGAGTGCCCGGGCATTTCCCCTTTCTGGACCCAGATTAAGGATACCCTGATGGAGGTCACGGACTTGGACCTTCCATTGACCCCTGGGACATTTCTCCTTACACACACGCCATGCTCCGTTGCCTCGCTTTGGAAATCTGTGGCCCTACCAATGCTCATGACAGCGCGATTACTAGTCGCACGTGCTTGGGAACAGATGGCAACCCCCTCATACAGAGCTTGGCTGACCTGTATGGAGGAGGTGAGGACCTTGGAGAGCTTGATGGCCAGGGTACGTGATACAACGGAGGAACACCTCCACAAATGGTTTTACTGGTGCTCCTACGTGTCCTCGAATGTCTGCCGGGCCCGCTTACTGTGAAGCGGGATCGGAACTTAAATACTGTTGAGGAGCAAGGAGCTTGGATATGACCCCCTCTGGGACTCCCTTTGGAGTGATTCCGCTTTGACCGAGGCCGCTGCACCCCCGCGGATCTGACACCCCACTGCCGTCCATGTGGCTTGCCCGGCCTTGGGCACAATGAATACGCTTACCACTGGCTTTCCCTCGCCACCCCCTTTCCTTACATCCCATCCCCCCTTTTTTTTCCTCTCTCTCTTCTCTCCCCTTCTTCTCTCTTTCTCCTTTTCTCTCTTTCCCTCTTCCTCACTTCCTCTCTTACTCCTCTCTTCCCTCACTTTTCTATGTGTTGCTTCCTCTTCCTCATGGCACCAGTCTCCTCCTTGTACGATGATGTCCACCTCTCTTCATTCTCTTTCCATGCTTAGTTTTAGTAAGATGTTACCACTCTCTCCCTCGTAACCCTGAGGGCTCTCTCTCCCTCACATCCACTCTAGTGGATGACCTGATGGCTCCCTACTTTTCGATGGTCATGGACTCAGGAGACAAATGGTTCCCTCCCCCCATCACTCCTTGCCCACCTCCACACGCCGGCTACAATCTACCCAGATCAACTTGAACCATGAGCTCGCTGGTTTACTTTTTGCTCTTTTCTTTCCTGCTCCCTTCTCCTACCTAGCCTGTTCCCCCCTTTTCCTACTTCTCTCTCTCCTGCTGTTCCTTCTTTTATTTCTTCCTACTCTGTGTTGTATTATTCCTCTACTCACGACATCTCTTCTCCCTACCGATCTCCGGACTTCCGTATTGCGAAGGAGATATTGCATACTTTAATGTGCGCTTTACCACGTTGGAGTCCCAAGGAGGGTAGAAGGCGTCTAAGGCTGGGGTCGGACCAGCGCACTTTTAACGTGAGTTCTGACGCACATAATTACGGCCGCACTAGCAGCAGATGACGGGCAATGACGGCCAATATACGATGTACGGCCGAACAAAAGTCCGGCCGTGCAACGCAAGTGGAATTTGAACGCATTTTTTTGAGAACGCTGAACCGCTAGTACTGACGTACTGAGTGCGCAGCTGCGGCATAGCGGCGTGTTTGCGTGATTAGGAGACGTCAGACGCTACTAATGTCCAGCCTACATAACGTCCAGACGCAAAAAGAGTTTTATTGACCATCCGTACAAAATCACGCCCGAAAATGCGCGTCGTCTGACCGTTTTTGCGCATTCCGTGAAAAATACGTCAATGCGTTCGGACGCACTTTTTCACGTTCGCGGGGAAAAATGCTTTCGTCTGACCCTAGCCTAATTACGACAAATTCTGCTATTTTGCATACATGCCTGTTATTTCAACCTCATTGTTACTGCTATGTTGTTTATGACTAAATGTACTCACAACCAGATGCTTTGAATAATTTTTTTTTTAAAAAAAAAAAAAACAATTGTGTTGCACAAATTATTGCAACTACACAATGTTAAAAGTTTTAAAAAAAAAAAAAAAACAGTTTGTGTGTACCATATCCGAAACGATCAAAAAAAAAGAAAAGCTCCAAGTACACCAATAACAGAAAATCCCACCATGGACCACATGTGACTAGGACAAAATGATTACCAAAACGATAAAAAAAAAAAAAAATGCCCTTCAGGCCGTGTGTATAAGGTGTGTGTGAAACATAAATGAATGTCATGTTTAGACTTGGGTCTTTGAGATCTCTCAATTTCTAATATGCGAATATCCCAAATCTAGAACACTTCCGGTACCAAGCATTTTGGATAAGGGACACCTCACAACCTGGATAAGATACATTCTTCTAAAACAGTCTTTTATCATTGTCAGAAATGTGCAGGATGAGAAAGGTTAGTGAAATCAGATTTCTCCCTGGATCAATACTGAGGAGAGCATAGAGCGTAGCAGCACGTGCCATGCGTTTAAATCGAACCTGAAAGATTGCTGAGCAAATATTGGGTTGACGTATGGACTTGATGGAGATGCCTTGCTGTCAGAAACCCCTCAATCTTTCAACGGTTTGTTACCCAAAATGTGTTATTTTTAGGCTTGTGCACCGATTTTTTTTTCGGTTCGATTCGGTTCGATTTTTCGGATTTTTAAACTTTTCGATTCGGCTCGTTTCGACCGATTTCTGTTTCGATTCGGTTCGGCTCGATTCGTTTTTCGTGTACTTTTTTTTCGGAATATCGACCATTTTTCGGATTTTCGTGTCACTTTGCTCGTTTTTTGTATCGACTTTTCGTAAGTTCGGAAATTTTCGTTTTTTCGGAAAGTCTGTTCTCCTCGTTTCAAAGCAATAAATTTCGATTTGACACATTTCAAGTCCATTCGAAAATTCCGAAAATATTTCGTTTCGGCTCGGAAAACTTTTCGGATCTGCCATTTTCGGATCTAAAAATTTTCAGAAATTCGGCCGCATCCTAAAACACGAATCGGGAAATTTCGTGAAAATTCCGAAATTCCGAAACGCACATCCCTAGTTATTTTAGGGTGCGGTATGGCATACCATACAGAAGATTTAATCATTATAACATGCGAGCAGCACCAGGGGATGTTCTGAGCATTTCTCTGCAGCTTAACCCCAGATACATAGACAGCATTTTCAATGGAGTTAACGACTCCTTATCTGCGATCAGTCATTTCCTGGCCGAGTGTGAAAGCCGCACCTGCCGATTCGCGTCCGTTGCTGAATGAAAACATTTTATTCCTTTTATATTCTTTTTTTCCCCACCGTTTTCAGGGAGGATGAATACTCGCATGGAAGGCTTTGTTTGTGGGTAATCGAGAGAGAGCGAGCGAGCGATAAAGGGCCCGTTTGTTGTGGGCAGTAAACGAGAATGCATTAAGAAGACTTCCCTGACGGGCGGCAATTCATGGGGAGCGGAGGAGCCGTCACTGCACGCGTCGAGATTCCCTTTACAATCCCGGAGCTCGCCCTGCGCGGCGCTGATAAGGCGGGATGTGGATACTCAATGCACACCTTGCTTTGAAGACACTGGAGCGGGTGAAGGGGGGGATCATGGGCCTACGAACACTAAATCGTTAAAGGAGACCTCAGCAATATATTATATCCTCTTAAAATGTCAAGCTTTATTAAGCCCTTCACACCCAAAATTGAGTTATCTCGATTTTGCATTGTAAAGCATTGAAAAGTACTCATTGGCTTATCAAAAGACCATTTTCGCACCTTTTTAAAGCAAGATTAGTGTGCCCCCTGTGGATAAATGAAATCCTTTGTTTTATGGCTCTCCAAGCACCCTGGAGAGACAGAAGACCATTTGCAAATAGCAGCCCTAAACCTCACTGTAACAAAAAGTTCAAAGCGATTACTGCTGCATTCCAGCAGCCAGGGATTTGGCAGAATAGAGGGAGAGCTTCGGGGTCAGTCACTGCCGTACAGGGATAAGATTCAGGGGGTTATAATGACATAAGATTTCCTGTACAGTACAGATACAAGGCATTACTGTACTCTCCATATACAGGCATTATGTAACATACAGATAGCATTTATGTATTCTATTGGTATATTTTGGAAGCTGCAATGCTAATAATCTCATTATGAACACTATAAATCCCCAGAAGCAGGAGATTTCACCATTTTTATTATCCATCTTTATCACAGTTATTGTATCTAACACAAATGTCTTTTCTGACTGTATGCTGATAATGCAGACCCCACTTGAAATTGTGTAAGATAAAGGACACCTTCTAGAGCTCAGAATCTTACGTTTCAACCATATTTCTGTAAAGGATAAATGAATACATGAAAAATTTAAAATGAGCAAATTAACATTATTTTACTTTCTTATTTATCAGTCAATAACATTTTCTGTGCGAAACTTCTATTTTACCCTATATTTATTTTATTTTTTTCAACAAAAATCGCTTGGTAGCGAAGGGGTTAAACACACATGTTAAAAGAACAAGGTTTCGACACACCAAAATGATAAAGGACCCTACAGTGGGTCGAAAACCGAGCTGTTTGATGGATACTTTATATTTGAAACCCACATTAAGGATTAATTATAGCAAAAAAAATGACAAGACCCCCGGACCGAAAATATCATATTTGGTTGGGATAACACGGGAGGGGCAGCAAAATGCATTTTGCTTAGAATGCTGGAAATCAGCCCTGAAATCAGCAAGGGACGTATATATGTATGGGGAAACTCCGAACCCCCGAGAAACCTAGAAGCCAAAATCAAATTAGAAAAAGTAAATAAACAAACTCTTCCGACTTGTTAAAATACTGGAAAAGATGGTTTGTAGTGGAGGAAAAAAGGTACGCAGGGACACAGCAGCAGGATGGAAGTGGGTTTGACTATTCTAGTGCTGAATTTGCAGACAATTAATGTTGCTATTGTTGCAGTGAAAAGTCTGGCACTGAGAACAGTCCCTTTAGAATAAATCCATTTTGCAGCCTCTTAATGCCTGCATTCGGCTGATGAACCGTCAGATTTTCCGATACCTTTAAGGATTATTTGGCATGGCGGGTGATTGAGGGCGATCAGCGACCATGGAGAAATTGGTGGCCAGCCTCTGAAGGTCGACACAATGGCCTCCCCTTGGTGTAACAGATTGCCAGTGTAATGCTGCGCTGTTCTTTCTTTGCCGTTGTGTGCATTCAATGGCAGGCGGACCGGCGCTACTCAGGTACAGCCTTCCGGATGCCGCCATGGAACTTTCATTTGGAAGCAGGACTATTCTCTCAGAAGCCCCCCTTGCGAGAGGCACAATAACCTCCGAATCCCGATATCAACGCCATCCAAGCTCCACGCAGTGGCTGAGTCTTTCTGGGGGCAGGTAGCGTCACTATCTAGTACCTACTGCTGGTTCTTAGAGCGGCGCATGACTAAATTCATTATCGCGTCCAAAAAAAATAATAAAGAAAAGGTAACAGAATGAAAAAAAAAAAAAAACATCGCTGCATTTCGTTTTTCATCCAGACCCACGCTGGGATGATGCTCAAGGCCTGGTTTCCCGAGTTGACGGATGAGGGGTTACTAAGAGTCCTGTAAAGAATGGAGAACCTCCCTCCCGCAGATTCTCAAAAGGAATTTCAGATGTAAATTCCTGGGTTTATTTATTTATCTTTGAATTCTTCTGTTACAGTAATGCGAGGATCTCGATAATCCCCTTCGCTCGGCGTGCACAAGACCGAATGGTAAATTGCACGCCGGAGCCACTAATTGGCAAAGGAAGCGTACGTATCAAATAATGAGAAGGCGAGTGGGGTGGAAAAACAATATATAGCTTTCTTAACTCAAACAGCGCATCAAAGGCTTATCCTAACAACGTTATTTAGAGTTCCTCCAACACGCTGGATTATTTCGAGGACCTTCTCATAAAATCCAGCCCACCCAATGACAGGAATGATCTCATTCTGGGTTACGCTATTTTATTTCAGGTTTGTAACTTATTTCCTTCATTTTACAGCGATGCCTTGGCTCAGAAAAAAACAATCCAAAAGTAGTGATTGTACATATATGAGCTTTAACAAGCGCTCTCAAAAAAAGTCAATTAATGCCTCAGTGCAAACCAAAATATCACTATACAGCAAACAAAAACGTGCTGCATTCGGGGTCTCTTTTAAAAAGCAAAATTCCATGTTTATAAACGGACGTTAGGGTTCTACGACTTAGGCTGGCGTCAGACGAGCGCTCTATGTGCGCCCGTACGGTTGTGCTTGCCGGCGCAGCGTTGCGACTCTGCAATGGGGCTGGTCACATGCTTGTGCATGCGCACGAAATGAGCAGGCAACAAGCGTCCGTTATCCAAGCCTCTCCGTCAAAGCGCTAGAACGCGCGTTTCTCCATAGGAGGATCGCGCTGAGCACACTGATTGCGCTCAGCGAAGTGGCCAGATGGGCATCGAGTGCAAGGAACGTCCACTTTCACGATGTTCCTTCCGCTCCCCAAAAACGCTTTTCTGACACTAGCCTTAAAGGTTCTTTGAGTGTGAAAACATGGTCTTTCTTTATTATTCCATGTTAAAAAAACAAAGTACAGCTAATTTTTGATTGATACATATAGCATAAATGATGTTCCCCACCGTTCTTTAATATTCCCTATTGGGTTCGATCGTCGAAATGTATTGTGGATGCAACAACATCAAACAATGACATTTAGTGAAAACCCTGTAAGATTGGTCTTCCCAAGTGACAGTTGCCAACTCGCACATAACCAACCACCCGGAATCAGATTTGATGTGGATATTACATATAAAGTTGTGCCGTGTTTCAGTAAATCATTACAATAATCAGGATAAACATCAGGTATTTATTGCTCCTTAAAGAAAACCATATGATGGTAGTGTAGCAGATCAGCTACTCTGCAGGGGTAGCTCCGTCTGCGGCGCCGAGTCTTGCTGGAGAGCTTAGCCGGGTAGCGACCTAGCAAGGTGGGAGAGAGATTGGCAGCGGTCCCTGGATGGTCCTCTCAGTCTTCACTTTGGTCCACTGGTTGTATGCAGATGAAGTCTTGACCCCACAGTGACCACATACAGTGATTTACATAACCCATTGTAAAGGGAATCAGATAGTAGGTGGCTGAGACAATGTGACTCCCAACCTTTCAGAACAGGTAAACAGATAACAGATATCCAAAGAGAAATTACTTTTGCATAATCCACAAATTACTCAAACCTATTGTACATTCTATACAAAGGAAAGCATTTGACACTAGTGGCAGGTAGTGTCTTTAAAAAAAAACACATTTAGCTAAAGAAATAGAAGTCTATTTAAAACTAAAAATGAGCAATTGACAATACATTTAAAACCACACAATATAACGGAGCATAAACTAGCAGGATGGTGCAGGGGAAAAACATGATTAATTAGAAGTCTAGCAACAGTTTTACACTAAATCTAACAGGAAATTATTTCCTATAAATAAAGGGTAAACGAAATATAACAAAATAAGAATGAAATTAAACTAAATAAATCCTGTGGTGGCCGTTCCGTCACAGGTAGTATACCAAATAACCCACATAAGATTCAGTTTGTGGGATGAACGAGAACTCAAGTCTGGCCAGGTTCCACCGCTTGCCTACTAAATCCACAGAGCCTCTCTCCTAGGTCCTGACCATGGCCTAGGCCTCTTCCAAAAGTCTGCCCCAATCAGGATGTGAAGAAGAGAACGATAAAATCAGGGGTTGAGTCCAGCAGGAAGGCCTTGGGAACGCAGTTGCCTCACTATTTTAGCAGAAGGAACTTCGTTCACATTTGGCTGATGTACTGGGAAGCTTCAGTATCTTTCTATTTAGACACAATTTTATAAAAATGTCTATATTTAAGGGTGTTTTCAGGGCTTAGGTACACTGGGAATGTCAATATCTCAGTGTTTACCAGAAGAATGGTATTCTCATGCTTAAAGAAGGGCTGCAGCTGCTACGGTTCCCAATAATCTTTAAGACCTGCATAGTTGCTAATCTTGGTGAGCTCCCACACTTAGGGCAGTATTACATAGTGCACGTTAAAACGGGGACGTAACGGAGGAAAACTTACGCCTGCAGGTTTCTCTTTAGCATCCACGTTTTAGCTCCACATTACTGGGCAGGCGCTGATTCAGCAGCCTGCCCCGTAATGCAGCGCTAAGCCAGAGGATATTTGAGGCAGTGCTAATGCGCCGCCCCGAGCATCCCCTCCATGGAGTCCATAAGACTCCATTGAGGCGTTGACTGCTGGGTCAAATGACCTGCAGGATCTCGCCTCTCGTGAGATCCTGCGGGTCGGCGGAGTGAATGCAGAGGGAGACTGGGGACTTATTTCCCCCCAGTCTCACTCTGGTCCTGGCAGCCAGAAGCGACAGATCAGGCCACTGTTCTCGCCGCGGGATGAGAGGCGAGTATCTGATTTTTTGGGCGGTTTTAGAGCTGGTGTTAATGGATTCTGCAGAAGTGGAATCAGTTAGCAACAGCTCCAAGCTGTGGTTAACTTTTGAGTTAGCCGCAGTGGGACGTAATTAGCGTTAGAGCTTTGTAATACTAACGCTAATTAACTCTTTGCGCTCCCCATATTAAGCATAGAGAGCGCAAAGTACAGTAAGCTCACGCTCTAAAGTGCAAGCTTTGAATCACTAATGGGTTTTTTAACCCGTTAACGTTCGGAATGTAATATGGTCGGCCGGCGCTAGGGCCACTTAACATTAATGCTCACAGAGCTAACGTTAGTGTTACGTTTGTAATATCGCCCTTATTGTTTTAGGACTTGACCAATAGAAGAACAAACAAAATATTTTGGAAACAATTGAACACTATAAGCACACCCCAAGCCCAGGTATCCTAAATGCGTCAGAAATCGTAATGAGGAGTGATAGAAGTGCAGGATGGGCGAAAAAAAAACCAAAACACAGGTTAATTAGGCCCGAGATGGAGTTTGTTGTCAGAGCATGTCTGGGATATGACCTGTGATATTATCAAAAGAACCAACAAAGAATAAAGTAAATATAAAGACACCAGGATTCCTCTATAGGCAGAAAAATGATGATAAATAAATAAGTGTATCTATTTATAAAGTATTTTACCAGGAAGGATACATTGAGATTTCGCTCGTTTTAAAGTATTGAAGCGGACAACCCATCTATTGGGTTATGAGGTGTCCTCAAGGATAAATAAATAGTGTATATAAACCAAGAACACGGCTGAATAATTATACTATAACATCCGAAGCGTCTGAGACATTGAAGTTTTGAACATGGGCACTTTTAAATCCTTCCGATGTCCCTCATGAAGATCTCCACAAGACGTTTCTCCTTATATAAAGTATGTTGAGTAAAAGCAGCACAAATCAGCGTCTTAATCTGCCATGTATTTTTTTAAATCGCCGTTTACACAGAAAGCCTTTATGATAAAAGCAGTGGAAGCGTTTCTTGCCATCTCGCCCCAGGAGAGACTTCCATTTGCACTTCAGAGAGAATCCCCTGTGCCGAATACATCATCTGCGTCTATAGGGCCCAGGAGGGCGTCCCGGCACTCAGCTTCCGTAACAGATTTTACGCTTTCCATTGAACTTGTGTCAAACCCCAAAAAAAAGCTGCCGGGAAAAGACGCTGTGTTCTTTCTGACCCGAAGGCAACACAGTGTAATAGGGCCTCGCTCATTATGGCTGCCAGGCCGTAGGCCGTGTGTGCAGGAACGTTAAAAAAAATGGTCGCCCAGCATCCAGTAAAAGTATAACAACTCAATTATTTAGAATGATATATCTGTGTTGTTTGTATTTCATGGAATATGCGTTCATTTATTTTACATTCATTTCTATACGAGAAGGAGAGGGTGAGGAGTAAAAGAAAATAAGTAACAATTACAGAATTTTGCTCCCGGTTACGTTGTCTCAGCAAGCCCTTCCATACATTATGCTCCTATTAAATGAATATAGCGGAATGGAAAATAAAATGCTATGAAATTTCTACCATCGTTATAGTTATTTAGTCTCGAAAGCAACAAGATATTAAATCATGGCTAAGCAGTGGATAACACAAACAGAAAAAATAAATAAAAAGATAAAGAGTGAGCGAGGGCCCAAGGATCCCATCAATAACCAGGAAGGGGCGCTCATTACTGGTCCCTTCCATTCAATGCTAGAGATTTATAAATGGAGCCAAGAGACGGGAGCCTCTGCCTGTCACGGTGTCCATAAAATGGATAGATAGGTAGTGTATTTACATATAGTCCAATTTAACTGGCCCATCTCAGACTTCACTCACAGGATAAAATAATCATGAAGGCTTCTTTTATTCACTAACCAAATGCCCCACTGATGCTGGATTAAAAAAAATCCAGTATTAAAGTTTTCAAAGTACTCCAAAGCCTGCCTTGACATGGCCAGAGGCAGCTCCTAGACCGCATGTAATTACCCGAAGAACAAGGGTTGATAAGTGGCCCTTGGAACATTACATGTGTCAATGGAGGACTTACTTGTGCACTTAGACAGGACACCAGGTGAGATTAGACCCTCAGCGCACCTCATGCTCTCCTAACCAGGGGCGCCTGATCACCACTCCTGGTGGGTTCCACACAGGTGACCTGAGTGGACCACCCAAAAATGGTAGAAAAAGGGCAAAACCGAGAGGCATGGGGGTCACCTCAGTTGTAGGTGGATGAACTGTGCAGCATGAGCTCCCGTTTGAGACTCCTATGTCAGACTGACAAACTCAGAGTTTAAAAGTCCTTGAACCGCGTGGCAGGGATAACGCTGACAACTCAATCGGTGATGTATAATTATTGTGATAATTATTCTTGTATTGTTGAAGAGAGCTGCTTTTTTTCTATGCTTTATGTAATTATATTAACAGCTGACATGTAGCTGCAAATAAACCATAAAATTACGACTAGTACTTGTCTGTGTGTGAATCTTCTGAATATCTGAGGCGCTCTAGAGTCCCTCGCTAAAAACCAAGTATAAGAGTGGGTATGGCAATACAGGCACATCAATTGTTACCACTCTGCCCTGACACTTTACTTGTCCCACAGTCCGTCGACTTAAAATAGATGGTTCAACCTCGGATCAATCCTTCAAAGGGATCGCCAGGTCAAGAATCACCGTGCAAGAAAATCAACACATACCTCCGTATGTGCAAATCAAAACGGCTTTAAATGGTACCGATAAAATTCAAATGTCTTTACAAATAAAATCCAACTCGTTTCATCTATTAAAAATAAGACTTCATCAGAGATCCTTTTGCAAGAGTAAAATCGAGGTGGACCTCGACTAGTTGAATGTTTCCCATCTAGTTTGGGGTTTTCTACAGTGTGAGGTATAAGGATTACTGAGATTTGAGTGACATGAAACAGATTGTGTACAGTGACATTGCTCATTCTGTGTCGGTCATGAAATGTGTGGAATCCGACCTGACCAATCAAAGATTGAGAAAGTTTACACTACCGATCTGTTCTTGGAAAAGGCTCTGAACACAAAACAACTGCTTTACCATATAGGATATTCGAAGTAGAAACAGAAAACGTGCATTTTGAAGTATATACTGTGTATATGTTACGGGTTACGTCAGGAGTGCGGTTAATCCTAGGATCACCAGAGTAATCATGAGATTACCCAGGCGTCATTAGCAAAAGTCCGAAGTGAAATGAAATTTCGGAATTTACCCGGGTAATCTGCAAAGTATCCAGAGGCCTCTGGGTACCCTGCTTTTCTGATCTGTTTTAACCGGGTAATTCGCACATTACCCTAGCGTTGTTGTATAAAGTGTCATGTGCAACGAAACATCGCACGTTATCCGGGTAATCTGCAAAGTATCCAAACGCCCCTGGGTTTTTCTTGGGTTTTCAGCAGGTTACAGTTGACTGAATTCCGAGGATTACCCGGATAAAGCTGCAAACTCTTATCTGACTGATAAAAATAACAAAAAAACACAATTTTGTTAACTAAATTGTATCCACAGTCACAAACCGCACTAAATAACTGTTATGTAACTGTGCGTTAATTGTCAGAAAATTTATGAAGATAAAGATATAATATAAAGAGTAACCAGATGGTTATTATGTTTTATAAATGATATATAAGGACATATGACACATATTAAAGATCATGTAACTCTTTAACATTCATATAAGAAACATATCCTGTTACTCTGTATTCATTATATCCGCAATACATTTTAATGTTTGTCTTTTGCCATTTTTGTTGATAATATCCATAGATAATAGTAAAATTCACTGTTACCCAAGCGGGGTTGGATGCTCTGCAGATTACCCGGGTGAAGCTTCAGACTTGCACATTATCCGGGTAAAGTGCGCATTTTTCAGCTCTTCCAGACTGTTACCCAAGGGCAGTTGGTTACTCCTAAGATTACCCGGATAAAGTCCAAAATTCTCATTTTTTTGCAGCTTTACCCAGCGGTTTTGGGTGATGTCAGGATTACCCGGGTAATCCTAGGATTAACCGCACTTCGGGCTTTACCCGTAACATATATACACATTTTAGGGAGACCTGTGAAATTCTCCAAACACCCTAAAGATCATGGCAGCATCGATGATGCTCGGACCAGATCGTGCAATTATTAAAAGTGAGAAAAGGCTTTAAAAATCAAATAAAATGTCTTCATTTCGGAGTGCACAATGGGATGGTAATAATTACCATCCCTTTAATAAATTACCGTCTATGCGAACATTCTTTTCCACTGGTAATAACGCTTATCTTGATTCCAGCAGTCTGCTTCCATTATGTGACTTCCATTCATGGATGGGAAACGTCACCGATATACCACATGGAGGTCATAGTTCTTGAAGAGTATTGTGATCACGACAAGATAACTCTCCCCATGAAACAGACCTGTCAGAATAACAATTTCTATTTTCATGCTCTTTGCTTTAATTTCTTTTCCGTCATATTTAATGCACAAAAAGGAGAAAGTCATTATCGCAAATTGTAAGGTGAAGGCGTTATATTGTAACGTTAGAGCCTCCCTCCGCCGAGGCGCTCTGAATTTATTTTGAGTGTTCAATCATAGCTGTCGTGTTTTAGCTTTTTGGAAAAATAGATTATGTAGGGAAAAAAAACATCAGTAAGGGCTTGGGAGTTGGGGGATCATATTCTGAAAAGCCGCTGCTGCAAAATACCTTGGCTCCACCAGTCTATACTGTACTCCATCAGGATGGATCCACCACACCACTCCCTTTTGTGTTTCACCTTACATCTCCAAGGTAGGATCCCTGGCTGGAGGAACACCTGTTGCAGACCAAGCCTCCAACTATCTGGGTGTAGAGAGACTAGCAATGGTGGCTCTAAAAGGTTAAAGAGGCCTTAAGCCAAGCTCAAATACACCTTTTGATTAATTAGGCCTACTTTGCCTAATTATAAAGCCACCTCTGGAGGCAAGTGATTGACGAGGATGATGCTGGAAGGCAGAGCCCTCCAGAAAACTGAACTAGGTGCTCAGTATTTGCCATTTGGTAGTATTATGGTCATTCAACTTTTTGCCAGAGACATACCTCCGATCAAAGAATGAGGTAGAGACCAGTAGCCGGGACCAGATCCACTGTTTGCAAGGACTGCTGCATGACCAGGTTTTTTGCTACAAATGTGGCAGCCATTCATCGATGAAGATTCATGCCATTGGTGTTGCAACCTAAAGCAATCAGTGGATGGTACAGCATTTCCAATGTAAGGCAGCACAAAAAGGCATGACATAATTAAACTACTACCAATAGCAGGCTCAGTTCATCACCTTCATGAGATGTAATTTGGCGAATTTGCGGTGTTAAACTAAAGAATAGGATCCATCCGAACTTCAGTCAGAAACCTTGGAGCCCCCTTACTGAATGACTGGCCAGGGCCCACCTTCCCTCAACTGCTCATTTTAATAAAGTTATTAAAAGTAAAATATTTTGCCTCCTCTCCTGCTAACTTATGTTACAGGGTGTAGGCTAAATCCTTGGTGTTCCAGCCAAGGGATTTAAAGTGTTCCCCGTTGGTGTTGAGGGAGAGCTCTGCCTGGTGCAGACCATTCTTGTTGATCCCTAAATGAGGAGTCAGTGATTCAGAGTGCTCTGACCGGCCTCAGATGCAGCAGCCCTCTGGGAAATTTCTTGGAATACCAGTGGGCCAGTCCTGGGTGGGCCTTACATCTGTGCTCCTCAGACGAGCTGCACAGGGTTTGGCAAGGAGCCTCCGAACATATCATGGGTTGTCACCCCACTGATCACACACTGTGCAAATGTCAATGAGGATGACTGGTGCCAATCTGCACCCTCATTCTCTCCAGCTCCTTCACCCATGACCCAGCACACCACAACCGCCTAACTGCCCCAAACACACAGTCATTACCGTGTTCTAAACATCACAATGTGAAACCCCGTACAGGGAAACCAGTTTATTCCTTTCGCAGCATTATATCACATACCACGAAAATTTTATAAGAATCAGACAGATCCCATCACGTCTATATTCAACTAGATTATGGCACAACCAATGGAATGTATACATGATAAAGGTCACCTCTTTATCTTATGATTGGTGAATGATCAAGTAGGGGATGAGGGGTGTGAGAATAATAATCCAAACTAAACCCTCTCCTCCATTCTCTTGCAATGAGTCTAGGAATACATTACATCAAACCAGGACCTCTCCTGTCCCTGCATTATTTGCATTGAACGCTCAGATAGTCTGGCTGGCTTGCCGCGCATTCAGCTCAACACGTTCCTTATCTCGTTCTTTCAGGAGCCTTCGAATCAACTGATTGCTGACAGGTGTTTTAATGAGCGACAATCAACGGAGGATGGATCATCTAAATTGTGAAAGAACCTCCGGGCTTCTGCTGCGATGCACATGTTTTTCTTACAAGAATGCTAAAAAAGCATTCTAAATCACCAGGTTCGAATACACAACGCATGGGGTCAGAGCAATCAGCAACGCGTGCGCGGCAATTACCACAGATAGAATACCTTATGTCTTGGCACCGAAATAACTATATCCGTACACAGTATGCAGGAGCGGAATGTGTGCGCATAACATGGTTTTATTATAAAGCACACAAAACATGTTGACCCTCATCCAAAATGAGCGTCATGATGAAAATAAGAGAAGAAGACAGAAGAAAAAAGAAGAGAGAAGAAGAAAGAGAAGAAGAAAGAGAAGAAGAAAGAGAAGAAGAAAGAGAAGAAGAAAGAGAAGAAGAAAGAGAAGAAGAAAGAGAAGAAGAAAGAGAAGAAGAAAGAGGAAGAAGAAGAAAGAGAAGAAGTCTGCATGGTCCATTGGTCCACACTGAATGTGCATTTGCTTGTTTGGGGGTCCTTACCTGGCTCATACTTGGCAGCAGATACAGTTTTCCTGTGGTTTGGTTAAGTCACTGTCCATCAAATGGTATCAAAGCTGAATTGGACGTGTTGCCACAACATTTCCAGGTTTACTCTGAACCAGCTGGTTGTTCAGCAAGCGGAAGTGAATCGTGACTAAAATGTCTAAACGTGGAGCAATCACCACTGAAACCAAATGGGATTTCCCAGTCAATACCATTGGTCTTTGTGGCAATTGCAGACCTGCCAGGTCACACAATGTCCGTGTGCAACACATGGTTTTCCCACATTCCTCCAGATCACTCCTAGGCCTAGGCAATTTGAGCTCCTGTTTAATGGTACTCATGAAGCATAAATGGTTAAAAATCAGGGCTTTTGACACCAATAAATGAGCTCTGCATGCAGCACTTGTGTATGATAAGCCTTAATTAGCTGCTCGGCTGGGTAGTTGGTCAACCTGCCGTGTATGTGCTAAAGTGACACACACCTTTTGGAGGCGTGATGATACCAATGAAGCAATCACTAGGTGGTCACATCCCCTTTGTGGCTTTGCGCCCTCTACCTCTCTATTGATCTTTGACTGTGCCGCAGGTGGCAGATCTGCAAATGCTCCACTCTTGGAACTTCGCATAATTTTCTGCCAAAGATCTTTTTAAGAAATCTCTCAAAGGGTCTTTCTAATACAGTGTTTCTCAACTCTGGTCCTCAAGTCCCCCTAACAGGCCAGGGTTTAAGGATCACCTTGGGGAAATGCAGATTGAATCCTGCAATCACTGAGCAGCAAATCATATCACCTGTGCTGTGCTTCACATATCCTGCAAACCTGGCCTGTTGGGGGGGGGGGCTTGGGAACAGGGGTGGAAAATACTGTACAAATGGTTTTAAAGTAAGCCTTAATAAATCCAGACTGGTAAAAGAAAGATGGGAAACACAAAAGAAGCAACATGTGCACCGTTAACCAACCAAAATGTTTAGACGGGACATCCCAGATATGGATTCTCAATTTATGACGGGAGTTATTAGGTACGAGAATAAAAATGGAATGAGGTACTCTAAAAGAGACATTAAAACCAAGAAGAGAACACAATAAAGCAATAAAAGTTCCCACATTGCTAAGTGGAGTAGTGGTAACATCACTGCTCTATAACTGTGGAGAGAGACTGTGGAGACACAGGTTCAATCCCGGCCAGAGCACCTCTCCAGTAAGTGTCCTTGGGCAAGACACCTAACGGTACATACTCACCACCCAGAACATACTTGAAAACGAGAGAAATCTCAATGTATCCTTCCTGGTAAAATCCTCTCTCAAAAAAAAGTAAAATTTCTATTTTTTCACCTGTTCTGGGTAGATTATGCAGTCCTTTTGTTTTAAAGATGCCCCAGTGCCCTTACGTTTTAGGTGTCTGTTCTTTGTCCGCAATGTAAGTCACGCCCCTGAGGATCATGCACTTACCAAGGAGAGTGACACAGAGTTGTGAAGACAATCCTAGTGCTGGAGCCAAGCGGTACAAATTATAAATCCAGGAAAGCAAGGAAAAAGTATTAAAAGAAAATGTATTACGTAACGTCATGCCAGGTGCTGGACAATCATCACAGCTAAGCATTTCCTACCACGAAGACAATGACACAATAACAAGACACTGCTGTGTGTCAGGTTTCAGGGCCTATGGAAACGGATACTGTCACATACATGCGCGCTTTTTATTAACAACCTATACTATACTCAAGTTATTCTTTGTGAAGAAGCATGAGTTAATAAAAAAGGTAAACAGTATGTGGGTCTGTACCAGTGTATGGTTTAATACCAGCAGTGATCGCCTGTTGATGGACAGCTTGTGCTTCCACGTCCCCAGGAGATCGCCAGTTAAACTCTTCGTGAAGGCAACATCTGTCTCTTTAACTGGAGGATCTGCTCCTCGGAGACTAGGAGGCCTCCTTCAGTTCAATTCACAAGCCACATCACTCTGTCTGCCCAGGAGATACAATTGCAAGAAAAACAGGAAAAACGGCAATCACAAAAAATAGTGGAATATCCACTAAACGGTGCACGTTGCTCTGAGGTGTCTGACCCTCCAATAAGATGAACAAAAAAAAGGAAAAAGAAACAGGGAATGAGCTGGCACTCGTTTGGTTGAAGAACCTGTCTTTTATGGAGCTAAAGCTTTGCTGTTGTTGGCGTTTGCACCATAAATTATCCATTTTGTTGCAGACGACGTGTGAGGGACATTGTCTGGTTTCACCGGTCGCTGTCAACTAAGGCCCATGTCAGTTGAACGCAGTGATCACGTCCGTGTCGCTGCACAGGTTAGGCTAGGGTCAGACGAACGCATTTTTTCGCGTTGTCCGTGAAAAAGTGCGTTCGAAGGAATGGACGTATTTTTTCACGGAATACGCGACAGCGGTCATACGATGCGCATTTTCGTCCGTGATTTTGTACGGATCATCAATAAAACCCTTTTTGCGTCTGGACGTTATGTTGGCCGGACATTAGCAGCGTCTGACGTCTCCTAATCATGCACACACGCCGCTAGCGGACGCAGCGCACTCTGTACGTCAGTACTAGCGGTATCACGTTCTCGAAAAAATGCGTTTGTTTGCCGCTTGCGTTGCGCGGCTGAACCTTTGTGCGGCCGTACTCCATATATTGCCCGTCATTTGCTGCTACTACGGCCGTAATAACGTGCGGCTGCACGCGCGTTCGCACTGCGTTAGTCTGACCTTAGCCTTAACATCCGTCGTAACATAGAATCATGATCAATAGAGACCCACACACTAAGTACGTGCACACCGAACTGCACACGCACAACGCACGTGGCAAACGGACGCAAGCTAGGCAAGAAGTAAAACCGCTAGCCGAACGGGCAGAGTGCGCCACTTCTGCGTAGCATTCTGTGTGAGATGTCAGACGCAGCACATTTGCGACGTCCAGCACCTTGACGCACAAAATGGCTTTTCATATCCTTTTCCAATTTTTAGCATTTTTCATATTAATTTTGTTTCCCATAATTCCCCTTTTTTTTTCTACGTCTGTCAACAAAAAACGGATCGTGTGGTGTTTACAGTACCTTCCGTCAGTACGTCTGTCCGTTATGCACGCACGCAGAGTGCACTCAGACTGCGTTCGTCTGACATTAGCCTTAGTCCACCACGTTATTTTAGTATAATCACAATTTTTCTGTTATGCGGCAGTGGCAATGTTCACTTTTCACTTCTAAAGTGAACAATGCTGCTGATATTAGGGTTCCCATTAAGGATATAAAAAATATCGCCTGAATTAATAAGGGGTAGTTCATTAGCCGCCGAAGTTTAGTGCTATTGCAAACAATGGTTAAAAAAAAAATCACTGTCGTAAGTACAACTTCGGCTATCCAGAGAAGCAAATTTCAACACAAGCGCAATTTAACGCAATAAACTGTTCATCGATGACCAGCGGTACCACCCTAATTCTTCTGTAAAATGAGTAAACTATGGCTATTCTCCATTCGGCGTTGTTCTATCGGTGTTTTTAAAGCAGTGATCTCCTTTGAACTCTGATGGAAACAACGCCGGAAACAAGGCTAGAAAACTTCTACCGAAAGACTGGTGGAAGCAACAGTGAAATCTACTCTAAATAACTTTGGTAGAAGCTGCAGTGAAAACACTGGTGAAAACCCTATAGAAAACTACGAGAGTTATTTATTTATTTTTTTATTTACAAAGTATTTTACCATGAGATTTCTCTCGTTTTCAAGTATGTCCTGGGTTCAAGAACATTGTGTTGAGCGTGACAAGCAGAAACTACGGTGAAAAGAACTTTGAATACTACAGAGAACTATGGTGGATGTTCCTTAAACCGTGAAATCCACTGTTCTTTAAATGAAAGAACGGCGCTTAGTGAATAAACCCCTGTAGAGTCGCTCAATTTAGCCGGCAACTGTACAAAAAACATCTATCGACGCTCTGGCCAAGTAAAGTTCTCAAGCGAGACTGCTTAACCTTCTTTTTCAAAGGATGTAACGACCTGTATCGAAATTCTAATTGCACGTAACTTGAAAGAAAACCTCTGGCAAGTCATCGACATTTGGGAGATTGAAACAAATAGTAGCAATTTATTGAATAAAAGACATTTCTGCGACTTGGTGGCGCTTGTCACAGGGGAAGCAGAGAAATCGGCAGCTAGCAGAAACAGAAGGCTCGGAAACGCCGAGGCTGAGACTGATGAAAAATATTAAGACGCAGGAAAAACAAAAGCAAAAAGAAACAGGAAACATATAGCTTTGTGTTACATTTGAACTTTATCAAGCTTTTTCGGCAATAAATATTGAAGGCCAAAAAAATAAAATAAAAATTAAAGTGGAACAAATGACCAATCACACCTTGTTAATACACAAATTTACATTAAATATGAGAGAGATATCGGATTATGTGCCAGTGAGTGGTTTCTGACACTGTGTACCCTTAAGGACGCTCGATGCTAGTATTCACCCGCAAGAACCTGAAAACCACTTAATCAGAGACCTTGCAAAAACACCCCGTGACTCGATATTGAATGAAAATACCTGAGAAATGGGTCAGAGAGATGCATCATGCATGAAAACACATTTGTTTTCTAGTTTGGTGTGTCATAGCTACACACAATCAGCGAGAGAAAGTGAGGCACAGCTCGAGTCACTACGAAAAATATAATTCTGAGGGCCAAGGTCGCTTCTGAGCTTTTTATTCATTCAGCGAGAGTTGTAACAAAATAAAAGAACAAATTCCTGGATAAACATCAATCAGAGCTAGTTATAAGGAGAGATTCAGTAGCAAAATTCTATCAAATGTAGCAATCGACAGGAAGTTGGTTTCCATGGCAATTGCTCCACATTGAGAACCTGAAGCCAGAAAGGTAAGCGTGTGCGCAGTACATTTTATTAGGGTGTGTCCACGTTTTTGTTAAGCTAGAAATGGAATGACTATATACTGTAAATTCACAGCTAAATGTAGAAATATGTCTTACGCACAAGACGCTAAACATTAACTATAATCACGTGTATGTAGACATGTGACAGAACATACAGCTGCTCCGAACTCCAGGATTGACTGAAGAATTTATTTTAACCAAACCACAATCGATGGACCCAGTAATGGGTCGGTATAAGTAATAAGTTTGTCCCGCCATATCTCCAGCTCTAGAACAATAAATTGAATGCTTTTTCTACAGTTACTACAGCACCTCCTCGTTCTGAAAGATGTTAATCAGAGTGCACTGATCAGCATTTGGGGGTTTATGTCAGGAATGTACAGCTTTGTACATTCCCAACCAGAAAAATGGCTTTCAATGCACTCCTTCCCACTTGTAGGTCACTGGGGAGAGGAACCACCTGAATATGAATGGTGTCATAGGAGAGCAATGCGGTCACAAGGGCCCAGGGTGAGATAAGAGAAGTGCAGTCATCAGGGGCCAATGTGTGATAAAAGAGAAGTGCAGTCATCAGGGGCCAATGTGTGATAAAAGAGAAGTGCAGTCATCAGGGGCCAATGTGTGATAAAAGAGAAGTGCAGTCATCAGGGGCCAATGTGTGATAAAAGAGAAGTGCAGTCATCAGGGGCCAATGTGTGATAAAAGAGAAGTGCAG
Source organism: Leptobrachium leishanense (assembly GCA_009667805.1). Lineage (NCBI taxonomy): Eukaryota > Metazoa > Chordata > Amphibia > Anura > Megophryidae > Leptobrachium > Leptobrachium leishanense. The sequence continues at coordinate 8,606,191 of CM019072.1, read as the reverse complement.
TCATCAGGGGCCAATGTGTGATAAAAGAGAAGTGCAGTCATCAGGGGCCAATGTGTGATAAAAGAGAAGTGCAGTCATCAGGGGCCAATGTGTGATAAAAGAGAAGTGCAGTCATCAGGGGCCAATGTGTGATAAAAGAGAAGTGCAGTCATCAGGGGCCAATGTGTGATAAAAGAGAAGTGCAGTCATCAGGGGCCAATGTGTGATAAAAGAGAAGTGCAGTCATCAGGGGCCAGGGGTGATACAAGAGAAGTGCAGTCATCAGGGGTCCAGGGGTGATACAAGAGAAGTGCAGTCATCAGGACTCCAGGGTTGATACAAGAGAAGTGCAGTCATCAGGACTCCATGGGTGATACAAGAGAAGTGCAGTCATCAGGGGTCCAGGGGTGACACAAGAGAAGTGCAGTCATCAGGGGTCCAGGGGTGACACAAGAGAAGTGCAGTCATCAGGGGTGATACATGAGAAGTGCAGTCATCAGGGGTCCAGGGGTGATACAAGAGAAGTGCAGTCATCAGGGGTCCAGGGGTGATACAAGAGAAGTGCAGTCATCAGGGGTCCAGGGGTGATACAAGAGAAGTGCAGTCATCAGGACTCCAGGGGTGATACAAGAGAAGTGCAGTCATCAGGGGTCCAGGGGTGACACAAGAGAAGTGCAGTCATCAGGGGTCCAGGGGTGATACAAGAGAAGTGCAGTCATCAGGGGTCCAGGGGTGATACAAGAGAAGTGCAGTCATCAGGACTCCAGGGGTGATACAAGAGAAGTGCAGTCATCAGGGGTCCAGGGGTGATACAAGAGAAGTGCAGTCATCAGGGGTCCAGGGGTGATACAAGAGAAGTGCAGTCATCAGGGGTCCAGGGGTGATACAAGAGAAGTGCAGTCATCAGGGGTCCAGGGGTGATACAAGAGAAGTGCAGTCATCAGGACTCCAGGGGTGATACGAGAGAAGTGCAGTCATCAGGGGTCCAGGGGTGATACAAGAGAAGTGCAGTCATCAGGGGTGATACGAGAGAAGTGCAGTCATCAGGGGTCCAAGTATGATAGAAGGGCAGTCACTGCGGGCTAAGAAAGAGGTGCGGTCATCAGGGGCCAAGGTGTGAGGATAGGATAGTGTGACAGTGACACCGATCAAGACCCACTTATAATAGCAAAGCAGTACAGATGGCAGGGGACAGGATGACAGAAGAGTAGCACAGTCACCAGGGACCATTCTCAGAGCAAAAACGTCCCCCCAAACCACAAAGCGATTCCACAGTAACATTACGGTTGGTATTGCTTTTTAATAAGAGTTTTGCTTCCCAGGCATTTCATCGCTGCTTGATTAAAAAGAGAAAATAAACTTCCATTTGTTTTGGAGCCCGGAGCAGCGATGCCTCTTTAAAGATCGCTTAATGAATGACTCCAATAAATTAGGTGGCAAGGTAATTTCAATAAAATCAGTGGAATGTCACCGTAATCAAATCCACAACTAAATTATGCGCGCCATGCAAATTGCAAGCCCCGTAATTAATAAGTGTTGAGTCGCAGAACGATTTAATAAGAAAACGGGAAAGAAAAGAGAGGAGGGGGAAAAGAAAAACAGCGGTTTGTTGTGTAATCTATCATGCCGTAAGTACCATTTCTGGCAGATCCCGGGGCTCATTGATTAATGTAAGACATTGTCACAGAGAGATTAACCTTAGCCCCCCCTGGGAAGAAGTGGGAACAGAGGGTAAGGGGAAACCACTAATCTCATGGTTCATTGGAACAGCTGAATTGTGACATTTCAGTGTTTTGTTCAAAAGCTTTGAAATGTCACAAAGTACTTCAACGCAGGAAAAGGACCATCGCAGAGACTGCGCTCAAGCCAGAGACTGCGCTCAAGCCAGAGACTGCGCTCAAGCCAGAGACTGCGCTCAAGCCAGAGACTGCGCTCAAGCCAGAGACTGCGCTCAAGCCAGAGACTGCGCTCAGGACAGAGACTGCGCTCAGGACAGAGACTGCGCTCAAGCCAGAGACTGCGCTCAAGCCAGAGACTGCGCTCAAGCCAGAGACTGCGCTCAAGCCAGAGACTGCGCACAAACCAGAGACTGCGCTCAAGCCAGAGACTGCGCTCAAGCCAGAGACTGCGCTCAAGCCAGAGACTGCGCTCAAGCCAGAGACTGCGCTCAGGACAGAGACTGCAATCAAGCCAGAGACTGCACTCAAGCCAGAGACTGCGCTCAAGCCAGAGACTGCGCTCAAGCCAGAGACTGTGCTCAAACCAGAGACTGCGCTCAAACCAGAGACTGCGCTCAAGCCAGAGACTGCGCTCAAGCCAGAGACTGCGCTCAAGCCAGAGACTGCGCTCAAGCCAGAGACTGATCATTCAGCGATGTGCTCACATTATGTCAAAAGGGACGGAAATAAAATCTGGATTATAATGTCATGGCACACAGACCGCAAATCGATGCCAATATATTGGGATAGCTGAGGTGGTGGTAAGCCTGTTCGGCGCACAAGGAGGCCATTGTCGCCGCCACCAGTAAAGATGAACACTTTAAGGCAGATGTCTCTCTGGGCCCCCTCCCCAGATGTTGCCAAACTACAACTCCCATGATTCTCTGGCCATCTATTGTATTCCAAGATTTCAGGGAGCTATAGGCCATAAACATCTGGGGGGACCAGAGTTTGAGATCCCCTGCTTGAAAGACCATTCAAGAGACCTGCACATTTTGGGTGAAAATAACCAACGGGATAAAACCTGTTTGCTCCTCTCAGGTCTGATTCGTGCACCCATCATTTTCCAGATAACAGCGTCCCGGCATATCTCCTCTTAAAATGTTCTATATTCCAGTCTATTGGGTCGCAGCATGCAGAAAGAACATTTCAACCCACGCAGGGACCTTTGCGAAGTAGACAGAGACCACGGTGTGGGTTAAAACGTTGGATTTTTTTCTGCATGCATTGATCCAATAGACCAGGGGTCAGCAACTTTGGCTCCCTGATGTTTTGGGAAATACATTTCCCATGTGGCTCAGTCAGCCTAATGGGTGACTGAGCATCCTGGGAAATGTAAATCCCAAAACCTCAGGGAGCCAAGGTTGATGACCCCTGCAATAGACAGATGACCGGGTTTATATTGCACTCTCAACTACAATGATGACGGGCATAGTAGGTAGGTGTGCAAAAGGTGGCGTGCCTGTCTAAACGACTTGATTCATGGCATAATTAGGGTCAAGTAGACTGAAACACCCCCTTATCATTCTTTGTAATAATAAAGTCTTCATTCTCACATACCTAGCGTGCCCCTCATCATCAGATTTGTACGTTTCCAGCTTTGGTGCCCATGATGAGAAGCACCGGATCATTGATGGTGCAAGTGTAAGGGGTTCTCGGAGCTCCTTCTGCTTCCTCTTTGTTTATCAATCTGTCCCTTTAACGTGACAGATGAAACAATGTTTTTATATGTGAGAGCAGACTGTATTGTGTCATTTATAATGTCGCCACATTAATTTCCAGTCCAGGCTTTTAACAATGTTTCAGCTTTTGCCATTATGAACAGGGGTTCTACTGGTATGCTCCAAATCCACCGTAGGCATATTAGGCTTGTGCACCGATTTTTTTTTTCGGTTCGATTCGATTTTTCGGATTTTCAAACTTTTCGATTCGGCTCGTTTCGACCGATTTCTGTTTCGATTCGGTTCGGCTCGACTCGTTTTTCGTGTACATTTTTTTTTTCGGAATATCGACCATTTTTCGTATTTTCGTGTCACTTTGCTCGTTTTTTGTATCGACTTTTCGTGATTTCGGAAATTTTCGCTTTTTCGGGACGTCTGTTCTCCTCGTTTCAAAGCAATAAATTTTGATTTGACACATTTCAAGTCCATTCGAAAATTCCGAAAAGATTTCGTTTCGGCTCGGAAAACTTTTGGGATCTGCCATTTTCGGATCTAAAAATTTTCGGAAAATCGTCCGCATCCGAAAACACGAATCGGGAAATTTCGTGAAAATTCCGAAATTCCGAAACGCACATCGCTAAGGCATATCAGACCACGGTCCAACCACATTTTTTAAGGCACAGGTATTACCCGGATATAGGAGACCTACTGTAGCTAATTTCCCAATTTCCTCATGAGCAAAGCTCTTACATGAGATTTATGGACATGCCCAGAAGAGGTGATGTCTACATATTAATTGCAGGGAACTGGAAGTCCATCTTCATCTGACATGATGGAAACCTCTGCTGGGCTTGTGTTCAAAGGTTGACAATGTAGTTGTTGCCGAAGAAGGATCACTCTAGATGAGGGGTGGAAGAGACAACTCTGAAAACCACCAGAGGAAAGGAATGGAATGATGAGACAGATCGAGCAACATCAACACCCTTCACATTGTTTAATGACGACATATGCAAGTCCAGTCCAGGAACAAGAAATAACAGCCACAAATGTGGGTCTAATAGGCCATCTCATAACTGGTGTGGGCACATTGAGATTACGTGTTCGTCCTGATGAAAGTCATTGTGCTGGAGGTATTGAAGCTCAGAACCAGGTGTATGTGGAATCTGGGGCCCTGATACATTTCATTAAGGTTACACTTTGAACAATGAGGTGTAAAACAAAAGCGATGACACATGCCTTTTGTTGTCATTGTAAGCAGCGTGTCAATAAGTAAGAATGGTATTGATTGCGGAGAGGAAAAATATGCCAGTTGCTATGGTAAATCCTTTTTTAACGCGTAAATGTGAACATTACTGTGATAGTCTTAAGGATTGTAACAGTTATTACCCCTGATAGTCTGATGATTGGAATTTTGGAGATTGATTCGGGGAGGACAAGGAAAGACTGCAAGAATCAAAAACAAAACAGGAAAAAACAACAACAAAAATAACAGATAGTAACTTCACATTTTAAGACTTGCTAGCGGGAACGCATGGTGCACCTGGCAGTACTGGATCCAGTAGGGTGAGGGTTGCAAGATCCAGGGCCGGATTAACATAGGGGCAGATGGAGCAGCAGGTCCAGGCCCATGCCTCAGAATAGGCCCAGAGAAAGGATAACTATGTCTGCATTTGGACCACTGTATCTCCAACTCCATAGCAGCTATAGGGTCAACTGAGGTATCACTGGAAAGGCCAGAGAATGCCATTTCCAATGATACCAAACATGACCAGGTTTTAAGTAAAAACAAATAAAATAATAAATATTGACTTTTTCATTCTAACAGTAATATTTTTCACCTTTCAATTATAAAATAAACAATGATGCTGCACTAACTAACCATCACATTTCTCATGTCATCAACAAGTGTGGAGGTGATGGTACAATCCATTGTTACATCAAAAACCTAAACCGCCGCACTGCATCGAAGAGCACTGCGGGGGAACTTTGGACCCCTGCGTCACTAATCTTTACACCTCACAAGGTCAAGTGAGGTGTCATTGGACAGGGCAGAGTCTAGCCTTTGCATTAATACCAAACCTGACCATGTAAAATCTAAAAAGAAAAGAAAACAATTTTATTTTTAATTATTTATTTTTAGTTGCAGAGTGATGGCATTGTCCATTTGTCACGTATAAAAAATACCACTGCCATTACTCACCTTCTCATTTCCCATGCTGGGAGCAAGGTCAGTGGTTTATACATTGTTTTATTCGTTAAATTTTTTTTTTCCAAAACACAAGGGAAATATTTCCTCTTTTTTTTTTTCATTTTTTGGTTAAAATCGTATACTTTCTCAGAAAAATGCAGCAACATTCCCATTTCGCATTTTTGTAACAAGAATGCCCTATAGAATATATAAGCACAAAAATTTGGATGATGAAATGGGAAAAAATAATGTTACACTCTTTAAATGATTGAAATCTGAATGAAAAATGAATCACACAGTATCTGCCTGATAGATATACCCGTATCTGCACTATTAAATAACCGAAAATATGTTTTCATTTCACTAAATTACAAAAAAAAGCCCACCAAACTATTCAGCTCCAGGCCCATAGAGATCTTAATCCTGGCCTGGCAAGATCAGATCTGTACTACTGTCCTTTATGCGTGGTGCTTGCACATACGGACAGGTGCCCAATTTTCACAAACAGGGTTATTCAAAGAGAGGTGAAAAGCAGGAGAATGTCTGGAGGATTGAAAATTCTAGGTCAAAATATCCAAACCAGAAAAATTCTCCCTTTCATCTCACTTTCCAAAATCGGCTATTTTGACCTAGAATTTTCCATTCTCCAGTCATTCTCCTGCTTTTCACTGCTCTCTGAATAACCCTGCATGTCTCCTGAACGTACATGCATCAATAAAACACACGGATAGGCCGCAGATTTTACATGTTGCCCCTATCCCCTGCAGGGATAACCTGATATAGAAAAACATGGCGGACCGGGCTGCCTGTCACTGTGCACAAGCAACAAATGACCATGAGATCACGGTGGATCTTATAACCCTAAAAACTGGCATAAATGGTGGAGTGTTGCGAGTCTACAAAGCAGAACTCATAAATACACATTATAATCACTAAAACTCACATATTGAACCAGGACATTATTCTATGCAGCCAGGGCCACCACCAGGGGTTCACAGGCTATGATATGTTCAGGGGGCTCAGTGTCTCCAGTCCACATTGTGCAGTTTGGCTAAGAGCCAAAGATGTAAGAGTCCCTCCATGTTACCAGCCCGTTAAAGATACCAACACATTTCCAGGCTGTCCGTAGCGTCTGGAACCAGGAAGAGCATTCCAACTCTGGATCATGTTGAGGGAGCAGTTAGCATGGTCTGCACCAGGTAGATGTGCAAAGTGAATGCCCTCAAACAAGGATATGCTTATAATCCCATTGCTGGACCACCAAGGCTTTAACCCATTCCCTGTAAAACAAGGTAAGTAGAAGGAGGCGGCAAAATCTTTTATTTTCTAATAATATTTACTGAAAAGGCCTGCTGAAGGAAGGGGGCCCTGAATAGTGGTTCAGTAAGGGGCACCAAAATTTCTGATGGCAGCCTTGCATGTAGCTCATTTTTAGTCTGGACTCAATTTTCCAAATACCAGGGAGTACGGCTCGGCAATTGTGTCGGTTTTCCACAATTAAGGCTGGGGGTCAGACGAACGCAGTGCGAACGTGCGTTTAGCCGCACCTTATTACGGCCATGGTAGCAGCAAATGACGTCCATTAGGGATGTGCGTTTCGGGTTTCGGAATTTTCACGAAATTTCCCGACTCGTGTTTTCGGATGTGGCCGATTTTCCGAAAATTTTTAGATCCGAAAATGGCAGATCCGAAAAGTTTTCCGAGCCGAAACGAAAACTTTTCGGAATTTTCGAATGGACTTGAAATGTGTCAAATCGAAATTTATTTTCGCTCTATTCATGATTTCGGTTCCATTCGTGATAAAAAAACACAATAGAATCGCCAGAATTATCGTAGACACTTTGAAACGAGGAGAACAGACGTTCCGAAAAAACGAAAATTTCCGAAAAGTCGATACAAAAAACGAGCAAAGTGACACGAAAATACGAAAAATGGTCGATATTCCGAAAAAAAAATGTACACGAAAAACGATCCGAACCGAACCGAAACAGAAATCGGTCGAAACGAGCCGAATCGAAAAGTTTAAACATCCGAACAAATCGAACCGAAAAAAAAACATCGGTGCACAAGCCTAACGTCCATGCAGGCCCACACACAAAGTACGGCGGCACGAAAGTTCGGCCGTGCAAAGCAAGCGGCAAACGAATGCATTTTTGCAAGAACGTCAAACCGCTAGTACTGACGTACAGAGTGCGCTGCGTCCGCATAGCGGCGTGTGTGCGTGATTAGGAGACGTCAGACGCTGCTCATGTCCGACCAACATAACGTCCAGATGCCCAAAGTTTCCTGGTTTAGATCCGTAAAAAAAATCACGGCCGAAATTGCGCATCGCATGACCGCTATCGCGTCTTCCATGAAAAAATGCTTTCGGAAGCATCTACGCACTTTTTGACGGTAGACGTGAAAAATGCGTTCGTCTGACCCTAGTCTAAATCAAGTTTGAAGTTGACCTCGATTTTACTTTAATGAAACTTGAGGAATCTGGATTATCTAATTGGTGGAGCTTCAGTCCAAGCACTGGCAGAGCCAACAGGACCTGTAGGCCCCTCCCTGCCAAACCCGTCGTCTCTGCTCTGCTGGATTCCCTATAAAACTTTATATCAACACCGTGAAAAAAATAAAAATAAAAAAATATATAATATATATATATATACACACCGTATAAAAACGAGAGAAATCTCAGTGTATCCTTCCTGGTAAAATACTTTAGAAATAAATATAAAAACAAAACGATTGTCATTGGTGGGAAATGGAGTTGCTGCATCCTTACTTCATTTCACCCAAAAAGCGAGGCGAGAGGAATAGATCTCTGATGCACATGACATAATTCATGGCAGTGAAATGCCTTTCAACCAACCGATTAATTAAAAACGAAAAAAAGAAAGTGTCCCGGTAATGCCTCTTAATTTATTCCATTTCATAGCTATATGCATTCAGAGAGGCTGTAATTTTAGATTCCATTAATTTGGTCATTTTCTTTGGTCCTCATTGATTTCCTGCCCGTTAAAACCTCCGCTGATAACAGAGAACCCAATAAAAGGACTCGTGCTACTTATATGATACCCGTCAACATGTGTTATTTATATGGGAACGACTAAAAGGAGAGAAAAACCACTTGGAAAAATAAATAAAATATGTGGATTATTTAATAAAAAAACTGATTACGAACTGGTATAGGATCTGCAAAATTTAGGTCAAAACTGCTCAGTTGGAAAAAAAAAGAAAATCTCAGATGCCGCTGTTTTTCCAGCTCAGGTATTTTCACAATTACCTCGCTGGTTTCCATTTAATTTCGTGTTTATTAAATATACGCCAATAACCCAAAGATATATTGACAAGGTCCTAATGAACTGCTGTCGGGTTCAACGCCCACCGCACCGAGCTCAGTCCGTAGGAGCATCGCAGCAAAACACATCTTTACTGTAAAAAAAGCAAAGCAACCAGAACACAACACAGAAGATTTAGTTACTGAAATAAAATGACATAATAAAAAACTAAAAAAAAAAAAAAAAAAAAGTAAATAGCCCTCCTCTATAAGCCATGTCGTTCTTTGCCAAGAAAAGCTTCTCTAGGTAATCCCTTGGTAAGCCGGGATATGAGATTGTACTGTAGCAACACAAATAGTGCTTTTTTTCTAGAAATAATATTTAATAATAATAATAATAATAACCCCTTCACTGCTGAGCCATTTCACATTTTTAAAAAAAAACACGATTTTTATTATTATTATTTTTATTCTTTACTTTAAACACGGTCATGTTTGATACGATTGGAAAGGCCATGCTCTGGCCTTTCTAATGATACCAAACATGACCCTGCTAGCTGCCAACAGTCGGAAGATATCGGGTTTCAAAGGAACCCCCCATCTCCATCCCTATCTTTCCGTAGGAGTCAATAAGGACTTTCCCCACACGTCCTCAGCAGTGAAAGGGCTACAGGTGTATTATGCCTCAACAATTTGGGAGGCTTGGTTTGCTTAAAAACAGCATAAACAGGGTTAAAAACTTTAAGGGACTTTGTTAGCGTTGTGACCACACAATTAAATTTTTTCATATGCCAAAATATGTCAGCAAATTTATCACCAAGGGTCTACTCACAAAGCAGCAACATTTTGGTACATTTCACTTTGGCTATTCCATCTTGCCAAAAATTTTGGTGAATTCACAATACACCAAACGGTTACCATAGTGCGTCGACGATGGAGTTGCCAAAGCAGTTATCGGATGCCGTAGAAAACTGCCAAAGTGCACCGATAACCGCGGAATGAGCATCGGCGAAATCGGTCGAATAGGAATAAAATAAAATAAGGAAAACTCCTATTCTCCTAATAGGAGAATAAATCAATAAAATGTGTCCAAATACTAAAAAAGGTCCTTTAACCTCCCTGACGGTATTCCCGTGTGTGGCTCGGGGTTAGCTTTTTGTACTGAAAGCGGTATCCCCGAGCCACACTCGGGCTGGATACTAGGCTTGTGCACCGATTTTTTTTTCGGTTCGATTCGGTTCGATTTGTTCGGATGTTTAAACTTTTCGATTCGGCTTGTTTCGACCGATTTCTGTTTCGATTCGGTTCGGCTCGTTTCTCGTGTTACATTTTTTTTTCGGAATATCGACCATTTTTCGTATTTTCGGGTCACTTTGCTCGTTTTTTGTATCGACTTTTCGGAAATTTTCGTTTTTTCGGAACGTCTGTTCTCCTCGTTTCAAAGTGTCTACGATAATTCTGGCGATTTTATCGTGTTTTTTTTTTTAATAAATAAAGATCCTTTTTTTCTTATGAATAATTGAATATACATTTCACAACTTTATTTAATCATATTAAAATGGTATGAAAGCCAAGGAATAAAAAAATGAACAAAACGATTTAAAAAACGCTAAACTGACCCGAATGCCACAAGAAACAAGTGATACGCATTTACAAATACAAAATTTACAGAATCAGCGATATAACCGATAATAGTTAAATATACGATTTCCAGAATTACCGAAATGGAACCGAAATCACGAATGGAACCGAAATCATGAATAGAGCAAAAATAAATTTCGATTTGACACATTTCAAGTCCATTCGAAACATCCGAAAAATTTTCGTTTCGGTTCGGAAAACTTTTCGGATCTATCGGTTTTCGGGTCCGACCCGATTCGGAAATTTGGCCGAATCCGAAAACATGAATCGGGAAATTTCGTGAAAATTCCGAAATTCCGAAACCCGAAACGCACATCCCTACTGGGTACTTACATGTCCTGCGCTCCCTCGCTGATCCCACAGTCTCCTCCAGCCGCTCGCAAAGTCACACTGCCTGGTTCTCTTCTCGCGAGGAGTGAAACCAGGAAGCGTGACATCAAGATCGGCTGCAGTATGACTGCGGGGACAGCGAGGGAGCGCAGGACATGTAAGTATCGGCCCGAGTGTGGCTCGGGGATACCGCTTTCAGTATTGAAAGTTAACCCCCGAGCCACAGTCATACCGCTAGGGGGCCAGAATAAATACGACCGATTCTGACATATAAAATATATCAGAATCGGACCGCAAGGGAGGTTAAAAAATTAAAAAGGTCTGTTACAAAATTTAAAAAGTCTTTTAAAAAACAAGAATATCAAAAATGCCGTAAAAAAAAATACAAAAAGGTCTGCTAAAAAGATAAAAAGGGTTTTTGCTGAAAATGAAAACAATAAACAGTCTTTAAATGAATTTTTTTAAACGTTGTTATACTGTTATACGTTGTGAACTGAAACACCGAAAATCAGGACGGAATTTCGCCGGAGTTCTGTGAATAGGAGACACAACAGACTTTGCAAACTGGAGTTTCTTCTCGCCTACACTTTCTCTCACAACATACAAGTTAATTTTGGCACTAATGACTTAATAATAAATTAGGCTGACATCTAATTTGCAAGAAAAAGAAATATAAAAAAGCACGCCAAAATAGGGAACAAAAGGTCTATAGTTGTGGTTTTACAGCACCTGGTGAATAACCTTTTTCACACCCTTGCACTAGCAGGGAGAGAACAACAAATTCAGCATGTGAGTATAAGTCACTCACACATAGTAAACATCTGGTATTAATTGATCAAAGAATCTCTGGCCCGAACAAAATGAATGAAACCAAGACATACTAAAGAAGAGGGGTTCTCACTATTACACACCCCCCCCTTAGTTTTTTCTTTAAATTTTTAGATTAATACACAAAGATTTACAAAGATCAATCCCAGCGCTCGCTCATCAAAACATCCAACTCACATTTCACATTCACATAATTAAATGCTTCAGAATCTTGTCTCACGTGTATCGTTTGATGAAAGTTCAAATGTTTTCTGTGCTTTCTTTAAAGTCTGAATTATGAATACATTTGAATAATGCGTGACTCGCTCGAGAGAAAGAAAGATAATGGAAGATATATATACGGAGGCAGCACACGGGCGCCTCAATCTTTAACAGAGGTAGTTATGACAATAGAAGAATGATGTATCAACTTCTGCACACAAACAAAGCCATTGCCCGTTAAACAGATATTTCCATTTTAGTCCATGTCATTAACAAGACTGCATGGATCCTGTGTATCTAAATTAATAAAGTGAAGATAAATGGAGGAGAGAGAAAAAGAAAGCGAGAGAAATCAAGAAAGAAAAAGACAGAGCGAGAGAGATCGCTAGACAGAGAGATATCTAGACAGAGATACCTAGACAGAGAGATAGACAGAGAGAGATATCTAGAGAGACAGAGACAGAGCGAGAGAGACAGAGCGATAGCGGGACAGAGCGATAGCGAGGCAGAGCGATAGCGAGGCAGAGCGATAGCGAGACAGAGCGATAGCGAGACAGAGCGATAGCGAGACAGAGCGATAGCGAGAGAGAGATAGCGAGACAGAGAGAGTGATAGCGAGACAGAGAGAGTGATAGCGAGACAGACAGAGAGATAGCGAGACAGACAGAGAGATAGCGAGACAGACAGAGAGATAGCGAGACAGACAGAGAGATAGCGAGACAGACAGAGAGATAGCGAGACAGACAGAGAGATAGCGAGACAGAGAGATAGCGAGACAGAGAGATAGCGAGACAGAGAGATAGCGAGACAGAGAGATAGCGAGACAGAGAGATAGCGAGACAGAGAGAGAGATAGCGAGACAGAGAGAGAGATAGCGAGACAGAGAGAGAGATAGCGAGACAGACAGAGATAGCGAGACAGACAGAGATAGCGAGACAGAGAGAGAGATAGCGAGACAGATAGTGAGACAGAGAGAGAGATAGCGAGACAGACAGAGAGATAGCGAGACAGAGAGAGAGATAGCGAGACAGAGAGAGAGATAGCGAGACAGAGAGAGAGATAGCGAGACAGAGAGATAGTGAGACAGAGAGAGAGATAGAGAGATAGCGAGACAGAGAGATAGTGAGACAGAGAGAGAGATAGCGAGACAGACAGAGAGATAGCGAGACAGACAGAGAGATAGCGAGACAGACAGAGAGATAGCGAGACAGAGAGATAGCGAGACAGAGAGAGAGATAGTGAGACAGAGAGAGAGATAGGCGAGACAGAGAGATAGTGAGACAGAGAGAGAGATAGCGAGACAGAGAGAGAGATAGTGAGACAGAGAGAGAGATAGTGAGACAGAGAGAGAGATAGTGAGACAGCGAGAGACTGGAAACTTGCCTTTCAACTGCCTGGACCTCTCCTATCCCAGACCTCGAATTTGTATTCTTGTCCCTGTTTACTTCCGTTCTCCATACCCGTGGCTTGTTTTTGGATATTCTTGATTTAGCTGGCCATTACAAAAGGACTGGATTAGCCTAGGTTATACTTTCTTGCGGTTTCCATCAGGTCACACATACCATAATAGTAGGTCTGAAAATAACTGGCAGCAGGTTGTGGATACACTCTATTTTGTCCCCCCCCCAACACAACGGATCTATTGCTCCCATTTTACCTGAATAAAACACCAATACCCATACCAGCAGTTAAAAGTAAAGAAACAATGGCACCAGTGCAGACAACCACCCAGGTAAGGGCCAGATTCAAAGTAGCTAGCAGCATGCTTAGTTACGATTACGGAATCCAACACAATCTTAGACTTAGAGGCTTATTTTTTATTTATCAAAAAGAGTAGGCAGCTCTTAAAAACCTTTGCGGATAAGAATCACGAGATAACATGAAACTCATCAAGTCTTTACCTCAGGAAGCTGGTTTTCCATCATGTCATCCAGATCATTGTTATTATGGTTCATTCTTGCAGAGAGGATCTCACCTGGGTCCCTCCACTCTCTCTGCATGATACATAAGAAACAATAACTCATCATTCCCTGTGAGAAGAGTGAACGACAGGTTACATTTGTACGTTTCATGGATTGTAGAATGAAGGTTATATTACTCATACATCATATTAATAATTACATATATACACAGTATCTCACAGGAGTGAGTACACCCCTCACATTTTATTATATCTTTCCATGTGACAACATTGAAGAAATGACACTTTGTTACAATGTAAAGTAGTGAACGTACAGCCTGTATAAACAGTGTAAAATTACTGTCCCTCAAAAGAACTCAACACACACACAGCCATTAATGTCTAAACCGCTGCCAACAAAAGGGACTACACTCCTATAGTGAAAATGTCCAAATTGGGTCCAATTAACCTGGTGTCATGTGACTCATTAGTGTTACTTTATAAAAGGGGCTGAAACTTTATTGCTTTTAGTATCGACTCTATAAATTCAAATAATACACCTATTTAGGCTAGGGTCAGACTAACGCATTTTTCACGTTGTCCGTGAAAATGTGCGTTTGAAGAATGGACGTATTTTTTCACAGAATACGCAATAGCGGTCATACTATGCGCAGTTTCATCCGTGATTTTGTACGGATCATCAATAAAACACTTCTTGCATCTGGACGTTATGTTGGCCGGACATTAGCAGCGTCTGATGTCTCCAATTCACGCACACACGCTGCTAGCGGACGCAGCGCACTCTGTACGTCAGTACTAGTGGTTTAACGTTCTCGAAAAAATGCGTTCATTTTCCACTTGCGTTGCGCAGCCGGACTTTTGTGCGACCGTACTTCGTATATTGGCCGTCATTGCCCGGCATCTGCTGCTAGCACGGCCGTGATTAAGTGCGCCAGAACGCGCGTTCGCACTGCCTCAGTCTGACCCTAGCCTTAGAACAAACAAAATTCCAGCTCATTTCCTTTTTTCTTCTGCCTTCAATAAATCCAGTCATCAATTGACACATTTTTTGTAAAAATTATATTATACCTATGAGGGGGTTAATCCTATATATCCAGCAGCATTCAGCATACTGCAGACTCTGCTTCCTATTCTTATCTTCCCTGTTCACAGCAGTAAAACACAAAAGAATCAGCATTTTATTTCATTATTTTTATAACTACAAGGTTTGACAACGCAGGTCTAAGGCTGGTGTCAGACAAAGCAGTGACGTGCGGTGAGGTCAGTGGCTGGTGAGGCACTGGTTAGTATCAGAGCCAGATATGCAAAAACAGCCAAAAAACATTCTAGCTCCCAAAGAGGAGGCTTCAGGCATTTAGTACATCAGAAGGACAGACACTGCGAGTAAGGACTGACTGGAAGCCGATTCTGTTCCCATAGAACAATTATCTTACAATATGCCTTCTAAATTGCATTGGTAAAGACTTCTTAAATGAAGAATCTACAGTCCTGGGTCCTTGTACCTGGACTTGTTTTCATACAGGGTTATTCATTCAGAGAGAGGTGAAAGGCAGGAGAATGACTGGAGAATGGAAAATTCTAGGTCAAAATAGCCAAACCAGAAAGATTTTCCCTTTCATGATCTGCTATTTTGACTTAGAATTTTCCATTCTCCAGTCATTCGCCTGCTTTTCCACCGCTCTCTGAATAACCCTGATACAGGGCTATTCAGAAAGAGGTGAAAACCTTGAGAATGACTGGAGAAGTGAACATTCTAGGTCAAAATAGTCAAACCAGAAAAATTCTCCCATTTATCTCACTTTCCAAATTGGCTGTTCATTTTCCTGCCAATTCTCAAGGTTTTCACCTCTCTCTGAATATCCCTGATAATCATTGTGCTGGCTACACTATCAGGGATATTCAGAGAGAGGTGAAAACCTTGATAATTGGCAGGAAAATGAACAGCCAATTTGGAAAGTGAGATAAATGGGAGAATTTTTCTGGTTTGACTAGAAGTTTAACTTCTCCAGTCATTCTCCAAGGTTTTCACCGCTCTCTGAATAACCCT
Source organism: Leptobrachium leishanense (assembly GCA_009667805.1). Taxonomy (NCBI): domain Eukaryota; kingdom Metazoa; phylum Chordata; class Amphibia; order Anura; family Megophryidae; genus Leptobrachium; species Leptobrachium leishanense. The sequence continues at coordinate 8,590,412 of CM019072.1, read as the reverse complement.
GATACAGGGCTATTCAGAAAGAGGTGAAAACCTTGAATGACAGAAGTTAAAATTCTAGGTTAAAATAGTCAAACCAGAAAAATTCTCCCATTTATCTCACTTTCCAAATTGGCTATTTGGTCTAGAATCTGTTTCTCAACTCGTTTCCTCGGCCAGGTTTGCCAGATATGTGAAGCACAGGTGATATAATATGCTGCTCAGTGTTTGCAGTATTCAGTCTGCATTTTCCCAAGGTGATCTGAAAAATCTAGCCTGTAGTGGGTCCTGGGGACTGGAGTTGAGAAACCCTGGTCTAGATTGTTCATTCTCCAGCCAATTCAAGGTTTTCACCTCTCTCTGAATAACCCTGATAGTGTATGACAGCACAATGATTCAATATCGGGGATATTCAGAGAGAGGTGAAAACCTTGAGAATTGGCAGGAGAATGAACAATCTAGACCAGGGTTTCTCAACTCCAGTCCTCAGGACCCACTACAGGCTAGATTTTTCTTACATCGTATTTTGACCTAGAATTTTCACTTCTCCAGTTATTCTCCTGCTTTTCACCGCTCTCTGAATAACCCTGTGAATGTTTAATACCGAGGTGAAAAATAACATTGCTTAAGGCTGGGGTCAGACGAGCGCAGTTATCACGTCCGTGTTGCCGCACATTTGTACCTCCGTGGCAGCATAGCATTCTGACCAATGGAGCCCCACACACGAAGTACGTCCGCACGGAAGTGCCGATGCATGGCGGACGCGGCAAACGGACGCAGGTTAGACAAGAACGTAATACTGCTAGAACGGACGTGCGGAGTGCGCCACGTCTGCAACGTCCGTGTAGCTTTGTATGTGAGTAATGAAACAAGGTCAGATGGACTGCATTTATACGTCCAGCATTTTTGACGAACAGAATGTTTTTTCATTTTAATTTATTACCCAGGACATACTTGAAAACGAGAGAAATCTCAATGTATCCTTCCTGGTAAAATCCTTTATAAATAAATAAATAAATAAATTTTCCCTGCTACATCAGTCAAAAAATACATCAGTGAAAAAAACGGACTGTTTTGCCACTACCTTGTTGTCAGTCAGTAAGTACGTCCGTACTGCACGGACGCACAGTCCGTACAAAATGCGCTCATCTGACCCTAGCCTTAGATGTTATTTTGAATTTTTTATAAAACACCAGTTAACCACTTGGCTGCTATGGACGCGCTCAGCGCGTCCAGCCAAGTGGTTCTCCTGTGCGATGGACGCGCTCAGCGCGTCCATGCACAGGAGGCAGCAATCTGCCGGATTCCGGTGGATTGCTGCGCCCCCCGGTGCGGGCTGACATTTTGGATGTCAGCCCAGCACTCCGGGACCCCGGCGGAGCAATTAGATGTCATCGCGGCGGCGCGATGACATCTAATTCAGGCGCCCCCCCTCATGTGCGGAGGAAGCGCCTGAAAAGAGAGGGGAGGGAGGTCCTTCGGACCTCTCTCCCTCCCGATCGCCGGGGGGCAGAGGGTTAATCCAGGCACCGTTTGGAAGGGCACAGCCTGCCCTTCCAAACGGTGGCTGTGATTAACCCCTGGGGAGCCGGATCACGAATCGGCGCTGAAAAGTGCCGGATCGTGATCCTCTCCTGGAGCTGGCCAACATCTTGGATATCGGCCAAGCCTCCAGGAACTCCCCGAGGACTGGCGTCATCGTGCATAGCACGATGACGCCAGTCCTGGAGTTAACCCCTAGCTGCCACCAATGGTCTCCCGATCCGTGGCAGCTAGGGGTTAAGGTTTGATATCGTTGGATTGGCCAGAGCATGGCCCTTCCAAGGATACCAAACATGAGCATGAAAAATGTTTTTTTTTTAAAAAAATATTTAAAAAAAAATTCAAAAATTTTTGTTTTTGTTTTGTTAATGCAGCAATATTGTTCCTATTTCAATTATAATGTGAACAATAATGCTGCACTAACGATTTTTGTATGCAGTGCGTTTGTTAAAAAAAGCAAAATTTTCCCCAAAAAAAAATGTAACGAGACCCCATTTCTAATTTTTTTAACAAGCGCACCCCATACAAAATATAACCGCAAACGATCGCATGTTAAAATGTGAAAAAAACACTTTACACATAATAAATTATTGAAAATTCAAATTTTATTGCATTTTTGTTATAATATACAGACATGACATAACGTATACATATAATAATGACATATTATGAATCTGCCAAGTCTGCCGGAAAGAACAATATATAATATGTCTGGGTCATATATCAAAATATGACTACAAAATGCGGTTAAACATGATGAGCGAAAGCAGTAAAAATGACCTCAGCACAGAGGTGTGAAAAGCCTCAGCAGCGAAAGGGTTAAATGCAGCATATTAGGATGTTTTAGGGAAATTAATTCTCAAATCTCAATCAGAAGCAGACACCACCCCACCCTCAGTATGGTGTACAATGTATCAAATTGATTACCAGACTAAAAACACCTGGTGTTATGCCTGTTTGTGAACAGAGGTCATTTAGAGTTGATAATCTTTCCACGTACACATTAGTTTTTAATTCAATATCTAATAAACCGTTGCTTATAATATTCTGCAGTAAAGAGTCTCTTTATTTCTAGATTTTTTAGTATTTTTTTAAGCATTTTCTATACTTTTTTCAAATTTTTTATTTTTTTTCGACATCGAACCGAACACACCCAAAAAGTTCGAAATTCGCGAACTTTCGAACTGCCAAAGTTCGGGTTGAACTCCGAACTGTCCGAACCCGAACAGCTCATCCCTATTCCTCAACCAAAGACTCCTAGGACCCTCTGTTATTATCTGGACTTTCATTTGCTTCATCACACCGGTACCCCCTATCCTGCTCCCCTTCTACCCCCATCTAGACTCCCCGTGTACCAGACCCATTTCTGAACTCTAACCATTCTATTGTCTGAACCTTGCCTGATCCTACGTTCTCGTGTTTGTTTCATAATAAACACCCTTTTGTTATCTTGAACCTGCCTCTATCACTGCATCCTGGGCTCACAACCCCACCCTGCTACACCGAGCACAGTCTGAACCCTGACACGTACTATGTGCGCCCGTACGGGCATGCCTCCCGGCTTCCATCGCAGCGTTGTGACACTGTGACGGGGCCAGCCACACGCTGTAGTGCACGCACGAATTGTGAGTGCTACAGCAGGCGTGCTGCGTCCGTTTAGAAAGCCTCCCCGTCGAAGCGCTATGACGTGCGCTCGACGGAGGCTGTAAATCGAGCCTTGCAGCACTGTTCGCACTAACTGTGCTCAGCGAGGTGGCCAAACGGGTGTCAGAGTGGAAGCAGTGGCGTAACTACCAGGGTCGCAGCGGTCGCACTTGCGACTGGGCTCTGGCATTCCGCCACTTTAGGGGGGCCCAGCGGCTCAGGCAAGCATTTGTGCCCACAGCCATGTCAGCGCGCCTGCTCTGCTTCCCACATTCTACTGGAGCCGGTAAAAAAACACTCGTCTGACATCAGCCTAAGGGACTCTGGTTGGTTACTGCTCTGCACTGATATCTTCTCTACGTTGTCCAAGTCTTCCTTAAGGGACTAAAAGACCTTAGTAACACCCATACATAAAATAACATCACATGTACCCTGGGCAAAGTCAAAACAAGCAAAAAAATATTGAATTATCTGCTGGATAAGTGCCCTGGCTGGTGGCACAGTGGGCGCCGTGACTTCTAGACAGTGATCACTGATGAACTGAGTAGTAATCACTGCGCGCATCTGAATCCCAGCAGCTTTCTGCGCACGCCGAAGATTAACTGCCACCGCCAATTACCATCACAACCAAATACGCCGGATTGTTTTCATAGTAGTCATTTTAGTAGCTCAGGTTTCATTAATCCCCCCCTCTCCCCAAATAATAATAATATAACAGCTTCAGATACCCACAGGAGACTGAAAAAAAAAATACTGAAATTTAAGTAATGCTTTGATGAGAACGCTGTTGCAATGTTTGACATCTAACCCTCACTTTCCACAAATACCCTTTAACACCATATACAATACCACCTCACGGGCCACAGAAAAAGCATCTTTACACCATATATCCCCTCAATTACATACCATTTTACACCATATTTCCCCCGTTTTCTATATATATTCCAGTTTTACACCATATAGACCCTGATACAACCCCCTTCTACATCGTATTTCCTTCATTTTCAACAAATAATCCCCATTATAGAAACATAGAAAAATGTCGGCAGATAAGAACCTTTCGGCCCATCTAGTCGCCCAATTACATGGATACTTTACCTGGATTTATCTTTTGTTTAGGATAGCCTTATGCCTATCCCATGCTTGCTTAAATTCAATTACTGTTTTGGCTCTACCACTTCTACTGGAAGGCTGTTCCATGTATCCACCACCCTCTCAGTAAAATATCCCCTCAGGTTTCACATATAATTCCCAATATACACCCTATATCCTCTCACTTTTCAATTAGATTGCCTTTTTACAGTACATAAACCCTCATGTTCTACATAATGCCCTTTTAAGCCATATATCCCATCAAGAATATATATATATATATATATTATACATATACACACACACACACACACACCAAAGACCCCCTAAGTTTTCACATACAGTCCTGCTTTATGCCATTGGGAGGGGGAGAGAAAAAGGGCAGCGAGTACATGAAGGTGTTCCATATCACAAAACTGCTCATTTATCCCAGCAGACTCGGTATTGGGAATGCGTGTGGGAATGCGTGTATGTAGATTTGAATATAACCGTGAAGTATAACGTTGACCAATACAAATAAATACAGAGGTGTCTTTTAATTGCTTTAACCGTATACAGTAAGCCGTATGAACGAGAAAGGAAAAAACCCACCATCACCTTCCTCGTGATCTCGTGTAGAAAGATTTGGCGAAATGGGGCCTTAGCTCAGGGTGGATCGAGATCTGCAACACCCTACCATATCCCTGTATATTTACATATCATGCAATTTTTCCACCATATTTGCCCCATTTTCAACATATAATTCAGTTTTACACTATTTAGCCCCTTATTTTCCAAATATAAACCCGCTTTACACCAGGCTTCATTATCTACATATAATCCCTATTTTATACCATATACCCCCTCATTTTGTACAAATAATGCCCTTTTTCACCACATGTTCCATCACGTTCCACATATAATCCCCATTGCACCATATATCCCCCCTTTATGCCACATACCCCCTCATGCTTCACATATAATCCCCCTTTATGCTGTAGTGGAAATAGGCTGGAAGATGGCCGCCATTGTAAGCCAGGCGACCATCTTGTTCAGAATATTGGTTCACTTGAAAATAATTAGGTAGTTTTTTTAGTTGAAACTAGAATCAGGCATACACAGAAATTTAGGAATATGCTGAGATTAGCAGAAAAACAATTAAAGCGCTGAGAAAGATCTCTGCTGTTCCTGGCACAGAGGAAAGATACATCAAGGTCATTGGGGCCCGCAGAAATACAAAGGAGTATAGAGATCAGACCAGGTGCCATCTGTAACAAATAATTGAAGACGCTAGGGAACCGGGCGCAGCCCGGAACAGTAAGAGCAACTAATCATGATTTATTGAGACTAACACAAAGTTTGCCAATTTACGGCCAATTAATGAAATGTCTTTTGTATTAGACTAAGGGAGGTACTAACCCACGTGGGGTGGGATAGTGTCACCGGGAGGTGGGCTAATTGGGATGTACCTAATTATGTATTTGAGGTATAAAACCTCAGGACACTGTATAATCGATGCTCAGTCTTTGCGATTCAATCCTGTCTGAGCATTCTGTGACGTCACAATAAAGTTTGCCTTTCCTGAAGAGACTCGTGTTCAGACAATCCTTGCTCGTGTCCGGTCCGGCCTTGTCCCGAGTGAACCAAGTGGATTCCGGTAACATTTCTGGGGGCTCGATAGCCGGGATACGGGCCCTTGCCGGCACGGTAACGACTGCTGGACACTGTAGCGGTTGACTGCAGGTGCGAGTGATCCCGCTGGTTGGGCGTCCGTTGAAGGTGAGCTGACATCTGCAGGCGCCAAGCAGGATTTCCTGTACAGTGGACCTCGTCTCGTCCCAAACAGACCCCCGGCCCGGGAAGCTGGGACACCCCTGAGTCCGAGGAAACAGCGAACAGCGCGGCGATAGGTAAAGTGTCTTCTATGTTTGTATGTCTAATGGAAATACCGGTATAAAGGGAAACGTCCGACCGCAGTTGGATAAGGGGACCCGTGGCCACGGTCCCATTGACATACCGAACCCGCCGCCGAAAGCACAGGAGCCAGAAAGTGGCTAGCGCGTGTCTGGACCCGGGGGATCGGATGTTGACCAAAGGGTAGAGTCTGTATGTGAGGGAGAAGGGAGCCGCGTGGAGTTGCATAGTCGTAGTCAGTGTTTGTAAATAGAGCTTCACCACGTGGACAAAGGAAAGGCGGAGAGATTTCTGTGACCGGGCTTAGAGCCCTGTGTCAGTGCTAGTGTGTACGTTGTGTAGTGAAGAGGGCTCATTGGGGCCAGCGGTAGCTGCAGAGATAGTGGTGCCGGGTGGGTAGAATTACTCATAGGCAAATTGGACTTGCAGACGGGAGTGTAGTTATAGAACGGGGTGCACATAGTCACAAGCAGTCAAGAGTTAGAGTTCAATTAACGGTGTATAAGGAGCCAAAAGAAGGGACGGTGTGCCCTCGGCTAGTAGAAAGAGTTGAATTGTTTATGTATTGTTTTGTGTTGAAAGTGTCTGGTACGGTATGGGTTGTGATTGATTGCTGAGACTGCTGTGAGTGATTGAGCGCCTACTCGCATTGCGAGAAAGCAAACTTGAGAGTGGACTCCCAAGGTACGTTTCCGGCTCAGGCGACTGCAGTCCGGCTACTGACGGAGGAAGCGAGTCAGACACATATGAATTGTTGACTGAAGTACCAGACCGTAAATTCTAAGTGTTCTTGCTAAAGAGTAATATCTGTATTGTAAAAAGGTTGTTGTTTTTAAAAGTAACAATGGGTAACGGGTCATCCAAGCCAAGAAAAGTAAAGAAGGGTGAGACGCCCCTAGGGTATATGGTGCAGAATTTTGAAGCACTATATACAACACATGAGTACGGTGTAAAATTAACTAAAGAGAAATTAACAGGAATGTGTACAATGGTGTGGCCACTGCTAGTTCCAGAGTGGCCAGAGCAGGGGTCAATGGACCCAGAGCTAATACAGAAAGTGCATTCCCAAGTCACCGGGAAATGCGGACATCCTGACCAGTACCCATATATAGATATATGGAAGTATTGTGTAAGGGATAAAAGTCATTTTATAATGATGGCGGGACGTAACAAGAAGCAGGTACCCCCCAATAAAGAAAAGACCGGTGTTGGTAGAACAGCCGGAAGAGATTGATACCCTGTCCCCGCCCTATCCATCACATTATTGGGCAGCTAGAGAAGTTTTGCGTGCCGCGGCTGCGCAGGCGGAGAGGGGGAGGCGGATGGCGGCTACTGCTCCGCCAGCTTCCTCCACTCCGGCGGGCGGAATTGCGGAAGAGGAAGAGGGGGCAGTGGGTGGAGGAGATAGAGAGGTCCCACCAGGAAAGATCGAAATGCCCGATGGGAGTATGTATAAATTGGTACACCAAGAAGACAGTGATGATAATGATGAGAGTGAAGGTGTAAAGCAAGGTGCTACCACTCGCGCAGCGAATAATGTATATAAACCCCGAGATCTATATCAATATAACCCCGGTAAGAGTAAAATGCAGATGCCCCTACGGGAGGTGCCAGGTCCCTTATTGGAAAACGGAGCACCTGGGCCAGTGCATTACACATATGTTCCATTTACAACAACAGATTTGTTCAATTGGAAAACACATACACCACTGTATTCCACTAATCCCGCAGCAGTGGCCAGTATGATAGAGTCAATTATGCTTACACATAACCCCACATGGGCAGATTGTCAGCAATTAATGCTGACAATGTTCACTACTGAGGAAAGAGCCCGAATAAATAGTAGCGCGTGAAAATTTTTACTTGCCCAAGCCGTAGAAGATGTCAGAGCCCAGCCAGAAGCATGGGCAGAGGAGCACTACCCCAAAACAGATCCCAAGTGGCCGTACAATACCGCTGCAGGCATTGCCCACCTGCAGACGTACCGGACAGCGGTAATAATGGGTGTTAAAGCGGGAGGGAAGAAGCCCACAAATATGGGGAAAATAGCGGATATTGTGCAAGATTCTAAGGAATCCCCACGTGCATTTCTAGAAAGGTTACTAGATGCATACAGGACGTATAGTCCTATTGACCCTGAAGCAGCAGAGAATCAGAGGTTAATTAATTCTTCCTTTGTGGGTCAGTCACAGAGAGATATACGGAATAAAATACAGAGACAAGATGGGTTTTTGGGTAAAGGTATTAGCGAATTGGTAGAAATTGCTAATAAAGTGTACCATAACCGGGATATAGAAGAAAAACGGGAGGAGATGAGGAAGCAAAGAGGACATATAGGGGTGGTCGGATATATGGGAAATGGAGGGAGAGGTGCCCCAGACAGAGGGAGAGCGAGGGGACGTGGAGGTAGAGGTAGGGGAGCCCCTAGGGAACCCCCGGGGCCCAATCAGTGCGCCTGGTCCCGGGACGAAGGTCACTGGAAAAATGATTGCCCGGCATTTTTGGCTAAATTTGGTGTGCCGGGGGAAGCTGGGGAATCGGGAGGTCAGGCCCCTAATGGTCAAGTAACAAACGGCAGATATGAGAGAAATGATGGTGCCGGTGCAGGATTTGTTGGGTTGGCGGGGACGTCATTTGAAGGGCAAGGTACATATTGACACGGACCTGGGCCCATCCCGCTCGGTAATCACGAGCCCACGGTCACTATGAGAGTGGGAAATAAAGATGAAATTTTTATGGTTGACACCGGTGCCGAATATTCTGTTGTAACACAGCAAATTGCTCCCCCGGTGGGAACTGAGGTTGATATTGTGGGAGCAATGGGGGTATCCGCAAAGTACCCCTTTCTTGCTTCACGAAAATGTAGTGTGGGTGGGCATAATGTTGAACATGAATTTTTGTATATGCCGAATGTCCCATCCAGCTCCTGGGGCGGGATATCCTTTGCAAATTGCAAGCCCAAATTACATTTCTTCCCGGGGGTCACGCTAGATTGGACCTGCCTGAGAGTGGCAGCTCTGCACGGCAGCACAGCCCAGTCAGCCAGTGCACCCAACCCGCAAAAATTGCAGTAATTATGCCCAGAGAAGAAGAATGGCGTACAGCACCAACGCCGCTGGTCGACCTGGACCCGTACACACTACTCCTGGGAATCCCTGGTGTGTGGGCCGAGGAAAACCCGCCCGGGCTAGCTGTAAATATCCCTCCGGTATACGTTGATTTAAAACCAGGGGCAGTGCCTGTGGCTCTAAGACAATATCACATTCCACAAAAAGCCAAGCAGAATATCCAAACGCATTTGCAGAGACTTAAAGATCACGGCATATTGAAATTCTGCGTGTCACCGTGGAACACACCTCTGTTGCCAGTACTGAAAGAGGGCACACAAGAATACCGCCCGGTTCAAGATTTACGAGCGGTTAACGAGGCCACAGTAACTTTACACCCTGTAGTCCCTAATCCATACAATCTGCTGGCATTAATTCCTGGAGATACAAAATATTACACGGTGCTTGATTTAAAAGACGCTTTCTTTTGCATCCACCTGGCTCCAGCAAGCCAGCCCCTTTTTGCGTTTCAATGGGAGGACTCCACCACGGGAGCGCGTTATCAAATGACCTGGACACGCCTCCCTCAAGGTTTCAAGAACTCGCCCATGATTTTTGGGTGCGCACTCAGCCAGGACCTCCTGTCCTTCAACGCTCAGCCAGACAAAGTTGTTTTGTTGCAGTATGTCGATGATTTATTACTGGCCTCTCCCACAGAAAAAGACTGTCTCTCTGCCACTAAAGCCCTGTTACATCTGCTATGCCTTGCAGGTTACAGAGTGTCCAAAAGAAAAGCACAAATATGTAAACAGACTGTGAAATATCTCGGTTTTCAATTAACAGGTACCAAGCGTGCACTGGGGGCTGAGAGAAAGGAAGCCGTATGCCGAATACCCCAACCAAAGACAAGGAGACAAGTTCGGGAGTTCCTGGGAGCTGCGGGCTTCTGCCACCTGTAGATCCCCAACTTCGCAGATATTGCTAAGCCCCTCCATCAAGCCACCAAGGGGGGAGAGCATGACCCCTTCCTCTGGCAAGAAGAACAAACAGCAGCCTTTCTGAAATTAAAGACTCTGTTAATGGAAGCCCCTGCATTGGGATTGCCAGATCACAGCAAGCCCTTCCAGCTGTACGTGCATGAACACAATCAAACAGCTACAGGAGTGCAGATTCAAAGTTTCGGCTCTTGGCTGAGGCCTGTGGCCTACCTCTCCAAACAACTTGATCCTGTGGCCTGCGGCCTACCCCAATGCCTGAAAGCTGTGGCAGCCACAGCAATGTTGATAGCAGAAGCAGACAAGCTGACCCTTGGACAAGTTCTTCATGTCAAGGTGCCCCATGCTGTCAAGGCCCTGCTCGATGTGAAAGGAAGCTACTGGTTCAGCAACAGCCGGATGACGAAGTACCAAGCTATGATGTGTGAGAATCCATGGGTTCATTTGGACCTCATCGCTACCTTGAACCCTGCTACTTTACTGCCTGACTGTGAAGAGGATCCAAATCATGAATGCCTCCAAGTCATGGAAGAAGTGTTCAGTAGCAGGCCAGATTTGAAAGACGTACCCCTAGACAAATACGATCTGCAGCTATTCACTGATTGTAGCAGCTATATGGATGATGGGAAGAAAGTCTCCGGCTATGCAGTAGTTTCAGCAGAAGAGATTATCGAAGCAAATCCACTACCAGGCCACACATCCGCACAACTGGCTGAAATAACGGCCCTATCCAGAGCTCTAGAAATCTCCGAAAGCAAAAGGGTGAATATCTACACTGATTCAAAGTACGCTTTCATGACAGTCCATGCACATGGTGCACTCTACAAAGAAAGAGGCCTACTTCTTCAGGACAACAAATCAAATATGCGGCTGAAATCGCAGCCCTTCTAGAGGCTGTATGGAAACCAAGTGCTGTCAGTATTATGCATTGTCGTGGCCACCAGAAAGGTCATGATGAAATCCCAAAAGGCAACAGGCGTGCTGACCAGGCCGCAAAGGCTGCTGCAAAACCATTGTTGACAATTGATCAAGCCAAAGTCCTGCTCTGCAGGCAAGAGCCTCAACCTCTCATGCCAAATTATGAATTTTATATGAATTGGAGAAAATTTGAACCCAAAGGCGAGTTCATTGAAATTATACTGCACAAATGGCAAGATGAGTGTGAACAGTTAGAACTAAATCATGACTATATCCAATGGCTTTTTCCAACCCAGTTTCAAGGTCGAAATTTTTACTCTACTCCTCTGAATCCTCAAGAGACACGCCTAATGATTAACACCTCAGAAGTTCAGCAAAGACTACGCAGAGCATACAAAATGATGCTGAAATTCTTCGGCGTAAAATTAATGGGGGGATATGGAGAAGAAGATACAGAAGTAGCTGAAGTTGAACGAGCAGAAAATTTCGCCTCACGTTTTGAAAATCTAACAACCAACCCTCACAATAATCTAAGAATCACACGAATACTGCTAAGTCTGGGAGAATTTGGAGCAGAAGAATACCAAGCCCCATTGGTAAGGTTCTTCCTCAAGGAGATCATTATCAAAAATAAGCTGCCAAGAATGAAGAAAAGTGCAATGGACTTTTTCATACCAGCAGTGTGAGATTCACAAGACAGACAAGATCTGCTGTTCTTCACATGGCGATTACTATTTCCCGAAAGAAGAATTTGTCTGGGGAAACCGTGGAGAATTGGCACGATACAAAGTAAAACCAGTGGTGGCTGCACTCCTACTGAGTGAATGGACACCTGTATATTCAGAGAAAGAGAAGAAATGGCTGTCAGAAGAACAGGGCGAATATGGAGAAGACGGATGGTTCCAGTTAGAGAATGGACAAATAGTTCTACCAGCAACACTGGCGCCTGAGATTGTAAGAATGCTCCACGCAAGTACCCATGGAGGAAGAGAAATGATGGAACAGCAATTGGAGCCACATTTCTATGTACCAGGACTGTTAGTAATCTGCAAAGCAATAGCCCAGCAGTGCGTGACATGCGCCAAGAATAATCCAAGAACAGGCCCGTCTCAACCTCCAGGGAAACAGCCAATCGGGCTGTCTCCAATGGCGTCATTACAGATAGATTTCACTGTGTTGCCACCCTGCAAAGGATACAAATATCTACTAGTAATGGTGTGCACCCTAACAGGATGGGTGGAAGCTTTCCCAACAAGAACAGAAAAGACAGCAGAGGTGGTGAAAAGTCTGATGAAAGAAATAATACCGCGCTACGGACTGCCTCTTGAAATAGGGTCGGACAATGGCCCTGCATTTATACAGAATTGTTTACAGCAACTTGCCCGTCTATTGGGTATCACCTGGAAGCTACATACTGCCTACAGGCCCCAAAGTTCAGGAAAAGTCGAGAGAATGAACCGCACCCTAAAGACTCTGATGTCCAAATTGTGCCAAGAAACTTCACTAGGCTGGTTGGATGTGCTCCCGATAGTCTTATTACACATTAGGTGCAGGCAAACCCCCCAATTTGAAGCTAAGTCCGTACGAACTTATGTTTGGACGGCCTACCCCTCTGATTAATGGACTAAGGGGGGACCTTCGGGCATTAGGGGAAATTAAATTGAATGAGCAGGTTGTACTGTTGGGTAAGGCAATGCAGAAATTGAATACTTGGGTGGGAGATAATATACCTCACTTTTTGTACCCTCCACTGCATAAATATTGTCCAGGTGATTCAGTATGGGTAAAAGAGTAGAAAAATGATCCATTGGGCCCAAAATGGAGAGGTCCTTACTTTGTCCTGTTATCAACCCCTACAGCAGTAAAGGTTGCCGAGGTGGTCCTGTGGATACATCACTCCAGATTGAAGGTAGCTGCAGCCAATCCTGAACCAGTATGGAAGGTCGTCCCCGATCCACTGAGGGCTATCAAAGACCACAGTCATGAGCCCCTGAGAGATTCGATTGAAAGCATCCAAGATACTCAACCCTTGGGTGTTCTGATGGATACAGCGAGATCTAATTATCCACTGATGGAATGCTGAGAGGGTTATTTTTAGGGGCCCGGCCCCCCATGATCAACCGGAAATGTCTTTTGTTTTTGAAATTCCGGCGGGGAGGGATTGGGTTTATGTGACTGCGAAGAGAATTGCCCAAGGGTTTTTGACAGTAGGGGCAATTCTGGTATTGATTTTGTTTCTTGCACATCTGATTTATGGACTATCACGTGAAGCATGTCCCAAGTGTCCAAGCACCACCAAAAATCGGAAGGGCACACACCCGGTGATGGAGAACCGTACCATGTGGAGACAAAAGCGAGAGGCGTCATCTGGAACTAAGCTAAAAGGACACCTACTTGTGCAATTTAAATATGATTATGCTAAAAAGTCTGGACAGACCACATGTTGGGTGTGTAGTAGACTGCACCCAGAGACAATTCATATACCATTCGCATCTGTCACAATGAATTTGAGTATGTTTGCATCAGAAAATGTTACAGTACAGACAGTTGATATGTCAAGAGAGAAACCAGAACCATTCAGTCCTGGGCATCCTATAATAGGACCAGTGTACCAATCAGAGTGGTGTTTTCAACTAGGCCCAGATAGAGAGATAAGTAACGAGGGTGGGGCTTGCAACTCAAGTCAGTTCAATTGGACATCGTACATTTACATATTCAGAACAGGACTGAAGGCACATTATATATACATACGATGCAGGCAGTTCACTAGAGAACAAGAGGAAGAGATTGCGAACGCAACCAGTGGAAGGCAGGATATAGGGGATATGATGAGACGGTTGAGACAGTTTGCAATAGCGATAACAAAGGGAACACTATATTCATCACCATTTATAGTGAAAGGAGGATATCAGGTGTGTTGTAAAGGAGTGTGCTACACATGGGTACCACATACAGTGACGGGAATGTGTTACTTGGCTAAATTGATCCCGATCCAGAAGGTAAGGGGGGAGGACACTAATTCAGACACAATACTTCACCCTAGGTATCCACTGGTGTTTGAGAGACAGAAGAGAGAGTTGTTTAAGAAAGCGGATCGAGTATGGGCTTGGCTTCCGGCCTGGACTGGATGGGGAAGAGAGTTGATGGCAAGAATGAACAGTTATGCCAGTTTGATGGATGAGATTTTGAATAAGACTAGTTGGGATATTCAGTTGTTGAATCTGGAAGTACGAGAGATACGAAAGGTGCAAATGATACACAACATGGCACTGGAACAGATTAGTGCAGCTCTGAATGGATTGTGTGAGATGACGATGCACTATGAATGTTGCACATTCATCAAGAATGCTACACATGATGTCCCAGACTACTATCAGGTAATTCAAGATCACCAAGAAAAGGTAGCACAGTTGCAGGACACAGCAAGGAGGATCGCTGCTGAAGGCTGGAATCCACTTCATGGTTCGGAGCAATCGGAGATTGGTTTGGATCCATTCTGAGATTTATTTCACAGATTGGATCTATGATTCTGATGGTAGTGGTGATCTTGGTTGTAGGGGCACTACTGTATCGTATAGGGCTTTGCCTCTGGCCGCTATGCAAGAAGGCACTGACACCCACACAGACACAAAATATACCACTGATTATCCCACAAGGTATGTTCCCGACAAAAACAGGCCCCCCCAAATATGAGGAACTTGAGAATAGAAGCAGTGAGGTGTAATGGCTACAAGTCTCAGGAGAAGAGCCTGAGGCTTGAGCCAAGGGGGGGAATGTAGTGGAAATAGGCTGGAAGATGGCCGCCATTGTAAGCCAGGCGACCATCTTGTTCAGAATATTAGTTCACTTGAAAATAATTAGGTAGTTTTTTTAGTTGAAACTAGAATCAGGCATACATAGAAATTTAAGAATGTGCTGAGATTAGCAGAAAAACAATTAAGGTTGGGGTCAGACGAACGCAGTTTTAACGTGCATTTAGCCGCACGAAATCACGGCCGTGCTAGCAGCAAATGACGTCCAATGCCGGGCAGCATACGACGAACGGCCGCACAAATGTTCGTCCGTGCAACGCAAGTGGCAAACGAACGCATTTTTTCGAGAACGTCAAACCGCTAGTACGGACGTACAGAGTGCGCTGCGTCCGCATAGCGGCGTGTTTGTGTGATTGGGAGACGTCAGACGCTGCTCATGTCCGGCCAACAAAACGCTAAAAGGGTTTTATTGATGATCCGTACAAAATCACGGACGAAAATGCGCATCGTATGACCGCTATCGCGTATTCCGTGAAAAAATACGTCCATTCGTTCGAACGCACTTTTTCACGGACAACGTGAAAAATGCGTTCGTCTGACCCTAGCCTAAAGCACTGAGAAAGATCTCTGCTGTTCCTGGCACAGAGGAAAGATACATCAAGGTCGTTGGGGCCCGCAGAAATACAAAGGAGTATAGAGATCAGACCAGGTGCCATCTGTAACAAATAATTGAAGACGCTAGGGAACTGGGGGCAGCCCGGAACAGTAAGAGCAACTAATCATGATTTATTGAAACTAACACAAAGTTTGCCAATTTACGGCCAATTAACGAAATGTCTTTTGTATTAGACTAAGGGAGGTACTAACCCACGTGGGGTGGGATAGTGTCACCGGGAGGTGGGCTAATTGGAATGTACCTAATTATGTATTTGAGGTATAAAACCTCAGGACACTGTATAATCGAGGCTCACTCTTTGCGATTCAATCCTGTCTGAGCATTCTGTGACGTCAAAATAAAGTTTGCCTTTCCTGAAGAGACTCGTGTTCAGACAGTCCTTGCTCGTGTCCGGTTCGGCCTCGTCCCGAGTGAACCTAGTGGATTCCGGTAACAATGCCACATACCCCTCATGCTTCACATATAATCCCCCTTTATGCCACATACCCCCCCTCATGCTTCACATACATTCTCCCTTTATGCCCGGGGTCAGAAACTCTGGCCCACCACATGTTTTGGAACTACGTCTCCCATGATACACTCAGCCACTCAACAGGTTGATGGAGACTAATGGGAAATGTAGTTCCAAAACATCTGGAGGGCAAAGGTTGCCGAGTCATGCACCATATATCCCCCTCACTTTCCACATATAATGCACTTTTACAGAATATTCCCCTTGTTTTGGAAGGACCTCATCTGAAATCCATAATATTTCTAGCCTCCTCTGCTGCATATTGGAACAACTGGAATCTCAAACTCCGCCCTGAGAGTTGTTCTGAACTACAACTCCCACGATCCGCTGACCATCTATTGCAAATAAATTGGGGATATTGTATGCTATAAACACCTGGAGAGCTGGAGTATGAGGTGGCCCGGGGACACCTGATGGAGTAATCACAAATGGCCGCCATTTTTTTCTCGTCTGCTATTTTGGCCTAAAATGTGCAATTTCATTTTTCTGTTTGCTTCTGAAATTTCTTATTTAGTGAACGAAACTCTGAATTTTTAGCATTGCAGAAAAAAATCTCTTTCATTGGGTATCTAGTGTACTCAAACCCCTCCATAAGGAAATACTAGAAAACAAGAGAAATCTCAATGTATCCTTCCTGGTAAAATACTTTGCAAATAAATAAAGAGAGAAAAGCCTTATTTATTTATGTCCCTTATTTATAGGGGTCACTACATATATTCAGGATGTACAGGTGTCTTTTTAGGGGTTCCTCCATATATTCAGGGTGTGTGGTGTCTTTTTAAGGGCTCCTCCATATATTCAGGGTGTGTGGTGTCTTTTTAGGGGCTCCTCCATATATTCAGGGTGTGTGGGTGTCTTTTTAGGGGCTCCTCCATATATTCAGGATGTACAGGTGTCTTTTTAAGGGCTCCTCCATATATTCAGGGTGTGTGGGTGTCTTTTTAGGGGCTCCTCCATATATTCAGGATGTGTGGGTGTCTTTTTAAGGGCTCCTCCATATATTCAGGGTGTGTGGGTGTCTTTTTAGGGGTTCCTCCATATATTCAGGGTGTGTGGTGTCTTTTTAAGGGCTCCTCCATATATTCAGGGTGTGTGGGTGTCTTTTTAGGGGCTCCTCCATATATTCAGGGTGTGTGGGTGTCTTTTTAGGGGCTCCTCCATATATTCAGGATGTACAGGTGTCTTTTTAGGGGTTCCTCCATATATTCAGGGTGTGCGGGCGTCTTTTTAGGGTCTCCTACATATATTCAGGGTGTGCGGGTGTCTTTTAAGGGGCTCCTCCATATATTCAGGGTGTGCGGGTGTCTTTTTAGGGATTCCTCCATATATTCAGGGTGTGCGGGTGTGTTTTTAGGGGTTCCTCCATATATTCAGGGTGTGCGGGTGTCTTTTTAGGGGCTCCTCCATATATTCAGGGTGTGTGGGTGTCTTTTTAGGGGCTCCTCCATGTATTCAGGGTGTGTGGGTGTATTTTTAGGGGCTCCTCCATATATTCAGGGTGTGCGGGTGTCTTTTTAGGGGCTCCTCCATATATTCAGGGTGTGGGGTGTCTTTTTAGGGGCTCCTCCATATATTCAGGGTGTGGGGTGTCTTTTTAGGGGCTCCTCCATATATTCAGGGTGTGTGGGTATCTTTTTAGGGGCTCCTCCATATATTCAGGGTGTGCGGGTGTCTTTTTAGGGGCTCAGCTAGGGTTGGCAGATGGGCCAGGTTTTCCTCGACACATAATTTATTCATGTTGATGGGCAGTGTATGAAGGAATGCCACCCCGCAACATGTATAATCCATACACTGCAGGTAAGCGATCAAAAAAGGAATCCCAGGTGAACTGCCTTTAGTTCCTCCTACAGTATATGAATTATACATGTTGCAGGGCAGCACGTTTCCCTGTGCACCCCCTCTGCATGAAGTAGTAATAAATGTCTAGGAAAACATGGCTGACCTGGCAACCCTAATCATAGATTGCATAAGCCTGTTACAATGTCAATGAATCTCATCTAGGGTTGCCAGGTCGGCCATGTTTTCCTGGACACATAATTTATTCATGCTGATGGGCAGCGCATGAAAAATGACACCCCGCAGCATGTAGAATTCATACACAGCAGACAAGAAATGAAAGAAATTAATCCCAGGTGACCGGTCTTGATTTCCTTTTTGCAGTATGAGTTCTACAAGTTTCAGGGCATCACTTTTCCCTGTGCTCCCCTCTGCATGAAATCATAATAGGTGTATAGGAAAACATGGCAACCCCCCCCCATTGTTTTGTTTTATTTACCCCAAAGTCAGATCTTTTTTAAAGATTTTGATGCAATATTAAAGTGGTGCGCTCTGAATTCACCAAGTTTATAAATATATGTACATAAATATACAAACACACCCGCGTAAGCGTGCGTATACACGTTTCACCTCATGGAAAATTGGCTCCATATCTACAATGTAACACTAAGGCTGGGGTCAGACGAACGCATTTTTAACGTGCGTTTAGGCGCACTTAAATCACGGCCGCAGTAGCAGCAAATGACGGCCAATATACGAAGTACGGCAGCACGAATGTCCGGCTGCGCAACGCAAGCGAACGCATTTTTTTCGAGAAAGCAGAACCGCTAGTACTGACATACAGAGTGCGCTGCGTCCGCTAGCGGCGTGTGTGCGTGATTAGGAGACGTCAGACGCTGCTCATGTCCGGCCAACATAACGTCCAGACGCCCAAAGTTTCCTGGTTTGGATCCGTAACAAGTCACACACGAAAATGCGCATCGTATGACCGTTTTCGCGCATTCCGTGAAAAAAATACGTCAATGCGTTCGGACGCACTTTTTGACGGTCGCTGCGAATAATACGTTCGACCCTAGCGTTAGGAGGACCGTGTAAAGGGAAATTAAAACCCACAGTAATTTTCTTGTAGCGGTTGGCCATATTCCATACGTCAGGAAGAGAGCATTGGACATGATCTAGGAGACTGAGCACAAAGGTAAAGGCCGAGGGGGTGACAGTCAAGTGACAAACTCTTGTCCAAATGCTCCTAGTTTTTCCAGCTCAGGCATTCAAGCTTAAAAATGTGTAGTTGGCAGTTTAGCAAATAATCCCTTTTACATAAAACCATAGAGATTATTTCCTTGCCCTGGTTAATGTCAAGATGAGAACTAGTTATATAGGTCGCTCTGTGTATACTGTGAAAATGTGTTGCTTTAAGCGATTCACCACTTGCGCATAACCCCAACCCGTGTGTGCAGAGAGCTCACAGACCAAACCCCACCAAAATACCATTTATTAGATCTAAATAGATATTTTCATGAAATATGGGGGAGATCCTAGAATGTAAAATGTACAATTAATGGATTCAAATAAATTGAATGAGCTCTTACCCCTGGCTGAGTGTCTCCTCTATAGCTGCACTCCTTGCACTGAGCAGCCAGGGGTCACACAGGTGTACAACCAGCTGCCTGATGGACCACATTATTAACACTGCAAGCGCCAGAATGCTTCACACACCATGTGCTGACACAAGGAGCTCCCTGCCTCAGCAATATGCACAGACCACACCAATAGAACCGAACTGCTCACTGACACAAATCACACAGATATAACCCGACCCCTCCCCGACACAAATCACACAGATATAACCCGACCCCTCCCTGACACAAATCACACAGATATAACCCGACCCCTCCCCGACACATATCACACAGATATAACCCGACCCCTCCCTGACACAAATCACACAGATATAACCCGACCCCTCCCTGACACAAATCACACAGATATAACCCGACCCCTCCCTGACACATATCACACAGATATAACCCGACCCCTCCCCGACACAAATCACACAGATATAACCCGACCCCTCCCTGACACATATCACACAGATATAACCCGACCCCTCCCCGACACAAATCACACAGATATAACCCGACCCCTCCCTGACACAAATCACACAGATATAACCAGACCCCTCCCTGACACAAATCACACAGATATAACCCGACCCCTCCCTGACACAAATCACAGATATAACCAGACCCCTCCCTGACACAAATCACACAGATATAACCCGACCCCTCCCTGACACAAATCACACAGATATAACCCGACCCCCCTGACACAAATCACACAGATATAACCCGACCCCTCCTGACACAAATCACACAGATATAACCCGACCCCTCCCTGACACAAATCACACAGATATAACCCGACACCTCCCCGACACAAATCACACAGATATAACCCGACCCCTCCTGACACCATTCACACAGATATAACCCAGCCCCTCCCTGACACGAATCACACAGATATAACCTGACCCCTCCCTGACACACATCACACAGATATAACCCGACCCCTCCCTGACACACATCACACAGATATAACCCGACCCCTCCCTGACACAAATCACACAGATATAACCTGACACCTCCCCGACACAAATCACACAGATATAACCCGACCCCTCCCTGACACCATTCACACAGATATAACCCGGCCCCTCCCTGACACAAATCACACAGATATAACCCGACCCCCTCCCCGACACAAATCACACAGATATAACCCAACCCCTCCCTGACACAAATGACACAGATATAACCCAACCCCTCCCTGACACAAATCACACTGATATAACCCGACCCCTCCCCGACACAAATCACACAGATATAACCCGACCCCTCCCCGACACAAATCACACAGATATAACCCGACCCCTCCCCGACACAAATCACACAGATATAACCCGACCCCTCCCCGACACCATTCACACCGATATAACCCCACCCCTCCCTGACACATATCACACAGATATAACCCGACCTCTCCCTGACACAAATCACAGATATAAGGCTAGGGTCAGAGTGGGGCAGTCGGAACGCGCGTGCAGACGCACTAAATCACGGCGGCAGTAGCAGCACATAACGGCCAATGACGGCCAATATACGCAGTACGTGCGTACGAAAGTGCGCCGACACCACGCAACCAGCAAATGAACGCATTTTTATCAGAACGTGAAACCGCTGCTACTGACGTACAAAGTGCGCGGCGGCCGCATGGCAGCGTGTGTGCGTGATTAGGAGACGTCAGACGCTGCTAGTGTGCGTACATCACGTCCAAACTGCCAAAGTTTCCTGCAGTTCGTTGGAGCGTACCTGCGACCGTTGAACATGGCTGCTGGACCAGAGATGGACGTGGAGAGGCTGATAAGCGCTGTGGGGGAGCATCCAGGGATCTGGGATACGGCCTGCGAGCGTTATAAGGACAAGGGGAGGAAGGCGAGCGCATGGGTCGAGGTGTCCCGTCAGGTGTACCCGGAGTACGATACCTGGTCCGAGAAGGAGCAGCACATACAGAGTGAGTATAATATTATTTAATTCATAATCCCATAAATGTAAATCACAAAAATGATAATAAACAAACAAATGAAATCATTGATGTGAAACTCAAATGCTCCCCAGCTGCCAGGGCACCTCACCTGCATCACTGATGAAATAATTAGATAGAGCATCGCGATACCTGTTGCTGTATCCATTCACAGCTATGATGTCATAGTTCACATCATCCTCAAGACCGACAACTGTGAGGGTATCGTCAAAATTAAAACCATCCCTGGCCCGCACATAATTATGTAGAATGCAACAGCATTTCACTATGTCCACACAGAAGTCCACATTTACATCCAGCGGTCTATGTAGAATCCTCCACTTGTTGGTCAGTATGCCAAAGCTACACTCCACATACCGTCTCGCCCGCGACAGCCTATAATTAAACACCCGCTTCTTCACAGTCAGGTGTGTCCCAGAGTAGGGCCGTAGGAGGTGTGTGGATAGGCCGAATGCTTCGTCACCCACGAAGGCATAGGGGACTGCCACGTCACTGCCAGGCAATGGTGCGGGTCTGGGGATGTTCAGGGTTCCACTCTCAATTTCATTCCACAGTGTGGAGTTCCTGAACAGTGTGGAGTCAGAGTCTTTGCCGTATGAACCGACATCCACATACACGAAACTATAGTTGGCATCTGACACCGCCAGTAGGCCAATAGAAAAGTAATGTTTATAATTCTGATACAGTGAGCCACTGTGCGGTGGCTTCACTATGCGGACATGTTTGCCATCCACGGCTCCCAGGCAGTTTGGAAAGTTGGCTCTCTCCAGAATCCTGCTGCAATTTCCAGACATGCCGTATGTGTCGGTCTTGGCAAACATTCGCCCTTCATGGTCTCCCATATGGTTTGGCACACCTTGCGGACGATCTCACCAGCTGTTGATCTGCCAACGCGGAAGCTATAATGCAGATCCTTCAAACTGCACCCACTACCGAGATACCTAGAAGACAAAACAAAACTGTTTGAATATGATCACATACCATGAACACAAGCTAATGTCACTCTCATCATGTTTTTCAGCACAAGAGGCGATGAACAAATGGCGCACAGTACGCGACAACTACATGCGCGTCCAGAAGAAGCAGGCCATGGCTGCGCGCTCTGGAGCTGGTGCGAAAAAGGTCCGTGGCTACATTTATGCAGAGCAGCTATCGTTCCTCCGCAGGACCCAGGAGCCGCGCAGGAGTGTTAGCAGCATGGACCAGCCATCGACCTCCGGCACCCAGGCACAACAAATGGTGCCAGGAGATTCTGCCAGCTGCCAGGAGGAGGAGAACCAGGGTGGTGCTGAGTCGCAGATGGAGGAGGATTTGGCGACACCACAGGTGGCAGGTACCGCGACAACGGTCAGCACCAGACCTGGCCAGAAGAGAAGGGCACAGGCTGCAGACCTGGAGCAGGCCATGGTCACGTTCATGGAGGCACAGACCACCCATGCACACCAACGCTGCATGCTTGCGGACTCCGTGGACATGTCGTTCTCCAATGCATGTACGCTCCTCCTGAACAGGATGAGCGAGGCAGAGAAAATGGAGTATCGCCACAGATCTCTCGCAATATTGGAGGACATCCTTTCACGTCCCCATCACGCAGCCGCCTACCATGCTGTGCCACAATCCGCCAGTGGATCTTCCGTCTCCAGTGAGGTGCTGTCCACCCACCCAGCCATGCCCCCTGGAGCCAGGCCACACACGGAGTCGGGGTCCAGCTGTAGCCACACCACCGGCCCTCATGACCCAGATGCTCCGCGGTATCAGCAACTTTGATACATGACCTAAATATGTTTTATTATTTGTTTGTTATGTGTTATTGTTTTGATTTTGTATATATACTGACCTTCAGTTTACGAGTTGTAATATATGTCCATAATATATTACAGTTTCTTTTCATATTATAGTATTATTTATCAACATTGTTGTCGGAGTCATTTATGATTATGTACGTGTGATGTGATGCCCGTGTGTGTGTGTGTGTGCATGTAACAGTGGGCATGTGACTACAGACATGATGCACTCATGTCAGGTGACTGGCAGCGATGTCATGTATACAGGTGTGTGACAGTACGTACCTCAAAGTGATGACTATCATCTCCTCCGGTGGTATGGCGGGCCGCATGTTGGTGTCCCTCTTGGTCAGTGGCTCCCGTACCGCGACAACAGTTCATCAAAGGAGGCGATGGACATCCGCATGTAGTTGAAGAACTTCGCGGGGTCCTCTCTCGCAGTGGCCTGTACAGCGTCACGAAGTGTCCATGCGTGGGTCTGGCAGCGTTGATTTCATGAACCCAGGTTCGCCGCTTTCTCTTCCTCTTTAGGTACAGGTACCCCATCACACAAAACACAAAGACGTGTGCAGGATCCATCTTTGAAAAACGCCACCATCCCCGAAACGCCTTTTTATAACCCTTGCCCTTATTTTTTCATTTTTCAAGTGATTAGATTCATCTGATTTTTACTCTTTTTTCACCCCACCGTCATGGAATACGTCCAGAATTGAGCATCGTCCGACCACTCAAGCGCATTCCGTGAAAAAATGCGTGCGCACGCATCGACGTACATTTTGACGGTGGCCGCAGAAAATGCGCTCATCTGTCCCTAGCCTAACCCTACCCCTCCCTGACACAAATCACACAGATATAACCCGACCCCTCCCCGACACCATTCACACAGATATAACCCCACCCTCCCCGACACATATCACACAGATATAACCCGACCCCTCCCCGACACAAATCACAGATATAACCCGACCCCTCCCCGACACAAATCACACAGATATACCCGACCCCTCCCCGACAAAATCACACAGATATAACCCGACCCCTCCCCGACACAATCACAGATATAACCCGACCCCTCCCTGACACAAATCACACAGATATTGCCTGATGACTATCCGTTGTAATTACCTCTCCACTTTTTTTTTTTGTTTTTTAATGCCGTGATTTTTGCTTCTCGCACCCCCCCCCCCCCCCCGCTCTCTGCTATGACTACGTCTTGAGATCTTCTTTGCTGAGGACGTTTATGCTTCTTTGACACTTTCAGAAGATTTAAAGCGGTTTTGATTTTACTCTTACTGTACGCTTTGTAGTTATGCAACCCCCCCTTGTCTTTTTCTGTTTTGCAGATGCCTTCTGACACCCCTCCCCCCCCTTTTTTTTTTTTTTCCCTCCCTTATATTTTATTTTATTACTGCGCAGTCTCTGTGGACATTTGCGTTATTTTTATTTATCTTTTTTTTTGGGCTGCGTAGTGGATGTCTCCGGCTGGGGACACCCCAATGGAAAGTTTATGCACGATGCCATCTGAGTGTTTTTACGTCTTCGACCCATTGCTTTATGTCCCTGTGTGTTTATTATTGCTGGCGGGATAATTCTTTAGATGACATATGGCCCTGCGTGGCTAACTTACAATGTTGATTTCATGATGTCTATGCTAAAATTCTAAAATAAAGAATTATAAAAAAAACAAATCACACAGATATAACCCGGCCCCTCCCCGACACAAATCACACAGATATAACCCGACCCCTCCCCGACACAAATCACACAGATATAACCCGACCCCTCCCTGACACAAATCACACAGATATAACCCGACCCCTCCCTGACACAAATCACAGATATAACCCGACCCCTCCCTGACACAAATCACACAGATATATACCCCGACACCTCCCTGACACAAATCACACAGATATAACCCGACCCCTCCCTGACACAAATCACACAGATATAACCCGACCCCTCCCTGACACAAATCACACTGATATAACCCAACCCCTCCCTGACACAAATCACACAGATATAACCCGGCCCCTCCCCGACACAAATCACACAGATATAACCCGACACCTCCCTGACACAAATCACACAGATATAACCCGACACCTCCCTGACACAAATCACACAGATATAACCCGACCCCTCCCTGACACAAATCACACAGTTATAACCCGACCCCTCCCTGACACAAATCACAGATATAACCCGACCCCCCCGACACAAATCACACAGATATAACCCGGCCCCTCCCCGACACAAATCACACAGATATAACCCGACCCCTCCCTGACACATATCACACAGATATAACCCGACCCCTCCCTGACACAAATCACACAGATATAACCCGACCCCTCCCTGACACAAATCACACAGATATACCCGACCCCTCCCTGACACAAATCACACAGATATAACCTGACCCCTCCCTGACACAAATCATACAGATATAACCCGACCCCTCCCTGACACAAATCACACAGATATAACTTGACCCCTCCCTGACACAAATCACACAGATATAACCGACCCCTCCCCGACACAAATCACACAGATATAACCCGACCCCTCCCTGACACAAATCACACAGATAACCCGGCCCCTCCCCGACACAAATCACACAGATATAACCCGACCCCTCCCTGACACAAATCACACAGATATAACCCGACCCCTCCCTGACACAAATCACACTTATATAACCCGACCCCTCCCCGACACAAATCACACTTATATAACCCGACCCCTCCCTGACACAAATCACACTTATATAACCCGACCCCTCCCTGACACAAATCACACAGATATAACCCGACCCCTCTGACACAAATCACACAGATATAACCCGACCCCTCCCTGAGACAAATCACACAGATATAACCCGACCCCTCCCTGACACAAATCACACAGATATAACCCGACCCCTCCCTGACACAAATCACACAGATATAACCCGACCCCTCCCTGAGACAAATCACACAGATATAACCCGACCCCTCCCTGACACAAATCACACAGATATAACCCGACCCCTCCCTGACACAAATCACACAGATATAACCCGACCCCTCCCTGACACAAATCACACAGATATAACCCGACCCCGCGCCTCATTGCAATATGTTACGTGAACCAATTGTGTTTTAATGTTATTCACTGCGTGCCATTCACATACTGCATCTGAATTCAACCTCCTGCTTAGGCTAGGGTCAGACGAGCGCAGTGTTAACGTCCGTGTTGCCGCACATA
The DNA here is from genome assembly GCA_009667805.1 of Leptobrachium leishanense. NCBI lineage: Eukaryota > Metazoa > Chordata > Amphibia > Anura > Megophryidae > Leptobrachium > Leptobrachium leishanense. Next base: position 8,563,957 of record CM019072.1, on the reverse strand, counting down.
AGTACGTCCGTGATAGCATACAATTGTGTTAAATGATCTCCACACACGAAGTACGTGCGCACAGAAGTGCGGAGGCATGACGGACGCTGCAAATGGACGCAGGTTAGGCAAGAATGTAATACTGCTAGAACGGACGTGCGGATTGCGCCACGTCTGCAATGTCCGTGTAGCTTTGTGTGTGAGTGATGAAACGAGGTCAGACGGACTGCATTTATACGTCCAGCATTTTTGACGGACAGAATGTTTTATCATTGTAATTTATTTTCCCTGCTACATCAGTCAAAAAATCCGTCAGTGAAAAAAACGGACTGTGTGGCCACTACCTTGTCGTCAGTCAGAAAGTACGTCCGTACTGCACGGACGCACAGTCCGTACATAATGCGCTCATCTGACCCTAGCCTTAGAGTTAGCAGCACTTTTCGTGTGCTGCCCACCTGCAGAAAGTGTTATGAATGCAAGAAAACATGGCAGGTCTGGTGTAATACAGTTTTATATGCTCATCTACCTTTAACCACCGTAAGTCTGTTTCCTATACCTGAACCTACAGAAAAAAAGGCGTCGCGCCTATACTCACCAGAGCGGCTCGGAGGAGCAGCTTTAGGTCATTGTTTAAGTACTCAGTCTACAAAGAGGTGTCTTGATGGGGCGAGTGAGCTGACGCTTCAATGGCCATTTTAGCAAGCTAAAACCTCTCTTGTTTTGTTGCACATGGAACTATATAGAAATGAGCGCAGATGACACCTTTTTTTCCTGTTATATACCTGAACCTGTATGAATGCTATTATGTAATATGGATTTCTGTAAGTTCTCTTATAAAAAAATAAAGAACAGGCATAACACGATATCGATTTGAAGTATAGATTTCTTTCTCTTAATCGGGCGCAGTCTAATCTTTCTCAGATAAGAGCGTCATCCGCCAGTGTGAATAAGATACACCCAAGTGGATTTTGAGAGGGCACTGGGCAGACAAGGACGCACGGAAAGCGATTGAAATCTGCTGCTTGCATCTCTTTCTTTTGTTCAATGAGAGCTTTCAAATACCTTCTCTGAGACGGGCAATTGTGAGCGATCGCATATAGAGAAAGCGAGGCGCGATTCATACCGAGACGCGCGCTAAGTGCATGATAAATATAAGATATTATTTTTATATTCTGTGATCGAATCGCCATCCGGGCGCTGGAGCCGTGCAGACAAAGGGAAACAATGTCGCTTATTATCACAGGACGTATCTGGCAATTCTGGAGAACAAGAGCTGTGTTTTATGTGTTTTAAAGTGTAGGCAGAGGAGCGGGGACAAATAATGTCTATAAGGAGGAGGTAGAATGTCAATTAATTCTATATATTATGGGAATAATGCAGCCTGCTTTCACACTGGCGTGTTGGAGGAGCGGCTGGCGCTCAGCGGAGTTTAAATTCAGGTCGCAAGCGTGAAGGAAAGTGACACAATGCTGGCCAGGATCATCACACCGGGGTAGGAGAAGGACCTGAAGATCAGGACTGCAATGCCAAAATCAAGACCGTTGGCAGGTATGTTGATCAGCATTGGAACTACACCTCCCATGATGCTTGTTCACGCATCAGGTTGGCCAAGCATCAAGGGAGAAGTAGTTCCGAAACATCTGGATGGCCAAGGTTGCTGAGCCCTGGTCTAAGGCCGGATTCAGACAAGCCTTTTGCAGAGTGGACGGAACGTCCGTGACAGTGGACGTTCCTTCCACTCTGATGCCCATCTGGCCACCTTGCTGAGTGCAGTTAGAGCGCTCAGCGCTGCAAGGCTCGATCCTGCTATGGAGGGATCGCACTTTGCAGCCCCATCAAACGTGTGTTTGACGGGGAGGCTTTCAGCACGGTCGCAGTTGCGCACGCAATTTGTGTGCGCGCAACAGTGTGTGGCCGGCCCCGTCGAATCGTCATCACAACGCTGCGACGGACGCCGGGAGGCACGTCAGTACGGGCAGGGCCGGCCTTTGGGGTGTTCGACCTGTGCGACGGCACTGGGCGCCATGGCAACTGAGGGCGCCCAGGCAGCCGACACACACCCTGCATTCCTCCCCACAGTTAGCTGGAGATGATCCAGTTACAGATACATCCATCCCACTCCTCCCCTAATCCCCCATCATCTTCCTGTCCCGCGCATCGCACACTGTGTGCACGGGGATGGAGAGAGCTAGACAGCAGCCCGGGACCTAGGGGCACACAAAGAACAGCCCCCCCCCTCCTCTGACCCAGCAGGCACAGAGTGCAACCCTGGAAACATCACAGCTGCAGTCTCCCTGGATCTCCCCTGCGTCTTGCCTCCTCCGTTCCAGCAGCAGCTTCAGGTTCTGACAGGGAGGTAAAGAGCACACCGTGAGTAAATTAAGTTGCAGGGGGGGGGGATTCATGGCTAGTGATTTGTTTCCTGATATGTCTCCTTGTATGATTTATTTAGTCCTATTTATATAAATAACTGTTACAGTGAACACATTTATTAAGGTTATTCAGAGAGCACCGAAATGTCACTGACATTTCAGTGCTCTCTCGTTCACCTCACTACACGAGTTAAATTTGCCAACCCTGCATTCGTATTCAGCATTCGCCCTGGGGTCCCTGATGTGCGGTGAATCGACCTGCCGAACGCTGCGAACCTGCTGAATGCCACGGATTAACCTGACGATCGCAGCCGTAAACCCACAGAGCAAACAGCCGTACGCACTTGCCGAGCGCAGCCGCTGAAGAGACTGCCAAACGCACCCACAAGTCACCCAAGAGACTGCGAAACAGACTCGCAAGCCGCCCAAGAGACTGCCAAACACAGCCAACGCCCCTCCGAACGCAGCCACAAAAAGATGTCCAGCGGCTAAACACGTAATACACGCAACTTTTAGGCTAGGGTCAGACGAAAGCATTTTTCCCCGCGAACGTGAAAAAGTGCGTCCGAACGCATTGACGTATTTTTTCACGGAATACGCAAAAACGGTCAGACGACGAGCATTTTCGGGCGTGATTTTGTACGGATCGTCAATAAAACTCTTTTTGCGTCTGGACGTTATGTAGGCCGGACATTAGCAGCGTCTGACATCTCCTAATCACGAAAACACGCCGCTATGCCACAGCTGCGCACTCAGTACGTCAGTACTAGCGGTTCGGCGTTCTCAGAAAAATGCGTTCAAATTCCACTTGCGTTGCACGGCCGGACTTTTGTGCGACCGTACTTCGTATATTGGCCGTCATTGCCCGTCATCTGCTGCTAGTGCGGCCGTAATTATGTGCGCCAGAACGCACGTTAAGGCTAGGGACAGATGAGCGCATTTTCTGCAGCCACCGTCAAAATGTACGTCGATGCGTGCGCACGCATTTTTTCACGGAATACGCTTAAGTGGTCAGACGATGCGCAATTCTGGACGTATTTCATGACGGTGGGGTAAAAAGAAGTCTAGGGAAATCCGGCTGTTCGAACGTTATGTTGGCCGCACACTAGCAGCGTCTGACATCTCCTAATCACGCACACACGCTGCTATGCGGCCGCAGCGCACTCTGTACGTCAGTAGCAGCGGTTTCACGTTCTGATAAAAATGCGTTCATTTGCTGGTTGCGTGGTGTCGGCGCACTTTCGTACGCACGTACTGCGTATATTGGCCGTCATTGGCCGTTATGTGCTGCTACTGCCGCCGTGATTTAGTGCGCCTGCACGCGCGTTCCGACTGCCCCACTCTGACCCTAGCCTAAAAGTGCGCTGGTCTGACCCCAGCCTTAAACGGTGTTTGCAAAAAGTTGCTGCATGTAAAATGCCTGGAAATAATATATATTCAAGTCCTATGAATAATAATAAAAAGGTCTATTACAGAAAAAAAAATCCATTTAAATAAATTCACCAGAAAAGTGCCTAAAAAAACAGAGGCTGTGTGCAGCAGATTAAAATAATAAATGGTTTATTAGATATGGAATAAAAACAGGAATATTTTTAACATTGAAGCCTATGGGATTCGTCTGATTAAACCTGTCGAATGAAACCACCGAACATCAGGGCTTTTCACTGACATTTCTCTGCTGTTCAGTGTTGTGAATAGATTCAGCCAGCCTTGTTGCCCCTGCACTGTGTGGACGTGTGTGGATCGTCCTGGGGATTCTCTCCTCATTGCGGAGGACGTTCCACGCACGTCCTGCTGTGTCCCTGCTCGATGCTGATCTTGCTCCATGTAGGAACTTCGTAGTAGGGGTTATTCACAAACCCTCGAATTTCACTGAATAATGAATTTCACCATTTGGGGTGTGGATATGGTAGGGTGTGTGACTACCGTGGGGCGCTGTGAGGATTTCTTGCACAGGGTGCACAGAGGCCTAAGGCCGGCCCTGAGTACGGGCGCACATAGTGCACTCGTCTGACCCCGTCCTAAGGTTTTTCTGTTTTGGCAAATGCCCCCTTAGTCTGTAGCATAGTGAAAAAAAAATTGTATTTAATACTAAAAGTGTCAAATATTTTTCAACGTACCCTCCCGATTCGCCACTTAGCGAATAAACCCACTGCCGGTTAAGTGAGGATGATGACCCCAGCGTCTGCAACTGAAAAGCGCGAACGTACATAAATTAAAACCCAGCGCGTGATGAGACGATTACCATCGACTTCACACATTTGTTAAGTGTAAAGACAAATAAGAGACGCAAATGTGTTACAATAGCTCTTAGCAAGTCCTGAAGAATTGATGTGGCTGTACGCGCACACGGCTCCATTTACAGCGATCCAGGAACAGGAATGGCACATTCTAGTACTTACTTATCTCGTTACTGTTACGGTGTGTTTGTGCATATTCTGCAGACTCGCATCCTGAGGCTAGGGTCAGACGAACGCATTTTTCGCGTTGTCTGTGAAAAAGTGCGTTCAAACGAATGGACGCATTTTTTCACGGAATACGCGATAGCGGTCATACGATGCGCCTTTCTCGTCCGTGATTTTGTACGGATCATCAATAAAACACTTTTTGCATCTAGAGGTTATGTTGGCCGGACATTAGCAGCGTCTGACGTCTCCCAATCACGCACACACGCCTCTAGAGGACGCAGCGCACTCTGTACGTCCGTACTAGAGGTTTGACGTTCTAGAAAAAATGCGTTCGTTTGCCACTTGCGTTGCGCGGCCGAACTTTCGTGCGACCGTACTTCGTGTGTTCCCCGGCATTGGACGTCATTTGCTGCTAGCACGGCCGTGATTTCGTGCGTCTAAACGCACATTACAACTGCTTTCGTCTGACCCTAGCCTAAGTCGAGTCATTGATTGAAAGCTCCATAATGCAAATTAGAAGAAATACTAAAATTGTGAAAAATGTCTACGCATCCAAACCGCAGAGCTCATTTGCAACACTCCACATATGCGGCAATGAACTCTGGGTAGGACATGCAAATGAACTGGCACTGGAAAGGAGAGTGCACTAAAGTGGGTTTCTGATGCAAAAAAAGTGAGAAATTGTGCACTTAATTTGTTTATCCTACCCAGAGTTCAATGCTGCATATTAGCCACAAGTATTTCCACAGGTCTAGTCAGAGAAAGGTGAAACTCTGGAGAACTTTTGGAGAAGTGAAGATTCTAAGTCAAAATCGCCAAACCAGAAAAAGTCTCCCATTTATCTCACTTTACAAATCAGCTATTTTGACTTAGAATTTTTCCACTTCTCCGAAAATTCTCCAGAGTTTCACGTTTCTCTGAATAACCCTGATAGTATGTACCGTATGTGTATGTGTGTATGTGTGTATGTATGTATGTATGATATATATATATATATATATAAATACACACATACATTTGTCAGCAATTTTGGGACTTTGCGTGACTATTATACATACAGGGTTATTCAAAGAGAATTGAAAAGTCACCGCACGTGCAGTGACTTTTCGTTCTCTTCAATTCGGTGCGATTTGGCGATCCCATTTCGTTGACCCTGCGGTGTATTCAGTAAGCACCACAGGGCCGTTATTTTGCAGGGAAAAGCCGCCGCAACACCCGACGAACACTCACCGCAAAACCCAGGCGAATGCACACCGAAGCCCACAAAAACATCTGGATTAACCACGCCAAAGACGCCCGGAGAAACCCTAGCAGGAGCCGATGAGAGCCCAGAGCAGCTGCCGGAAAAAACCGACACCGCAGACGAATGGAGTGAAAAAAAACAGTTTGCTTCAATGTTTGAAAAGTGAAACGCTGTTTGTAAATAAACTACTGAACGAAAATGTCTGAAATTTACATATAAAATCCAATGAATGATAATAAAAAGGGCTGTTACAGAAAAAAGAAAAAAAATCCAGAAAAATGCTTAAAAGATCATAAAAAAATCTATACGTAAAGAGACTTTTTACTGAAGAATATTATAATAAACGGTTTATTAGATATTGAATTAAAACGGGAATATTTTTAACATTGAAGCTTATGGAAATCACCTGAATAAATCTGTCGAATGAAGCCACCGAATGGCAGGGCATTTTGGCAACTTTTCGCTGCTGGTTTTTGTTCTCTGAATAGACTAAGCTATGGGGATTTCACTGCCCTTGAACAGGCACCGTATGTGCAGCCAATTCGCCAACATTTGATAAACTGCCTGCTCTCTGGATAGCCGAATGGACAAGAAAGGTAACCGAACGCTGATTTTCAGCATTCGGTTACCTTTCGGCAGCCATTCGGATCTCTTTGAATAACCCTGATAGATTTATATTTCAGATCGAGTTTTTCTTCCCTGATTTATCCTGATGAAGGCTGCGGATAGCAGGCTGAAACGCTGATCTGCAATAAAGGTTTATGATTAACCCATTAACAAGGGGTTTTCTAAAAAACAGGTACCAGTGTTTTTTTGGAAAATCATTTTCAATTAATTATACAGTAAGAAATGTTTGGGAATATCCCCAGTGTATTCCTTACTGTAATAACCTATGTGGCAGGCAGATGTGGCCATCTACTGGCCAAATGGAGTTACTGCAGTTCTGGTCTTTCTGCAGGATTAGCTGGGGATATGTCAGTCAGTCCTGCACATTCTCCAGATGGTTTTATAAAGTGTTAGCGCCTCGAGCACGATTCCAAATCAACGGGAGGGCCAAGGTTGCTGACCTGTGGGCTACACACACCTTACAGCCGGCACATTGTTCATCTTCTGTGATGAGTCACTTCCTTTCGATCTGGAATAAATTGAACATCTTTTATCTCAGAGGAAAAACATTTTTATTCAGATAAAAAAAAAAAAAAAAAAAGCAAAGCACAATCTCAGATAATGTAATCACTGGATGGCACCAGGGTACATAACGAAGAAATACCAATGCACGCAGAGATTTATAGGGCACTCATTTACAAGCAGGGGCCATCAGAAATTAATTGGATTTATATCTTTACCATTGTCTTGCCTTTCTTCCTCATAGGTACACAATCCACTTCTTGGAGCACAGGCTAGGGCAGGGGTGCTCAGCCTTGACCCTTCAGATGTTTTTGGAACTACACCTCCCATGATCCTCAGCCACTCATAAGATCAACTGAGCTTTATGGGAAATGTAGTTCAAAAAGTTCGGGAGTGCCAAAGTTGCTGACCCCTGGTCTCGGGGACTTCAGGGTACTACACACAGGACATGGAGCTTTTTGGCTATCATGATTGGCAGGTGTCAGCAATCTCAGCAGCCTGCTTAAAGAGTGGATGAGCATCATGGGAAATATAGTTTGTCGTTGTAGTACCAGCTAGATGGTCTGAGAAATGATCCTCTGACTCTCAATAGGAGCAAAGGGTTAGTGAAAGGAGTAGAGGTGATACAGGTGGTCTTTTCGGGGTCATATTGACTTGTATCCAGGGAAAACATTTTTTAATTGTTTTTAATTAGTACCTTAGTGCATTAAAAGTGGTTTATGATTGTGGTTTAACCTCTTCACTGGGGGGGGGGGAGTCTTGATCTGTATTATGTTGACTAAGAAATTCCAAAATACATAGACGGGCCCCCCTGATTCTATTACAATTTATTGTTCGTATCGATTCCACTCCCTCCATACCTGGACCTTCTCCAGCTTTGGTTGCTGTTGTTTTTACGTTACGCTCTTTTGCGAGGGGTTAGGTGTGTTACAAATGAGATGCAGTTGACAAAGCCCAATCATTTCATGTATTGCGCTCATTTTTTGTTTTCTTATTGAATACATACAATGCAGTTCCAGTTTTTTTTTTAAGCGCTCCCATTCATAGGAAATTCACTTTTCTGATGTTGAAAGCGTATGTACACACACACAAAGCGTCAAACATGTTGCATATGGTGGTGCTTACATGGCGTATGTGTGTGACTGGGTTGTTATCCTTCCGTATGGGAAAGCTTACATATTATTCGGCCAGTTGGGTTCACATTAGACTTGTGGATCACAACAAGAACTCCAGTAGAAGCTACCCATTCCTTGACAGATCAGTGGAGACCAATCTGAGCTCCGGATTAAGGAGGACAACTAGATTTTAGTGAGTGCACCCTCATCTACAAACACGTTGATAGCAATGAGTATTCCTTTAGCGGGTGATCACTTTTAGGCTAGGGTCAGACGAACGTATTTTTTGCGTTGTCCGTGAAAAAGTGCGTTCAACCGAATGGACGCATTTTTTCACGGAATACGCGATAGCGTCATACGATGCACATTTTCGTCCGTGATTTTGTACGGATCATGAATAAAACCCTTTTTGCGTCTGGAAGTTATGTTGGCCGGACATGAGCAGCATCTGACATCTCCTAATCCCGCACACACGCCGCTAGCGGACGCAGCGCTCTCTGTACGTCCGTACTAGCGGTTCTACGTTCTTGCAAAAATGCGTTCGTTTGCCACTTGCGTTGCGCTGCCGCACTTTTGTGCGGCCGTTCTTCGTATGCTGCCCGGCATTGGACGTCATTTGTTGCTAGCACGGCCGTGATTTAGTGCTGCTAAACGCACGTTAATATTGCGTTAGTCTGACCTTAGCCTTAGTGCAACCTGTCAGCACCACACACACAACCATTGGACTTGTTCTAAATCGCAACACAAAATGTGGTTTTGCTACATCGGATAGGGAAGAGATTTTCTCACTGTACAGCAACACATTTTTTATGTTACAAAAACATTGAAGAAGAGCGTGCAAGCAGCGAACGGGTTACACCACACTGTAGTAAAGTTCTCCGTCGGTTCCTACTATGCTGGTCTGTTTAGGTAGAACAGCAGGTTTCTTGTGGGCTGGCTTGTCCTTCTTCTCGACCCCTGTGTTGGCTGTTTCCCTCACCATGCTATAGCTATTGGTTGTCATGTACATGCTCCTTCTTTGGGTGTCTTCGTGTCCACACTTACACAACCTCTTAAAGGCGGAACGGAACTTCTGAGACATCAGGTTGTAAATGACCGGATTGATGGCACTGTTGGCGTAGACGCAAATGCGACAAAATAAGAGAAACCAAGCGTCTAGATATGGGTTACTCATGAAAGAGTTGACTAGAACTAGGGTCCTGTAGGGCATCCAGAGAAGAGCGAAGAGTATTACCACCACTGCCAACATCTTGGTGACCTGTCAACAGAAAAAAGAGAAAGGTCAGTAACACGAGTCAAGAATGATGGTCTACACTATGGGTCAGCAACCATGGCCCCCCAGATGTTTTGGACCTGCATTTCCCATGAGCCTCTACAACTTAATGAGTGGCTGAGCATCAAGGGAGATGTAGTTCAAAAAATTTGAATGCCAAGGTTGCTGACTCCTGGTCCATGTCATTAATTTGAAAACTATTGATAGGGCACCATCATGGGTCTACGATTTTAAGATTGCCCAGTTCAGTTCCCTTGTGAACAGTAGTAGCATCAGGATTGTGTGGTCCTTCAGAGGACTTGAGAGCAACTTGTCAACCTGATGAAATGAGGATGACTTAAATGCATAAATGTTACGATGATGAGTATGACCCAACATACCATTGAGTAGGACAGACAGAAATGGAAGGCCTAATCTAGAACCTGTTGCTGTTATGGCCGTGTACACATGCTAAGAGAGGGATAGCCAGAATAAAGCCGAAGGTCAGGGGAACAGAGAAACACATAAATGAGGAAGACAAGTCAAGGTCTAGAACTGGAGAAATCATAGTCAAGGTAAGATGAGATCTGGCACACGGGAAAACAACCAACAATAATATGACATGCTGAAGGCTAACAAAAATCACAGCAGGCGCTGACTACTAGGATCTGAAATGTTTTATATGTATCGAACCACTCTCCATGGCTGGCATCACTTTTGTGTGTCAAACCATGAAAGAATGATGTAGGATATATGATGCCTGGTTCCCTGGTTCATAAGAACGACGCATTACGCACAGTCATTGGACATACACTAATGACCCTCACAAACCCTGTGTTACTGCCCGTTCTCAGGGCCCTCACATACATGCTTTGCTCACTCCCAGTGTACAGGGTAATCCAGACTTGGACCCTCTCGCTCAAGGTGCCTAGAATGGTATCAGCAATGCCCTCCTGACAAGGCCAAACAAGGCCGAAATGATCGATGGGGGCTGTGGTTCCTCTAATGCTGAGGCTACCTTGTCATTGCAGCTCTAGTCCCCTTTTAAAGGTGACAGCAGTCTAGGGATGCACCGAAACTTCAGACACCGAAATTATCGTCTGAAAATGGTGCTTTTGGCCAAAAGGAAAAATTGGCAGGAATAAAAGTCCGAAAATCAGTCATCAGAACCAGGGCCTGGAGGCCCGGCAGAGCAGGGGGCTCGCCTGAGTCTGGAGGCCGGCCGAGCAGGGGGCTCGGCCGAGTCTCCAGGCCCAAGTGACTGTTTTTTTTTTGTTTGGGGGGGTGTGAGATAGCGTTACACATTCTCACCTATATCCGTATCCACATACTCACCTACATCAGCCCTGAGCTCCTCCAGCGGTGGCAGGCCCATGGTGAGTGGTGACAGTCCTCCGGCATCCAGTTCCTGCTCTTCGTCAGATGCCGGTCGCAGACATGACATCACTGAGGCGGAAGCCTAAGACCTGAGTGGGGACCCACCGTAGGGCAAGAAACGTATGCCATTGCCCATTCTTAGGACCCTCACAAAGCTTGTGATGTTGCCCATTCTCAGGGCCTTCACATACTTTGCTCACTTACACAAATCATGCAATGACGCTCGAGTATAAGAAAATAATGTTGAATAGCGTCCAGATAACTGGGCAGTCGAAGTGCAACCTCAGCCAGCGAGGAAGACGCCAGAGGAGCAAAAACAGCAGAATATGTGAAGCGGGAGGTAAGAGCCATCAAAATAAATTATAAGCAGGACGACGTTGACCATTTAGGACCATGGAAATTGTGTTAAGTCAACGGGAGATGATCTGACAAATAGTCCTCACCCTCCTGTCCTGAACATAATACGCTAATTTAGAATATATCTAACAATTCCAATTACCACACCGCTTGTTAAGTCTATTGTACGGTGGATTTTGGGTTGGAAGAAGTCCGTAATTAGCTTCAGAAGATTTAATGATGATAAAAAAATGATTAAAATGCAACAATACGAAGAAAACATTTGCAGGGTTATCCAAAGAGATCCGAATTGCTTGAGAAAGGTAACCGAACGCTGAAAATCAGTGTTCGGTTCCCTTTCCTGGCCATTCGGCTATCCAGAGAGCAGGCAATTCGCCAAATCCTGGAGAATTGCCTGCACATACGGTGCCTGTTCGGTGCCTGTTCGAGGGCAGTGAAATCCCCATGAAAAAGCACTGCTTCGGCTATTCAGAGAACACAAACCAGCAGTGAAAGGTTCCCCTAATGCCCTGCCATTCAGTGGTTTAATTCGGCAAATTTATTCAGGAGAATCCCATAGGCTTCAATGTTAAAAATATTCCCGTTTTAATTCAATATCTAATAAACCGTTCATTATAAAATTCTGCAGCAAAAAGTCTCTTTATTCATTGATTTTTTAGGATACTTTAAGCATTTTTCTTATTTTTTTATTTTTTTTTAAAAGTCCGATTTTTTTAAATTTTTTTTTTCAGTTTACTTATTTTTTTTGTAACAGCCCTCTTTAGTATCATTCCCTGGACCTCCTGTGAAAATTTCAGACATTTTCACTCAGTAGTTTCTTTGCAAACAGCGTTTCTTTTTCCCAGATTCATACAAATGGTTTTGCTAATTTATTCACTGCCTCCTCTACGTCACAGCTGCTTTGGCTCTGTGTGATTCGGCTCCTGTTCGGCTCCTGTTCGGCTCCTGTTCGGGTTTTTCGAAGGTTAATCCAGATGTTTTTGCTTGTTTTCAGCGTGCATTCGGTTAGTTTTCGTCAGGTTTGCGGCAGCTTTTCCCTGCAATACGGGGACCCTGTGCTGTTTGCTGAAGACACCGCAGGGTCACCGAAATGCAATCGGCAAAAGGAACCGAATTGAAGAGAACGAAAAGTCACCGAACATGCGGTGACTTTTCGAATCTCTTTGGATAACCCTGTTGATGTTCAGATCAAGTTAGTACTGTACATAGCTAAGAACAAAAGTGCCTGACCTCAACGATATGAGAAAGAGAGAAATTTACTCCGTTCCACAAATTGCTACAAACAATATTCCTGGAAACACGTCAAGTTAAATCCTCTACGGCCTACACGTCTCTCAAGCAATTACCAAGAAAAATAAATCTGCGGCGTACTCAGCGCTCTCTGACCGTATTACGAGACCCGGGCTTCCTTACCGGGGTCTTGGTAATTTATTTCTTTTTTGTTTGTCTTCTCTCGGAGGTCTCTCCTGCCGCTGTCTAATTCCGACTTATCTGAAACATCAACTTGTGACTTGGTGGATCCAGCAGAACATGAGCATTCGTTCTGCTTGCTATGGAGAGGTGGGGGCTTTCTCATAAGCCGTGGAAATGTATTTTCATTTGTTTGTCTTCTCTTGAGGTCTCTCACTTCACTGACTAATCCTGACTTATCTGAGAACATCAGGCTGGTCCAGGATAAGGCATTTTACGGAATCCGTTGTGATGTCAGGGAAGTGTAATGTTTTACCGTTGAGATCTTATTGGGTGGTACCTCAACGGGACGGAGATTTAATGAATCTTTGCCACTTACATAAGATGTAACTAGTTTACCTGTGCATTACAAATAAAACCACATTATAAAACACATTATAAAATGCATTATAAGACACATGTTGCGTCTCTGTTTTCTTTATATGCAGAAAAAAACCAGCAAGTGGCTGAGAATCAGGGAAGATGTAGTTTCCCAACATCTGAACGACCAAAGTTGAGCAACTCTGGTCAACGGCATGGACAAGTTTCTACCATTCTGCCCTGACATCATAGAGGTCACGAATTACGATACAATACACCGTATCTGGAGTCTCAGATTTTGCACTTTTCAAGTCATGATGTCCATTAATGCCGCAGAAAATGATTAGAAAAAAGGATTATTGGGCTCGGGTGCATCTCCATGTTACCCTGCCTGGTGAGGATGGGCTCATTGTGGCATCTTGGAGACCCCACTCCAAGTCACAATATTCCAGCCTATACTTGGGCCCTTAACCTCATCCGTCCTGAACCTTTATACATGGCCATGGGCCGCTGACCGTAAGTACTCACTTCGACTACCATGTTTTCTGAACTTCAGATCAATCTCCGATGAATGAATTTATACCATAAAAAAATAAGAGTGGCCACATTGATACTTTGTGGGAATATCGGCATATAAAGAAATAACACGTTTTTTGGCACAGACTGTACCATAATATACGGGAACCAAGGTCTATGAGGTCCCTTGGCCGTCATGACTAGCTTACTCCTCTGGTACTAGAACTCTAACGCAGCAGAACAGTACAGCATCTTTTGCATCCTTTCCAATGTCCCTAATATGACGGACGACACTGATCGTACTGGATCAAGCACACTGGTCCATTGTCACATCACACATATTCATACCCCAGTTATACAACAGAAATCCCTCCCTGGCGTCTTGGTGTCTGGGACATAATTAGATTAGGGACAGATAATTAAATAACGCTGGACACCAAGACGCATTGCACAACATCCCAACAAAACAGAACAATATGTTTCTACACCATAACCCTGCAATCACAAGGTGGATATGAATAAAGAAGACAACAGATCAAACACACAATGGTCTGATAATGGGGCAATGTTCGCCAAACAAGACAGACAATGACCATTCAAACCTTTCACAGATCTAAAACATATTCTATAAGGGGGGGTTGGAAAGGGCTACAGTGACCCACACACAGTAATGATATTATCCATAATAACAGTAAAATATAAACACAGACAATAACAATATTAACAATTACAGTATTCACACATAACACATACACCCTCTTAAATGCACAGGTTGACTTGGACATAGAAGAGGGCTGGGGAATAAAATGGCAAGTCAGACCCCCAGAACCCACAGTCCGACACCACCCAAAAGCAATGCCTAGTTCAGGTGCCCCCAGTTCCGAGTCACTCTCGTCACATAATAACAGCAGATTTGTCTTTTACGACATCTACTTTCTGCACCTGTCCTTCTGAGGGAGCTGTGATGATAATCAGCCGCCGCTGCGCTTTCATGCCGTAATGTTATTCAGAAAAGTGTAGATATTAAAGAGTAAAACAATCCAGTTTCTCAGCAGGATGTACCCACTCAAACGCAACGCCACCTCAGAGAGACTTATTTTTGCTTTTAATAAAAGCAGCGGCCCGGGGAAGGGAAAGGACCGCTAATGGATTTCTGGCTCAGTGACGGGTAAACTGATTTCTGTCCTCCCTGCGTTACACACCTGTGATCAGAATGCGGCTAGGTTTATCAGCTGGCAAAGCACGGCTAGTGAAACTGACAGACAAGCTCCATGAAAACAGTAACTGGCGCCTTCTAGTTAATTTTGAATAATAAATATTGTATTCGGACACCTTTGGAGCTTTATGATACGCTCATACACAGGCCACATTACTGTGAACTTTATTGCTGTGGAGCTCTGTGATACGCTCATACACACTGCACATTACTTTGACTTTTATTGCTGTGGAGCTCTGTGTTACAGTCGTTCACACTGCACATTACTGTGCATTTTATTGCTGTGGAGCTCTGATACTCTCACACACACTGCTCATTACTGTGAGTTTTATTGCTGTGGAGCTCTGTGATACACTTATACACACTGCACATTACTGTGAGTTTTATGGACACGTGAGGTCACACACAGTTCTCACAGAGATCCACATCAATAAAACTCATATTAATGTGCACTGTGTATGACCATATCACAGAGCTCCACAGCAATAAAACTCACAGTAATGTGCAGTGTGTATAAGTGTATCACAGAGCTCCGCAGCAATAAAACTCACAGTAATGAGCAGTGTGTGTGAGAGTATCAGAGCTCCACAGCAATAAAACGCACAGTAATGTGCAGTGTGAACGAGTGTAACACAGAGCTCCACAGCAATAAAAGTCAAAGTAATGTGCAGTGTGTATGAGCGTATCAGAGCTTCACAGCACTAAAATTCACAGTAATGTGACCTGTGTATGAGCGTATCATAAAGCAATAAAACTCACAGTAATGTGCACTGTGAATGAGCGTATCACAGAGCTTCACAGCAATAAAATCACAGTAATGTGCAGTGTGTATGATTGTATCACAGAGCTCCACAGCAATAAAACTCACAGTAATGTGCAGTGTGTATGAGTGTATCACAGAGCTCCACAGCAATAAAACTCACCATAACATGTGGTGTGTATGAGCATATCACAGAGCTCCACAGCAATAAAACACACAGTAATGTGCGTTGTGTATGAGCGTATCACAGAGCTCCACAGCAAAAAAAGGCACAGTAATGTGCAGTATGTATGAGCGTATCACAGAATCCACAGCAATAAAACTCATAGTAATATGCGGTGTGTATGAGTGTATCACAGAGCTCCACGGAAATAAAACTCACAGTAATGTGCAAAGTGTATGAGCGTATCATAGAGCTGCACAGCAATAAAACTCACAGTAATGTGCAAGGTGTATGAGTGTATCACAGAGCTCCTCCGCAATAAAACTCACAGTAATGTGCAAGGTGTATGAGCGGTGAGCGTATCACAGAGCTCCACAGCAATAATACACACATTGAACATTACTGTGAGTTTTATTGCTCTGTCCTACGTTTACCGACATCATATGAAAGCTCAGTCCGTAAACCTCCTGTAATATCATGAGATCACTGGCGTTACAGGGGGCCAGCAAAGACCATATTGAAACAGCAGAGTGTGATCACAGCTAGACGTCTCAGGGATGGTACACAGCTGAGCCTTCTCTTACCGACATGAGAAAATGGATGCTAAGTGCTCCGCTACACTAATTCACTGGTATAAAAGCTTTTTTCAAAGAACTGTTAACCGTATATTATTAAATGCGCATCCCACTAATAGAGGAACGTGTCCACAGAAATGACCATGACTTGACTCCATTATTCCTTCAGATCTCTGCTCCGAAAAGTATGTAACAAGAGAACGTAGTGCCTAGCCCCGGAACGAAGCGCGAGGCTGCCAGATACCAGCAGCGGAGCAGCGCGCCACCGCAAGTAACGACTTGTGGAGTACATAAGACTCCATGGAGCCGAGCGTGTCCTGGACGCAAGCTCTGTGCGAGCTCACTCAAGTGACACCGCGCGACATTGCGGAGGGAGACTAGGAACTATTTGTTCCCAGTTTGACTCTGCTCCGGGACAAGAAGAAGCAGCGGATCGTGCCGACCCTCTGCACCGTGGGATGAGGTGAGTATGGGAATTAATAGGGGGGTTTCACAGAGTGTTATGTGATATTGCAAATGCAAAATCACTTAAAACCAGCTTTGAGGAGACGTTATTTTTACAGTGAAACACCGTCTCCTGGGTGAAAACGCAAGCTGCATTGGAATAGCCTGCGCTTCCACGTGGAGGTCTAAATTAACGTCTACCATAACAAGTATAGGAGGTGTTAAGGTACAGCAGTGTTTCCCAAACCTGTCCTCAGGTCCCCCTAACAAGCCAGGTTTGCAGGATACCTGAAGCACAGCACAGGCAATATGATTTGCTGCTCAGTGATTGCAGGATTCAATTTGCGTTTCCCCAAAGTGATCTGCAAAATCTGGCCTGGTTGAGGGTCCTGAGGACAGGTTTGCGAAACACTGATGTACAGTAATCTCGCTCAGGGAATAGCAATTTCTGTAGATAAAATAACTACAGGAGAGGTTGTCCTCTAATGTAGCGCCTTGATATGTAAGCCTTAGAGCAAGATAAGTGTGTTTACCGAATGCCCTCCTTATTACATTCCTGACGCTACGCCCATTCACGCATCGGTTTTTGCATTTGGTTCTGCAAGCTTACTGTTGTTTGCGCATCCTGCCCTTAACATGGGGAGTGCAATCATTAATTAGCGTTTTGATAAGTAAGGTATTACAAAGTGCTAGCGCTAATTACCGTCGGGACGCACAAGGCAACATTTTAGCGACACCTAAAAGCTGCCGCTAAATGATTCTGCAAATGCCAAATCATTTAACACCCCCTAAACCCCCGCCCCCACTAAAAAGCCCATACTTTCCTCTCATTCCACAGCGAGAAGGGTGGCCCGATCCGCTGCTTCTTCTCCCCGGGAGCAGAGTGAGACTGGAAACAAAGAGTCCCTAGTCTCCCTCCGCGATCAATCTGCAGCGCTGCACGATCTCGCACCCCGGAAGCGCAACCCTCCATGGAATTCTATGGACTCCAGGAGGTGATTCTCGCTGCGGCGCAGAAGCGATACCACGAGTATCACTGCGGTTAGTGCTGCGTTCCAGGGCGAGACTAGTGCTTGCTCCGGAACACCACGCTAACATGGGGACACTACGGCGAAATATGCAGGCGCCATGTTAACGTGAACTTTGGAATAGGGCCAGTTATGTGTAATGTTTCCTGTAGTTATCTTATTGATAAATATTGAATATGGCCCAACAACTGTAAGAAACCACACAGTATAAAAACGACAAGGAATAGCAGCACAAACTAAAAACCTTGTATATCCATACAGAGCATCCCATGGGAAAACCTGGTAAAGCGGCCATGTGCAAAGCAAGCCACATACGTCCCTGTGATGCTGTAGCTACGGGGGATCTTGTTAGCCCATCAGTGACCTGTTTAAACTGATTTAATTCGTAGTTACCGTATGGATAATATGAATTTACTGTATGGCTTTGCAATGCCTCCCGCGGATCTGGGGATACTGAGCAAACACTGCTCCGTTTAACACCCATTACTGATAATATGACCAGGACGGGGAAATGTATATTGACAGTAAGGGCTCATTAAAAAGAACCTGACAGTGTGCGCTAAACCGGGTAGCTCATATAATAACATTATACATGCCTTTGGAATATACCCTGCCTGGCCAATAAAAAATCACACACTGTAATATTTGGTTTAGCGCCTTTTGCTGTGGTTGCGGCACGAGTTCGCCGAGGCATCGTGTCGATAAGCTCATGCAATGTCACAGCATTTATTCCCATCCAGAGTGGCATTAATTTGTGGCCAAGATCTTGTGTTGATGATGGGAGAGTCGCGGCGCTGCATAAAGTCTTCTCCAGCACATTATCCCAAAGATTTTCAATGGGGTTAAGGTCTGGACTGTGCGGTGGCCAATCCATGTGTGAAAATGATGTCTCGTGCTCCCTCAACCACTCTTGCACAATTTGAGCCCGATGAATCCTGGCATTGCCATCTTGGAATATGCCCGCTGTGCCATCAGGGGAGAAAAAAACAATTGATGGAAAAACCTGCGAATTCAGTATATTTGGGGAGTCAGCTGACCTTTAAACCACCATCAGCCTTCCATTCAGGGTCAACATTACAAAAGAGGCCACTACCAAGTCCATACTGGATAAAATATCATTAACTCTAAATTGCCACACCACCTTTACACCACAATCAATCGCCCATTTATGGTTTTCATTAGAGAAGAAGTCAACACCGAGTCCATGCTGGAAAAACCAACATTACATGTAAATGGCTGTAACGGAATCCGCTGATACCTACACGCAGACAGTGCACAACCTATACTGCCGGTCTTTAGAATGGAAATCTGTCACCAGGACAGACACAGAGAAAAACCAGAGACAAAACCAAGCAAAGTGGGAAGAGAGGGAGGTCGGACACACCAAGGTTCGGTACACAGGGTAAAACAAGATATAATATACAGCCAAGGGAATAGTCAGAAGACGGAGCCAAGGTCGGAACACTGTATACCAGTAATAGCTAGGGTTAATGCCAAGAGAGTAGTCAGAACAAAGCCTGGGTCAATACACAATAAATCAGTAACATGACCGTGCTATCTGGCTAACAACCACAACAGGACAATGAGCCAAACTCATCTCTTTGTCTTTAAATCCGGCGGGCCCTGCGTCATCACACCTTGCCCCGCCCTCCTGATCGAGAGCTGGCAATATCAGCGAGAACAGAGCTGCCGGCCATTGACTACCCAGAGGACCCCGGCTGTAACAGTGGCCCAATCACCTCACACCACTAACAACCTTCCATTTATGGTCAGCATTGCAGTAAAGGCCACCACTAAGTCCTTGATGGGAAGAAACACAATTAAAAATCTAAATTTGCCAACCAACTTTACCCCATCAGCACCCTCCCATTTGTGATCAACATTACAGAAGAGGTCACCAGCAAGTCCATACTGTAAAAAATACATCATTACATCAAAATGGCCCAACCAAACCTTTAAAGCACTACCAACCTCCCAATCATGGTTAACATTAGAGAAAAGGTCACTACCAAGTGCGTTCTGGAAAAAAAATATCATTAACTCTAAATGGCCCAACCACCATAAACCTTCCATTCATAGCCAACGCTAGAGAAGAGACCACCACCAAGTCCATGCTGAAGAACCATTATTTAACCCTGATAGAATAACCAGTTTTAGAGCCATAAGGAACATTAACTCCCCTTGATAGCCATGATATCATGCTAGGGATACTAACACTAGATCTAAGTGGTTGAAGAATACTTTAGGAAGGAAGGCGTCTGTAATGCAGCGCCAAAAAAATCTTGTACAAAGCTGTCGGTTTCTCTCATAATAAAAAAGAAGAGAATATCAGAAAATAATAGAGGCTTGGACCATATTTTAGTGTTTTTCATGGAAAGAGATGATGTAGTGAATTAATTATGCACAGATACAGTACATGCTAGCTCTGACTAGGCTTTTCTCCAGGGAAATTGTCACCCTTTGAAATTAGCGAATGACAAGGGCACGCATTTCATGGTTAGAAAATAAGGATCTTTTAACCTACAAAAAATTAACGAGGTCTTTAAAAATGCGAGATACGATGTTTCGCTGTAGAGACATCCAGGAAAATGGCCTTTTCTTGTACAGGGGATAAAACCTTCAAAAACCAAGCAATCCTGGGGCAAAAAGTTACAAACTTCACAATCACCATGGAAACCAATGGGCAGTTGGGCAATTCATTAAGTGGTCTGCCCTGCCACAGGGTAAAAAACGAGAGGGGTGGGCAGACTCCCCGTTTATAAAGATATACTTTATGTTCTCATTTTCTAGTTACCTGCTTCCTTGAAGATAGCGCTCCCTTGGTCCTAGGCCTGTTTGGCGTTTTATTGGGGTCGTTCTGGGACCCGTTTTTCTCCTTGGAACTTTTTTCCCTCCAGCGTTCGGTGGTGCTCTCAGGATGATGGGGCAACGGGCTGAGGAAGAGGACCCTGCCGATAAGGCCGTACAGGACAGTGGCCACAACCAGCGGGATGACGTAGAAAATGGCAAAGTCCGTCAGGTATATGGGCAGGTAGAGGTTACGGGAGACTTTGTAACCGCATTCCACCTGCTGGCTCTTGTTGACATGTATATCGACCAGGAAAAACCACAACATGCAGTAAATCGAGGTGAAGATCCACACGACAGCGATGATGCGCTTAGCCCGCGACACCGTGCACACAGTCTGCGCTCTCATAGGATGGCAAATGGCGATGTACCTGGAAAAATGAAAGAGTTCAGATTGCTGAAGATCAGAAAAGTATAACAAAAATGTAAAATGCGTTTGTCACCTGCAGAGATTTTCTCATGGTCTCATGTAGGAATCACACATTGTCCTAGCCTGAGTGTGAATACTGATGGGTGTAATGGTTCTAGAAATATCTCCTTAAACACAGTACTACCAAGATCGAATTACGGTAACTCGATCTGCCAAAGCACCTGCTGTGGCCAGAGAGTGAGTTAATCCGATCTGGTCTTCTTCTGGAGCAATGCGACTGAACCTCTTTTGCATATGTATTTCAGCACTCACATAGGGTTAAATTATATTCTCCACGCTAAAAAGGGGGCACTAGAGAGGAAATACGGCGGCTGCAGTTTTCCTCCTAGCACCCCCGTTTTAGCGTGGAATTACAATGCAGGTGCTAAAAAAGCTGCCTGCATTGTTACCGGGTGGAAAGCCCCGAGATGCTCGCGGCAGCGCTAAGCGCCGCCGCAAGCATCCACTCGATGGAGTCCATAGGACTCCATTGAGCCAGACGCCGGTGGTCACGTGACCTGCTGGATCTCGCCTAGCGAGATCCGGCCAGTCTGCGTAGTGATACGCAGGGGGAGACTGAGTAACTTTTTTCCCCATTCTCTCCCTGCTCCCTCTGGATGCTGGATGGAGGATGCGGACGGAGCCGCAGTCCTCGCCGCGGGACAGGAGGTGAGTATCTGATCACTTTTTTTATTTTTTTGGATGGTGTTAACGGATTCTGCAGAAGCGGAATCCTTTAACACCAAGTCCTGGCTGTGGTTAACTTTTTGCTAACCAAAGCCAGACGTTAATCAGCACAAATAGATTGTAATACTAGCACTGATTAACACTTTGCGCTCCCCATGTTAAGTATAGGGAGCACAAAGTATAGTAACCTTGCGCTGAGAAGCACAAGGTACCAAACACAAACGGGTAACTTAACCCGTTAGCGTTTGGATTGTAATATTCGGTAGCCACCGCTGCTAACGTTAATGCTCACGCAGGTGAGCGTTAACGTTAGCACCAAGATTGTAATGTGGCCCATAGTCTTTTATCAGACCGGTTTAGCTTAGTGATCTCTTCTATCCGCTGTTTGTCCTCCTTGTACGGTCATCATATCTTCCTGACAGTTGTGCCGCTAAAGTTCTAGCACATCAGGCATTACAGTCAATGTGATAAAACAGAATGATTAGCTGGGACATGACTTTTCCTCCTAAGAAACTCGTCAGCCCCAGCTGCACTCTAGCGGCAGTAGCACTTTTTGGCCAGTAGATGGCGCCATGGGCCTGTCAAATACTGCATACAGTGTGGAAATGAGCTGCAGGGATTCTACAGTACATTTATACTGTATGGCCACTAATAAATAGTTTTCCATTAAACCACTGCTTCCTAACAGTCATTTCATGAAAAAACACCTGGTAATTAAGGAGTTATAAGGTCATTTATGTGGTTTTGAGCTTAGGGACACATGGAAGTAGACTACTTCGTAATCCTTGCTTATTTTCACATTTCTCCATCCAACAGTCAGCGGAGAAGCAACTATATACGTTGGATGACTATTTATGTGTAAATCACCTGAGGTGGCTGGTCCACGCTGCCAGAGAGACAACATGATTTTATTGGAATTTATCCTTATTATCAGTTCCTATCAGTAAATAAAGCTCAATAGGCTTATTACAAAGGAAAGGGTATTTTTTTTTATTCTTCGCTGCATTGTCGAATTTCACCTGCCAGTCCATCACTACTCATTGTTTAGTGAACAATGGCCGTTATTACCTTTTGCATTAAGCTGGAATATTCACAAAGAAAGGCGCCAATCCAGAGAAAACATCTGGCTGACATCTTGTAAAATCCCCATGCACTGGCGTAAGTGTGTTACTTTCTATTCTCACACTGTGTCGGATTTTAACCTAAATTGAAAGCCCTTCAGTCTTCTTAAATCATTATATTTTTCCAATATAATATTTACAGGGTTATTCAAAGAGATCCGAATGGATGCCGAAAGGGAACTGAACGCTGAAAATCAGTGTTCGGTTCCCTTTCTTGGCCATTCGGCTATCCAGAGAGCAGGCAATTCGCCAAATCCTGGCGAATTGCCTGCACATACGGTGCCTGTTCGAGGGCAGTGAATCCCCATGAAAAAGCACTGCTTCGGCTATTCAGAGAACACAAACCAGCAGTGAAAGGTTCCCCTAATGCCCTGCCATTCGGTGGTTTAATTCGGCAAATTTATTCAGTAGAATCCCATAGGCTTCAATGTTAAAAATATTCCCGTTTTAGTTAAATATCTAATAAACCGTTCATTATAATATTCTGCAGCAAAGAGTCTCTTTATTTATAGATTTTTTAGGATATTTTAAGCATTTTTCTGATTTTTTTTTTTAAAAGTCCGATTTATTTATTTATTTATTTATTTAACTATACTTATTTTTTCTGTAACAGCCCTTTTTATTATCATTTCTTGGACCTCATATGTAAGTTTCAGACATTTTCGCTCAGTAGTTTCTTTGCAAACAGTGTTTCATTTTTCAAACATTCATACAAACTGTTTTCCTAATTTATTCACTTCACTCTGTCTGCGGTTTCGGCTTTTTCCGGCGGCTTCGCTGAGTGTGATCGGCTCCTGTTCGGGTTTTTCCGTGGTTTTCGGCAGGTTAATCCAGATGTTTTTGAGGGTTTTCGGCGTGCATTCGCTGGGTTTTGCGGTTAGTTTTCGTCGGGTTTGCAGCAGCTTTTCCTTGCAATTCGGGGACCCTGTGTTTTTTTCTGAATACACCGCAGGGTCACCGAAATGGGATCGGCAAAAGGAACCGAATCGAAGAGAACGAAAAGTCACCGAACATGCGGTGACTTTTCGATTCTCTTTGAATAGCCCTGTCTGTCTCCTGTTACTGGCAACAGTGGAAAGTGGTCCTGTAGTTGGTACCAGGAAGGTGCTAAGTGGAAACATCAGCCCGACTGTTACGACTGACCCCTTGTACTAGAAACTTTAGACATAATGTTAGGCAGCCGCAAAAGAGACACCAGCAGTATTGTCTCCTGGAGTCCATAGGACCTCTGCTCAAGCTCATGTAAATGGGGTTCAACCTCTTTATGGGGGTTCAAAAGCACATTTTCTAAGGCCTACAGAGTTCGATTTCCATGCTGTGCAGATATCTGACATGTTTGAATATCCACTAGAGCAGGGATCTCAAACCCTGCCCCCCCCCCCCAGAAGTTGATGATCTACAACGCCCATGATTCTCTGGTCATCTATTGCATTCAAAGAATTCTGGAACTTGTAGGCCATAAACATCTGGGGGACCAGAGTTTGAGATCCTTCCAATAGAAGGACCCATTAATGTCTTGGTATTTTGTTCCATTGGATGTATTAAAATGTATATTTGCATTCAATAAGCCTTGGCGTAAGCGTTCTGTTTATCTGTATTTCATACGTTGTGTGCTGTCGTGGAATTCGTTTGACGGTAGGTTTACCTTTCCACTGTAAAAGCAGTGATGGAGAAGGAGGAAGCATTTATTCCCAAGTACTGGAAGTATGTTATGCCCAAGCAACCGGCATGTCCATATATCCACGTGCCCGCCAAGCTGTCGGAGACATTAGGCAACCCCGCAGCCACCAAGACCATCAAGTCTGCCACGGCCAGGCTGACAAGGTAACAGTTGGTCGGTGTCCTCATGTCTCGTGTGATGAACACAACCAGCACCACCATGATGTTTCCAATAATGCCAATTCCGCAGATGAACAAAACCAGGAATACCGAGATCACTTTGTACTCGATCATATTGTAGACCAAGTCATTGTTGGCCAAGGAGATGTTGGTAGGACTGTCGAACTTACTGCTGTTCTCCATGTTCCTTGGAACCTCACGTTCTGTCAAGGTTTTAAGAACCTTTCAATGATGAAAAACAGATTATCAAGACGATTCCTCAGCGTGGGCCATGTCCAACATGTTGCATGATGATGTCAGAGGCACATATGGATTTCAAAAGCCACCAGGAAGACTCCACCTGCATTAAATCAAAACATAAAGGAAATACTGACCCTTAAAATCCATTAAACAGCCCAGAGCACATAAATACTACATAGATCCAGGCTATCAAGTGAGGAAATTTAGAGGAAATGAGGAAAACATTATTTTTATAAAAGGACATTTATTATTTTTTAACAGACCTTTTAATTATTTTTTTAAAGGACCTTTTTATTATTTAGACACATTTTTATTATTCGGAGAACAGGAGATTTCCAATGACTGCTTCAGCGACTCCATTTTCGGTGCATTACGGTGAACATTGGGTGAATAGTGAAGGCACCGTATTTTCGGCGAAATGGAATTGCCGGAGTGTGCAGAAATGTTTACGAGTAATCGTACACAATTTAGGTGTTTTGTGAATAATCCTCCTAACGTCGATAAAGAGATAGATGTCGGAAGTTTAGGCCCTTGAGTTTTTTAGGCCCTGTGACTGGTATAATGTGCGCTCCTATACCAGACATGAGAGAATAAAGCAAATTATCCAACAAATCACACTGCTCTGACTGTAACGTCAAACTATAAATGTGTGTTGACAGCTCAGCGTCCTCCATAAAGCATTATTAATGAATGTGGATAATCCATTAAATCTCTATATCTCAATCACATCTGAGCTCACATAGCTCGCGAGTGTCACTATTTAGGGGGGAACAGTCTCTATTTTGGGCATCTGTACCTTCCTGTTAGGTGTCTTTATTAAGGTCACTGCCATATATTCAGGGTGTGTGGTGTCTTTTTAGGGGCTCCTCCATATATTCAGGGTGTGTGGTGTCTTTTTAGGGGCTCCTCCATATATTCAGGGTGTGCGGGTGTCTTTTTAGGGGTTCCTCCATATATTCACGGTGTGCGGGTGTCTTTTTAGGAGCTCCTCCATATATTCAGGGTATGCGGGTGTCTTTTTAGGGGCTCCTCCATATATTCAGGGTGTGCGGGTGTCTTTTAGGGGCTCCTCCATATATTCAGGGTGTGCGGGTGTCTTTTTAGGGGCTCCTCCATATATTCAGGGTGTGCGGGTGTCTTTTAGGGACTCCTCCATATATTCAGGGTGTGCGGGTGTCTTTTAGGGACTCCTCCATATATTCAGGGTGTGTGGGTGTCTTTAGGGGCTCCTCCATATATTCAGGGTGTGCGGGTGTCTTTTAGGGACTCCTCCATATATTCAGGGTGTGCGGGTGTCTTTTAGGGACTCCTCCATATATTCAGGGTGTGAGGGTGTCTGTTTAGGGGCTCCTCCATATATTCAGGGTGTGTGGGTGTCTTTTAGGGACTCCTCCATATATTCAGGGTGTGCGGGTGCTTTAGGGGTTCCTCCATATATTCACGGTGTGCGGGTGTGTTTTTAGGGGCTCCTCCATATATTCAGGGTGTGTGGGTGTCTTTTAAGGGGCTCCTCCATATATTCACGGTGTGCGGGTGTATTTTTAGGGTCTCCTCCATATATTCAGGGTGTGCGGGTGTCTTTTTAGGGGCTCCTCCATATATTCAGGGTGTGCGGGTGTCTTTTTAGGGGCTCCTCTATATATTCAGGGTCCGCGGGTGTATTTTTAGGGGCTACACCATATATTCAGGGTGTGTGGGTGCCTTTTTAGGGGCTCCTCCATATATTCAGGGTGTGCGGGTGTCTTTTTAGGGGCTCCTCCATATATTCAGGGTGTGTGGGTGTCTTTTTAGGGTCTCCTACATATATTCAGGGTGTGCGGGTGTCTTTTTAGGGGCTCCTCCATATATTCAGGGTGTGCGGGTGTCTTTTTAGGGGTTCCTCCATATATTCACGGTGTGCGGGTGTCTTTTTAGGAGCTCCTCCATATATTCAGGGTGTGTGGGTGTCTTTTTAGGGTCTCCTCCATATATTCAGGGTGTGCGGGTGTCTTTTAGGGACTCCTCCATATATTCAGGGTGTGCGGGTGTCTTTTAGGGACTCCTCCATATATTCAGGGTGTGTGGGTGTCTTTAGGGGCTCCTCCATATATTCAGGGTGTGCGGGTGTCTTTTAGGGACTCCTCCATATATTCAGGGTGTGCGGGTGTCTTTTAGGGACTCCTCCATATATTCAGGGTGTGAGGGTGTCTGTTTAGGGGCTCCTCCATATATTCAGGGTGTGTGGGTGTCTTTTAGGGACTCCTCCATATATTCACGGTGTGCGGGTGTGTTTTTAGGGGCTCCTCCATATATTCAGGGTGTGTGGGTGTCTTTTAAGGGGCTCCTCCATATATTCACGGTGTGCGGGTGTATTTTTAGGGTCTCCTCCATATATTCAGGGTGTGCGGGTGTCTTTTTAGGGGCTCCTCCATATATTCAGGGTGTGCGGGTGTCTTTTTAGGGGCTCCTCTATATATTCAGGGTGCGCGGGTGTATTTTTAGGGGCTACACCATATATTCAGGGTGTGTGGGTGCCTTTTTAGGGGCTCCTCCATATATTCAGGGTGTGCGGGTGTCTTTAGGGGCTCCTCCATATATTCAGGGTGTGTGGGTGTCTTTTTAGGGGTTCCTCCATATATTCAGGGTGTGCGGGTGCTTTAGGGGTTCCTCCATATATTCAGGGTGTGCGGGTGTCTTTTTAGGGTCACCTCCACATATTCAGGGTGTACAGGCTCTCTTTAGGGGCTCCTCCATATATTCAGGGCGAGTGAGTGTATAACAGAGCTGCGTAGCAATAAAACGACCAGCAACGTGTCTGTAACTATAATAAATGCTGTTAGAGGGCGCTCGCTGTAAATAAGACACTCTGCTCTTGTTCTAGATTACATTTATTTAATATATCCGGCCTGTTAGAACAGCTCAGTCTCCTTGCCCCGCCTCCTGCGTCATTCCTTAAAATGCATGGTGCAGCAAGTAAAGCTTTGGGAGCGATGAGCATGTAATATTAATATCCTTTACCAACTCCAGCTTTTGCAGGACTACATATCCCATCATGCCTGTGAGTTAAAGCCACCCTTTGGATATAAAGCAGGCATTGTGCTCAGGGCTGCAACTGGTATAGTCGATGGGATGTTAATATGTGGAATTGCAGAAATGTATATACTGATATACGATAAATACCGATGACAATAAAAAAACAAACAACCAGACAATAAATACGGATGAGGAGTTGGCGTGCCTGCGCCGCTGTACCTCGTTGATTTCGTCCTACGAGAATCATTACAAAAAAAGTGTGTTTGACATGTAAGCGGGAGGCCATGAGGAGCGGAGAATATGTGCAGTAAATCAGAACGTGGAAATGAGAAGCGAGCGGCGGTGGCAGCGGTGGCGGCCCGTGTATTGTGGAAGGGAATTAATCTCACCCTGTATCCAGGGACGCTAGTTGCCTCACTCACTAACCTGACAGAGCGGCGTAAATTATGTGTGACCCATTTCACCTGTCTCAAGCGTTGTAAACCCCAATCCCTAACCCTTAACCTGACCCTAACCCATAATCCTTACCCAAACCCCTAATCCTTACCCCTGACCCTAAACCTTACCCCTGAACCTAGCCCCTAACCCTAACCCATAATCCTTACACTAACCCCTGACCCTAAACCTTACCCCTGAACCTAACCCCTAACCCTGACCCTAAACCTTACCCCTGAACCTAACCCCTAACCCTAACCCCTGACCCTAAACCTTACCCCTAACCCTAAACCTTACCCCTGAACCTAACCCCTAACCCTTACCCATGACCCTAACCCTAACAGGTTGAACCTGATGGACACCTGTCTTTTTTTCCAGCCTATGTAACTATGTAACCCTTAACCCCTGACCCTAACCCCTGACACTAAACCCCTAGCCCTAACCCCTGACCCTAACCCCATGGCTGAGGCACTTTAGAGTTAAAGGCAGGTCCCTCTCACAGCTGGCAAGGTATCACGGGAATTGTAGTCCCACAACCTCAGGATGTCCACTGGACCCTAACCCCTGACTCCTAAACCCTAACCCTATACTGACACTGTCTGACATTTACAACGGTATTATGTTTTAGTTAGGTTTCCAACTAGTTTACACAAAGCTAAAATACTGTTTTGCCCCTTACAGAATACCGAGTGTGTAACAACTCAAGCACTGGCCAAAAGGTGGACATCCTGAGGTTGTGGGACTACAATTCCCGTGATACCTTGCCAGCTGTGAGAGGGACCTGCCTTTAACTCTAAAGTGCCTCAGCCATGCTTAGCTACAGGGTGCCGCCATCTTGGTGATAGCATTGGCAGTGGCACAGCAATATGAGGTCCAATCAGAGATACTGTTTTTTTCCTGTCCGGTGAGATTAGAAGAGCCGGCCTATGGGGGGCAAACAGTGGCAGCGGCCGCTAGGTGAGTACGTCAGGTGTGTTTTTAAGATCTATGATTCCTATCCACTGCAAGTCCCATCAAGCAGTCCAAAGGCTGGCTGAGCGTCACCTAACCATCTGATAAGTCAAGGTTCACCATCACCGGGACTAGAGGGAAGCGGCGAAAGGGGGGTTTGTGAGGATCCTGAGGACGAGCAACAGCACTAGTGGCCTGCTCTACGGTGGGGCCCGCTCAGGTCTCACAAGGTTTTAGCTTGTGCCATTACAAGGATGAATGCTCCATATGCAAATCAACCTGCTCTCACCCAATAAGGGTGGCCAGTACTGACTAGGACGTCATCCTTGCACGAGAGGTGCAGCAACCCCCGACGATCGTTTCGGCCTTGTTAAGCCTCGTCAGGAGGGTATAGCTGTATACCTGTACATGATTGTAGGTTGGGTACATGGATAGCAATGGAGGATAAGAAGAAGCACATAGTCCACTCGTTCTCCCATTTATTCACCCCGATTCACTCCGTGATATAATCCCATCCTCGCGCTCCATTCACTAGGTTTGAAGCTTGAGTGACAGCTCCCAGAAGCATATTTTCCCCCCATAAACCCCCGCTTCGGAATAAATCACTGAATGTTTTTAATCAAAGCTTCTAATTATTTGTTAGAAACCTGTAATTATTCATTACTTTGCTTGGAGAATCAGATTTCCCGCAAACGCAGTTATTATTCCCTTCTTTCTTTTTGTTTCTTCGTGAGTTACACAATCCCAACTCTTTATCATAAACAATAATCGTCGCTCAACGGGCTGGGGTTTAGACGCCTATCGAGAAATCTCCCGAGCTATTCAGCATGATAAACATAACGCAAGTGTGCTGCCGCTGCGGTATTAGCTGGTAACGATCAGTCACACGACGCCTCGCAGTCTCCGCGAATAATGACAGAATATGTAACCTTATTATTAACTCACTGCATCCACGACCCTTCCTCCGGATTACACCGGGAGCTCGATCACAATATGAAAACATACATAAATAGAAAAAAAAGCAATGCATGTAACATTCATCACGATACATCACATCTACATTCTGATCAGCTCTGGATACAGTGTATTAAATAACCACAGATCACTCAAATTACAGGAGAATTTGAATTTTATGGCAAAATATCTGAATCAAGTTACAACCCATATATAAAGAAATATATAAAAACATATACCTATACTATAATAGTCAAATATTTATATTATGTTATTCTTTTGACAAGCATGGAATATATCTATACGATGGAGGAGCCTCTAAAAGCACGCCCACGCACACACACCAAATATACAGAGGAGACCCTAAAAGCACGCCCACACACACCCCAAATATACAGAGGAGACCCTAAAAGCACACCCACACACCCTAAATATACAGAGGAGCCGCTAAAAGGACGCCCACACACCCTAAATATACAGAGGAGCCCCTAAAAGCACGCCCACACACACCCCAAATATACAGAGGAGCCCCTAAAAGCACGCCCCCACACACCCCAAATATACAGAGGAGACCCTTAAAGCACGCCCCCACACACCCTAAATATACAGAGGAGCCCCTAAAAGGACTCCCACACACCTCAAATATACAGAGGAGCCCCTAAAAGCACACCCACACACCTCAAATATACAGAGGAGCCCCTAAAATCACACACACACACCCTGAATATTTTGAGGAGCCCCTAAAAAGACAACCACACCCTGAATATATGGAGGAGCCCCTAAAAACACCCGCACTCCCTGAATATATGGAGGAGCCCCTAAAAAGACAACCACACTCCCTGAATATATGGAGGAGCCCCTAAAAAGACACCCGCACACCCTGAATATATGGAGGAGCCCCTAAAAAGACACCCGAACACCCTGAATATATGGAGGAACCCCTAAAATGACACCCACACACCCTGAATATATGGAGGACACCCGCACACCCTGAATATATGGCGTAGTCCCTAAAAGCACACCCACACACCCTAAATATACAGAGGAGCCCCTAAAAGGACTCCCACACACCTCAAATATACAGAGGAGCCCCTAAAAGCACACCCACACACCCTAAATATAAGGAGAAGCCCCTAAAAAGACACCCGCACACCCTGAATATATGAAGGAACACCTAAAAGCACACACACCCATAATATTTGGAGGAGCCCCTAAAAAGACAACCACACTCCCTGAATATATGGAGGAGCCCCTAAAAAGACACCCGCACACCCTGAATATATGGAGGAGCCCCTAAAAAGACACCCGAACACCCTGAATATATGGAGGAACCCCTAAAATGACACCCACACACCCTGAATATATGGAGGACACCCGCACACCCTGAATATATGGCGTAGTCCCTAAAAGCACACCCACACACCCTAAATATACAGAGGAGCCCCTAAAAGGACTCCCACACACCTCAAATATACAGAGAGCCCCTAAAAGCACACCCACACACCCTAAATATAAGGAGAAGCCCCTAAAAAGACACCCGCACACCCTGAATATATGAAGGAACACCTAAAAGCACACACACCCATAATATTTGGAGGAGCCCCTAAAAAGACAACCACACCCTGAATATATATGGAGGAGCCCCTAAAAAGACACCCGCACACCCTGAATATATGGAGGAGCCCCTAAAAAGACACCCGAACACCCTGAATATATGGAGGAACCCCTAAAATGACACCCACACACCCTGAATATATGGAGGACACCCGCACACCCTGAATATATGGCGTAGTCCCTAAAAGCACACCCACACACCCTAAATATACAGAGGAGCCCCTAAAAGGACTCCCACACACCTCAAATATACAGAGGAGCCCCTAAAAGCACACCCACACACCCTAAATATAAGGAGAAGCCCCTAAAAAGACACCCGCACACCCTGAATATATGAAGGAACACCTAAAAGCACACACACCCATAATATTTGGAGGAGCCCCTAAAAAGACAACCACACCCTGAATATATATGGAGGAGCCCCTAAAAAGACACCCGCACACCCTGAATATAGGGAGGAGCCCCTAAAAAGACACCCGCACACCCTGAATATATGGAGGAGCCCCTAAAAAGACACCCGCACACCCTGAATATATGGAGGAGCCCCTAAAAAGGCACCCCCACACCCTGAATATATGGTGTAGCCGGGCCCCTAAAGACACACGCACGCATATACATGTTACTTTACTTAATGTAAACCATTGTGTTTGTGTTTAAATCTCTGCGCTTTATTTGTGTAACTTGCTTTGTGTGATTTAAGTGACTTTCTGCATCAGTCAGACGTCCAATAAATGGAATTTACATTTTCTTAGTGTGTGTATGTTAAGCAGAGCTTCACTCATTGTATCTCTATATAAAAGCATTTACATTCTCAGCGCTGCAGCTCGGGCAGACTCCTCGCACTTGATTGCTATTCGGGAGAAGAAGACATACCCTTTCCTTTTTTTATTGAAGCTATATAATATTTCAGGCTTTCTGGGTTTGATTGAGCTGCTGTTTCCTTTTCATTGGTGGCAATTTAATCATAGTGATAAAGGACAAAGCAGAAGTGACAGCGGTGATGGGACTGAGTTTATTATATATATATATATATGTATTATTTTATTATCTCTCCTATGCCATTCACTAGCAAGCCCTATCAATAACTGTGCCTTTACGAGGCGACCGCCATCATGTTTATGATGAGTCCTTTTATGACAATGTTGTAAAATACTTGTGGAGCCCAGCTGAGCAGAGGATAATGGGAGTTTCAGTCCATAGGCCCTGGAAGGGAGGAATCCCCTACCTCAAGGCCTTCATTAACATTAAGATCTTTTTAATCCTAAACCTTAAGATTCCCCAACATTAAATCCCCCCTAACCCAAGCCTTCTTAACCCTAAATACTACTGCATAACACAAGCCTACCTAATCCTGAGTCCTCCCAGACACAAGCCTAATACTAAGCACCCAGTCTTACGCAGAACCCCTAACCTTACATATCCTCTAACCATTAAAGCCTGCATAATATAGAACCCTAACCATAGTCTAACTCTGGAAACCCTATCAGGCTAATTCAAAGAGATCCGAATGGCTGCCGAAAGGTAACCGAACGCTGAAAATCAGCGTTCGGTTACCTTTCCTGGCCATTCGGCTATCCAGAGAACAGGCAATTCGCCGAATTTTGGCGAATTGCCTGCACATACGGTGACTGTTCGTTGCCTGTTCGAGGGCAGTGAAATCCCCATAGAGAAGCAATGCTTCATCTATTCAGAGAACACAAACCAGCAGTGAAAAGTTGCCGAATTGTCCTGTCATTCGGTGGCTTCATGCGGCAGATATCTCCAGATGGATATAGACATCTTAGAGAGAGTTCAGAGAAGGGCTACTAAAATGGTGTACGGCTTGAAGGAGAAAAGTTACCAGGAAAGGCTTAATGATCTTAACATGTACAGCTTGGAAAAAAGACGAGACAGGGGAGATCTGATAGAAACATTTAAATACGTAAAGGGAATCCACAAGGTAGAGGAAGGGAGTATATTTAAAAGGAAACAAAGTAGCAAAACAAGAGGACATAGTCTTAGATTAGAGGGGCAAAGGTTTAAAAGTAACATCAGAAAGCATTATTTTACTGAGAGGGTGGTGGATACATGGAACAGTCTTCCAGTAGAAGTGGTAGAGGCCAAAACAGTAATTGAATTTAAGCAGGCATGGGATAGGCATAAGGCTATCCTAAACAAAAGATAAATCCAGGTAAAGTATCCATGTAATTGGGCAGACTAGATGGGCCGAAAGGTTCTTATCTGCCGACATTTTTCTATGTTTCTATCCAGGCGAATCTCATAGGCTTCAATGTTAAAAATATTCCCGTTTTTTAATTCAATATCTTATAAACTGTTAATTATAAAATTCTGCAGTAAAGAGTCTCTTTATTTATAGATTTTTTAGGATCTTTTAAGCATTTTTCGGGATTTTTTTTCAAAACAAATTTCCGATTTTTCTTTTTTCTTTTAGTTTACTTCTTTTTTCTGTAACAGCCCTTCTTATTATCATTCATTGCATTTTATATGTAAATTTCAGACATTTTCATTCAGTAGTTTCTTTGCAAACAGCATTTCACTTTTCAAACATTCAAGCAAACTTTTTTTTTCCTTACTCCATTCGTCTGCGGTGTCGGATTTTTCCGGCGGCTGCACTGCATGTGATCAGCTCCTATTTAGGTTTCTCCGGCGTGTTCGGCGGGGTTAATCCAGATATTTTTGCGGGTTTTCGGTGTGCCTTCGCCGGGTTTTGCAGTGAGTTTTCGGCGGGTTTGCGGGGACTTTTCCCTGCAATTCGGGGACCCTGTGGTGCTTGCTGAATACACCGCAGGGTTGCCGAAATGGGATCGCCAAATCACACCGAATTGAGGAGAACGAAAAGTCACCGAACGTGCGGTGACTTTTCGATTCTCTTTGAATAACCCTGTATAACTCTGAGCCCTAACCACACTCTAACCCACAAAAACCACTAACCACACTCTAACCCACAAAAACCACTAACCACACTCTAACCACAAAAACCACTAACCACACTCTAACCCCCCAAAACCAATAACCACACTAACCCACAAAAAACAATAACCACACTAACCCACAAAAACCAATAACCACACTAACCACAAAGACTACTAACTGCGCTCTAACCCACAAAAACCACTAACCACACTCTAACCCACAAAAACCACTAATCCACTAAAAACACTAACCACACTAACCCACAAAAAACACTAACCACACTCTAACCCCCAAAACGACTAACCACACTCTAACCCACAAAAAACATTAACCGCACTCTAACCCACAAAAAACACTAACCACACTCTAACCCCCAAAACGACTAACCACACTCTAACCCACAAAAAACATTAACCACACTCTAACCCACAAAAAACACTAACCACACTCTAACCCCCAAAACCAATAACCACACTCTAACCCCCAAAACCAATAACCACACTCTAACCCCCAAAAACCAATAACCACACTCTAACCCACAAAAACCACTAAACACACTAACCCACAAAAACCACTAGCCGCACTCTAACCCACAAAAACCACTAACCACAGTCTGACTCTGATATCCCCTGAATCAAGAGCCTGCCCGTGACCACAGCCTAAACCAGTAAAACCCCATATCCCTGATCAGTAGCCACACTCTAACCCTGAAAACCCCTAACCCTATCTCCTAAATACATGCTAACCCTGAAAAACTCTTAAATCAAGCTAACCACACTCTAACTCTAAGAACCCCTAACCCTGAGCGCTAACTACACCCTAACCCTGCAAACCTCTAACCCTGAACCCTAACCACACTCCAACCCTGAAACCCAACTACACCCTAACCATGAAAACCCCATATCCCTGAGCCCTAACTACACCCTAACCCTACAAACCTCTAACCCTGAACCCTCACCACACTCTAACCCTGAAACCCAACTACACCCTAACCATGAAAACACCATATCCCTGAGCCCTAACTACACCCTAACCCTGCAAACCCCTAATCCTGACCCCTAACCACACTCTAACCCTGCAAACTCCTAACCCTATCTCCTATATACATGCTAACCCTGAAAACCTCTTAAATCAAGAGCCCTAACCACACTCTAACTCTAAGAACCCCTAACCCTGAGCGCTAACTACACCCTAACCCTGCAAACCTCTAACCCTGAACCCTAACCACACTCTAACCCTGAAACCCAAATACACCCTAACCATGAAAACCCCATATCCCTGAGCCTTAACTACATCCTAACCCTGCAAACTCCTAACCCTGACCCAAACCACACTCTAAACCTGAAAACCTCTAACCTAACTATAACTTAGCAAATCTCTAACCCTTACCCAACCATACTCTGACCATGGAAACTCCTAACCCTGACCCCTAACTAAACTCTAAACATGCCAACCCCTAACCCTGACCTCTAACCAAACCCTAACCATGCCAACCCCTAACCCTGACCTCTAACCACACTTTAACCCTGCAACCCCCTAACCCTGAGCCCTAACCACACTCTAGCCCTGCAAACTCCTAACCCTGACCCCAAACCACACTCTAAACCTGAAAACCTCTAACCTAACTATAACTCAGCAAATCCGAAACCCTTACCCCAACCATACTCTAACCATGGAAACTCCTAACCCTGACCCCTAACTAAACTCTAAACATGCCAACCCCTAACCCTGACCTCTAACCAAACTCTAACCATACCAACCCTTAACCCTGAACTCTAACCATGCCAACCCCTAACCCTGACCTCTAACCAAACTCTAACTATGCCAACCCCTAACCCTGACCTCTAACCACACTCTAACTCTAAATCCCTACCACGTAGCGGTAGATATTGGGATCCCTTAACCCTGAGCCCTAATCACACTCCAAACCGCAACAACCCTAAACAACCTCTAAATAGCCTCCTAACCTATGCCACTTGCCACACTACAATATCATCATATTGTTGTATCTGTCTTGACAATCTAACCGTACTTTACCCTTTAAATTGACTTTTTCAAGTTTAATTTGTTATCATTCCTAGTTCACTCGCCTCGCTCCGCTCTTGGCACCTTGTTGGCAAAAATATCAAGAATAATGCGCCTTGAGTGAATCAAATTGCCACCCCCCGGAGAGGATAAATGACATTGGCACGGATACCTCTGGATCGACAAAACATCTGCATCCCGAAAATATGCTACCCAGAGGTAACAGCTGTCAGAAGCCCCCTCCCGAACAAAAAGGCAAGCGGCGGGCTCGCCACAACCGGAGATTAATCAGAACACCGGTGGAATTACTGGGTGGAAACATTTTATTCTTATAAGGAAAACAAAAGAAGCGCAAGCAACAGCTGGATCGGAAAATACATACGAACACAACCTGTGTTTTGTCTCAGCAAGAATCCAACCTACAGTATGAGCGGACAAAAGGCATGCTTTATGGGATGTCATTGGAATTTCTGGTGTTATGAATGACGCCTGAAATTCAGCTAAAATCATTTAATTTCAGAGATATTAGTCTGAGAAATCGCTTTTAGGGCGCAATCGTCACTACTGTAAGTAGCAGAAGGTGGGAGGTTGGTGTTGGCGGTGGTGGGGGTCTTACAGAGGTGCGTTTAATTAAAAAAGATGAACATTTTAATGCAATAAATGCAATATAGCGCGAGTGGATAAACCGCAGGGGATTACAGCCGGCTGTTCAAATTCCTCTGTCCATATTTAAAAGAATTATTCGAGGCTTTGGAGACGAGAACGAGTGAATGTTTAAATAATTCACAGGTGATTAGTGTGAGCGAGAAGCACTCTACTGCTAAAACATGCATTAAGGGACGGCTCGGGGAGGAAAGTTGGGATGTCAGACTCACCTGTCAGTGAATGTCCTGTCTCTCCTGCTCATTAGATCTGCTCTGTGCGAGTGCGTGCGAGTGTGTGGGCTCTGGGAGCCCCTGCTTTCTGCCACAGCTAGGCTGATGCTGATAGTTATAAGGGGACTTCTCAGCACATGATAGATCCTCTGTGCCATAGCAGCCTATGAGAGAGAGCTGACTGAGCTGGCTGCATCCCCAGCACTAAGGGCTGCCAGGGGAGGGAGGGCGACACACACACATATATGTACACTTGTAGTTATAAAATACATAAATGCTGGTTTAATCATGACATACCTAAAAATTTGTAAAAAAATTATAATATACACACACACATACATATTCACACACACACAATAAATATATATATACACATACATACTCACGATATATATATATATATATATATATAAGGGTTGTAGTGGAGGACAAGAAAGTGAGATAAAAAAGCCTCCACACTATAATAAGTGTGTTTATTATTGCAGAAGCCACCTGCACATCACAGCAATTTGATGAATTGTATCCCAGAGCTCCTGTGCCACATTCTCCATATGCAGCAAGGAATTCTGGGTAGGATATGCAAATGACCTCTGTCTCACTTTTATGCATCCTGGGTCTGTTATTACACAGAACCCTAAAATCAATGCTATACCACACCGTGGCTTTGTAGCAGAGATAAGGTTTATGCAACTGGTCAAAGCCACTCCTAGGACAGCGCTGTTTCGGGTTTGTTGGACCCTCATATATACACACACACACAAGATAAATAAATATATATACACACTTGTAGTTGTAATATACATAAATGCTGGTCTACCCCGGGGCATACTACTTAGAAATGAGTATATCTATCTATCTATCTATATAGATATATATAGATAGCTATATATAAACACACACGTGTATATATATATGTGGGTATATAGATATACTATATATGTATATATGTGTGTGTGGGGGTATATAGATAGATGTAAATATATAGTATATGTGTGTGGGGGGTATATAGATATATAAACCTGTATATATAATATGTATATTTACAGTATATGCCCACAAGTCTGTATCTATATACGACACACACACATCTACATACCCACCATGTATATCTATTTTTATATATTCATAAACACACACATATATATGTATATACACACACACACATATATGTAAACATGTATATATCCATATACCCCCACACACATATACTATATATCTCTATACATAACCACATAACTATGTATAAACACGCACACACACACACATACACCTACACATATATATATATATTTATATAGCTATATACCCAGACATATGTCTGGGTATATAGCTATATATATATATATATGTATATATATATAGGTGTATGTGTTTATATATAGTTATGTATATACTGTAAATATATATGTGTGTATATGAATATATATAAATAGATATATGTTGGGGTATGTAGATTTGTGTGGGCATATAGATACAGACTTGTGGGCATATAAATATATGTGTGTATATGAATATACTGTATATAAATAGACAGGGGTGAAGTCCTACAGGAACACTTGGGAACGCAGTTCCCACACTATTTTAGCAGGAGGAACTTCGTACCCTTTTGGCTGATATACTGGGAAACTGCAATACCTTTCTATAGACACAATTTTATAAACCGGTCTATATTTAAAGGTTTTTCCTGTAATTAAGTACATTGGGAAAGCGTCGGAATGACAATTTCTCAGTGTTTGCTTAGGAATGGCTTTCTCGTGCATAAAGAAGCGTTGCAGCTGCTACGTCTCCAAATAATCTTTAAGACCTGAATGGACAGAAATGTTGGCGAGTTCCCACACTTATATTTTTTCAGAACTTGACCCCTGTAAATAGATATATATGTGGTATATACATGGTATATAGACGTATATATATATATGTATGGGAGTATAACACTATATATGCATTTCTCAAGTAACACTCACACGCACATCTTGAGAATTCTAGCTACATATAGTATTAAAGTTATAAAGACTAGACAGGGAGCAGAGGTTCAGGTTTGTGCTGCGCTTATCCCTCTGTAACAGCTATAGCAGATCATTAGGAGCTGTCCTTGGTCCTGAAATAGTCACCAGCAGATCAAGGCTTAGGACACAGGACCAGCAGTGTCTTAGGGAACATTGGCATTCCTTAAGGCATTCATAATGATAAAATGAGTTTTATATAACCCCTGGGCAGTAAAGGGTTAAAGTAGACCATCCCCTCCCCTCTGCTTTTTAGTTAATTTTTTTGTATGACGGGAAGACTTTTGAGATGAGGAACAATCACCGCAATATCAGAAGTTGTTGCCATAGGAGTTGGAGACGGCTATCACCGAGAGATCCGTAGTGTTAGGAGAATCCCTATAACGCTTTACGGAACATCGTCGTAAATGTGAAGCGGGGATCTCAAAGTCCAGGCTCACAGATGTTGCTGAACTACAACTCCCATGATTCTCTGGACATCTGTTTCAGTCAGATACTCAGAACTGTAAGCTATTATCAACATGGGGGACGTGACGGACAATTGTATCCTAAAGTAATGACTTTCAGTTCTTAACCCCTCTATTTATCTGTCTGTCTGTATCAACCTATCCGTATCTGTCTGTATCAATCACTGTATCTGTCTGTCTGTCTGTATCAATCTATCCGTATCTATCTCTAACAATCACTGTATCTGTCTGTCTGTCTGTATCAATCTATCCGTATCTGTCTGTATCAATCACTGTATCTGTCTGTCTGTCTGTATCAATCTATCCGTATCTGTCTGTATCAATCACTGTATCTGTCTGTCTGTCTGTATCAATCTATCCGTATCTGTCTGTATCAATCACTGTATCTGTCTGTCTGTCTGTCTGTATCAATCTATCCGTATCTGTCTGTATCAATCACTGTATCTGTCTGTCTGTCTGTCTGTATCAATCTATCCGTATCTGTCTGTATCAATCACTGTATCTGTCTGTCTGTCTGTATCAATCTATCCGTATCTATCTCTAACAATCACTGTATCTGGCTGTCTGTCTGTATCAAACTATCCATATCTATCTCTATCAATCTATCCGTATCTATCTCTAACAATCACTGTATCTGTCTGTCTGTCTGTATCAATCTATCCGTATCTGTCTGTATCAATCACTGTATCTGTCTGTCTGTATCAATCTATCCGTATCTGTCTCTATCAATCACTGTATCTGTCTGTCTCTATCAATCTATCCGTATCTGTCTGTAGCAATCACTGTATCTGTCTGTCTGTATCAATCTATCCGTATCTATCTCTATCAATCACTGTATCTGTCTGTCTGTATCAATCTATCCGTATCTATCTCTATCAATCACTGTATCTGTCTGTCTGTCTGTATCAATCTATCCGTATCTATCTCTATCAATCACTGTATCTGTCTGTCTGTATCAATCTATCCGTATCTATCTCTATCAATCTATCCGTATCTATCTCTAACAATCACTGTATCTGTCTGTCTGTCTGTATCAATCTATCCATATCTATCTCTATCAATCTATCCGTATCTATATCTATCAACCTATCCGTATCTATCTGGATCAATCACTGTATCAATCTATCCTTATCTATCTCTATCAATCTATCCATATCTATCTGTATCAATCACTGTATCTGTCTGTCTGTATCAATCAATCCGTATCTATCTCTATCAATCTATCTATCTATCCGTATCTATCTGTATCAATCACTGTATCTATCTGTCTGTTATAGACAGATACAGACAGGCAGATACAGCAATAGCTAGAAAGATACAGTGATTGATACAGACAGATATGGATAGATTATCTATTCAAATTGATACAATCTATCCATATCTGTCTGTATCAATCACTGTAACTGTATCAATATATCCCTGTATCTGTCTGTATTAATCTGTCACTGTATCTGTCTGATTCAGACAGATTGATACAGACAGAGATAGATACAGAGATTGATACATAGATGGATAAATAGACACCGTGATAGATCTATTAATACAGACAGATTGTATCTATCAATCACTTTATCTGTATCAATGATGTATCTGTCTATCTGTATCAATCACTGTGTCTATCTAGCTATTGCTATATCTATCTATCGCTCTTTCAATCTATCTCTGCATCTGTCTACTGTAACTGTGAATCTAGAAATAGAGAAGCACTCGCTTTTTTTAAATGCTTTGGTATATTAGTTGCCACATGACATCAATGTTTCAGTCCACTGACTGGACTTTTGTGAGATAGATAGATATCCTGACGAGGTTATTCTGTCTGTCTGTCTATCTCCATCAGCGCCTTTACAGTAGAGCTATAGTAAATACAGGCTGTAGTGATTTATTTTGAATTAAAAGTAGGACACATGCAATAAAGCTTCTAATAAAAGGTTTTTTTAACCCCTTAAGGACCAAGGGTCTTTAAAGTCAATGCATTTATAACAGAACAGTTACATCATTGGTCCTTAAGGGGTTAAATGTGTTCAGATGAGCATTAAGCATTTCGTTGTTTTCCTGTTTTTGAAGCCCCTGCTCCTGCTTTCTGAATATAATAAAAAAAGTTTAAGAAATAAATTCTATTCCATGAAGCGATACCCACAATGCCTTTTCCTTTTCATTAGATAATGGATTTTAGCACCCCCGAGGGGACAATCTGTGTTCACAACACAAGTGGCGATGAGATTAAAATAAATTATTGTTCATGACCCCTGCAGTCTCTAAGGATCACTTGTTCCTGGTTATTAAAATGCATGACATGGCTGTGCATTGTTACTGCATACTGAAGCAGATATTACCCATTTTCCTGTCAGATAAGGGGTGCTTAATTGTGATAATTGGCCTTTTGTGGCCCTCGTGTTGACAGGGAATAAAACATTTGTATTTTACAGCGTTCGACTATTTCCTTTGGGAATAAAATTACGGGGAAACTACAAATCGGGAAATACATTTGTATCAAACCCTTTAATGAAAAAGGGGTTAAATTGTAATTTTTAGATTACAATCCCCCTGTGACTAATGGTTAAACTGTCACCTTTCATGGTCTTAAAGCAGGTTAAGCATCATGGGACATGTAGTTCAGAAATGTCTGGGAGTC
This sequence comes from Leptobrachium leishanense, assembly GCA_009667805.1. Taxonomy (NCBI): domain Eukaryota; kingdom Metazoa; phylum Chordata; class Amphibia; order Anura; family Megophryidae; genus Leptobrachium; species Leptobrachium leishanense. The sequence continues at coordinate 8,521,230 of CM019072.1, read as the reverse complement.
AAGGTTACCCACTACTGCTTCGTATGGATACCCAATGTTTCCAGCTAATCTGAAACGCAAATTAATTAATTCAGCAAAGGATAATTAATCGGAATTCTAGGAAACTCACGAATGTAACGTAAGGGGGGACAGCTAGGGGGTTATTCAGAAAGCACCCAAATGTCGCCAACATTTTGGTGCTCTCTTGTTCCCTGCACTTCGGGGGAATCGAATTTCCCTACCCTGAGGTGAATTCAGCATTCGCCGCGGGGTACCCGGAGTGCAGGGAAAACTCGCCGCAAACCCGCCGAACACCTGCCAAAAACCCAGAGAACCGCTGCAAAAAACACGCCGAACATGTGGAGAAAAGCCAACAAGCTGCCGATCAAAGCGCAGGCCAGTCACTGGAAAAAACTGACAAGTTGATGAACGGGGTAAAAAAAAAACAAAAAAAAAAACGATTGAAGGTGTCAAAAGTGAAACGTTGTTTGCAAAGAAACTACTGAGTGAAAATGCCTGGAATTTACATATAAAATCAAATGAATGATAATAAAAAGGGCTGTTACAGAAAACACGCTTAAAAAAAAACAAAAAACGGAAAAGATCTTTTGCCGAAAAAAATTCTCAGGGTTATCCAAAGAGATCCGAATTGCTTGAGAAAGGTAACCGAACGCTGAAAATCAGCGTTCGGTTACCTTTCCTGGCCATTCGGCTATCCAGAGAGCAGGCAATTCGCCAAATCCTGGCGAATTGCCTGCACATACGGTGCCTGTTCGGTCCCTGTTCGAGGGCAGTGAAATCCCCATCAAAAAGCACTGCTTCGGCTATTCAGAGAACACAAACCAGCAGTGAAAGGTTCCCTAAATGCCCTGCCATTCGGTGGTTTAATTCGACAGGTTTATTCAGGAGAATCCCATAGGCTTCAATGTTAAATATATTCCCGTTTTAATCCAATATCTAATAAACCGTTCATTATAAAATTCTGCAGCAAAGAGTCTCTTTATTTATAGATTTTTTAGGATACTTTAAGCATTTTTCCGATTTTTTTTTTTTTTTAAAAGTCCGATTTTTTTAATTTTTTTTTTTCAGTTTACTTCTTTTTTCTGTAACAGCCCTCTTTATTATCATTCCCTGGACCTCCTGTGAAAATTTCAGACATTTCCGCTCAGTAGTTTCTTTGCAAACAGTGTTTCTTTTTCCCAGTTTCATACAAACGGTTTTGCTAATTTATTCACTGCCTCCTCTACGTCACAGCTGCTTCGGCTCTGTGTGATTCGGCTCCTGTTCGGCTTCTTCGAAGGTTAATCCAGATGTTTTTGCTTGTTTTCAGCGTGCATTCGGTTAGTTTTCTCAGGTTTGCGGCAGCTTTTCCCTGCAATTCGGGGACCCTGTGCTGTTTGCTGAATACACCGCAGGGTCACCGAAATGCAAACGGCAAAAGGAACCGAATTGAAGAGAACGAAAAGTCACCGAACGTGCGGTGACTTTTCGAATCTCTTTGGATAACCCTGTCTGAAAAATGCCTAAAAGATCCTAAAAAAAAAACCAATAAATAAAAAGACTTGTTACTGCAGATTAAAGTGATAATTTATTAGATATTGAAGAAAAATGAGAATATTTTTAACATTGAAACCTACAGGATTCGCCTGAACAAACCTGCCGAATGAAAACGCCGAACAGCAGGGCACTTCGGCAACTTTTCACTGCTGTTGGGTGTCTCTGAATAGATTAACCATTGCTTCTCTATGGGGGATTTCACTGCCACCGAACAGGCACCGTACTTGTGAAAGGATTTTACCAGGAAGGATACATTGAGATTTCTCTCGTTTTCAAGTATGTCCTGGGTGGCGAGTATGTACCGTTAGGTGTCTTGCCAAGGACACTTACTGGAGAGGTTGCTCGCTGGGATCGAACCCATGACTCTGGCTCTCTCCACGCAGAGCGGTGACATTACCTCTACTCCACCCAGCCAACCTTGCTGGAAATTCACCAAAATTTGGTGAGCTGCCTTCTCTCTGAATAGCCAAATGATCACGAAATGTCACCGTATGGGGAAATTCCCTGTTCGGTGACATTTCGGGGCCGGATCGACTCTCTCTGAATAACCCCTCTAGTGTTCTGAGACCTCTTTCTACTTGATTTAAGGGTTTGATCGCCCCACTGCTGCCCATGACACCATTAGATTGCCGTTCAATTATTGCTTTATTGTTGTGTTCCATCACTGAGAACACCTTTAGCGAAACTGTTATCGGCGACATTTCGGTGCTCTTTGAATAGCCCCCTAAATTAATTTAAAACTGAAAATGAAGACAGGGCAGGAGTACAGTAGGTATCAGGACGATGACCGGTACACTGGTAAACAGGTCCACACACAACCAGGGACTTCATATGGTGCAGAAGCCCTGACTTGAGGGAGTAGCTACTTTTTATGGAGACCTCATCAGGTGGAATAAGTTGCACCTGAGGCTTCGTGGAAACTCTGGAAACCCAGCCTGGACCTCAGGAACCTGCAATGAGGCACAGGGCTTTGGTGAAAACTTGGTCAGGATCACAACATGATGATACCAGGAAAAGGGCTGCCGGAGCCAGGCTGGGCAATAACAGACCTACCAGCGGACTCCAAGGCTGGGGCATGACACAGGTGGACCATACTTTGGGCTCAATTCAATTCTTTCAGATGGTTTTTAGAAAGAAAAAAAGAATAAAAATAAGAATGGAAAAACATTTTTTTCAATATAACAGTTGTTTCAATTTAAAGAGTTCTGACTCAGAAACAAAAAGCTAGTGCATGGGTAACATGGCCTATAAATCATATTTTCGACCAGGATCATGCTGAATTTTGCAAAAAGATCATGGCGATGGATTCAGCCTGATTTTCTCAGTTTCTCTGCCTGAAAATACACTTATCCACACCTTTCAGCAGTTCATATCCTTTCAGAAATCAGATTACTGATAGATTCCAATTGAATCGCTAAAGCCGAAAATGTCATTTAGTGAGTATAGCCGCGAGTGCCGATAATGGAGTGAGATTTTTATCAGGAATTGGAATACCGGTGTGCCCTTAATTAAATCTCTTCAACCGGAACATGGTTTAATTGCAGCTAAAAATACACTACATTTTGTTGATCAAGTCAAATCTAATAGAACCCTTGGCTTGGACGAGGAACAAGAGAAGGTACGAAAAAGTTGAGAAGGAAAGTGGTTGATTAAGGCTAGTGTCAGATGAGCGTCTTTGGAGACCGGAAGGAACATCCGTGAGAGTGGAGGATCGCGCTTTGCAGCTCCGTGAAAAAGCGCGTCCTAGCGCTTTGCCGGAGAGGCTTGGATAACGGACTCTTGTTGCACAAGCTGTGTGTCCGGCCCCGTTGCAGCGTCACAACGCTGGGACGGACGTGGTAAGCACGTCAGTACGGGCGCACAAAGCGCGCTCGTCTGACGCCAACCTTAGCTGAGAAAAAATGCAAGGAGATACACAAGAACGAAGAGACAAATCCCATATGATGCCAGGGAGATGCACACCTCAAAACACAGAAGCATGGAGCACAACAAAAATCTGGGTACAAGCTACCACTGAGAAATAACGGCTTGCCACCACTATTTTAGGATGCTGTCCTGCTAACTGGCACTGTCGGCGGACGATCTTCTACGTAGCACCAACATTATTTGACTTTATGCCTAACTTGACCACAATTAGATGATAACTTGCTTGCCTACACCACCTCTACAGGATGGTGCCTTGCGGTATAACTCCTCCACTGTAGGAGGTTGACCTGCTGCCTATGGTCACCATTATTCAAAGGTCCCCTGAGGTCTAAGGCTAGGGTCAGATGAGCGTCATTGGAGAGCGGAAGGAACCTCCATGAGAGGGGACGTTCCTTCCACTTGATGCCCTCTGACCACCTCGCTGAGGGCACTCAGTGCGCTCAGCGCTGCAAATCGTGATCCTCCTGTGGAGGATCGCGCTTTGCAGCCCCGTCAACGCGCGTCCTAACGCTTTGACAGGGAGGCTTTCATAACGGACGCTTGTTGCTTGCACATTTCGTGCTCGCGCACAAGCGTGCACAAGCGTGTGACCAGCCCCATTCAGCGTCACAACGCTGCCCCGGCAAGCACGTCAGTACGGCACACATAGTGCACTCGTCTGACGCTGGCCTCACACCATAGTGGTAAGATGGCCAACCGTCTAAGGCTGGGGTCAGACGAACGCAGTGAGAACATGCGTTGAGACGCATTTTATTACGGCCGTAGTAGCAACAAATGAAGTCCAATGACGGCCAATATACGAAGTACGGACACAGGAAAGTTCGGGCGTGCGACGAACCCTTTTTTCGAGAACGTGGAACCGCTAGTACTGACGCACAGAGTGCGCTGCATCGGCATAGCGGCGTGTGTGCGTGATTAGGAGACGTCAGACACTGCCCATGTCTGCCCAACATCACGTCCATTTGTTTTTTATAGCGCTGTCAAAAAATACGGCCGACATTGCGCATCATATGACCGCTATCGCGTCTTCCGTGAAAAAAATGCATTCGGACGCATCAACGCACTTTTTGACGGTAGACGTGAAAAATGCGTTCGTCTGACCCTAGCCTTACTCCACCACCATTAGACGGTAACTTGCTTTTTTCACCAGCACTTTGGGATGTTGTCCTGCTCTCCAACTCCATAAGGTTTAGACACTGATCTGCTGTCCAATCACACCTATGGAAAGAGGTCACATCACTTAAATCCACAGGATGACATGCTGTCTAACCACCTAAATGTGAAGATGTCCTCCTCTTTATCTCCACCAATACCTGCAGGTGATTGTTTGTCTCTCTTTGAAATCTTTCAAGTCTATTCAAAGAAAGGTGAAACTCAGGAGAATGACTGGAGAAGTGAAAAATCTAGGTCAAAAGAGCCAAACCAGAAAAATCCTCCCATTTATCTCACTTTCCAAATTGGCTATTTGATCTAGATTGTTCTTTTCTCCTGCCAGTTCTCCAGGTTTTCGCCTTTCTCTGAATAACCCTGTATGGAACATGACCTAAAGTCTATCAGCTACAAGGGGAAGGTGATCTGCTCTCTAACTTCACTGCAATAAGCTTGAGACTGCCAGTATAGGAAGATGTCCTGATGTCGAAATGACTATGAGAAGATGACCTCCTGTTTCAGCTCCACCAGCATGGGATGGTGCCCTATTCTTTCCAACTCTTCAACTCCATCACTTTAAAACACTAATATGCTGTCTAATCACACATTTGGGAATGGTTCCCATCTTTTAACTCCATACATATTAGAGGGTGACCTGCTATCTATCCCACTATATGGGACAGTGTGCTGCTCTTTATCTCCATCACTATCAGAAAGTGATGGGCTGTCTCGCTCTGAAATTTTTGGAGCATGACCCAATGTCTATCGGCCAAAAGGAGAAGGTGATCTGCTCTCTAACTTCACTGTAATAACCATGAGACTGCCAGTATAGGGCGATGTCTTGATGTCTAAACGAATGACTATAAAAAAATGATCTGCTGTCTTAACTCTACCAGTGTGGGCTGGCAGCCAACTGGCTAATCCCACCATTGCATGAAGGAGACCTACTGTTTATATTCAGAGCTATGAGAAGGTTATCTGATTTCTACCACCAGCCGTTATGAGAAAGTGACCTGCTGTCTAGCGCAGAGACTATTGGAAGGTGATGTCAATTTGTAAAGTTATGGGGGTGGTACACTCAATGGCTGACCACCATTATGGGAAGAGGGCTTGTTGACTCTAGGGATGGGCTGCCGGTTCGAATCAGTTCGAAGTTCGATTCGAACATCGGCTGTTCGAAAATTTGCGAACTTCGATCTTTTCGGGACGTTCGCAGAAAGTTAGAGAATTTTTTTTTAAAAAAATGGTTAAAAGAGCCTAAAAAAATCTAAAAATAAAGAGACTTTTTACTGCAGAATATAATAATAAACGGTTTATTAGATATTGAATTAAAACAGGAATATTTTTAACATTGAAGCCTACGGGATCCATAAACATTTCCCACTCATTGTTGGTCAAACATTTCCCACTCAATGTTGGTCAAACATTTCCCTTTCCTTGTTGGTCAAACATTTCCCATTCATTGTAGGTCAAACATTTCCCAGTCCTTGTTGTTTAAACATTGCCCACTCATTGTTGGTCAAACATTTCACACTCATTGTTGGTCAAACATTTCACACTCATTGTTGGTCAAACATTGCTCACTCATTGTAGGTCAAACATTTCCCACTCCTTGTTGGTCAAACATTTCCCACTCCTTGTTGGTCAAACATTTCCCACTCAATGTTGGTCAAACATTTCCCTTTCGTTGTTGGTCAAACATTTCCCATTCATTGTAGGTCAAACATTTCCCACTCATTGTTGGTCAAACATTTCCCAGTCCTTGTTGTTTAAACATTGCCCACTCATTGTAGGTCAAACATTTCCCACTCATTGTTGGTCAAACATTTCACACTCATTGTTGGTCAAACATTGCCCACTCATTGTAGGTCAAACATTTCCCACTCCTTGTTGGTCAAACATTTCCCACTCAATGTTGGTCAAACATTTTCCATGGCTTCAAATCACGTTTAAACATGAGCAAAGGCGGTAAAAATTAGCTCAGCGCACAGCGGTGAAATGGCTCAGCACTCAGCAGTGAAAGGGTTAAAAAAATATATTTCTCTTTCATTGTCTCCTGTCGATCAGGGCACTACCAGGGCACTTGCATATATGCCTTCTTGGAGGGGACCTTAATTTTCGAACATTCGAGCCCAATTGACTTGCATGGTGTTCGAATTGTGTTCGAGTTCGCGGTAAAACTTTTTTGGGTGTTCGAGTTCGAATGCGAAGTTGCGAACCGAACACGGGGGTGTTCGGCCCATCACTAGTTGACTCCATCCACCAGCAGGAAGGTGACCTGCCGACTTATTCTAGCATTACAAGAAGACGGCCTGCTGTTTGACTCCACTAGTATGAATACGTTTCCTGCCGCTGACGTCTACCTCTGCGGGAAGGTGACCTGGTCTCATTAGATAATCCAGATAATACGTAGTTCCTAATTAAAAAAAAAAATTAACCTTAGTCATGGAACTTTTGGAAAACCAGACGCGTTAATGGCAGGGATCTGGCCACGTCTGGTACGTGGTATTTAGCTTGCAGTGAAAACATAGTTTTCGAGAACAATTCTGCCTTTCTACACTAAAAATACACTTCTGAGGGATTCCTGGAACCTCGATATGAGCCGAGGGAAATTGGATTCTATAAATAAATAATGGAGAAGACTACAGGCAGGAGTATTGTGCGGGTACAGAGGTTTATACACTGAATCAAAATGTAGCATTCAATATTTAAAGAATGCAGCGGCTTCCGTTTGAGGACTCGCAAAATGACAGCTTAATAATGATAAGGACAGCGGAATGACACCAGGGAACTCGTGTGACATTCAGCAAAGGGAAGAGCGAGGGGAGTCACGACACATCGATAATCATTCCGACCGAGAACTAATAAATCAGGTAAAGTGGACACTGAATTAAAAAATCGGTCAATTAAAGGTTAATTTGATTGTTTTAGATATAATAATAGCAGTACAACAAGTATGGTGCAGATGGTGTGGACAAATGAATGTTATGAGGATGTTTGGTGACACTTATTTCGTTGGTGAGAAAGAAGGGGTGTACACCCCAAAAACCTGGTGGAAAGCATTAAAAAAATGTACTTTAAATGTCTCAAAACCAGGCTCGATGGAACCGAAACGTTCCTGAGTACAGGTTGAGTACCCATCAATTAGAATTCCAAACACCGAAAGATTCTGAGAACCGAAGATTTTGGAGTCTGTTGGTCATTGCCTCAGCTCAACTGGCCAAGTCTTTCCTCGCCACCTCGCTCCCCTCCTGCTGCGTTTTTCCAACATGATTCCTAAGCACTAGTGTACCCCTTGCTGGAGCTGCACCGCATGACCCTCATGGCCCTACTGCTGTGTCCCATGCTCCCTTCCTACCACGTCTCTCGTTCCTCCACAATGCCCTCTCTGTGCTAGCATGTTCCCCACTGGTGCTGCACCGCTTGACCCTCTTGGTGTGTCCCTTGCTTCCCTCCTGACACCTCTCACGTTCCTCTATCACGCCGGTATGCCTTCTCAGTGCCACCATGTTTGTCACTAGTGCTGCACAGTGTGTCACTCACAGCACCCTTGCTATGTCACTCGCTCCCATCTGCCTTGTCTCTCGTTCCTCTGGCAAGCTGCCATGCCTTCTTGGTCCAGCATGTCCCTCGTTGGCAGAGCACAGCATGTCCCTCATGACTCTACTGCTACGTCCCTCACACCCCTCCTGCCATATCTCTTGGTCCTGTGGCACGCCGTCATGCGTTCTCAGTGCTGGCATGTCCCTCCTTGGCGCAACATAGCATGTCCAGTATGTCCCTCCTGCAGTGTCTTTCTCTTGCCTCCTGCCCTGTTCTCATACCTCTGGCATGACGCCATGCCTTCTGAGCAGTTGGTGCAGCACAGCTTTTCCCACATGGTCCTCCTGCTGCGTCCTTCGCTCCCCTCCGGTCACATCTCTCGTTCCTCCAGCCCACTGCCATATCTTTTCATAGGCAGCATGTCCCTCTCTGGCACAGCACAGCATGTCCCTCACTGGCACGGCACAGCATGTCCCTTGCTGGCACAGCACAGCATGTCCCTCTCTGGCACAGCACAGCATGTCCCTCACTGGCACAGCACAGCATGTCCCTTGCTGGCACAGCACAGCATGTCCCTTGCTGGCAGAGCACAGCATGTCCCTCACTGGCACAGCACGTCCCTTGCTGGCACAGCACGTCCCTTGCTGGCACAGCACAGCATGTCCCTTACTGGCACAGCACAGCATGTCCCTTGCTGGCAGAGCACAGCATGTCCCTCACTGGCACAGCACGTCCCTTGCTGGCACAGCATGTCCCTCACTGGCACAGCACAGCATGTCCCTTGCTGGCACAGCACAGCATGTCCCTTGCTGGCACAGCACAGCATGTCCCTTGCTGGCACAGCACAGCATGTCCCTCACTGGCACAGCACGTCCCTTGCTGGCACAGCACGTCTCTTGCTGGCACAGCACAGCATGTCCCTTACTGGCACAGCACAGCATGTCTCTTGCTGGCACTGCACAGCGTGTCCCTTGCTGGAACTGCACACTGTGTTCCTCGCTGGCACATCACAGCATGTCGATCCCCGGCACTGCACGTCATGTCTTTTGCTGGCACAGCATGCCCCTTGCTGGCACTGCACACCGTATCCCCTGCTGGCACAGCACAGAATTTCGATCCCCGGCACTGCACAGCATGTCTCTTGCTGGCACAGCACAGTATGGCACTGCACACCGTGTCCCTCGCTGGCACAGCACAGCATGGCGATCCCCGGCACTGCACAGCATGTCTCTCGCTGGCACAGCATGTCTCTCAGTCCTCCTGCTACATCCCTCACTCCTTGCTTAGTGGAATCGTGGCAGGATTCCAAAATCCCCAAAAATCCCAAATGCTCCTGGTGCCGCACGTTACCGATAAGGGATGTTCAACCTGTATACCCGTATAAATTTGAATGCCTGACCCAACCCTTGACGTATGTGCTAGTGTGAATCAGCCTGTCCGGGGTCGTGTTGGCCCTGCCGGTCTTCTTTTGAGGTGCTATTTTGTTTTTTGTGGACATTGTGTAGCAATTATACTGTAAGTGACAGCTTGGTGTGGACGCTTTGGAAGCTGATTATTTCGATGACACTCTCCGGTTTGATAGAGTGCATCGCTAAGTGCGGACCTCCTACACATTGCAAGACAAAGAGAGGTTTTTTCTTTCCGTTCCGTTCACGCAATTCTCCGTGACGAATAAATGAGTCACTAGGAACTGGAAGGTCAATTCAGTTAAGGCTCACTGCATGGGGATTTACTAAACCTGTTCCCAAGCAGTGGTTTCGGCACGTTGAGAAGTTGCGTGGACTCTGCTGGGAGATGCTCCTGTCACTTTCCCTCGCTGGGCCACTGAACTGAAAGGCAACGCGATCGTATCGGAGGCCGCCTTCTCGCTCTACGTTGTCATATTCTGATGGGATCATTTATTTTTGGAAAGTACAAAGTTTCTGCAACTGTGGATGGTGGAACATGTTTATATGCTGAAGCCATAAAAATAGGGATGTCCCGATCGCTGTTTTTGAGCCGCCGATCGGATCTGAACTGTGTGGTATTCGGGATTGGCTCCGATCCGAAACGTCACGACTAGTGGCCAGACTGGCTACTCGATCGCCAAAGGGAATACCGCAACCCTTGGCATTCACAGCGGCGTCTTCCTTACCTGTTCGCGGGTCATACAGCAGGCAGGAAAGAGGCTGTAAGTGAACGCAGATCGTCTTCCCTGCCGCCTCCATGACTCGTGAGCAAGCAAGGAAGACACCACAAATCACTGCCGGAGCTGCAGGACTCTAGTTGGGTGACTGGGAGTCTTGCTGCCTGGTAGGTTGATGACTCGGTGATTGGACCAGCTTGAAAAGCCAAAACCTGATCCCTGAAAAGCTGCCGCAATCGGGACTCGATCGCGATACTAAGGATCCACTCCACTGAAAGGCAACGCTATCGCCTCGGAGGCCGGCTTCTCGCTTTACGTTGTCATATTCCAATGGGATCATTCTGATTTCAGCCACCAATTCTATTGCCGACGGAAGTACAAAGTTTCTGCAACTGTGGATGGTGGAACATGTTTGTATGCTGAAGCCATAAAAATAGGGATGCCCCAATCGCCGTTTTCGAGCCGCCGAACTGATCTGAATTGTGTGGTATTCGGGATCGGCTCCGATCAAGTCCAGATCCGAAACATCATGACTTGCGGCCAGACTGGCTACTCGGTCGTGACCCTTGCCATTCACCGCGGCGTCGCTATTTAAAAATTACTTGTATTTCTGCAGTTTTTCTTAAAACACCTGCCGTAGAACAATATTATAAAACACGAGCAGCGTCGGACGGTCAGAACCAAAGCTTGCGTTTTACGTATCGTTTCTTTAAAAACACACACTGACACCCTTATAACTTTGATGCAGTTTCCAAAGTAATAAACGTTGGAAAAAGGCTCAGATCAATCAGGAAAAACCTTCCTTATCTACGTCGATGCCGCTGATCCAAACTAATCAAAAATAAAGAAAATTAAATATTACATCTCTGAATAGTTTGCTTTCCCTACAAAGATCCAAACCTTTCCTAACATGATCCATCAAATCAGATAGAAAAGCCAGAGCATTCCACATCTTTAACCCATTCACTACCAAGTTGCTTTCCATAAATCCACTGCCAGGAGCCGGTGGATTTAGTGAAAGCCATTTTCTGTTGCGGACATTGTAAAAATGTATGTACCCTCCTTCATAATATACACTCTGGAGATAGAAAACTTATTTGATAAGCAGAGGGCTCCCCCTGCTGGCCAAAGAAACGCCACTACATGTATAATAATACAGATGGAGCGCATTGTTTCTATTTAAGAAAAACGGATCTCAAGCTGTTCAAACGGTTTCAGCACCTCGGCGGGCGCGTTCCGGAACCCAAATGCAAACAAAGTTTGTTTGCAATAAACAAAATTCCCTTCCATTTCTCCTGTGTGACACCAAATTGATATTGGGGCATTAGGAGGTGCTTTGCAGATTGCCTATAGATGATCTTGGTAGTGAAGGGGTTAAGGAACAGATCACCAGAGATCCACATCGATTGCACTGGCTCTGTATAAATTTAGAAATTGTTACTTTGTTACTTTTTCTTTCCTGGCTATTCTGGTGGATCGTCTGCGATTCCTCTTCTAGACCCTCTATGATTCAACAATTAAACCCGACGGATTTCTGTTTTGCCGTTTCCAGAGACTTTGCCGCCGCATCTTCCCCTAAATACATGAAAATGAGGTATTTATCGGCCTGGTATCATGCAGCGTAACGTAACCACGAATGCTCTTCATGTGGAGAGGTCACTGTCCTATTAAGCAGATAATTAACGTGTTAAGTGTTGTAGGCTGATCTGATGCTACGCGACGCGGCTCTGATTGTCACTCGCTAGTTTTTCCAGGGTAAACCATGGCGGCAGGATTCACCGTCAGCTGTAAGCGGCCGATTGTGCGCCTCGATGCGCACCTTATGTTCACACCAAGGGTTAACTGCGTGAGCGCTTTAAGAAAAATACCTAAATCTGGATTCTCCTGAAATACTCGTTCCTTGATGTTAATTTGCGGTTTACAAAACAAGTGAAAGTGGCATTATCTGGCGGCGGCTCGGATTCTTGGAAACGGCAGCTTAAAGCACGTCAGGGGCTAAAGGGCCGTTGCTATGTATGCATTGTCGCCTTTATAACTTGTATTCTCATATTTATTTCTAACATTTCAAACAACGCTTTGCAGCCTCTGCACCCAGAACCAAATTAGGAGCCTTTCAAGATGTGTGGGCACTGGCCAAAATAGAGGACAACCATTCCAATCCATCCTGAACTGGGGAGACCCTGGGGCGCATTATACAGACACCCCTCCTCTGGGGCGCATCATACAGACACCCCTTCTCTGGGGTCCATCATACAGACACCCCTCCCCTGGGGCGCATCATACAGACACCCCACCCCTGGGGCGCATCATATAGACAACCCTCCCCTGGGGCGCATCATATAGACATCCCTCCCCTGGGGCGCCTCATATAGACAACCCTCCCCTGGGGCGCCTCATATAGACAACCCTCCCCTGGGGCGCATCATACAGACACCCCTCCCCTGGGGCGCCTCATATAGACACCCCTCCCCTGGGGCGCATCATATAGACACCCCTCCCTCCTGGGGTGCATCATATAGACACCCCTCCCCTGGGGCGCATCATATAGACAACCCTCCCCTGGGGCGCATCATATAGACATCCCTCCCCTGGGGCGCATCATATAGACAACCCTCCCCTGGGGCGCATCATATAGACATCCCTCCCCTGGGGCGCATCATATAGACACCCCTCCCCTGGGGCGCATCATATAGACACCCTCCCTCCTGGGGTGCATCATATAGACACCCCTCCCCTGGGGCGCATCATATAGACAACCCTCCCCTGGGGCGCATCATATAGACATCCCTCCCCTGGGGCGCATCATATAGACAACCCTCCCCTGGGGCGCATCATATAGACATCCCTCCCCTGGGGCGCATCATATAGACATCCCTCCGCTGGGGCGCATCATATAGACATCCCTCCCCTGGGGCGCATCATATAGACATCCCTCCCCTGGGGCGCATCATATAGACATCCCTCCCCTGGGGCGCATCATATAGACACCCCTCCGCTGGGGTGCATCATATAGACAACCCTCCCCTGGGTCGCATCATATAGACACCCCTCCCTCCTGGGGTGCATCATATAGACACCCCTCCGCTGGGGTGCATCATACAGACACCCCTCCCTGACACCCTCCTCTGATCATATTATTCATTTGGGGGGGGGGGGCTGAGCTAAGATTTTGGAGGTTACAAACTGGAAAAAAGAGAAACGCACAATGTGCTGCTCCGCCAATTTATTTCCGCTTCTGTAACACACATTATACACTGCTTATTGTTTTTTAAGCAGGTTCTTGCTTGTTCTCTCAGCGACGCGTTCCATAAAAATGTTTTATTCAAGTCGCCTCGTTATCTTTCTCCAGATATAGGACTGGACCGGGCTCTCAAGTCAAAAAGGACTTTTTTCCATGTTTGTGGCACAAGTACAAATAGCTTAGAAATTTTTAAAGTCTTTCATATCACCAGCAAATCTACCTCTCTATCCATACCCCTATCCCTCAATCTATCTGTCCATTTATCCTACCGTCTATCCATCCCCCTATATATACATCCATCTATCCTTCTATCTATCTATCCATCTAGCTATCCCTCAATCTATCTGTCCATTTATCCTACCGTCTACCATCCTTATATCTATCCATCCCCCTATATATACACACACATCCATCTCACTATCTATCCCTCAATCTTTCTGTCCATTTATCCCTGTCTATCCATCCCTCTATCTATCCATCTACCTACCTATATATACACACATCTCGCCATCGATCCCTCTAGCCGTTTCTCTATCATCCTTCTACCTATCTATTCCTTTATCTATTCTTCTAGCAATCCCTCTATCACTTCTTTTATCTATCAATATCTACCTATATATCCATACCTCTATCTATCCATTGTTCTATTTATGCCGCCATCCATTTATTTATCTATCCATCCCGCTATCTATATCTATTTATCTATCCATCCCACTATCTATATCTATGTATCTGTCCATCCCACTATCTATAACTATGTAACTATCCATCCCACTATCTATAACTATGTAACTATCCATCCCACTATCTATAACTATGTAACTATCCATCCCACTATCTATAACTATGTAACTATCCATCCCACTATCTACAGTTGTGTTCAAAATTATTCAACCCCCACTGAAATTGAGTGTTTTGACCAATTTGACATTGATTTTGATCATTCAGTCATCTTGCTTACAATTAAATCAAAGAGGCACGTGTAGGTCAGACAAATATAACATAACATTTATAATGAAATAACCACAAATGTCTTTTCTGTGCTCACATCATTATCAGTTTTATTCAACCCCCAAGTGACATTCAATCTTAGCACTTAGTACAACATCCTTTTACAGTTATAACAGCTTTTAAACGTGAAGCATAGCTTGACACAAGTGTCTTGCAGCGATCTACGGGTATCGTCGCCCATTCGTCATGGGCAAAAGCCTCCAGTTCAGTCACATTCTTAGGCTTGCGCACTGCAACTGCTATCTTTAAGTCCCACCAGAGGTTCTCAATCGGATTTAAGTCAGGTGACTGCGATGGCCACTCCAAAATGTTCCAGCCTTTAATCTGCAAACATGCTCTAGTGGACTTGGAGGTATGCTTGGGATCATTGTCCTGTTGAAAGGTCCAACGTCTCCCAAGCCTCAGGTTTGTGACGGACTGCATCACATTGTCATCCAATATCTCCTGGTACTGAAGAGAATTCATGGTACCTTGCACACGCTGAAGCTTCCCTGTACCTGCAGAAGCAAAACAGCCCCAAAGCATGATTGACCCCCCGCCATGCTTCACAGTAGGGAAGGTGTTCTTTTCTTCATAGGCCTTGTTCTTCCTCCTCCAAACATAGCGTTGATCCATGGGCCCAAACAGTTCTAATTTTGTTTCATCAGTCCACAGAACACTATCCCAAAACTTCTGTGGTTTGTCCACATGACTTTTGGCATACTGCAGTCGACTCTTCTTATTCTTTGGAGACAGCAAGGGGTGCGCCTGGGAGTGCTGGCATGGAGGCCTTCATTACGCAGTGTGCGCCGTATTGTCTGAGCTGAAACTTCAGTACCCACATCTGACAAATCTTTTCTCAGTTCCTCAGCAGTCACACGGGGACTTTACTCTACGCTTCAGGTAGCGCACAGCAGTCGAAGTCAGCATCTTCTTTCTGCCACGACCAGGTAGCGTTTCAACAGTGCCCTTTGCCTTGAATTTGCGAATGATGCTTCCTATGGTCTCTCTTGGTATGTTTAACATCTTTGCAATCTTCTTATAGCCATTGCCCTTCCTGTGAAGAGTAATCACCTCTTCTCTTGTCTTCCTGGACCATTCTCTTGACTTCACCATGTTTGTAACCACACCAGTAAATGTCTAGAAGGAGCTGAGTATCACAGTCATTTTAAAGCTGCCTAATTGGTGCTTATTATGCTTTATTGCTGCTCCGTGACATCCACAGGTGTTTTCAAGACCTGATTGAAAACACTTGAATGAACCTCTGTTCTTCAGAGTGGTAGTCTTTAAGGGGTTGAATAATTGTGTCAATGAAGAATTCACAAAGAAACATTTACTACTGTATTACAAAACCATTTGATGTCATTTTAGTTGCATATGGTTCTTTAAAAAGTCCTTGTAGGATTTCATTCTGAATACAATTACAAATGTACACTAAATTCCCTAAAACCCTTTACAGCATTGGGGGTTGAATAATTTTGAACACAACTGTATATCTATGTATCTGTCCATCCCACTATCTATAACTATGTAACTATCCATCCCATCTATATCTATGTATCTGTCCATCCATCCCATCTATAACTATGTATCTGTCCATCCCACTATCTATATCTATGTAACTATCCATCCCACTATCTATATCTATGAATCTATCTATCCCAACATCTGTCTGTCTATGAAGAAATTGTTCTCCCAATATCAAGGGTTGATAATAGCTATCAATATCTCTCTATATACTGTATCTACTGTATATACACACAGGTGTATTTAAAGCCATGCTTACGCAGAAGGGTGTGATCCAGACCAGATGCGTCATCCCTGGTGTTTCTATTAATGAAGGCGTTAGAGACATCTGCGCCCATTAAATCTCACTATATAAAATGTCTATAAAGCAACGTCGAAACCTGTGAAAGTGCTAAAAATAAATCAATTGATGTATGTGTTAAACGATGAAATTAATTGACTGTCCCACTCCTAAACTGTTACTATAAACGACACCCGATGCCGGAAGACTATTTCATGGATCGGAGAATTACATAACAGCCATATATATATATATATATATATATATATATTATGCAGGTTGAGTGTCCCTTGTGTGACACGCTCGGGACCAGAAGTGTTCTGTATTAGGGATTTTTTAGGATTATTTTGGGATATTTGCATATAATAATGAAATAAGGGATCAGAGTCTAAGCACGACATTCATATATGTTTCATACACACTTTATACGCACAGCCTGGCGGCTATTTTTGACCCCCGTCACACGGTGGCAAGAGTGTAATTTAACATTTAACACTCTAAACCATGTTAAAGGAAAGGATTGTTGAACATCTAAAAACACATAGATTACAGGATCAGAAACAACATGGGTTTACCTCAGGGAGATCATGCCAAACTAATCTTATTGATTTTTTTTGATTGGGTAACAGAAATAATAGACACAGGTGGTGCAGTAGACATTGCTTATTTAGATTTCAGTAAGGCTTTTGATACTGTTCCGCATAGAAGGCTTATCAATAAATTGCAATCTTTGAGCTTGGATTCCAATATTGTTGACTGGATTAGGCAGTGGCTGAGTGACAGGCAACAGAGGGTTGTGGTAAATGGAGTTTATTCGGCGCAAGGTCTTGTTACCAGTGGGGTACCTCAGGGGTCAGTACTTGGACACATTCTATTTAATATTTTTATTAGTGATATTGCAGAAGGTATTAATGGAAAAGTATGTCTTTTTGCTGATGACACAAAGATTTGCAACAGGGTTGACGTTCCTGGAGGGATCAGCCAAATGACAAATGATTTAGGTAAACTAAAAAAATGGTCGGAACTGTGGCAATTGAGTTTTACTGTGGATAAGTGCAAGATAATGCACCTGGGACGTAAAAACCCAAGGGCTGAATATAGAATATTTGATACATCTGAGGAAAGGGATTTAGGGGTCATTATTTCAGAGGATCTAAGGGTAAGTAGTCAATGTAATAGAGCAGCAGGAAATGCTGGCAGAATGCTTGGTTGTGTAGGGAGAGGTATTAGCAGTAGGAAAAGGGAAGTGCTCATGCCACTGTACAGAGCACTGGTGAGACCTCACTTGGAGTACTGTGTGCAGTACTGGAGACCGTATCTCCAGAAGGATATAGACATCTTAGAGAGCGTTCAGAGAAGGGCTACTAAAATGGTGTACGGCTTGAAGGAGAAAAGTTACCAGGAAAGGCTTAATGATCTTAACATGTACAGCTTGGAAAAAAGACGAGACAGAGGAGATATGATAGAAACATTTAAATACGTAAAGGGAATCCACAAGGTAGAGGAAGGGAGTATATTTAAAAGGAAACAAAGTAGCAAAACAAGAGGACATAGTCTTAGATTAGAGGGGCAAAGGTTTAAAAGTAACATCAGGAAGCATTATTTTACTGAGAGGGTGGTGGATACATGAACAGCCTTCCAGTTGAAGTGGTAGAGGCCAAAACAGTAATTGAATTTAAGCAAGCATGGGATAGGCATAAGGCTATCCTAAACAAAAGATAAATCCAGGTAAAGTATCCATGTAATTGGGCAGACTAGATGGGCCGAAAGGTTCTTATCTGCCGACATTTTTCTATGTTTCTATGTTTCTAAATAACCCAATAAACTTCTTTTTACCTCTTTCAGGCCCCGTGGATTTAATCTGAAACTACATTTTCAGACTGAGACCACTTTAATTTCCAAATTACATTAGTGTGTTTCGTGTCTTTAAATATAGATTTATATATATATAATTTTTTTTTCCCAATTTCCATTTCATGGGCACGAAAGGGTTAAAATCGATCGCACACCACTTGTAAAATTCAGGGTAAAACATCCTCTCTGTGCCTAGAGAGGAGTCTGTGAATTTAAATTGGCTATTTTGGGGTGAATTTGAATAATTTTACTTTTCGGTCGACGGTTTAGCAGGTAAACCCCCGGTAAATGCAAAATATGTGAGTATGGGAAATGTATTGCATGACATATCACGAAAACCTGTATGTGGAGAGCTGGGGCGACGGGGAATGATAATCAGATATCCTGACATGACAGCACCCCTCCGAAACTGGAATTAGGAGAAATCTGTGCGGTCCGCGCCACGCAACGCTTAATCAGACCGCACGTCATCTTGGCGGAATATTAATGGTACAATGATGGCATTAAATACCATAATGAAGGGCTGCGTCAATTCTATCACAACATTGTGATCGGGGGCGCGGATCTGTCTGATGACTAAGACGGAAACTGTTTATATAAATATCCGCATGGTATTACTTATAATTACAAGGCTTGTGCCTCCGAGTCGGCGAGCAGCGCAGAGCGCAGAGTGATACATAAACTCCAGTTGCTTTGATTGTCAGTTCCGGGGGTCGGTGAAACATAGAGTCATTGCAATATAATCGGCTTTAATGCTCCTGTCTGACGCCGTCTGTGCTGCACAGGCCCGGCATTAAATTCTGCTTTATAAACCCATTCTTGCTCGTCACCTCCCTCGGCTTTTACGTTTAATGTGAATTTAGGATTTTAATATACGCAACGAGCGACGTGATCGAGCGTGTAACTGCATCTATTCTGCTGGAGAGCCTACAGTATATGTTATGCCAGACCCGGGGGACTATAGCAGCCGAAGGGTTAACACAAGCAAAATCACTTAAAGCAGATTAAAAGTACTCAAGTTTAGCCCCTCGGGGAAGAGAAGAGGGGAATCCAGTGGAAAAGTGTTAGCGGCTGCAAGTATCCAATAGCAGCTCCCGTGCATTACAAGATTAATGTCTGACTCGTGATAGAGACACATGTGCGGCTCCCAAAGACTGGAGAGAAAAGAGGCCCTAATGTTTATTGCAGTGCTTAACCTCATGGAGTTCTCTGATACACACTGCACATTACTGTGAGTTTTATTGCTGTGGAGCTCTGTGATACGCTCATACACACTGCACATTACTGAGTTTTATTGCTGTGGAGCTCTGTAATACACTCACACACACCGCATATCAGAGCTCCACAGCAATAAAATTCACAGTAATGTCAGTGTGTATGAGTGTATCAGAGCTCCACAGCAATAAAACTCACCCTCATACACAGCACATTACTGTGAAGCTTTGTGTTACACGCATACACACTGCACATTACTGTGAGCTTTATTGCTGTGGAGCTCTGATGTGCAGTGTGTATGAGTGTATCACAGAGCTCCACAGCAATAAAGCTCACAGTAATGTGCAGTGTGTACAAACGTATGACAGAGCTCCACAAAAATAAAACGCACAGTAATGTGCTGTGTATGAGCGTGAGTTTTATTGCCGTGGAGCCCTGCTCATACACACTGCACTTTACTGTGAGCTTTATTGCTGTGGAGCTCTGATGTGCAGTGTGTATGAGTGTATCACAGAGCTCCACAGCAATAAAGCTCACAGTAATGTGCAGTGTGTACAAACGTATGACAGAGCTCCACAAAAATAAAACGCACAGTAATGTGCTGTGTATGAGCGTGAGTTTTATTGACGTGGAGCCCTGCTCATACACACTGCACTTTACTGTGAGCTTTATTGCTGTGGAGCTCTGTGATACGTTCATACACACTGCACATTACTGTGAGTTTTACTGCTGTGGAGCTCTGTGATACGCTCATACACAGCACACATTACTGTGACGTTTATTGCTGTGGAGCTCTGTGATAAACTAGTGTGAGCGTTAGAGCCATACGAACGTTAATAAGTGTAATCAAGAAGAAAGGGTTGTTGAGATATCATAAAAGACTGTTCTTCAATGCAGTCGCCCTGTTTTGACCTGCATTAGCATATAAAAGATTGCTGTATCTACAGCGGAGTCTGGATCATTATTCCTGTTAGGAGGCGATGGTATAAGCCTTCATATAAGAGCAGAGAACATGGTGTGTCTGCAAGCCGAGGTGCGTAATGGAATTCCTCCTCCGCAGGATCAAAATCCAGGGATTGTGTCTCACATGTCACATCTCATTTATCCGAGCAGGTTACCACCAGGCTTTTTGTTTGCGCAGCGACAAAATACATCTGTATCTCGCATTTAATTCCACGGCCGAAAATTTTTTTTTTTTTAAATACTTTTCAGAAATAGCAAGTTTAACCCTTCACGGTGAGAGACCAGAGGAGTTTCGACACTCAACAGATAATGACACAACTAACAAAATGACCATGCAACATTGTATACAGCCGGTGTAGCCAGAAAACACTCAAATAAACAGCTTTATAACGAGAAATAACATTCTGCACATAATTCGAGATGATACACAGGCGTTTCAAGACTTCCTCTCTCATGTATTTTGCTGCTGCAAGAACTCTGATTTTAGAGAAAATGGGTAAAACCAGAAATATTAAACGAGAGACCGGGAAAACCAGACAACAAGCCAAAAATACGCAACAAATAATTTTCCAACACATTACACATCAGCCCTGCAAAATGATTGGATGCTCTGCATTTTCCTCCAGTCAGAATCCAGCCAGAAAATAGAACCATAGACAGTGACCCAAAAAGAAATGGATGAGGATTTATGAATGGTAGCCTGACATAACACTAAAGTGTCAACAGCAAATAAATAAAAACATAAAAAAGGCAGTTAATTAAATTTTTAATGGCCTGATGGAAGTCATTTAAAGTGAATTTAAAGGGCCAGTACCACCAAAAAAATTAAATGTCCTTATTGTGTTTATTTTATGGTGCTGATATCTTACATGTGTTTGGTTTTTCTCTTGTATGTTTAGTTAAGAAAATATTTTCCTCTATATGTGTCACTGGGTGCATCCATTGTGTGATATTTTCCTCTATATGTGTCACTGGGTGCATCCATTGTGTGATATTTCCCTCTACATGTGTCACTGGGCGCATCCATTGTATGATATTTTCCTCTACATGTGTCACTGGGTGCATCCATTGTGTGATATTTTCCTCTATACAGTCATGGCCGAAATTGTTGGCACCCCAGATATTTTTCCAGAAAATCAAGTATTTCTCAAAGAAAAGTAATGCAGTAACACATGTTTTGCTATACACTTGTTTATTCCCTTTGTGTGTGTTGGGACAAAACAAAAAAAGGGAGGAAAATAAGTAAATTGGACATAATGTCACACAAAACTCCAAAAATGGCTGGACAAAATTCGTGGCAGCCTTTCAAAATTGTGGATAAATAAGATTGTTTCAAGCATGTGATGCTCCTGTAAACTCACCTGGGGCAAGTAACAGGTGTGGGCAATATAAAAATCACTCCTGAAAGCAGATAAAAAGGAGAGAAGTTCACTTAGTCTTTGCATTGTGTGTCTGTGTGTGCCACACTACGCATGGACAACAGAAAGAGGAGAAGAGAACTGTCTGAGGACTTGAGAACCAAAATTGTGGAAAAATATCAACAATCTCAAGGTTACAAGTCCATCTCCAGAGATCTAGATTTTCCTTTGTCCACAGTGTGCAACATTATCAAGAAGTTTGCAACCCATGGCACTGTAGCTAATCTCTCTGGGCGTGGACAGAAGAGAAAAATTGATGAAATTGAGGACTGTAGTGGATAGCATTGTAGCAATCCTTAGGTCGCTGGATCAAGGACAGCACATGGCACAGTACCAATGGAAGACAAATGGCAGTGTAGTATTATATACCAGTCTACTCACGAATTTATGAGCCTCCCATTAAGTGGCTCAGTATATGGACTTTGGACCACTTGAGGATGGTTCCACCTTTACACAGGACTCCCAGTAGTTGAATATATTCAATATCCACGAGATCCTAAGGTGCACAAAAATAGGGAACATCCACCTGGTCGCCCAATTGTATCGGGCATTGAGTCAATTTCTTGCAGAATATCCGAATATGTGGATCACCTACTCCTACCACTGGTACAGAAAACTCCTGCCTATCTGAAAGATACTATAACAACTTTACAGCTTATTAGGGATATAAAGTGTGAATCTAATTATATATTAGCCACATGTGATGTTAATTCACTCTACACAATAATTCCACATAAAGCTGGATGCGATGCAGCGCAACATTTCCTAATAGAATCGGGAAACTTTGAGACAGAGCAGATTCAGTATATAATTGAAGGTATTGATCTAATACTTAAAAATAATTATTTTTGGTATGGGGACGAGTACTATCTTCAGTGTAATGGGAACGCTATGGGGACGAGGTTCGCCCCCAGCTATGCTAATCTGTTCATGGCCCACTGGGAATCCAGTGTGGTATGGGCTGGGCATGGCTGGGGGCCTAACCTCGTCCTCTATAGGAGGTACATAGATGACATACTAATTATTTGGAGGGGTGATCGGGAGGAGTTGAACCAATTTTTGGAGCACTTAAATCACAATGAATTAGGAATAAAACTAGATTCCAATGTGAGTAATACTCAGGTGGACTTTCTCGACCTCAATATATATATTGAGGACGGTAAGGTCAAGACTAAGACTTTCTTTAAACCTGTTCAGGTTAATGGCTACATTCATACCAACAGTGGCCATTACCCTCCGTGGCTCAGAGCCATCCCAAAAGGACAGCTTCTGAGGATACGTAGGAATTGCACCGAAGAAGAACAATATTTGGTTCAAGCAAATAAACTATTGGATGATTTCAAAGAAAAAGGTTATGGGCAACAATTCTTAGATCAGATGAAACAAGAGATTTTAGGAATAAGTAGAGACACATTATTACAATATAAGCCCAAACAGATAGAAGAACCTGAAAGTGTCCCTTTCATTATGGATTTCAACATAGGTAATAAAACTATAAAGAGATCCATAGAAAAGTATTGCCCAATTTTAACCAATGATACCATTCTCAATAGTATTTTACCGGAGAAGCCGTGAATAATATTTAGAGGGGGAAAAAATCTAAGCAATAATCTAGTTAGAAATCACATTAAAGATAGATGTGCACTACAACATCCGTTCGCTTTGACTCCGGGGTTCTATGGTTGTGGCCAGTGTATCTCGTGTCGAAAAACTGGAAATAAAAAAAGAATAATAAGGAAGTTTGACGCAGGGACCAGGGGACTCAACTATAAAATAAAGGAAAAAAGGGGAATGAGGGATTAACCCTCAAAGAGCAAGTATGGAGTGTTGATTAAAACATAACTTTTATTAATTATAATAGACCACACACATTGATAAACCGACAAATAAAAAACATAAACACAGATTCGATGTGCATCAGCGAGATAAGTAGATAAATATCATATGAAAGGCAAATTGCCTAATAGCAAACCTAGGGCACAGGTGTAAACCAGCATCCAACAAAGATTTAACAATTAAATTGGAAGATCACAATGATCAATAGCTGGATATTGCATAGAATTGTAACTTAAGCCTAGTACCTGATTAGCAAGTAAAATAGTAATGGCAATTGGCAATGTACCATTACTATTTTACTTGCTAATCAGGTACTAGGCTTAAGTTACAATTCTATGCAATATCCAGCTATTGATCATTGTGATCTTCCAATTTAATTGTTAAATCTTTGTTGGATGCTGGTTTACACCTGTGCCCTAGGTTTGCTATTAGGCAATTTGCCTTTCATATGATATTTATCTACTTATCTCGCTGATGCACATCGAATCTGTGTTTATGTTTTTTATTTGTCGGTTTATCAATGTGTGTGGTCTATTATAATTAATAAAAGTTATGTTTTAATCAACACTCCATACTTGCTCTTTGAGGGTTAATCCCTCATTCCCCTTTTTTCTAGTCAATACCAGGTTTAGTCCTATATGGGAGTGCCCATGCCCGGTGCTAATTAGTACCTCGGGGTGGGGTGATTGTTTTCCTCCTTTGTGGAGGCTTTTTTGTTTTCTTTTTTCATTATCAGTTTATAAAATAAAGGACCTAATAACATGCCATACTAAGAATGTTGTTTATTTGCTACAATCCCCATGTGGTAAAAAATATGTGGGGCAAACATCTCGACCACTTTACATCAGAATTAATGAACATCTTTGTAACATATCTAGGGGGTATGACAAACACAGTGTTTCATCTCACTTTAAAGATCAGCATGGGTGCAATCCGAGTAACACGCAATTTACAGGTATAGAAAAGGTGATACGTGATTGGAGGGGAGTAGATATGAGTACCAAACTCGTAAAGAACGAGATGCGGTGGATCTATCACCTTGATACCTTAGTTCCTAATGGGCTGAATGCAGACTTTGAGGTCTGTCATTTTCTAAGATAAGATTCCCAGTAGAGTTATATGACAAGTCCTATATCCGTTTAAACTATTTCTTATTTTTATTTATATTTATTTTTATTTCTATTTTTATTTCTAATTTTTATTTTTATTTATTTATTTTCTTTTTTGATCCTTTTTTCTGAGTAGATCATGAATAACATCAATCGAGAGTTAATTGAAATTGGAGGTCAAATTGGCAAGATACCGTGATTGATTATATTTGTTAACACACAGTTGACTGTGATCTCTAATAGCTCTCTCTATTACAGATAATTGATGTCCTGAATAAGATAGTGGTATCTGTTATGTAGTATCAGGGTAATGTGGGTGATTATAAGATCGGAGGCATAGGCATATTCCTCTCCGTTGTTGAAATGTGGACTGACGCATGCGCAAATGGAACCAGGACATAAGAATCACGATCGTCTTGGACAAACGGATAAGGAAATACATCACTGATCATCGCCCGCGAGTGAGTGAGCCGCAGATCGGCGAGTGACACACACGCGGAGGCTGCAGCTCCGATTGGTCTATCACCACCTTAAGTATGGATACTCCACGGGATGAAGGCTACCCGACTGATGAAGCTTGCAGTTTGAGCAAGAGAAACGCGTTTCGGAATTGGAAGCCTTATTTTATATCTTTATATTTTATTTGTAATAAATCCCTTTTTACCAATCTCGTGGATATTGAATATATTCAACTACTGGGAGTCTTGTGTAAAGGTGGGACCATCCTCAAGTGGTCCAAAGTCCATATACTGAGCCACTTAATGGGAGGCTCATAAATTCGTGAGTAGACTGGTATATAGAAACATAGAAAAATGTCGGCAGATAAGAACCTTTCGGCCCATCTAGTCTGCCCAATTACATGGATACTTTACCTGGATTTATCTTTTGTTTAGGATAGCCTTATGCCTATCCCATGCTTGCTTAAATTCAATCACTGTTTTGGCCTCTACCACTTCTACTGGAAGACTGTTCCATGTATCCACCACCCTCTCAGTAAAATATAATATATACATATAATACTACACTGCCATTTGTGTTCCATTGGTACTGTGCCATGTGCTGTCCTTCTGTTTTTTTACCGAGGGTTTAAGCATATACCACTTGACTACACCAAGCTACAACCTGATTGATGGGAGAAGCCCCCCATAGAGGCTTGAAAGCGAATATTAGAGAGCCTATAGGCTCCTCGTTTGTGAGTGACCTTATTTCATTCTGAGTGCATAGTGACGTATATGTATAACAATACTGAGCAATTAGTCTATTTTTTCTCTTATAGTGATCACATACTGATCAACCAAGAAATTGTGACACCAACTGTGAATGAATTCCTATTGAGATCCGTCCTTGCTCTCCCTTGCAATTAAGTTTGTATTGCATTTTTCTATCATTGGGGGTGAGTGACACACTTGTGGTGAGCTGCATATTTGTACAATTGGTTATTGTAAATTAATTATAGCGCCAAACACTTTTTAACTCCGGAAGGTGTTAAATAACCATATAAGGCTATCCTAAACAACAGATAAATCCAGGTAAAGTATCCATGTAATTGGGCAGACTAGATGGGCCGAAAGGTTCTTATCTGCCGACATTTTCTATGTTCCTATTCTACTGTTTACCGAAAATGGAATGAGGCCTACAAAGAAAAGAACACAGTACCTACAGTGAAATATGGTGGAGGTTCAATGATGTTATGGGGTTGTTTTGCTGCCTTGAAAACTGGGTGCCTTGAATGTGTGCAAGGCATCATGAAATCTGAGGATTACCAAAGGATTTGGGTCGCACTGTAGAGCCCTGTGTCAGAAAGCTGGGTTTGCGTCCGAGATCTTGGGTCTTCCAGCAGGACAATGACCCCAAACATACGTTAAAAAGCACTCAGAAATGGATGGCAACAAAGCGCTGGAGAGTTCTGAAGTGGCCAGCAATGAGTCCAGATCTAAATCCCATTGAACACCTGTGGAGAGATCTTAAAATTGCTGTTGGGAAAAGGTGCCCTTCCAATAAGAGAGACCTGGAGCAGTTTGCAAAGAAAGAGTGGTCCAAAATTCCAGGGGAGAGGTGTAAGAAGCTTATTGATGGTTATAGGAAGCAACGGATTTCAGTTATTTTTTCCAAAGGGTGTGCAACCAAATATTAAGTTAAGGGTGCCAAGAATTTTGTCCAGACCTTTTTTGGAGTTTTATGTGACATTATGTCCAATCTGCTTTTTTTCCTCCCTTTTTTTCTTTTGTTCCAATACACACAAAGGGAATAAACGTGTATAGCAAAACATGTGTTACTGCAATACTTTTCTGTGAGAAATACTTGATGTTCTGGAAAAAATTCTGGGGTGCCAATAATTTCGGCCATGACTGTTTGTGTCACTGGGTGCATCCATTGTGTGATATTTTCCTCTATATGTGTCACTGGGTGCATCCATTGTGTGATATTTTCCTCTATATATGTCACTGGGCGCATCGATTGTGTGATATTTTCCTCTATATGTGTCACTGGGTGCATCCATTGTGTGATATTTCCCTCTATATGTGTCACTGGGCGCATCCATTGTGTGATATTTTCCTCTATATGTGTCACTGGGCGCATCCATTGTGTGATATTTTTCTCTATATGTGTCACTGGGTGCATCCATTGTGTGATATTTTTCTCTATATGTGTCACTGGGTGCATCCATTGTGTGATATTTTGTGTTGTAAACTGCCCCCCCTCCCCCAGTATCTTTCCATCACTTGCTCCTCACTGTGTGGCTTTGGTTATTGAATGGAGTGAATGGGTCAGTCACCGACTCACTTCAATGTATTGTGTGGGATGTATTCAAAGGAAATCACCAGGGGGTACATTAGAAAGACTTTTAAGCTCCCTGTTTTATCTCATTCAGCTGCCAGCTCTTATCTCAGCCTGGAGAACAATAGCATCCTGCAGCCTTATCCAAAGGTTCCGTCCTCCACCTCATTAACTGTTAAATACTGTATAAGATAAGGCACAGCCACAAAGCAAAATGTTTGCATAGATTTTGGTAAATGTTGCATCAGGGGAAAAATACACAAAACAGATACAGGAGATAAAAAAACTAACCTTTTTTTTCCTTGTTACATGCAATTACTTTAAACAAAGGAAAAAAAACAGCAGCGTATGTTTAATAATGTGTTTTTTGTAATGCACAAGTAATCTAGTTACAGTTTATGTAAGGGATAGCATCCCTTTAAAGTGGGGATGGGACTATAGGCTCCTTAATTCTTAAAGCCAAATCAATTGTGTGGCAAAAAATTAAAACCAATTTACAATTCCTAAAATGCTTTCCCAGCATGAAATAAATAAAAAATGCTGGGCCCATGGGAGTACACAATATATAGCTCTTATAACACGTTAAGTACAGCAAATGCTTATGCCGGCTATTGAATACAGAGATTTAGTGTACGCAGCCGCCCCACAAACACACCTTCATAAACTTACTACATTGTATAACTCATTCTGCCTCTTTGTGCTACAATGTAACTACATGACCCACCATTGTAACATGTTAAAAGCGCTAAACTGGCCGCCGCTGGAATCTAGGCGCACCCTTCACCTTTCCAACCTGGTCTTTAAGAGCTTTTTCTGGGAAGCTATCACCCTACCTGAATAGACTGCTTCCCTAGCAGTTCCCTCATACTATAACCTCCGATCCAGGACCTGCACCTTACTTACAATACCACAATACAAAAAGAAATCTCAATGTATCCTTCCTACTAAAACAATTTATAAATAAATAAATATTATACTCTTATGGGTCAACACCATATATATCTATATATCTACGTCTATCTCTATATGTAGATCGGCGTCTCCTATACAATCAGTTGTCCCAAACACAACTGCCTGGTTGGCGTTATATATATTCATTTAGATGGACCTGCACTCCAGGGTCTTTCCAGCAAAAACAATTTATTGCATTTTGTGTTGCAATAAATTGCTGGAAAGACCCTGGAGTGCAGGTGCATCTACGTGTATATATACAGTATATATATATATATATATATCTTCTTCCATATTCACACATTGGGTTATTCAGAGACCACAGATATTTCGGTGTTCTCTGGTTTGGCACACTTCGGCGAGTTCCGTTCGCCAACCCTGCGGTGAATTCAGCATTCACCGCAGGGGCCCGAAGGGATTTGCCGAATGCCACCAATCAACATACTAAATGCTGCCGACAATCCTCTGAATAATAAGGCCTGTTACAGAATATAAAAACACCATTAAAAAGAATGTGAATCAAAAATTTTGCCTAAAAAAAATCCAGAAAAATGCCTAAAAAATTCTAAAAAATAAGTAAAAGACTTTTTTTTCTGCAAATGAAAAGAATTAACGGTTGGAAAGCTGTGTTTTTCTTTTACTTTGAACCCTATGGGATTCGCCTGTTTGAACCTGTCGAAGAAAAAAAGAACTGATAATTTGGGCATTTCACTGACATTTCTCTGCTGTTCGGTGTCTCTGAATAGATTAACCATTGCTTCTCTATGGGGACTTTCACTGACGCTGAAGGTCACAGAATTCTGGCGATCGGAGGCAAATCGCACCGTATTTTGCTGGCAATTCGCCAAAATTTGACGAATTGACTGTTTTCTGAATAGCCAAACTGCCACGGATTTACACCGTATGAGAAATTCACCGTTCGGTGGCAGGTTCGGCTCTTATTGAATAACCCCTACATTGAACTTGTCAAATGGATACATTAGTTTTAAAAAAATACATTTTATTTAAATGTACTTTTGAGTCAGATGGCTATTGAAAACATGTGTTTTCACCCCCCTAAAAAGGGCTGAAAACCCTTAAATTTGCGCTTGAACAGGTACACGGTCGGATAGCTGTATTCTACCACACACTGATTACTGACGTAATATATGTCTTTTGGATGCGGAAAGTCTCTTTAAAACATTTAAATTGGAAAGACCTTTAAAAAATAAATAGAATTAAAAATCTTTTAAAAGATTAAAACAGCCTAAAGCGGAGCAGCCTGCTACTGCCCTCTAGTGGTACACGGAGGCTGTGCTGCACAGAAAATGAGCCTTAACCTAATTTACAATATAATTATCCACCTACACACAGAGAAGAAATATGGAATCGCTCACTGTAAACACCAGGAAGATGCATAACCGCAATCCAGTTTTAGTTTTTTTTTTGCACAGAGTGACATATGGTAGCATTAAAGATATTTACATGTAAAGCCTGCTGCCAGGGAGATTCTACCTCCCACGGAAACCTCCCCATTCCTTTCTACATGCGTATCGTTTATATCCAAAAAGTAAAGTGCAGAGAGGACACAATACAGGGAGTCTGGGATTTACTGATATGTCTGTGTTACACATAATACACAGAGAGGACACAATACAGAGAGCCTGGGATTCACTGATATGTCTGCTTTACACATAATACACAGAGAGGACACAATACAGGGAGTCTGGGATTTACTGATATGTCTGTGTTACACATAATACACAGAGAGGACACAATACAGAGAGCCTGGGATTCACTGATATGTCTGCTTTACACATAATACACAGAGAGGACACAATACAGGGAGTCTGGGATTTACTGATCTGTCTGCTTTATAAATAATACACAGAGAGGACACAATACAGAGAGCCTGGGATTCACTGATATGTCTGCTTTACACATAATACACAGAGAGGACACAATACAGAGAGTCTGGGATTTACTGATATATCTGCATTACACATAATACACAGAGAGGACACAATACAGAGAGCCTGGGATTCACTGATATGTCTGCTTTACACATAATACACAGAGAGGACACAATAGAGAGTCTGGGATTTACTGATATATCTGCATTACACATAATACACAGAGAGGACACAATACAGAGAGCCTGGGATTCACTGATATGTCTGCTTTACACATAATACACAGAGAGGACACAATACAGGGAGTCTGGGATTTACTGATCTGTCTGCTTTACACATAATACACAGAGAGGACACAATACAGAGAGTCTGGGATTCACGGATATGTCTGCTTTACACATAATACACAGAGAGGACACAATACAGAGAGTCTGGGATTTACTGATATATCTGCATTACACATAATACACAGAGAGGACACAATACAGAGAGCCTGGGATTCACTGATATGTCTGCTTTACACATAATACACAGAGAGGACACAATACAGAGAGTCTGGGATTTACTGATCTGTCTGCTTTACACATAATACACAGAGCGGACACAATAAAGAGGGTCTGGGATTTACTGATATATCTGCATTACACATAATACACAGAGAGGACACAATACAGGGAGTCTGGGATTTACTGATCTGTCTGCTTTACACATAATACACAGAGAGGACACAATACAGAGAGTCTGGGATTCACTGATATATCTGCATTACACATAATACACAGAGAGGACACAATACAGAGAGTCTGGGATTTACTGATATATCTGCATTACACATAATACACAGAGAGGACACAATACAGAGAGCCTGGGATTCACTGATATGTCTGCTTTACACATAATACACAGAGAGGACACAATACAGGGAGTCTGGGATTTACTGATCTGTCTGCTTTACACATAATACACAGAGCGGACACAATAAAGAGGGTCTGGGATTTACTGATATATCTGCATTACACATAATACACAGAGAGGACACAATACAGGGAGTCTGGGATTTACTGATCTGTCTGCTTTACACATAATACACAGAGCGGACACAATAAAGAGGGTCTGGGATTTACTGATATATCTGCATTACACATAATACACAGAGAGGACACAATAAAGGGAGTCTGGGATTTACTGATATATCTGCATTACACATATACACAGAGTCTGGGATTCACTGATATGTCTGCTTTATAAATAATACACAGAGAGGACACAATACAGGGAGCCTGGGATTCACTGATATGTCTGCTTTACACATAATATACAGAGAGGACACAATACAGGGAGTCTGGGATTATACACCAAGACACGGAGGCTTCATATTATGCTTTACTCTTCTTTACTCTTCCAACAGCAGCAAAGAAAATTCAATAAAGCTTTGAAATTTTGAACAAAGGAAAAAAGGTTTCACATATACAACTGTATAATATCACAACCAATCACTGTAGGGCAGTCCAACTTGGGCCAATCAGTGTCCAGCATCGGGTATATATCCTTCGACCTGCGTCACATTCATCCTCTTTTCTTTGCTGCTTTCGACAGCTAAGTATACTTTATTACATATTTGTGCTTATATGCTCATATTTCCTTGGTTTTAGGTTATTTCATCGTCTGGTGCAATTTCCGCCAGGTTTTTTCTTCTCTATAACTGGGTCTCCACGGGTGAGTGGCGGTGCGCTTTATTCCGGGTTAAAGGGTAGCGGCGTACCGCCGGTCTCTCAAGGAGACAACAATATAAGTTTATTTTTTCCCATTAAATTTTCCCAGTTCGGGCACGCTGGCGCGAGGCGGTCCGGCCTTTTCATTACACGGAGCAACCACAATTTTGCATAGACAGGCGTGGCTTCGCGCCATTGGCATTTGTAAGGCGGGAGCTCTGCCCTGCGCTCGCACTTACCTCAGAGCGACCGAGATTCCCTGAGGCAACAAACGGCTAGTTTTCGTTCCTCATGTCGGATCCTGAAACGCCAACGGCGGCTATGAGCTCCGCTCAACGACCCTCTGTTTCGGCGGAGGTAATTTCGGCCATTGCCTTGATGTCCACCAATTTTGAAAACACCCTATTGAAACTATTGGCGGCTCAAAATACTGACAAGACTCTGGGGGAAAACCCTAACACAATGGTGCCTTCCACATCAGACAAATATTTGTCGGCCCAAGAGGGTGGGGTACCCTATACCCTGACTAAGGGAGTTGACTGTCTCCCCAAAAAAACAGCTATAGAAGCGACTCCTGCTAAGGAGCTGGAATTACAGAAATTACCACACAAAAGTGGCAAGACCCGTAAACGGAGGCCTATCCGCAAGGCCAAAAACCGCGGCTGGAAAAGGGCCAGGCACGCTGAGTCTAACAGCTCTGACGAGATTAGTTCAGAAGCTGCAGAGGATGAGGAGTCGGACACTAGCGACACAGATTGGGCCCCAAATGACTCCGAAGGGGTTTCAGATTCAATCTCCTCAATTTCCTCTTCTTTTTCAAGAAGGCATGGGGACAGTGCGGCTCCATTGGACGCTTTGGGACAGGCTATGTTTGTTCCTGAGATGCTGAAGCATCCCCACTCGTCTGAATGGGCCCCCTTTGGAACATGTGGCTAGCTATATTGAGGCTCGGATTCGAAAGCCCATGGACAGTAAGACACGGAATAAAATGAGGGCCGAATGCCCAAGACCGGTTCTATCCAATGAAGTGGCCTCTGCACCCATAGTAAACGAGGATATTGTTGAATTCCTCAGTAAAACCGGTTGGTCCCCTAAAAAAGGTTTGGATGCAACCCTGAGAGTATGCCAAGATAAACTTTTGGACATCTTAGGTCCATTGACGAAATTGTTCAATGCCATCGAACACTCCCTTTTGGGAAATGCTAAGCCTGATATTTTCGAGTACCGCGGCTGGGTACAGAGAATGGTGTGTATGTTAGGAAATGCTAATACAGCCATTTCAACGGAGCGCAGATGCTCTATTCTGCTCAAGGTAGAACCAAAACTGGTCTCTATGGCCAATAAGGAACCTGGCCCGCAGGAAAGCGGAGGCCTGTTCGCCGAAGATTTTATTAAACAGATGGGTTCCCGAGCGAACTCTTTTCATAATATTAAAAAAGTTCAGGCCACTATGAGGAAAACCTTTCCAAATAAGGTTTTTGACAGGACCGGGAGAAATAGAGGCCGTTTTCCCGGCCGGGGTTCTCCATTCCACTCCAGAGGCTTCGCCCATGCTCCAACAGGACGCTCTGAGTCGGCTGGACAATCAACCTTCTTTCCTCAGAGGTCCAGACCAGGTCGAGGACGACCTTACCGTGGTTACCGCAGAGCAGCATATTCTGGTGAGTATGCCACACAACTTACCTTTTTTACAGGCTCCAATAGGGGGCAGGGTTCATCTCTTTTTCCATTGTTGGTGTCAGATCACATCAGACCCTTGGGTATTAGACGCAATTATGGGTTACGAAATAAAATTCGACACGTTACCAGTTCAAAGAGAGTTACCTCAACCTCTGTTTATGACACCAAATCACCATCGTTTGATAAATCAGGAGGTTCTGGATCTTTTTCAGAAAGGCGCTATCGAAAAGGTAGTTCCTTTGCATCCAGGCTATGTGAGCAATGTGTTCCTTGTCCAAAAGAAAAGTGGCGAGTATCGTCCTGTAATAAATTTAAAAAAATTGAACATGCATGTTCGGTATCATCATTTCAAGATGGAGGGTATTCCATCTCTGAAAGACAATTTATGCCCAGGGGACTGGATGGTCAAGATAGACCTCAAAGACGCTTACTTGACAATTCCAATTGCTATTCACAGCAGAAATTACCTTCAGTTCCTCTGGGAAGATCATTTGTGGAGGTTCAAATCTCTCCCGTTCGGTCTCTCATCCGCCCCTCGTTGCTTCACCAAGATCATGAAACCAGTGGTTGCGTTTCTCAGAACCAAAGGAGTTCGTTTGGTTGTATATCTAGACAATATACTTCTAATGGCTCAGGATTTTTCCGTAATAATTCTCCACAGAGATTGGACCATCAATATTCTGACGAACCTGGGTTTCATGATCAATTGGGAGAAGTCCAATCTAGATCCAGCCAAGAACATGAAATTTTTGGGATTTCTGGTGGACTCAGTGCAAATGTCTCTCAGTCTTCCAGCCCAGAAAGTCAGTCAGATTCGGAAGGAAGTACGAAGGTTGTCCACGCGGCCAACATTTCCTTTGAGAGCCCTTGCTCATCTGTTGGGAATGCTGTCAGCGTCGATTCAGGCCATTTTCCTGGGAACTCTGTTCTATCGGGCCCTTCAACGACTCAAGGCAGCCTATCTCCGTCAGGGTTTACTATATTCCGACATGGTTTCTCTAGACGACGACTCTCGGGAAGAGTTGCGATGGTGGCGGGATCACCTCGTAACCTGGAACGGTCGCTCCTTTTTTCCTCCTCAACCAGAGGTCGTTATAGAGTCCGACGCCAGCAACTATGGCTGGGGTGCGTGTTTAGGTCCTACATCCACAGGAGGCAGATGGGCTTCTGTAGAAGCTTCTTTTCACATAAATGTTCTCGAGCTCCTAGCTGGTTTTTTCGCTATTCAGAGTTTTCTAAAACTACTTCGCATGGACAATTTTGCCGCAGTGAGACATATCAATCATCTAGGTGGCCCCAGGTCGAGGCAACTGTCGGAAGTCTCCAAACTGTTTTGGCGATTTTGCCTATCCCACAATGTTACAGTGACGGCTCAGTTCATCCCAGGGCTATGCAACATTGTAGCGGATTGGAATTCAAGGTATCTGCTGGATTCCAGCGACTGGAGGTTAGACAAGACAATATTCAGATTTTTGTCTTCGATGTGGGGTCCTTTCAAATTGGATCTTTTCGCTTCTCATCTGAACGCGCAGATCCCAGGTTATTTCAGTTGGAAACCAGATTCAGACTCACTAGGGACCGACGCGTTTTACCAAACATGGCCACGGGGAATTCTGTACGCATTTCCCCCATTTCTCCTGATTTCAAGGGTCATCCGATTGATGCGTTCCAATCAGACGACTTTAGTTCTGATTACCCCATGGTGGACGACTCAACCATGGTTTCCACAGTTATTAGAGCTAGTGGTAGACGTTCCTCGGATTCTCCGGTCGAGCCCCCCTCCCCTGGAGGATCCAGAGAACACTATATAGAACATTCTGTCAGTGCCATCGTTCCGTCTCGTCGCTTGGAAGGTGTCAGGCAATCTTACACTGTCGGTCAACTTTCGGAGGTTACTTCCGAATTACTCTCCAGCGCTTGGGCACCAGGTACTAGAAAGCGATACCTTTGTTACTGGAACTGCTGGGTTTCTTGGTGTTTGGACAAACAAGTTGATTCCCTTTCAGCCCCTATAGAGGACATTCTGCAGTTTCTGACCTCTCTTTTTGAGGAAGGCAGGGCTTATCGTACTATTAATAACTTTAGGTCAGCCATTTCTTCTTATCACCCTAGCATTGAGGGACTCCCTGTAGGTCAACATAGATTAGTCTGTAGATTGTTAAAAGGTATTCGGTTGAAACGTCCTCCTCGGTCCCGTTATTCGTTTACATGGGACGTTAACTTGGTTTTAGACTTTTTGGATCAGTGGCTTCCAATACGGAGTTATCAATTAAACAACTATCTGCTAAATTAACTATGCTTTTATGCCTAATTTCCTGTAAGAGGGTCTCTGACGTCCGTGCTTTGGATTTGTCGGGGCGATCCTTCACTCCGTTAGGTGTTTTGTTTTCCATATCTAGACGCACAAAAACTGCCATTTCCCAGGTATTTTTATCCGGCTTTTCCACAAAAAACTAATTTATGCCCAGTACTTTGTTTACAGGAAACGAACGGGTCACGGCTCCATATCGTCTCCCTTCCTTCGACAGATTGTTTCTGACCATGACAAAACCGTATCACCCGGTTTCAACCACTACCTTAGCTAGGTGGGTTAAATGGCTCATGACAGAGGCAGGAGTGGACACCTCTATTTTCGGGGCCCACTCCTCACGCAGTGCGGCGGCCTCTACGGCTGCATTTCGGGGTTGCAGGTTAGAAGATATTATGAAAACCGTTAATTGGTCTAACGAGTCAACCTTTAAAGAATTTTATTTTAAGCCTATTGTTCATTTTGCGCATTCTATTATTAATTAGCTTTCAACAAGCATAATATGAAGCCTCCGTGTCTTGGTGTATAATCCCTAGATTCCCCTATACATTTGATGGGGAATCAAGATTATAAATAAAGACACGGAGGCGAATATTATCCCACCCATGTGCAATGTTATACTTTGAGTATCTTGCCCTACCCATGACATGTTATCGTTACGTATATATTGAATTGTGTTTGGATAAATATAATCACAACTGAAGGTTGCACATGACGTTTGCATATTCGGGTTTCTAATCTATAGATTCTCGTTTGTTTCTGTTTTAGGTCCGCAATAGCGACGTATTGTTCTTCTATAGTTTTCGTTTGGATTTTGATGTTGCTGTTCCAAGTTAAAGTTCGCATCCAAGAAAAGAGGATGAATGTGATGCAGGTCGAAGGATACATACCCGATGCTAGACACTGATTGGCCCAAGTTGGACTGCCCTACAGTGATTGGTTGTGATATTATACAGTTGTATCTGTGAAACCTTTTTTCCTTTGTTCAAAATTTCAAAGCTTTATTGAATTTTCTTTGCTGCTGTTGGAAGAGTAAAGAAGAGTAAAGAAGAGTAAAGCATAATATTCGCCTCCGTGTCTTTATTTATAATCTTGATTCCCCGTCAAATGTATAGGGGAATCTAGGGATTTACTGCTCTGTCTGCTTTATAAATAATACAGAGAGGAATACAATACAGGGAGTCTGGGATTTGCGGATTTGTCTGCATTACACATAATACACAGAGAAGACACAATACAGGGTAGCGCTAAAACAACTAATCGATAAGGAAAATAGTTGCCAGCTATTATCGATTAATCGGTTGGTTGATTATGAAAGTTACATACACTACGCAAATTGCGTAAGAGAAAAAAGAATGAGGGGTTAATTTTTACGGTGCTCCTTTTTTACGTAAACATTTTTTTTCTTTATAATTGATTAATCAATAAAATAAATCGCCCAACCATTCGATTATGAAAATAAAGCCAAGTTACAGCCCTAATACAGGGAGCATGTTGTTTTTGGTCAACTTAATATCATCATTATAGCTTTATATTATTATGAGGGATTTCCAATCATGCTCAGCCAGCAATACCATGCTGTGACAACAAATATAGTTTGCCATTGAGGAGTCCCGGTATGATTTTAATAACAGAACTACGTGCACTTTCGCCTTTCAGGACCGAGCTGTAAACCTGCCCCATAATAAGCTTTTATGTTTTTCTTCCTTTATACTTTTCTGTTGTGTACAAGTCACTTAGCCATGAGGGGCACAATAGTGGAGAATTTACAATCAACAGGGAAGGTTACATAAATGATTAGGTGAAAAGGCAAGTGGTCCTCGAAAGATAAAATAAATAAATATATATATTTAAAGAAAAACCAAAGCAACGTTCCTCTCCACGGGAGGCCGAGCACTCGAGTTAAATGTGAAAAGAATAAACCATAAGAACGGAGGAATGGAGATTAAATAGCGGGGAGCCCATTAAGTGGAACGCCAGGAGGATGTCGAGGAGAAGGTAGCAGCACGTGCTCCATCCAACTTTCACGACATTTCTCGCACGTCTTTAAAGGGCCATTTGATTTGATGTGCAATCCAACGTCCCCCTGGGCACACACCATGCCACGTCGAGAGCTTGACACATTCCCACCTCACAGAAAAGAACACGATAGTGATATTGCAGAAGGTATTAATGGAAAAGTATGTCTTTTTGCTGATGACACAAAGATTTGCAACAGGGTTGACGTTCCTGGAGGGATCAGCCAAATGACAAATGATTTAGGTAAACTAAAAAAATGGTCAGCGTTGTGGCAATTGAGTTTTAATGTGGATAAGTGCAAGATAATGCACCTGGGACGTAAAAACCCAAGGGCTGAATATAGAATATTTGATACATCTGAGGGTCGGGATTTAGGGGTCATTATTTCAGAGGATCTAAGGGTAAGTAGTCAATGTAATAGAGCAGCAGGAAATGCTAGCAGAATGCTTGGTTGTGTAGGGAGAGGTATTAGCAGTAGGAAAAGGGAAGTGCTCATGCCACTGTACAGAGCACTGGTGAGACCTCACTTGGAGTACTGTGTGCAGTACTGGAGACCGTATCTCCAGAAGGATATAGACATCTTAGAGAGAGTTCAGAGAAGGGCTACTAAAATGGTGTACGGCTTGAAGGAGAAAAGTTACCAGGAAAGGGTTAATGATCTGAACATGTACAGCTTGGAAAAAAGACGAGACAGAGGAGATATGATAGAAACATTTAAATACGTAAAGGGAATCCACAAGGTAGAGGAAGGGAGTATATTTAAAAGGAAACAAAATAGCAAAACAAGAGGACATAGTCTTAGATTAGAGGGGCAAAGGTTTAAAAGTAACATCAGGAAGCATTATTTTACTGAGAGGGTGGTGGATACATGGAACAGCCTTCCAGTAGAAGTGGTAGAGGCCAAAACAGTAATTGAATTTAAGCAAGCATGGGATAGGCATAAGGCTATCCTAAACAAAAGATAAATCCAGGTAAAGTATCCATGTAATTGGACAGACTAGATGGGCCGAAAGGTTCTTATCTGCCCACATTTTTCTATGTTTCTAAGCACTGAAATCTTAATTTGTGCGGAATGACATGGAAAATGCAGGTTTTAAACCCAATTATCAAAAATAATAATCTAGGAAAATATTTCAGTTTCTGCTGCTTTGGCCAGAAATGTGCTTTTCTTCACAAAAACCCCAGCTACCTTCATACCGTTCCCGACGACACAATGTCAAACTCTGCACCCTAGGGTTTTAATCCAATCAGCCTTGATTTGTAGGAACATGAAAGGCGAGTTTTCAAAATATAGGTCAACATGTAGGGTGAAACGATAGAGGAGGCGTGACGGGAGGTCTAGGACAGGCATATCTATGGCTGTGGTTAGGGCCTCACCTAAAAGCCCCCTTTCCTCCCAGGGTCAGCCCTTGGTCTGATAGTGGTTATAAGGCCTTAGTTGATGACAAACACAGGACAGGGTATCGTTGTGACTTGGTATCTAGGACACTAACCCTGAGATGTAGCTTTAGAATGAGACCAAGAACTCTCACCTTACAGTCCTCTCCTCCTGTTTCCAACCCCAACCCTCCTAGATTGTGAGTTCCTACGGGAATAGGGCCCTCATCTCCTCCTGTACTGTTTGTCAAATGTTGTTCAATGTATTGTAACCCTGTCTGTACTGTGCTTATTGTACAGCGCTGCGGAATATGCTGGCGCTTTATAAATAAATAATAATAATAATAATAATAGAACAGGGTATCGTCTTAACTTAGTACCTAAGCCATTCCACCTGGGATCAGGCATTAGAATGAGACCAGGAACCAAGACAGTGTATCGTCGTGACTTGGTACATTGGACACTCATGCTGGGATGAGGCATTAGAATGAGTCCAGGAAAATGGACAGGGTATCATCATGACTTGGTACATGGGATACTCATCCAGAGATTAGTCATTAGCATGAGACCAGGAAGCAGGACAGGGTATCGTCATGACTTGGTACCTAGGACATTGATCCTGGGATCAGTTATTAGGATGGACCAGGAAGGCTAGGGTCAGACTGAGGCAGTGCGAACGCGCGTTCTGGCGCACTTAATCACGGCCGTGCTAGCAGCAGATGCCGGGCAATGACGGCCAATATACGAAGTACGGTCGCACAAAAGTCCGGCTGCGCAACGCAAGTGGAAAATGAACGCATTTTTCGGAGAACGTTAACACTAGTACTGACGTACAGAGTGCGCTGCGTCCGCTAGCGGCGTGTGTGCGTGAATTGGAGACATCAGACGCTGCTAATGTCCGGCCAACATAACGTCCAGATGCAAGAAGTGTTTTATTGATGATCCGTACAAAATCACGGATGAAACTGCGCATAGTATGACCGCTATTGCGTATTCCGTGAAAAAATACGTCCATTCTTCGAACGCACATTTTCACGGACAACGTGAAAAATGCGTTAGTCTGACCCTAGCCGAAGCAGGACACGGTATCATCATGACTTGATACATGGGATACTCATCCAGAGATCAGGCATTAGGATGAGACCAGGAACCAGCGCAGGGTATAGTCGTGACTTGGTACCTAGGACACTCCTCCAGAGATCAAGCATTAGAATGAGACCAGGAATCAGGACAGTGTATCGTGTATCGTATTGGTACATTGGACACTTGTGCTGGGATGAGGCATTAGAATGAGTCCAGAACCCTTCACAGGGTATCATCATGACTCCGTACCTAGGACATTGATCCTGGGATCAGGAACCAGACCAGGGTATCATCATGACTTGGTCCCTAGGACACATCCTGGGATCAGGCATTAGAATGACACCAGGAACCAGGATAGGGTATCATCATGACGTGGTACCAAGGACACTCATCCTTGAATCAGGCATTACAATGAGACAAGGAACCAGGACATGGTATCATCATGACGGTATCTATGACACTCACCCTGGGATCAGGCATTAGGTTGAGACCATGAACCAGGACAGGGTATCGTCATGACTCGATACCTAGGACATTGATCCTGGGATCAGGTATTAAAATGGCACCAGGAACCTGGACAGGGTATCATCATGACCTGGTACCTAGGACACTCATCCTGGGATCAGGCATTAGAATGACACCAGGAACCAGGCTAGGGTAACGTCATAACTTGGTACTTAGGACACTTACCCTGGGATTAGGCATTAGGAGGAGACAAGGAACCATGACAGGGCATTGTCATGACTTGGTACTGAGGACACTCTGTATGGCCATCAGATAATCTCAGATCCCAAACCCACAATCTCGGATTCTCATGAGATTTGGTAGGACGGCAGAGGACATGAAGTAACGTTCACATTTTAAAATTCAGCCCTTGGTGATGCACGATATTCATACAGCAGGTTTTCCAACATGATAAAAAAAATGCAAAATTTTTGCTTTAAATATCAACAATAATTCAATCCATAATTTTGCTTGTGACTGGGGTAGAACCTTCCGGGTTGGGCTTGTTTTGAAACAAAGGGAACATAGTTTTCAATAAACAAATTATATTAAAATATGGAATGTTCGCATTTCAAGGTGACCGGATGACCTTGAATATCAAAAATAATTCCAGCATACGGCAGTATTCACCAATAGGATTTTATTCCATAACCAAGAACAGAACACCTTTTCGACCTGCACCAGGTCTTTGTCAAATCGAAACTGGTGCAGGTCGAAACGTTGTTCTTTTCTTGGTGATGGAATAAAATCTTATTGATGAATACTGCCGTATGCTGGAATTATTTTTTAATATCGATTCGGTCTTTGGAGTGAGGAACTTCCGGTGGCAGCACAATGGTGGGTGCTATCATTCAAGATGCTGCATGATGACTTTGAATATCTAAAACATTGTACCCTTAACGTTTTGGGGGGATTAAAGTCCGAAATTTTAGAAAAATGGGACACGATAGAAAATTAAAAAGAGGGTAAAAAAAAACGGCAAAACTTTCAAATGATCACCATTGGATGGAGATATTGCCATCATGACACTTTAAAGCCTGGGATGGTGTTACGCAGCCGAAGAACACGATCACACCAAACCGGCTCAAAGTATAAATATATTGATTATTTGCTACTATATTTATTATACCTCAAATATATTTAGTGTATTTTGCTCCACGTCTTTTTGTCTTGGTTGATCCTTTAGAACAGACCAGTGATACGTTAGATCCAAGCGATGCAGACACACTGATCATTACTAAAGGTGTCACAAACTTGCTCCGACCACTGCACATCAGATTATTTTACAATATCCCCCAGACACAACGCGTTGAGCGCCGAACAACACAAATCAGCTTCAGCTTTAATTTAAAGACAGGCCATGAAGGTGCAGACTAATTGGCACTTCCAGAAATTAATTACTCCAGGGCAAAACAAGAGGCAATGGATTATAATTACATGTATTCATGGGGGAGGATATGTTTTGCCGTTCTCATTATTACATGTCAGCTCTCATAAGGTAACATCAACATTGTTTTGTTGCAGTGCGACACTGGCACACAATGAAAGCCTCCGTTGTGATGAATATGTACGGACGTCAATATATCTGCATTAAAATTAATATGCAGGTTAAGCATCCCTTATCCTATAATCTAAAAGGCAAAGTTTACAAATTCCGAATATTTCCGAGTGGCAAAGTGACACCAAAAGTGGAAAATCCCACCCCTGACCTGATGTGACGGAGGACAAAATGATTAAATCCTGTATAAAATGACGTTCAAGCTGTGTGTGAAACATAAATGGATTTCCTGTTTAGACTTGGGCTCCCAATATATCTCATTATTCTATGTAAATATTCCAAAATCCCAAATCCAGAATACTTCTGGATAGGGGAAACTCAACCTGTATGCTACAGGAGCCATGACAACAACGATGAAGGTCCAAATCGTACTCAACGTTCCCCATTTAAATCCCAACCTGTAACAATATATCCAATGGGATTATGGATATACAGGGTTATTCAAAGAGATCCGATTGGCTGCCGAAAGGTAACCGAACGCTGAAATTCAGCGTTTGGTTACCTTTCTTGGCCATCTGGCTATTTCGAGAGCAGGCAGTTCGCCAAATGTTGGCGAATTGCCTGCACATACGGTGCCTCGGTGCCTGTTCGAGGGCAGTGAAATCCCCATAGAGAAGCAATGCTTCATCTATTCAGAGAACACAAACCAGCAGTGAAAGGTTCCCGAATTGCCCTGCCATTTGGTGGTTTAATTCGGCAGGTTTATTCAGGCAAATCCCATAGTCTTCAATGTTAAAAATATTCCCGTTTTAATTCAATATCTAATAAACCGTTCATTATAATAATCTGCAGTATAAAGTCTCTTTATTTATAGAATTTTTAGGAACTTTTCGTAATTTTTTTGCAATTCTTTTTGCAATTTTTTTTTTAAAATAATTTTTTCTTTTTTCTGTAACAGCCCTTTTTATTATCATTCATTGGATCATGTGTAAATTTCAGACATTTTCGCTCAGTAGTTTCTTTGCAAACAGTGTTTAACTTTTCAAACATTCAAGCGTACTGTTTTTGGGTTTTTTTCCACCTCCTTCGTCTGCGTTGTCGGGTTTTTCCGGGGGCTTCGCTGTGTGTGATCGGCTCTTGCTCGGATTTCTCCAACGTCTTCGGCGGGTTAATCCAGATGTTTTTGCGGGTTTTGGTGTGCGTTCGCCCTTGTTTTGCGGTGAGTGTTCGGTGGGTTTGCGGCAGCGTTTCCCTGCATTACGGCGGCCCTGTGGTGCTTGCTGAATACACCGCAGGGTCGCCGAAATGGGATCGCCAAATTGCACCGAATTGAAGAGAACGAAACGTCACCGAACGTGCGGTGGCTTTTCGATTCTCTTTGAATAACCCTGACAGGATCAATGATGGAAATCCAAATCATCCTCCCCATCTCCCATTTAAATCCCAACCTGTAACAATATATCCAGTGGAATCATGGATAGGGTTCATGATGGAGGTCTAAATAGCCCCCACCGTTCCCCAATTAAATAACAACCTGCACCAATATGTCCAACGGTATGATGGATACGGTCAATGATGGAGGTCCATATCAC
This sequence comes from Leptobrachium leishanense, assembly GCA_009667805.1. NCBI lineage: Eukaryota > Metazoa > Chordata > Amphibia > Anura > Megophryidae > Leptobrachium > Leptobrachium leishanense. The sequence continues at coordinate 8,477,124 of CM019072.1, read as the reverse complement.
ACTCCCCAGCTAAATCCCACCCTGCAACAATATATCCAGTGAGATGATGGATAAGGTGCATGATGGAGGTCTAAATAGACCTCACCATTCCCCATTTAAAACCCAACCTGAAACAATATATCCAATGGGATTATGGATAAAGGGTCAATGATGGAGGTCCAAATCACCCTCCCCAGTTAAATCCCACCCTGCAACAATATATCTGGTGGGATGATGGATAGGGTCCATGACGGAAGTCTAAATAGACCTCATTGTTTCACATTTAAATCCCCAATTTGCAACAAAAAAAATCCAACAGGATCACAGATTGAGATGATTTAAAGTAAAGTGTTTTTAAATATGGTATAAAATTTGGTTTACACGAGTTTAAAAAATGTATTCGGTTTTATTCTGATCCGCATGATCTTGGGATATAAAGAGTAATAACACTGAAAAAGTACCTGGACTGTCTCCATCTCCACCAAGCATCCTCCAGCCAGAAAACAAAAACCGAACGAACCTGTCACGTTACAAAGGGAAAAAGAAAACAATTTTGTTTTATTACTATAATAAATTTAATATGATGGAACAAAATAAAAACAAAGGTCTGGGCTCACAGCTTAGCTTAGAAGAAAATCTATTGTATGTTAAACTGCAGGATATTGCTCAAAATAAAGAACTTTTCTACAGACGAATTGAGGGTGTTGGGTGTTTATTTGAGTATTAATTACAAAAGGAGAAAAATACCAAAAGAAGGTACGTAATATCTACTATATATCTAGGGACTGGATTAAAAACATGCAGTTGTACTTATCTACCATGCCATCCATCCACTGCAGGCACGTATGGCCAGCGAGGGGAATTCTGCACACGCATTTCTGAGCGAATCAGAGCTGCCATATTGGCCCTGTTTTACCATCATGGATTCTCACAGCAGGCACATGAAATCTGCTGCCCAGGAGGATGCTGAGCGGACGCACTGCCGACGAGCAGTACACAAATTAACCAAAGATGTTACCTACGAGAACCCAACATCCAAATTAAATGTTGGATTTATTTTTAATGTTTTAAACCATGAATAAATCACTGATGTGCTAAAATTGCTATATATAATATATGATAATTAATAATGTCCTGGAAAACACCGCCAAGACAGCAACAACAGGGTCAGGTCAGAAACAATACCGCCACAAGTAACATGTCACATTCATGAGAAATATTTTATTTCATATATTGGGCTCACCAAAATATCTGGGATGTGTCTTTTTCTCCATATATTCAGGGTGTGTGGGTGTCTTTTTAGGGGCTCCTCCATATATTCAGGGCGTGCGGGTGTCTTTTTAGGGGCTCCTCCATATATTCAGGGTGTGCGGGTGTCTTTTTAGGGGCTCCTCCATATATTCAGGGTGTGTGAGTGTTTTTTATGGGGCTCCTCCATATATTCAGGATGTGTGGGTGTCATTTTAGGGGCTCCTCCATATAATTCAGGGTGTGTGGGTGTCTTTTTAGGGGCTCCTCCATATATTCAGGGTGTGTGGGTGTCTTTTTAGGGGCTCCTCCATATATTCAGGGTGTGTGGGTGTCTTTTTAGGGTCTCTTCCATATATTCAGGGTGTGCGGGTGTCTTTCTAGGGGCTCCTCCTTATATTCAGGGTGTGCAGGTGTCTTTTTAGGGGTTCCTACATATATTCAGGGTGTGCGGGTCTCTTTTTAGGGGCTCCTCCATATATTCAGGGTGTGCGGGTGTCTTTTTAGGGGTTCCTCCATATATTCAGGGTGTGTGGGTGTCTTTTTAGGGGTTCCTACATATATTCAGGGTGTGCGGGTGTCTTTTTAGGGGCTCCTCCATATATTCAGGGTGTGCGGGTGTCTTTTTAGGGGTTCCTCCATATATTCAGGGTGTGCAGGTGTCTTTTTAGGGGCTCCTCCATATATTCAGGGTGTGCCGTGCGGGTGTCTTTTTAGGGGTTCCTCCATATATTCAGGGTGTGGGTGTCTTTTTAGGGGCTCCATATATTCAGGGTGTGAGGGTATCTTTTTAGGGGCTCCTCCATATATTCAGGGTGTGCGGGTGTCTTTTTAGGGGCTCCTCCATATATTCAGGATGTGCGGTTGTCTTTTCAGGGTCTCTTCCATATATTCAGGGAGTGCGGGTGGCTTTTTAGGGGCTCCTCCATATATTCAGGGTGTGCGGGTTTCTTTTTAGGGGTTCCTCCATATATTCACTCAGGGTGTGCGGGTGTCTTTTTAGGGGCTCCTCCATATATTCAGGGTATGTGAGTGTCTTTTTAGGGGTTCCTCCATATATTCAGGGTGTGCGGTGTGGTTTTAGGGGCTCTTCCATATATTCAGTGTTTGTGGGTGTCTTTTTAGGGGTTCCTCCATATATTCAGGATGCGCGGGTGTCTTTTTAGGGGCTCCTCCATATATTCAGGGTGTGCAGGTGTCTTTTTAGGGGCCCCTCCATATATTCAGGGTGCGCGGGTGTCTTTTTAGGGGCTCCTCCATATATTCAGGGTGTGCAGGTGTCTTTTTAGGGGCCCCTCCATATATTCAGGGTGCGCGGGTGTCTTTTTAGGGGCTCCTCCATATATTCAGGGTGTGCGGGTGTCTTTTTAGGGGTTCCTCCATATGTTCAGGGTGTGTGGGTGTCATTTTAGGGGTTCCTCCATATATTCAGGGTGTGGGTGTCATTTTAGGGGCTCTATATATTCAGGGTGTGCAGGTGTCTTTTTAGGGGCTCCTCCATATATTCGGTGACTGGCACTGATCCCTGAGGCTAGGGTCAGACGAACGCATTTTTCTGTCGACCGTCACAAAGTGCGTTCGAACGAATGGATGTATTTTTTCACAGAATACGCGATAGCGGTCATATGATGCGCATATTCGTCCGTGATTTTGTACGGATCATCAATAAAACACTTTTTGTGTCTGGACGTTATGTTGGCTGGACATTAGCAGCGTCTGACGTCTCCTAATCACGCACACACGCCTCTAGCTGAAACAGCGCACTCTGTACATCAGTACTAGCGGTATCACGTTCTCAAAAAAATGCGTTTGTTGGCCGCTTGCGTTGCGCGGCCGCATTTTCGTGCGGCCATTCTTCGTATATTGCCTGGCATTGGACGTCATTTGCTGCTAGCACGGCCATGATAAAGTGCGGCTAAACGCACGTTAATACTGCGCTCGTCTGACCCTAGCCTGAGGTGCAATGGACAGCTTGGGTTGTTTTTTTCCATGAGGGATCCAGGAGTGTTTTATATAAATTCAGATGACAGGGCAGTATTGCCTAACAATGAATAAAAGGTTTCTGTATACTCGGTTGTCATAGCAAAAATCCATGTTTTTGTCTGCTCCTCTAGTGTTGTACAGCGCTGTGGAATATGTTGGCGTCACTATAAAAATAATAACACAAAGGAGAATTATATATGTATTTACATGTTTCTATATACAGAATTTAGGTAAAATGTAATTGTAAATAAACTCTAAAATACGATTTGAGTTCACAGGCTGCGGGTGACCTGATACTCAGACTAAAAGTTATTAAAAAAAAAGCCATTTTCCCGTTAAATAGGTTGCAGGACAGGCAGAGAGCTCAATGCGAGGCTTTGGGTTTCATTTTCCCTTCAGGAAACCGGTTTTGAGTGTAATAAACCGTGTGAAAGCGTCATTATTGGGGTCATGCTGTCTGCACAACATACACAGGGTGCTCCCTGCTGGCGGGTGAGGAGGGGTTAACCATGAAAGAGGGGAGGAGGGAGAATTCTCGGCGGCGCATGCTGATGACGTCAGGCGACGGCCGGCCTGCGCCAGTAGCGGGATCCCGTGTGTCGCCCTCTCGGTTACCCCCCCGGTGCTTGGCAGTGATAACCGCCGCCAGCTTTCCCCCTTTTCCCCCGCAGGTAAGCAGGGCTGGGGTCCCGGTTGAGGCCGCGGAACCAGGAGACCCCGCGTGGAGCGCTGAGGCCTGCGCCGTGTAACAGCCTGGAGCAGCTGGGCCCTGGATGATGGGCCTCACGGGACAGATCACACCTCGCTGCGGGTCCCACTCCTCGATCCACACAGGGAGACCATAGCCGGGAGATTCCAGAGGAGTCTGCGGGTATATCCGCCCCGAACACCGGCCGTACTGTATGAGGTTAGGGCCCCCCTCATCCCGACCTAGGGCTGCGCAGGGGCGGCCCCCTCCCCCTGCTCTGGGGCTGGCCCCTCTCATCCCGCCCCAGGGCGGCCCCCTCGTCCTGCCCTGAGGCTGCGCCGGGGCGGCCCCCTCGTCCTGCCCAGGGGCTGCGCCGGGGCGGCCCCCTCGTCCTGCCCAGGGGCTGCGCCGGGGCGACCCCCCCGTCGTCCTGCCCTGGGGCGGCCCCCTCGTCCTGCCTGCGCCGGGGTGACCCCCTCGTCCTGCCCCGGGGCGGCCCCCTCGTCCTGCCCCGGGGCGGCCCCCTCGTCCTGCCCCGGGGCGGCCCCCTCGTCCTGCCCCGGGGCGGCCCCTCGTCCTGCCCCGGGGCGGCCCCCTCGTCCTGCCCCGGGGCGGCCCCCTCGTCCTGCCCCCTCGGGCGGCCCCCTCGTCCTGCCCCCTCGTCCTGCCCCCCCCGGGCGGCCCCCTCGTCCTGCCCCCTCGGGCGGCCCCCGCGTCCTGCCCCCTCGGGCGGCCCCCGCGTCCTGCCCCCTCGGGCGGCCCCCGCGTCCTGCCCCCTCGGGCGGCCCCTCGTCCTGCCCCCTCGGGCGGCCCCTGCGCCGGGGCGGCCCCCTCGTCCTGCCCCGGGGCGGCCCCCTCGTCCTGCCCCCTCGGGCGGCCCCCTCGTCCTGCCCCCTCGGGCGGCCCCTGCGTCCTGCCCCCTCGGGCGGCCCCTGCGCCGGGGCGGCCCCTCGTCCTGCCCCCCGGGCGGCCCCTGCGCCGGGGCGGCCCCTGCGCCGGGGCGGCCCCCTCGTCCTGCCTCCTCGGGCGGCCCCCTCGTCCTGCCCCCTGGGGGGGGCGGCCCCCTCGTCCTGCCCCTTGGGGGGGGCGGCCCCCTCGTCCTGCCCCCTGGGGGGGCGGCCCCCTCGTCCTGCCCCCTGGGGGGGGCGGCCCCCTCGTCCTGCCCCTGGGGGGGGCGGCCCCCTCGTCCTGCCCCCTGGGGGGGGCGGCCCCCTCGTCCTGCCCCCTGGGGAGGCGCCCCTCGTCCTGCCCCCTGGGGAGGCGCTGTTGTGACCACCCATGACTAAGCAGGTATTACATGCTCAGAGACTTTCTCTTGGAGTCCATAGGACACCACACATTGATGCTGTCCTGCATGAGCTCGTTGCAGAGGGTCAGAGTAGGGTTGCCAGGTCGACTTTTTTTTTTTTTTTTTTTTGGGACCACCTATAATTTATTCATGCTGCTGGGCAGTGCATGGAAAATGCCACCCCGCAGCATGTATAAACCATACACTGCAGGTAAGAAATCATAAAGGAATTCCAGGTGGCCTGCCTTGATTTTCTTCCTGCAGCATAGGAATTATACATGTTGCAGGGCAGCACTTTTACCTGTGCTCCCCCTATGCATGAAATCCTAATACCGGGCCGTGTCCTGGGAAACACGGCCGATCTTACAAGCCTAGGTCAGAGGAAGGATGCTGCGAGCTATCCGTTCCCAGTTTCCTCCTGCTTGCGGCGAGGTGAGGCAGCGGATCAGGTGGCACTCTGCAGCGTGGCACCAGACGCAAGGGATTTGTTTGATAATATAATGTGTGCAAACAGGGGTTTTATAAGCCAGCGTTTGTAAATAATCGTATTTCTATGCAAAGTAGAATTGAGACCTTTATGCTATTGAAAGGGAAACGTGTTTTTGTAATCACCTGACGCCCCGGTCTTCTGAGCTGATATTCTGTCTTTAACAGCGGCACGAGAAGAGAATCTAGCGAATGACCTTGGAAAACGCTTGTTATTCTCTGGCGTCACGATAATGCTTGTTATACGATGTCTTCAAAGTGTATGAAGTCTGTATTTACTCGCGGAGCTGCACCATTCACTCCACTTTGCACAATTAAATCAAGTTTAAGATCGACCTCGAGTTTTAATAATTTCAAAAATCCCTTGGTTTTTTATTTGACCGAGTGTCCGCCTGTGGCCCGGACAGAGCAGCTAGGTCCAGTAGATGCCTACCGAACCCGCCAACTGATGCTCAGACGGAGCGTCAAGATAAAATAATCCAGATATAATAATAATAATCATCCATCTTTTTTTTTTTCCCCCTTAGAAAAGTAAAATAAAGGTCGGCCTCTACCTCGATTTTAATTGTGAAAAATCCAGGGAAGAGCCCAGCTGTAATTTTATAGTAACGAGGTGAAGCAGCCGGGCCACAAGCGATCCCGGGGGGGGGCGACTGGTCTGACTTTCTTCATGATCATGCCCTGTATTGGGGTGTATTAAAACGGGTGTAACCCGGTGTTGTGCTTATTCCATATTATAATTTCTGTGACGTACTTTTATATTGATACGTTACCTGCTTTTCATTTCCTAAATTTGATAAACCTTAATAAATCATTTTTTATTTATTTTTAAGGTAGATCTGGTATACGTCAGTGCTATTTTTTGCTTGTTCTCTTTGTGGTATAAGTTTTTATATGGGTTTCCTCCCAGGGTGCAGTGTAACCTCTATTCACTCCCCTTTTAGGCTAAGTTCAGACGAAAGCAGTTTTAACGTGCGTTTAGCCGCACGAAATCACGGCCGTGCTAGCAGCAAATGACGTCCAATGCCAGGGAACATACGACGAACGGCCGCACGAAAGTTCGTCCGCGCAACGCAAGTGGCCAACGAACGCATTTTTTCGAGAACGTCAAACCGCTACTACTGACGTACAGAGTGCGCTGCGTCCGCATAGCGGCGTGTGTGCGTGATTAGGAGACGTCAGACGCTGCACACGTCCGGCCAACATAACGTCCAGACGCAAAAAGTGTTTTACTGACGATCCGTACAAAATCACGGACGAAAATGCGCATCGTATGACCACTATCGCGTATTCCGTGAAAAAATACGTCCATTCGTTCGAACGCACTTTTTCACGGACAACGTGAAAAATGCGTTCGTCTGACCCTAGCCTTATACGTTGTGTTCAGTTTATTTATCTTTGTTGCTGTGTCTGTCTTCCCTGCGTGTATTTTTGTCGCTGTGTGTGTCTTCCCTGCGTGTATCTTTGTCGCTGTGTGTGTCTTCCCTGCGTGTATCTTTGTCGCTGTGTGTGTTCCCTGTGTGTATCTTTGTCACTGTGTGTATTCCCTGTGTGTATCTTTGTCGCTGTGTCTTCCCTGTGTGCATCTTTGTCGCTGTGTGTATTCCCTGTGTGTATCTTTGTCGCTGTGTGTCTCTTCCCTGTGTGCATCTGTCGCTGTCTTCCCTGTGTGCATCTGTCGCTGTGTCTTCCCTGTGTGCATATTTGTCGCTGTGTCTTCCCTGTGTGCATCTTTGTCGCTGTGTCTTCCCTGTGTGCATCTTTGTCGCTGTGTCTTCCCTGTGTGCATCTTTGTCGCTGTGTCTTCCCTGTGTGCATCTTTGTCGCTGTGTCTTCCCTGTGTGCATCTTTGTCGCTGTGTCTTCCCTGTGTGCATCTTTGTCGCTGTGTCTTCCCTGTGTGCATCTTTGTCGCTGTGTCTTCCCTGTGTGCATCTTTGTCGCTGTCTCTTCCCTGCGTGCATCTTTGTCGCTGTCTCTTCCCTGCGTGTATCTTTGTCGCTGTCTCTTCCCTGCGTGTATCTTTGTCGCTGTCTCTTCCCTGCGTGTATCTTTGTCGCTGTCTCTTCCCTGCGTGTATCTTTGTCGCTGTCTCTTCCCTGCGTGTATCTTTGTCGCTGTCTCTTCCCTGCGTGTATCTTTGTCGCTGTCTCTTCCCTGCGTGTATCTTTGTCGCTGTCTCTTCCCTGCGTGTATCTTTGTCGCTGTCTCTTCCCTGCGTGTATCTTTGTCGCTGTCTCTTCCCTGCGTGTATCTTTGTCGCTGTCTCTTCCCTGCGTGTATCTTTGTCGCTGTCTCTTCCCTGCGTGTATCTTTGTCGCTGTCTCTTCCCTGCGTGTATCTTTGTCGCTGTCTCTTCCCTGCGTGTATCTTTGTCGCTGTCTCTTCCCTGCGTGTATCTTTGTCGCTGTCTCTTCCCTGCGTGTATCTTTGTCGCTGTCTCTTCCCTGCGTGCATCTTTGTCGCTGTGTCTTCCCTGCGTGCATCTTTGTCGCTGTGTTCTTCCCTGCGTGTATCTTTGTCGCTGTGTGTATTCCCTGCGTGTATCTTTGTCGCTGTGTATTCCCTGTGTGTATCTTTGTCGCTGTGTATTCCCTGTGTGTATCTTTGTCGCTGTGTATTCCCAGTGTGTATCTTTGTCGCTGTGTGTATTCCCTGTGTGTATCTTTGTCGCTGTGTCTCTTCCCTGTGTGCATCTTTGTCGCTGTGTCTTCCCTGTGTGCATCTTTGTCGCTGTGTCTTCCCTGTGTGCATCTTTGTCGCTGTGTCTTCCCTGTGTGCATCTTTGTCGCTGTGTCTTCCCTGTGTGCATCTTTGTCGCTGTGTCTTCCCTGTGTGCATCTTTGTCGCTGTGTCTTCCCTGTGTGCATCTTTGTCGCTGTGTCTTCCCTGTGTGCATCTTTGTCGCTGTGTCTTCCCTGTGTGCATCTTTGTCGCTGTGTCTTCCCTGCGTGCATCTTTGTCGCTGTGTCTTCCCTGCGTGCATCTTTGTCGCTGTGTCTTCCCTGCGTGCATCTTTGTCGCTGTGTCTTCCCTGCGTGCATCTTTGTCGCTGTGTCTTCCCTGCGTATCTTTTGTCGCTGTCTCTTCCCTGCGTGTATCTTTGTCGCTGTCTCTCCCTGCGTGTATCTTTGTCGCTGTCTCTTCCCTGCGTGCATCTTTGTCGCTGTCTCTTCCCTGCGTGCATCTTTGTCGCTGTGTCTTCCCTGCGTGCATCTTTGTCGCTGTCTCTTCCTGCGTGCATCTTTGTCGCTGTCTCTTCCCTGCGTGCATCTTTGTCGCTGTCTCTTCCCTGCGTGCATCTTTGTCGCTGTCTCTTCCCTGCGTGCATCTTTGTCGCTGTCTCTTCCCTGCGTGCATCTTTGTCGCTGTCTCTTCCCTGCGTGCATCTTTGTCGCTGTCTCTTCCCTGCGTGCATCTTTGTCGCTGTCTCTTCCCTGCGTGTATCTTTGTCGCTGTCTCTTCCCTGCGTGTATCTTTGTCGCTGTCTCTTCCCTGCGTGTATCTTTGTCGCTGTCTCTTCCCTGCGTGTATCTTTGTCGCTGTCTCTTCCCTGCGTGTATCTTTGTCGCTGTCTCTTCCCTGCGTGTATCTTTGTCGCTGTCTCTTCCCTGCGTGTATCTTTGTCGCTGTCTCTTCCTGCGTGTATCTTTGTCGCTGTCTCTTCCCTGCGTGTATCTTTGTCGCTGTCTCTTCCCTGCGTGTATCTTTGTCGCTGTCTCTTCCCTGCGTGTATCTTTGTCGCTGTCTCTTCCCTGCGTGTATCTTTGTCGCTGTCTCTTCCCTGCGTGTATCTTTGTCGCTGTCTCTTCCCTGCGTGTATCTTTGTCGCTGTCTCTTCCCTGCGTGTATCTTTGTCGCTGTCTCTTCCCTGCGTGTATCTTTGTCGCTGTCTCTTCCCTGCGTGTATCTTTGTCGCTGTCTCTTCCCTGCGTGTATCTTTGTCGCTGTCTCTTCCCTGCGTGTATCTTTGTCGCTGTCTCTTCCCTGCGTGTATCTTTGTCGCTGTCTCTTCCCTGCGTGTATCTTTGTCGCTGTCTCTTCCCTGCGTGTATCTCTGTCGCTGTCTCTTCCCTGCGTGTATCTCTTTGTCGCTGTGTGTGTATCTCTTTGTCGCTGTGTCTTTGTCTCCCTCACCCTGTAATACCCGCCCCCCAATATTTTTCTACCCATATGGGGCTCTATTCACAAGTTGCCCCTAACTTTTGCGCCTCAGCTACAAGTATTTATAAAGCATTAACAGGTTCCGTAGCGCTGTACAATGGGAGGCAGAATAACAAATATTCATACACGTTACACACACAGAATAGGAGAGAGGACTCTGCTCAAGAACTTACAATCTGCCTCGATATGTAAGCGTTAGCGCCAGGATGAGTGTGTTTAACGCATGCCCCCCCATTACATTCCTGACGCTACCCCTTTTAGTAATCCACTAGCGCAGCAGTGATTGCGAGAGGTTACTGTACTTTGCAAATCCTATACTTAGCGCTAGGACTTTGCGCTCCCCGTGTTAATTACCGCAGGGACACGGAGCCAAAAGATGGCGCATTCTGCATTTCCAAACCGATGCAGCAGCCTCTACCCCCCCCCCCAATAAGTCTGATACTCGCCTCTCATCCCGCAGTGAGAATGGTGGCCTGATCCGCCACTACTTCTGACCGCGAGCAGAGTGAGACTATGGACGGAAGTTGAAGCCTCCATGGAGTCCGTAAGGACTCAAGGGGGTGATACATGCGGCGTGGAAGTGCTACAGTGAGTATCCCAGTGGTTAGCGCTGCATTACGTGTAACGTGCTGAGCTAGCTCCTGCCCCGGAATATGATAGCGTGCGAACGCTACGGGGAGACCTGCAGGCACAGATTTTTCCCATTGGTGCCCCAGTGTGAATGAGGGAATAGGGTCCCTTCTCTCCCCCTCGAAGTTTCTATCCTGATAATTTCTCGCTCCATCTTTCACAGACAAACATTTACAATCCAACGAGCACAAACGGACAAAATACAGACGCGTGCACAGAACAGACACTGCCAAACACAGAGAGGCCGTCAGTGTCTGCGTGTGTATTCCTCAGTCTCTAACAGAGAGCTACGGAGACACAGACACACTTTGAATGATGGAAACAGTCGTGCAGACAGACGCACACAAAGACACTGTCGGAGAGAGACGTTGAAAGACCTACACCACCACTGGCAAAGACACACAGAAAATGAGACTACGGAGAAACACACTGACAGGCACTCGTTAAGACTCTGATAGAGACATTTATGCTGCAAGATACACCGTAATAGCCACACGCCGACGCTGAGACGGTAACCGCCACACGCCGACGCTGAGACGGTAACCGCCACACGCCGACGCTGAGACGGTAACCGCCACACGCCGACGCTGAGACAGTAACCGCCACACGCCGACGCTGAGACAGTAACAGCCACACGCCGACGCTGAGACAGTAACAGCCACACGCCGACGCTGAGACAGTAACAGCCACACGCCGACGCTGAGACAGTAACAGCCACACGCCGACGCTGAGACAGTAACAGCCACACGCCGACGCTGAGACAGTAACAGCCACACGCCGACGCTGAGACAGTAACAGCCACACGCCGACGCTGAGACAGTAACAGCCACACGCCGACGCTGAGACAGTAACAGCCACACGCCGACGCTGAGACAGTAACAGCCACACGCCGACGCTGAGACAGTAACAGCCACACACGCCGACGCTGAGACAGTAACAGCCACACGCCGACGCTGAGACAGTAACAGCCACACGCCGACGCTGAGACAGTAACAGCCACACGCCGACGCTGAGACAGTAACAGCCACACGCCGACGCTGAGACAGTGACAGCCACACGCCGACGCTGAGACAGTGACAGCCACACGCCGACGCTGAGACAGTGACAGCCACACGCCGACGCTGAGACAGTGACAGCCACACGCCGACGCTGAGACAGTGACAGCCACACGCCGACGCTGAGACAGTGACAGCCACACAGATGCTTGTATACATAGCCAGTGGTTGCGTCCACTGATCTTCAATCCTGACGTTCATACAGCTACATGGAGCCAAGAGTGATATCTCGCAAGCTTAAATATTTTCAATCACTTTTTTTTTCTTCATGTCTACCTGGTGTACCCCCGCACAGACCCTGACCCCCCCCCCCCCCATCGCCTTCACAGCTTGTACGTTTCTTCTCGCTGTTGGTGACCCATGTCTTCCTAACCCAGGACTAGAAGCAGCAGGTGGACGGCGAGCGCGCAGCATTGGACAATGTATATGTGTCGGCTCACAGTTCTGCCGCTCTCGTGTGAGCATTTTGTGTCTATAACGTGATATTTCATAAAGTAACATACTTCATCCTGCAACTGTCATGCCGTGGTGTTCCACAAATTCGTATTCGTCCACAGTAGGTGACGTGGCCTTCTGACTTGCAGGTGGTTGACACTTGGTGACATGGTTGCGCTGCCGGTTTTCTTTCCTCTGCTGAGGTTTTTTAATGCCGGGGTCAGACGAGCGCACTATGGCACCTGTACAGACATGCTTCCCAGCGACCGTCACAGTGCTGTGATGCTTCAACTGGACTGGCCACACGCTGTAGTGCACGCATGAATTCAGGCGCGGTGCAGACATTCTGAAAGCCTCCCCGTCAAAGCACTTCAACGCTCGTTCGGGGCTGCCAAGGGCGATCCTCGATAGTCAGATCGAGTGTTGTGACGATGAGTGCACGAACTGCGCCCAGTGAGGAGGCCAGACGGGTGTCAGAGTGGAAGGAACGTCCACCCTCACGGATGTTCCTTCCGCTCTGCAACACGCTCGTCTGATCCCGGCCTAAATTGGTTTAGGAGTCTTTACGTCACTCTGGCCGTTGTGGATCTCGTCTCACTCTTTCCATTTACTTTTTTCCAGGTTACAGATGGCTACGCCAGAGAGTCCTGACCAGGACCCTCTGTCTCCAGACGAAGTGCCCCCTCCGCTCACCGATGAAGAGGATTTTCTGAAAGACCATTCCGATCACGAGTTGGATAAGAGCGAGGACATCAAACCGGCTGCTTGGGAGGAGAGAAACCTCAGAGAATTCAGTTCCCCGCTCACCAACGAACACTCACTCGACAATGATGACCTGAAAGGGGTTGGCTCTCCTTTCCTTGGTAAACTGTCCGATGAGGACGTGACAGATGTCCCTTCTCCTTCAACCGATAAACTTTCTGGTGACCTTCTCAAGGATGCTTCTTCTCCTAAGCTGGACAGACATTCAGGCGACCATCCGAAAGTATCACTTTCCCCAAACACCAGTAGACATTCAGGCGGCTTCCATAAGGTGACTGGATCTCCAAAGTCTGACCAACATGACACCGATGATGGTTCTCCAAAACGTGATAAACATCTGGACGAAGGCGACCACCTGAGTGAAACAAAGTCCCAGGACTCTGACCGCGAAAGGGTCCTGACGGATCCTGCATCGCCCGATAGAAATGAAGCAGAGGAGAAAAGGATCGCTGAGCTTCGAGACGAGGCTTCATCGGTGACGCGAGAGTTAGATGAGCACGAGCTGGATTACGACGAAGAGGTCCCCGAAGACCCGGCAGGACTTACCCAGGAGGAAGAGACAGAGAAAATGGAGGTAGATGAGGACGATGAGAAGGACAAGGAAGACTCGTCTGCCGACGAGAAGAAACCGGTTGGAAGGAATGCCCAAAAGGACAGCGCTGAGCCACCAAAAGAGAAAAAAGATGAGGATGGAGACATGGACGAAGGCGAAATAGACGTGAGTTCTGATGTACAGATAATGGACTCATGCTTTCAGGAGGTCCTTGATTGGGGGAGGGGGGTTAAAAGCTACCTAATGGGATGAACGATGATGAGACCACCATCAGTCATATATATATACAAGCCTCAAAATTTCCACTCGCCAGCTCACATTTGGCGAGTGGAAATTACATGAGGGCGAGTGGGAATGCAGAGGCTGGGCAGGATAGGGGTTAGGTGGGGCAACTAGTGGCGAGTAACTCTTAAGGCCTGGCTAGTAGCTTGGGACTTGAAATTTTGAGCCATATATATATTATATTATATTATATTTACTGAAACAACTAATCGATGATTAAAATAGTTGCGAACTATTTACATTATGGATTACTTGTCCTGTGTGCAGCACACACTGTTTAGAGTCAGACGGAGTTAAACGTAAATAACCTCAGCTTCGGAGCTGATTGGAGAAGATGCACCGCTGCTTTACTGGGTATGATATAGTTCTAGGGTTATGTCAGACACATCCAGTTTGTTTTTATTTTGTTTACAACAGTAGCAGAACTATAACACAAACAATAAGATACTGCCACTGGGTGAAGGAGCTGTATGCCTTTTGTTTTATCCTTACGTGAAGCTGGAGTCCCGTGCCACCACCCCACCCTCCCTGCCACACTCTCTTTGGTCTGGTCCCTTTCCCCAAACTCACTCTCACACTCAGATCCAGTGTTTTGTCCATACCCACTCTCTCTCACACTCAGATCAAGTCACTTGAGCAAAGTAACTCCCTTCCACCTCCAGTCCCTCCTGCCACTCCGTTTGTTCACGAAATTATTTAAAAGGGACACTCTACGCACCCTGACCACTTTAACTTATGAACCCCGATTTCATGCTGACATCTTCATCTATGACCAAGTGCTTGTAGCCACGTCCATTTGAGAAGGCAAACATGGGCTTAAGCTGCACATGCAGCATCAACTCATCCCTCTGACCGAGCGCTCGCAGCATCGACCCATCCCTCTGACCGAGCGCTCGCAGCATCGACCCATCCCTCTGACCGAGCGCTCGCAGCATCGACCCATCCCTCTGACCGAGCGCTCGCAGCATCGACCCATCCCTCTGACCGAGCGCTCGCAGCATCGACCCATCCCTCTGACCGAGCGCTCGCAGCATCGACCCATCCCTCTGACCGAGCGCTCGCAGCATCGACCCATCCCTCTGACCGAGCGCTCGCAGCATCGACCCATCCCTCTGACCGAGCGCTCGCAGCATCGACCCATCCTCTGACCGAGCGCTCGCAGCATCGACCCATCCCTCTGACCGAGCGCTCGCAGCATCGACCCATCCCTCTGACCGAGCGCTCGCAGCATCGACCCATCCCTCTGACCGAGCGCTCGCAGCATCGACCCATCCCTCTGACCGAGCGCTCGCAGCATCGACCCATCCCTCTGACCGAGCGCTCGCAGCATCGACCCATCCCTCTGACCGAGCGCTCGCAGCATCGACCCATCCCTCTGACCGAGCGCTCGCAGCATCGACCCATCCCTCTGACCGAGCGCTCGCAGCATCGACCCATCCCTCTGACCGAGCGCTCGCAGCATCGACCCATCCCTCTGACCGAGCGCTCGCAGCATCGACCCATCCCTCTGACCGAGCGCTCGCAGCATCGACCCATCCCTCTGACCGAGCGCTCGCAGCATCGACCCATCCCTCTGACCGAGCGCTCGCAGCATCGACCCATCCCTCTGACCGAGCGCTCGCAGCATCGACCCATCCCTCTGACGAGCGCTCGCAGCATCGACCCATCCCTCTGACCGAGCGCTCGCAGCATCGACCCATCCCTCTGACCGAGCGCTCGCAGCATCGACCCATCCCTCTGACCGAGCGCTCGCAGCATCGACCCATCCCTCTGACCGAGCGCTCGCAGCATCGACCCATCCCTCTGACCGAGCGCTCGCAGCATCGACCCATCCCTCTGACCGAGCGCTCGCAGCATCGACCCATCCCTCTGACCGAGCGCTCGCAGCATCGACCCATCCCTCTGACCGAGCGCTCGCAGCATCGACCCATCCCTCTGACCGAGCGCTCGCAGCATCGACCCATCCCTCTGACCGAGCGCTCGCAGCATCGACCCATCCCTCTGACCGAGCGCTCGCAGCATCGACCCATCCCTCTGACCGA
Organism: Leptobrachium leishanense; assembly: GCA_009667805.1. Lineage (NCBI taxonomy): Eukaryota > Metazoa > Chordata > Amphibia > Anura > Megophryidae > Leptobrachium > Leptobrachium leishanense. Next base: position 8,461,530 of record CM019072.1, on the reverse strand, counting down.
GCGCTCGCAGCATCGACCCATCCCTCTGACCGAGCGCTCGCAGCATCGACCCATCCCTCTGACCGAGCGCTCGCAGCATCGACCCATCCCTCTGACCGAGCGCTCGCAGCATCGACCCATCCCTCTGACCGAGCGCTCGCAGCATCGACCCATCCCTCTGACCGAGCGCTCGCAGCATCGACCCATCCCTCTGACCGAGCGCTCGCAAGCATCGACCCATCCCTCTGACCGAGCGCTCGCAGCATCGACCCATCCCTCTGACCGAGCGCTCGCAGCATCGACCCATCCCTCTGACCGAGCGCTCGCAGCATCGACCCATCCCTCTGACCGAGCGCTCGCAGCATCGACCCATCCCTCTGACCGAGCGCTCGCAGCATCGACCCATCCCTCTGACCGAGCGCTCGCAGCATCGACCCATCCCTCTGACCGAGCGCTCGCAGCATCGACCCATCCCTCTGACCGAGCGCTCGCAGCATCGACCCATCCCTCTGACCGAGCGCTCGCAGCATCGACCCATCCCTCTGACCGAGCGCTCGCAGCATCGACCCATCCCTCTGACCGAGCGCTCGCAGCATCGACCCATCCCTCTGACCGAGCGCTCGCAGCATCGACCCATCCCTCTGACCGAGCGCTCGCATACCTTGTGTGCCAAAAGTATGCAAGATAAGCAAGTTGCGTATGTATTGTACGTACGAAAGTTACATACACTGTGCAAATTGCTTATGGAAAAAGGGGGAGGAGTTGTGGTATTTTTTTTTTACGTAAATTAGTTTGCTTAAAAGGATTTTTTTTCTACTTTTTCTTATCCGATTTAATCGAAATAATAATCCGCCAACTAATCGATTTTTATGAGAATAATCGTTAGTTGCAGCCCTAATAAATATAAACAATCCAACGGGTCCCTGGTTTTCACCCTTTACAGCAGAATATACGTGCTCTGGTGCTGCTATACCGTATAAACAGCAATCCTGGCACTCTGGAGACTTGATAATAAAGAGTTAATATTTATGTGATCAAGTCGACATTTCAGTCCATCTGGACCTTTGTCAAGACATAACGAATACATACTGAAACAACATATAAATAACATACATCATTACACAGATACAACACAGACTTGAAAAACAATTAACTACTTAGTGCCAACGAGCACCATAGAAAGCACCTGACCCTCATTCAGCTCGTGTGTACCTTAACTTTCCTCCACAATCAAAGGCAAAATACAACATAACCAGTAGCTTTGTGTTTAACCCTTTAAGGACGGGAGTAATTTTACAACTTTTGGCGCTCTTTCGGAAGTGAAGTTTGCTGAAGTTTTTGCTCAAGTCACGTATTATTATACCACCCAGACAAATTATATATCGTTCTTTCCGGTAGACTCGGCAGATTAATAATATATCATAATTATATATAAAAGTAATGTCCTGCCAGAATGCTATAACAAAAAATGTAAAAAAAATTGAATTTTCAATAAAATTTCAATCATCCACAGTGTATAAAGTGTTTTTTTTTCACATTTTATTATCCAATCCTTTGCGGTTATATTCTATGGGGTAGACTTGGGAACCCTTTTTTTTTTTTTTTTTTTCTGGGGGGGGGGGGAATTACGTGATTTTAGCTAAACCCCACCCCCCCAAAAAAAAAATCATTGAAGCATCATTGTTCACATTATAATTGAAATGTGAATAATAATGCTGCATCAAAAAAAAAAACACGTTTTTATTTTTTAATTGTTTTTTTATTTTTTACACTTTTATTTTACTTTTTTCATTGTCATGTTTGATATCGTTGGAAAGGCCATGCTCAGACCTTTCCATCGATATCAGGCATGACCCCCTAGCTGCCACCGATCAGGAGATAGGGGGGTTCCTTGAACCCTTTTATCTCCTGCATGGGATTTCCTTAGGAAATCCCTTTGCAGCTAGGGGCTTCCCCAGTTAACTGACATCATGGCGCGATGAGTCAGTTGACGCGGGGGGGGGGGGGTACCCAGAGGTGGAGGCTGCCATCCAAGATGGTGGCCCCCACCGGAAATAGGCCGTGATCGGGCACAAATTAGTGCCTGGTCGCGACCTGGCAACTCATGGGTTAACCCCCATACATCGCTGGAAAGGTCAGGCTGTGACCGTTCCAGCGATGCTGGCCACAGCCTTGTAGCACCCGGCGATGGGGAGATAGAGGGATCCGAAGGATCCCTCTCCTCCCCTCCAGGTGCTTCCCCATGCTCCGGCGGGGGGGGCGCCTGAAACTGACGTCATCGCGCCAGCGCGGTGACGTCAGTGCGCCGGGAGGCTTGAAAAGACGCAGATCAGGCTTCACCGAAGCCAGATCTGCGTGGGAGCCGCCGGGGAGGTAAGTATTACCGCCGGCTGGGCGCCTAACGCCGAGGACGTTCCATGCCGTCCTGCGGCGTTAAAGCCCGCCAAATGCAGGACGGCATGGAACGCCCTGCGGCGTTAAGGGGTTAAAGTCAGTAATAGAGGTGGGTGCAACTATAAAGACTTCATGTATAGCATCAATTAACCACTTGGCTGCTATGGACGGGCTCAGCGCGTCCAGCCAAGTGGTGGTTCTGTTTTTTTTTTTTTGGGTTTTGTTAATGCAGCAATATTGTTCCCATTTCAATTATAATGTGAACAATAACGCTGCATTAACGATTTTTGTATGCGGTGCGTTTGTTAAAAATTGCAAAATTTTCCCCAAAAAAAAATGTAACGAGAACCCATTTCTAATTTTTTTAAACAAGCGCACCCCATAGAAAATATAACCGCAAACGATCGCATGTTAAAATGTGAAAAAACAAACAAACACTTTACACGTTGTAAATTATTAACCCCTTAACGCCGCAGGACGTACATTTACGCCCTGCATTAGGCGGGCTTTGCCGCCGCAGGACGTAAATGTACGTCCTCGGCGTTTAGAGCCCCCCCGGGAGATACTCACCTTCTCCGGTCGCTCCCACGCTGGATCTGACTCCCGCGGAGTCAGATCAGTGTGATCCTCCTCCGGCGTTGTGACGTCATCGCGCCGGTGGCGCGATGACGTCAGTTTCAGGCGTCCCCCCCGCCGGAGCAGGGGAAGCGCCTGGAGGGGAGGGGAGGGATCCTTTGGATCCCTCTATCTCCCGATCGCCTGGTCCCCGGCGGCTGTGGCCAGCATCGCTGGAAGGGTCACAGCCTGACCTTTCCAGCGATGTATGGGGGGTTAACCCCTTAGCTGCCAGGTCGCGACCGGCACTAATTTGTGCCCGATCGCGGCCTATTTCCGGTGGGGGCCGCCATCTTGGATGGCAGCCCCCACCTCTGGGTCACCCCCCGGTCAACTGACTCATCGCGCCATGCGCGATGATGTCAGTTAACCGGGAACCCCCTAGCTGCAAAGGGATTTCCCATGGAAATCCCTTGCAGGAGATAGGGGGTTCTTTGAACCCCTTTATCTCCTGATCGGTGGCAGCTAGGGGGTCATGGTTGATATTGCTGGAAAGGCCAGAGCATGGCCTTTCCAATGATATCAAACATGACCATGTTATATGTAAAATAAAAGTGTAAAAAAGTAAAAATAAAAATAATAAAAAAATAATAAATTAAATAATAAAAAAATAATAAATATAATAATAAAAAAAATTTTTTTTTTTTTAATGCAGCACTATTGTTCACATTTCAATTATAATGTGAACAATGATGCTTCACTAATGATTTTTTTTTTGGGGGGTTTAGCTAAAATCACGCAATTTCTCCCCAAAAAAAAAATGGGTTCCCCGTCCTAATTTTTTTTAACAAATCTACCCAATAGAATATGACCGCAGAGCCTCGGATAATAAAATTAAAAAAAAAAAACACTTTACACACTGTGGAAGATTGAAATTTTATTGAAAATTCACATTTTTTTACATTTTTTGTTATAGCATTTTGGCAGGGCATGACATATACATTTAATAATGATATATTATTAATCTGCCGAGTCTGACGGAAAGAACGATATATAATTTGTCTGGGTGGTATAAGAATACGTGACTTAAAAATGGTCAAAATGCGCTCAGCAAACTTCTACTTCCGAAACAGCGCCGAAGTTGTAAAATTACTCCCGTCCTTAAGGGGTTAAATTCTAATTTTATTGCATTTTTTGTTATAATATACAGACAGGTCATGACGTATACATATAATAATGACATATTCTGAATCTGCCGAGTCTGCTGGAAAGAACGATATATAATATGTCTGGGTCATATATTAAAATAAGGCTTCAAAACGCGGTTAAACATGATGAGCGAAACCGGTAAGAATGACCTCAGCACAGAGGCGCGAAAGGGTTAAATGCCCAGCATTTGCTGGGCCTATCCGGACCTACAAAGAATGCATACTGATACTGACCAGAAATAGTAAATACATGTATTGAGCAAATACATACTATATAACTCCATTTAGCTAATCAGCGCCTAGATAGAAAAGCAGTTTACGAATTGATTTAATTCAGGCCAAACGGTCTGTTTCCAGCGTGAAAATCCAAAAGGATTCACGTTTAAGCAGTGCAGTCGCTCTGCAGCTCCCCTAGTCGGGGGGGGGGGCATGGTCAATTGCCATCACACGGAGTGAGGGCAATGGGTGTTGCGCCTCCGACAAATGTCGTGCCACCGGTTGGGCACTGTCTTGGCCTGCCAGGGCTGCCCTAATGGATGAACGGTGGTTTGCAAGGTGTTCATGAAGGCCATTGATGGTTTTGCCTACATAGTCATAGAATTCTATATACCACATACTGCATAGTGCATGTGATGTGTTGTCTAATCTGGTATTTCACAGCGTGCAGCCACGTAACACCTGGCAAGGTGTTCTACCACCCACGTAATGGCTTTCTATGGTGCTCGTTGGCACCAAGTAGTTAGGCTAGGGTAAGACGAACGCATTTTTCACGTCTAATGTCAAAAAGTGCGTTGATGCGTCCGAACGCATTTTTTCACGGAAGACTCGATAACGGTCATACGATGCTCCATTTCAGCCGTGATATTTTACGTATGCAAACCAGGAAACTTTGGGCATCTGGATGTTATTTTGGCCGGACCTGAGCAGTGTCTGACGTCTCCTAATCACGCACACACGCCGCTATGCGGACGCAGCGCACTCTGTACGTCCGTACTAGCGGTTCGACATTCTTGCAACAATGCGTTTGTTTGCCGCTTGCGTTGCTCGGCTGAACTTTTGTACTTCGTTTGTGGGCCTGCGTTGGACGTCATTTGCTGCTACCACGGCCGTAATAAAGTGCGGCTAAACGCACGTTCGCTCTGCGTTCGTCTGACCCCAGCCTAAATTGTTTTTCAAGTCTGTGTTGTATCTGTGTAATGATGTATGTTATTTATATGTTTCAGTATGTATTCGTTATGTCTTGAGAAAGGTCCAGATGGACTGAAATGTCGACTTGTTTAAATATAGATTTACTCTTTATTATCAAGTCTCCAGAGTGCGCTATTCATCCTCCATGATATACACTATATTGCCAAAAGTATTCACTCACCTGCCTTGATTCACATATGAATTTAAGTGACATCCCATTCCTAATCCATAGGGTTCAATATGACGTCGCTCCACCCTTTGCAGCTATAACAGCTTCAACTCTTCTGGGAAGGCTGTCTACAAGGTTTAGGAGTGTGTTTATGGGAATTTTTGACCATTCTTCCAGAAGCGCATTTGTGAGGTCACACACTGATGTTGGACGAGAAGACCTGACTCTCAGAACACTTTTGGGATGAATTAGAGTGGAGACTATCGGGTTGAGGTCAGGACTCTGTGCAGGCCAGTCAAGTTCATCCACACCAGACTCTGTCATCCATGTCTTTATGGACCTTGCTTTGTGCACTGGTGCAGTGTCATGTTGGAAGAGGAAGGGGCCAGCTCCAGACTGTTCCCACAAAGTTGGGAGCATGGAATTGTCCAAAATGTCTCGGTATGCTGAAGCATTCAGAGTTCCTTTCACTGGAACTAAGGGGCCAAGCCCAGCTCCTGAAAAACAACCCCACACCATAATCCCCCCCTCCTCCAAACTTTACACTTGGCACAATGCAGTCAGACAAGTACCGTTCTCCTGGCAAACGCCAAACCCGTCCATCAGATTGTCAGATGGAGAAGCGCTATTCTTCACTCCAGAGAACGCATCTCCACTCTAGAGTCCAGTGGCGGCGTGCTTTACACCACTGCATCCAACGCTTTGCATTGCACTTGGTGATGTATGGCTTGGATGCAGCTGCTCGGCCATGGAAACCCATTCCATGAAGCTCTCTGCGCACTGTTCTTGAGCTAATCTGAAGGCCACATGAAGTTTGGAGGTCTGTAGCGATTGACTCTGCAGAAAGTTGGCGACCTCTTCGCACTATGCGCCTCAGCATCCACTGACCTCACTCCGTCAGTTTACGTAGCCTACCACTTCGTGGCTGAGTTGCTGTCGTTCCCAAACACTTCCACGTTCTTATAATACAGCTGACAGGTGACTGTGGAATATTTAGGAGCGAGGAAATTTCACGACTGGATTTGTTGCACAGGTGGCATCCGATCACAGCTCCACGCTGGAATTCACTGAGCTCCTGAGAGCGACCCATTCTTTCACAAATGTTTGTAAAAACAGTCTGCATGCCTAGGTGCTTGATTTTATACACCTGTGACCATGGAAGTGATTGGAACACCTGATTCTGATTATTTGGATGGGTGAGCGAATACTTTTGGCAATATAGTGTATATTGCATAGAAAACAACTAGGGTGCCGATACTGGGTACTGCAGGAGTACTTGGTACTCGTGCAGTGCCCCCGATATTTCCCCCAATACCGGAAGCCAGCATTCGAGGGGCTGGTGTGGCTGTCCGAAAGCTCTCGTACAGATATAACCCCTCCCTGACGAGACACAAATCACAGATATAATCCGACCCCTCCCTGACACAAATCACACAGATATAACCCGACCCCTCCCTGACACAAATCACACAGATATAACCCGACCCCTCCCTGACACAAATCACACAGATATAACCCGACCCCTCCCTGACACTAATCACACAGATATAACCCGACCCCTCCCCGACACAATCACACAGATATAACCCGACCCCTCCCCGACACAAATCACAGATATAACCCGACCCCCTCCCTGACACAAATCACACAGATATAACCCGACCCCTCCCCGACACAAATCACAGATATAACCCTCCCCCTTCCTGATACAAATCAGATATAACCCGACCCCTCCCCGACACAAATCACACAGATATAACCCGACCCCCTCCCTGACACAAATCACAGATATAACCCGACCCCTCCCTGACACAAATCACACAGATATAACCCGACCCCTCCCCGACACAAATCACACAGATATAACCGACCCCTCCCCGACACAAATCACAGATATAACCCTCCCCCTTCCTGATACAAATCACAAAGATATAACCCGACCCCTCCCCGACACACATCACAGATATAACCCGACCCCTTCCTGATACAAATCACACAGATATAACCCGACCCCTCCCCGACACAAATCACACAGATATAACCTGACCCCTCCCTGACACAAATCACACAGATATAACCCGACCCCTCCCTGACACAAATCACACAGATATAACCCGACCCCTCCCTGACACAAATCACACAGATATAACCCGACCCCTCCCTGACACAAATCACAGATATAACCTGACCCCTCCCTGACACAATCACACAGATCTAACCCGACCCCTCCCTGACACAAATCACAGATATAACCCTCCCCCTTCCTGATACAAATCACACAGATATAACCCGACCCCTCCCTGACACAAATCACACAGATATAACCCGACCCCTCCCTGACACAAATCACACAGATATAACCCGACCCCTCCCTGACACAAATCACACAGATATAACCCGACCCCTCCCTGACACAAATCACACAGATATAACCCGACCCCTCCCTGACACAAATCACACAGATATAACCCGACCCCTCCCTGACACAAATCACACAGATATAACCCGACCCCTCCCTGACACAAATCACACAGATATAACCCGACCCCTCCCTGACACAAATCACACAGATATAACCCGACCCCTCCCCGACACAAATCACACAGATATAACCCGACCCCTCCCTGACACTAATCACACAGATATAACCCGACCCCTCCCCGACACATATCACACAGATATAACCCGACCCCTCCCTGACACAAATCACACATATAACCCGACCCCTTCCTTTACTCTCTCTATGCTGAGGGCTGCTGGGGAATCGTGCCGTGTGATAGAAATGATTACGCAGCATTGTGATTGGCTGAGCCTCTTTCTATTACCGGCAGTGCTTCCTGCAGAAGCTGTAATTGATTGTTTACGTTTGTTGCATATTCACAGCTAAATGGCAGGATTTGTTGGTGTCTGTATTTGCATGTTTTGTTCTGCGTGTTGCCGCGTGCCTCTAATAGAGAGGTCATGTTCAGCGAGGAGTTTACTGAACACCGTGCGTGATTTTTGGAGGGATGGGTCATAAACCCAGAACTCTCGGGGACACAATTTGTATAGGAATGCAGGAGCCCTAAAAATAGAATATTTACAGCGGCCCAAAATGTACACCACACACGCCGGGGGCGCTGTATTTTACATATAGCTTGCGCTATCTATTCATAGAAGCAAAAGGTTATTTTTAGGCTTTTTTCAATTTAAGATGGTGGAAGTTCTGTTGCAGAGCGGGGCCCCTGGGGGCCATTCCTTACACCCTGGAACATGTGCAAGTCATATGTTCACAAAGTGATGACTGATGGCTTTATGACCCGGGGTGTCCCGGGCTCCTGTGTGTCTGTTAGGGGAACAATCTGAGCAGGGGCTGAGATCTACACACAAACACAAGCTTCCAATAAATGCTCCGACCAGTCAGACTCCAGCTTTGTTTTGTCATTGAAGATCCTGAACTTCTGATTTTACCATATTATATTCAGCAGACACTCAAAGGCCAATATAATGCGAATGGTCACAGTAACCACCCCCTACAGGTGTCCAAGCAGGCTGATTGTATCCTCCAGACAGGGATGGGGTGGCTGCTGGCAGGTGTCACTTCCCAGAACTGCCTCTAGGTCTAGGGGTCACATTCCTGCAGTGCATCCTCTGTAGGTCTAGGGGTCCCATTCCTGCACTGCATCTTCTGTAGGTCTAGGGGTCCCATTCCTGCACTGCATCCTCTGTAGGTCTAGGGGTCACATTCCTGCACTGCATCCTCTGTAGGTCTAGGGGTCACATTCCTGCAGTGCATCCTCTGTAGGTCTAGGGGTCCCATTCCTGCACTGCATCTTCTGTAGGTCTAGGGGTCCCATTCCTGCACTGCATCCTCTGTAGGTCTAGGGGTCACATTCCTGCACTGCATCCTCCTGTAGGTCTAGGTCACGTTCCTGCACTGCATCTTCTGTAGGTCTAGGGGTCACATTCCTGCACTATATCCTCTGTAGGTCTAGGGGGTCACATTCCTGCACTATATCCTTTGTAGGTCTAGGGGGTCACATTCCTGCACTATATCCTCTGTAGGTCTAGGGGGTCACATTCCTGCACTATATCCTCTGTAGGTCTAGGGGGTCACATTCCTGCACTATAGCCTCTGTAGGTCTAGGGGGTCACATTCCTGCACTATATCCTCTGTAGGTCTAGGGGTCACATTCCTGCACTATATCCTCTGTAGGTCTAGGGGGTCACATTCCTGCACTATATCCTCTGTAGGTCTAGGGGGTCACATTCCTGCACTTTATCCTCCGCCTGTAGGTCTAGGGGGCACATTCCTGCACTGCATCCTCCGCCTGTAGGTCTAGGGGTCACATTCCTGCACTGCAACCTCTGCCTGTAGGTCTAGGGGTCACATTCCTGCACTGCAACCTCTGCCTGTAGGTCACATTCCTGCACTGCATCCTCTGCCTGTAGGTCTAGGGGTCACATTCCTGCACTGCATCCTCTGTAGGGCTAGGTCCCGTGTCTGTAGGTGTAGGGGGCTGCGCCCGTGTCTGTAGGTGTAGGGGATTATGTGTAGGGGATTATATCCCTACGCTGCGCCCCGTGTCTGTAGGTGGTTATATGCCGGCGCTGCACCCCGTGTCTGTAGGTGTAGGTGGCTATATGCCGGCGCTGCACCCCGTGTCTGTAGGTGTAGGTGGTTATATGCCGGCGCTGCGCCCCGTGTCTGTAGGTGTAGGTGGTTATATGCCGGCGCTGCACCCCGTGTCTGTAGGTGTAGGGGGTTAAATGCCGGCGCTGCGCCCCGTGTCTGTAGGTGTAGGGGGTTAAATGCCGGCGCTGCGCCCCGTGTCTGTAGGTGTAGGGGATTATATCCCTACGCTGCGCCCCGTGTCTGTAGGTGTAGGGGATTATATCCCTGCGCCCCATGTCTGTAGGTGTAGGGGGTTATATGCCGGCGCTGCGCCCCGTGTCTGTAGGTGTCGGGGGTTATATGCCGGTGCTGCGCCCCGTGTCTGTAGGTGTCAGGGTTATATGCCGGTGCTGCGCCCCGTGTCTGTAGGTGTAGGGGGTTATGTGCCCGCGCTGCGCCCTGTGTCTGTAGGTGTAGGGGGTTATATGCCAGTGCTGCGCCCCGTGTCTGTAGGTGTAGGGGGTTATATGCCGGTGCTGCGCCCCGTGTCTGTAGGTGTCGGGGTTATGTGCCCGCGCTGCGCCCCGTGTCTGTAGGTGTAGGGGGTTATGTGCCCGCGCTGCTCCCTGTGTCTGTAGGTGTAGGGGGTTATGTGCCCGCGCTGCGCCCTGTGTCTGTAGGGGGTTATATGCCAGTGCTGCGCCCCGTGTCTGTAGGTGTAGGGGGTTATATGCAGGTGCTGCGCCCCGTGTCTGTAGGTGTCGGGGGTTATATGCAGGTGCTGCGCCCCGTGTCTGTAGGTGTCGGGGGTTTTAACCCTGCGCTGCACCCCGTCTTTGGTATAATGACGTTAAACCTCTCCAGAAGGTGACTTCTCTGCTGGAAATGGTCATCTGCGCTGTTCTGTCCGCGCCGTTCTGTATCTGAGCATTTGGTTTGTTTTTTCAGGATGAGGATCTGGAAGAGGGGGAAGTAAAGGACCCCAGCGAGAGGAAAGTGAGGCCGAGACTCACGTGCCGATTCTTCATGAAAGGTGAGTCCGTGCTGCTTTACCCTGCGTACGTCTTGCGTTTGGCAGAATGTGACAGGGGGCGGAGCTAGCAGTTCAGATGACCAATCACCTCGCACAGTTTTTGGAAAGTGTGAGGCGCTTCTTTGGACTATGATGGGGGCTGGTGACCTGGAGTCGTGGCAGGTCCTGGATTCCTCCGGAGCTTCTCGATTTAGTAAGCGGGTTGTTACAGGCCTGCTGTCACCCAGCTCGCATCGGATTTTGTGATTGCGAAAGTCATGTGCCGCAACACATCGCTTCGTGACGACTGAAAGACATCCAGGACACCGCACCCCTTCTAAATATAATGGCAATTATAAGCCCAGGTATGTCTGTGTTTTGCGGAGCTGGACTTTTTCTTTTCGGGTGATAAGAGTTGTTTGTCTTCTGGTTAATGCTGCACTTCCTGGCCTTTGTGCGCTTCGCATCCGCCGCCGTGTGATCGCCAGGCACCGCTGCCTACCTCGCTCAGGACGCCTGGTTTTCCCCAATTTATTATCTGGATGTTTGTCTAGCGCGCGTGCCTTTCTTATACCTCTGTTCGTCTTGCGTAAAAGTGGGAAATGTTTAATCCATCGCACTGTGTGTCCTTGGTGTGGGGGGGGGGTGACCCGTTCCAGGAAGGCTCGGTGGCAGCTGCTTTCCGGGAAGAGCCGGGGTTCCTCTCTCTCATTCTGCCCCCGATTTCTCATTCTACCGTATATGTAATAAACACACTGACTGCGGTTTTATTTATAGAGCAACACAACAACATTTTGATGCAAATAAAAGTGGGAAAGTTCGGACTTTATTTGAATGTTTTACCCAGAATTCCCTGCTACACGTGCGGCAAAGGAGCTCTGTGCGCAAAGCAAGTGTCTGATTTGCTCGGACGTCTAAATGACTTGAACCATCGCTTATGTTATCTGATACATTGTGCGACGTGGAGGTTTTAATCTCACTTTTTTGGCTCCCTTTAGGCTAGGGTCAAACGAACGCATTATTCGCAGCGACCGTCAAAAAGTGCGTCCTAACGCATTGACTTATTTTTTCACAGAATGCGCGAAAACGGTCAGACGACGCACATTTTTGTGCATGATTTTGTACGGATCGTCAATAATAGGGTTGCACCGATACTAGTATCTGTGCCGATACAGGGTACTGCAGGAGTACTTGGTGCTCGTGCAGTACCCCCCGATATTTTCCCTGATACCGGAAGCTGGCTTGCATTGTTTTATACTTGCCTTCCTGAGCGACGCTGGGAAAGTCTCCGCGCGTGCGCTCGTTGGAAGACCCCCAGCCGTGACCATGTGGGACCATGTGATCGCGGCTGGGGTCCTTCCAACGAGTGCACGCGCAGAAACTTTCCCGGCGTCGCTCAGGAAGGTAAGTATCATCGCGGAGAGTGTCGGGGGGGAATCCATGAGCTGGGGGCAATACCCATGTGTGAGCCGGGGCATATCCATGTGTGAGCTGGGGCAGATATCCATGCGTGAGCTGGGGCAGATGTCCATGCGTGTGCTGGGGCAGATGTCCATGCGTGTGCTGGGGCAGACGTCCATGGCGTGTGCTGGGGGCAGACGTCCATGCGTGTGCTGGGGGCAGACGTCCATGCGTGTGCTGGGGGCAGACGTCCATGCGTGTGCTGGGGGCAGACGTCCATGCGTGTGCTGGGGGCAGACGTCCATGCGTGTGCTGGGGGCAGACGTCCATGCGTGTGCTGGGGCAGACGTCCATGCGTGTGCTGGGGGCAGACGTCCATGCGTGTGCTGGGGGCAGACGTCCATGCGTGTGCTGGGGCAGACGTCCATGCGTGTGCTGGGGGCAGACGTCCATGCGTGTGCTGGGGCAGACGTCCATGCGCGTGTGCTGGGGGCAGACGTCCATGCGTGTGCTGGGGGCAGACGTCCATGCGTGTGCTGGGGGCAGACGTCCATGCGTGTGCTGGGGGCAGACGTCCATGCGTGTGCTGGGGCAGACGTCCATGCGTGTGCTGGGGGCAGACGTCCATGCGTGTGCTGGGGCAGACGTCCATGCGTGTGCTGGGGGCAGACGTCCCTGCGTGTGCTGGGGGCAGACGTCCCTGCGTGTGCTGGGGGCAGACGTACATGAGCTGGGGCAGTATGAATATATATATCCTGGGGGGGATATATACATGTGAGCTGGGGGCATTTTTATATAGTCTGTTCTTGTTGGAAAGCATCACATGACATTAAAGAAAAGTATCGGTACTCGGTATCGGTCTTAAAAAAGTGGTATCGGTGCATCCCTAGTCAATAAAACACTTTTTGCATCTGGACGTTATGTTGGCTGGACATTAGCAGCGTCTGACATCTCCTAAACACGCCGCTAGCGGACGCAGCGCACTCTGTACGTCAGTACTAGTGGTTCTGCGTTCTCGAAAAAATACGTTCATTTTCCACTTGTGTTGCGCGCCCGTACTTTCGTGCGGCCGTACTTCGTATATTGGCCGTCATTTGCTGCTACTGTGGCCGTGATTAAGTGTGCCTAAACGCACGTTAAAAATGCGTTAGTCTGACCCCAGCCTATATGTTGGTAGCGTGTGTGTGGATATATGTATTTAGAATTGTTGTTTTTTTTTTTCTTATTAAATATTTGAATACTCTTCCATACCCTGAAAATTAAATTTTTCTTTGTGAAACGAGAGGCTTCGGCTCCCGTCCGAGCCATTCTAGAAGAGATCTCAAACTCTGGCCCCCGACCTCCAGATGTTTATTGCCTACAATTCCCAGGATCCCTGCATTATAGTGTAAGAACTGGACGAAGGATCGAACGTGGGCTGCAGCTTCATTGGTAGAGCTGTCAATCATCGCACTACTCCGCGTCCAGGCATTAACCTCTTACTGGCATCTTTCTATAGAAACATAGAAAAATGTCGGCAGATAAGAACCTTTCGGCCCATCTAGTCTGCCCAATTACATGGATACTTTACCTGGATTTATCTTTTGTTTAGGATAGCCTTATGCCTATCCCATGCCTGCTTAAATTCAATTACTGTTTTGGCCTCTACCACTTCTACTGGAAGACTGTTCCATGTATCCACCACCCTCTCAGTAAAATAATGCTTCCTGATGTTACTTTTAAACCTTTGCCCCTCTAATCTAAGACTATGTCCTCTTGTTTTGCTACTTTGTTTCCTTTTAAATATACTCCCTTCCTCTACCTTGTGGATTCCCTTTACGTATTTAACCACTTCAATGCGGAGGACGCGCTGAGCGCGTCCTCCCATTGGGGTCAGCGTTCGGCCGGGTTCCGGCCGATCGCTGGCCCCCCCCCCCGGTGCGGGCTGACATCCTCGATGTCAGCCCAGCATCCGGAACCGCAGCCGCTGGAATTAGGTGTCATCGCGGCAGCGCGATGACACCTAATTCAGGCGCCCCCCCCCCCCGCATGTGCGGAGGACGCGCCTGAAAGGGAGGGGGGGAGGTCCTTCGGACCTCTCTCCCTCCCGATCGGCGGCGTTGCGGGGGTTAACCCAGGCACCATTTGGAAGGGCACAGCCTGCCCTTCCAAATGGTGCCTGGCATTAACCCCTGGGGAGCTGGATCGCGAATCGGTGCTGAAAAGTGCCGGTTCGCGATCCTTTCCCGGAGCTGGCCGACATCTTGGATGTCGGCCAAGCCTCCGGGAACTCCCCCTGAGGACTGGCGTCATCGTGCGTAGCACGATGACGCCAGTCCTAGAGTTAACCCCTAACTGCCACCAACGGTGGAGATAGGGAGTTCATTGGAACTCCCTATCTCCCGATCCGTGGCAGCAAGGCCAGAGCATGGCCGTTCCAACGATACCAAACACGAATGTGAAAAAACATTTTTTTTTTCCTTTTTTTTTTGGTTTGTTAGTGTAGCAATATTGTTCCCATTTCAATTATAATGTGAACAATGATGCTGCACTAACGATTTTTGTATGCGGTGCGTTTGTTAAAAATCGCGTAATTTTCCCCCAAAAAAAATGTAACGAGTCCCCATCTCAAATTTTTTTAACAAGCGCACCCCATACAAAATATAACCGCAATTGCTCGCATTTTAAAATGTGAAAAAAAACACTTTACACATTGTAAATTATTGAAAATACATATTTTATTGCATTTTTTGTTATAATATACAGACATGACATAACGTATACATATAATAATGACATATTATGAATCTACCGAGTCTGACGGAAAGAACGATATATAATATGTCTGGGTCATATACTAAAATAAGCCTTCAAAACACGTTTAAACATGATGAGCAAAACCAGTAAAAATGACCTCAGCACAGGGGCGGGAAAAGCCTCAGCAGCGAAAGGGTTAAATGTTTCTATCATATCTCCTCTGTCTCGTCTTTTTTCCAAGCTGTACATGTTAAGATCATTAAGCCTTTCCTGGTAACTTTTCTCCTTCAAGCCGTACACCATTTTAGTAGCCCTTCTCTGAACTCTCTCTAAGATGTCTATATCCTTCTGGAGATACGGTCTCCAGTACTGCACACAGTACTCCAAGTGAGGTCTCACCAGTGCTCTGTACAGTGGCATGATCACTTCCCTTTTCCTACTGCTAATACCTCTCCCTACACAACCAAGCATTCTGCCAGCATTTCCTGCTGCTCTATTACATTGACTACTTACCTTTAGATCCTCTGAAATAATGACCCCTAAATCCCTTTCCTCAGATGTTGAGGTTAGGACTGTATCAAATATTCTATATTCAGCCCTTGGGTTTTTATGTCCCAGGTGCATTATCTTGCACTTATCCACATTAAAACTCAATTGCCACAACGCCGACCATTTTTTTAGTTTACCTAAATCATTTGTCATTTGGCTGATCCCTCCAGGAACGTCAACCCTGTTGCAAATCTTTGTGTCATCAGCAAAAAGACATACTTTTCCATTAATACCTTCTGCAATATCACCAATAAAAATATTAAACAGAATGGGTCCAAGTACTGACCCCTGAGGTACCCCACTGGTAACAAGACCTTGCGCCGAATAAACTCCATTTACCACAACCCTCTGTTGCCTGTCACTCAGCCACTGCCTAATCCAGTCAACAATATTGGAATCCAAACTCAAAGATTGCAATTTATTGATAAGCCTTCTATGCGGAACAGTATCAAAAGCCTTACTGAAATCTAAATAAGCAATGTCTACTGCACCACCTGTGTCTATTATTTTTGTTACCCAATCAAAAAAATCAATAAGATTAGTTTGGCATGATCTCCCTGAGGTAAACCCATGTTGTTTCGGATCCTGTAATCTATGTGTTTTTAGATGTTCAACAATCCTTTCCTTTAACATGGTTTCTATTAATTTCCCCACTACTGACGTAAGACTAACTATCCTATAGTTCCCCGATTCCTCCCTACTACCCTTCTTGTAAATGGGCACAACATTTGCTAATTTCCAGTCTTCTGGGATGACTCCCGTTAGCAAGGATTGGTTAAATAAATCTGTTAACGGTTTTGCTATTACATCACTGAGCTCTTTTAATACTTTAGGGTGGATCCCATCAGGCCCCATTGACTTATTTGTCTTTACTTTAGACAGCTGCTGTAGAACCTCCTCCTCTGTAAACTGATATGTAATTGTCTCGTTAGTGTTCTCTCCTAACTGAGGTCCCTTTCCTTCCTTTTCTTCTGCAAAGACTGAACAAAAATATTCATTGAGGCAGTCCGCGAGACTTTTATCCTCTTCTACATACCTTCCTTCCTTTGTTTTTAATCTAACTAATCCTTGTTTTACTTTTCTTTTCTCGTTTATGTATCTAAAAAATGTTTTGTCCCCCTTTTTTACTGACTGAGCTATTTTCTCTTCTGCGTGTGCTTTGGAAGCTCTTATAAACGGCTTTGCTTCTTTCTGCCTAATCTTATAGGTTTGCCTGAGTTTTTTTATAATTATTGAATGCTATCTTCTTGTTCTTCACTATTTTGGCCACTTCTGCAGAGTACCACAGTGGTTTCTTCCCTTTTTTTGTTTTTGCTAACAACCCGAATGCAATTGCCTGTGGCCTTCAATAATGTTTCCTTTAAATAATCCCATTTCTCCTGGACTCCCTTTAAACTCCTCCAGTCTGATAATGACTCCTTCACACAAAATCTCATTTTAGAAAAATCTGTTTTTTTTAAAGTCTAAAACGTTTGTTTTTGTGTGGTGCGGCTCCATCCCTGTTCTTATATAAGCTTTATGGACAGGTGTATCCACGCCAGAGCTCAGCAACCATGGCCCACCAGATGTTTTGGGACTACATGTCCCATGAGGCTCGGCTACACATTAGATTAGTTGAGCCTTATGGAAAAGGTAGTTCCAAAACATCTGGCTGAGGTTGCTGAGCCCTGGTCTGCACGCACACACTCAGTCCTGGGGAGGCCATGTGGAAGCCATCCAGGTAACATTGTGTGGATAATCGAGGCTAAGCAGCAGCGTCCCTTGTGTGTGGCAATATACAGGGGGCATTAGGGCTTTATAGGGGGGCAGTTATTGGCACATATGTCTATAGTAGCAGTATGGCTCTGGGGTGGATTATAGCCGTTTACACGGCGCATTAAGAAGCCGGTTTCATACACAAGGTGCTGACGGAAACACAAAATGTTCCATATTTAAAAGATCTATTTCAGACGTCTGCAACCTTGCCTTCCACCACATTTTTTTTTTTGGTGACTACAGGTCCCATGAGGCTCTGCCATCTTAACAAGTAGATGAGCATCATGATGGATGTAGTTCACAAATGATATGGAGGGGCCAAGGTTGCTGAGAACCTTCTCACCCAGGAGATACTTGAAATGGAGAGAAATCTCAATGTATCCTTCCTGGTAAAATACCCCTTTACCAAAAAAGAGGAAAAAAATATTCATTTTAAAATTGCATGTGATCTTTGCGCCTGTAAAATATTCATCCTCTATTGCGGGATGCAGCACGCTGCGCTTTACATCGGTGATTGCGCGTCATTGTGATGCTTCACTTTTTAGGATTTTTTTTTTTTTTGGTGAATCACCCCTTTATTGTGCAGAATGGTTGTGTCCACTAGGTGGCAGCGGTTGCACACTAGGTGTAATCTGTATATAGTGTATTTTTATTGCACTCGTTACATAATACTAATTACAAGCCGGAGTCAGAAGCTTTTACTGAAATCTTTGCTACTGGATTAATAAAAAGAAAACAAATTTAAGTGAAATGTGTCAATAAAGAATACATAAACAATGTATATGTGCACGAGCATTGCCAACCAGCTGCTAATGATTATTATCCTTTATATAGCGCCAACAGTTTCCGCAGTGCTTTACAATAATCAAAGGGAACAAGATACAGATAAACCGACACAGGCTGGATACATGAGGTGTAGAGGGCCCTGCTCATAGGAGTTTACAATCTAGAGATTGGGGATGAGGAAGACACTGGACGTCAGGATCATTAGTGCCAGTGGTTCGAGAATGGTGGGACCATAGAAGCGGCTTCAATCAATTGTGAGCAGAGGGATGAGTTGCGCCAGTGATGTGGTACAATAATCTTTAGAAATGGGTTTTGAGGAACTTCTTGAAGGCCTGAAGATCAGGGGAGAGTTTGATAGGGCGAGGCAAGTCATTCAACAGGACCGGAGCTGCCCTTGAAGTCTTGGGGGCGAGAGTTGGCCATACGGGTGTAGACAGATGACAGGTGGAGATCATTGTCTGGATGGGATGTGTTTACGGAGTAACAAAGACATGGAGGGGTCGAGTTATTGAGCGATTTTGAAGGTGAGCGTCGGTATTTTAAATTGTATCCCGGAATGTACAGAAAGCCAATGGAGGGACCGGCAGAGGGGGGAGGTGCGCGAGGTGCGTTTAGTGAGAAAAATAAGCCTGGCCCCTGCATTCATTACAGATTGCAAAGGGGCAATACGGGAGTTGGGGCCAATAAGGAGAGAGTTGCAGTAATCAAGCTGCGAAATGACAAGAGCATGAACCAGCACCTTTGCAGTATCTTGCGTCAGAAAGGGGCGGGCGATGTTCTTGAGTTGATGGTAACAAGATTTGGTCACGGTCTGGACGTGGGGAGAGAACGTTAGGTCAGAATCGCCCATTTAATCTAAAACAACGGTGTGGGAGAAATAAAACTGCAAGCTACACATCAAAACTCTAACAAAGTGAGGCTGCTAAAAACTGGCCAATGGCGGGACTGAGCGCAGCAACAGTGGCGAGGTCTCTCCCTGTCAGAAGGGTTTCCGAATGTGTCCCCCCCCCCCAACTCTTCTGACAAAACGGGAACTGTTGAGGATTGTAGTTGCAGGGGTCGACTGGAGAAATGTGGTGCCTCTTGCTTCCATTCACAACTGGAAGATGTCCATCTTTGCCATAACTGGCAGAAACCACTGGGACCCCGGCACGCCTATCTACTGTCCAGAGAGGTCTCGTCAGGAATGGTCTTTATGGAAGAAAAGCGTCCAATAAGCCAACAAGGAAACAAAGTTAACTATGCACACAAACACAGGAAGGGGTGGGGGGAGCAGAAAGTTGGCAGCGGGTGCTCTGGGCTGTACAGCTACAACTAACAATTATGCTCATAATCGATCTCTAAAAAATTGTCCAGATAATGCTCTGGCCTTTCTAATGATACCAAACATGATCCTGCTAGCTGCCAACAGTCGGGAGATATCGGGGTTCAAAGGAACCCCCTATCTTTCCTTAGGAGTCAATGAGGATGTACCCCACACGTCCTCAGCAGTGAAAGGGTTAAGCTAAAGTGTTTGTGGTGCATAGACTGTCCCTTTAATTTCATTAATAGAGTGGGGGTGTGGAGGTGGGAGTGAGTTTGGCCAAGGGACCGTACCATAGTGTGAGAGGGAGTGAGTTTGGGGGAAAGGCCGGACCTGAGTAGGGGAAGGAGTTTAGGGGAAGGGACCAATAAGGGCGGGAGGGTGGGGTGGTGGCACAGGACTCCAGCTCCAAGTAAGGATAAAACACTGGCAGTAAAGCTCCTCCACCCATTGGCAGCACCCCACGGTCTGTGCGAAAGTTCTGCTACATTTGTTTAGCTGATCCTCTCCGCCTATTCAGGTGCAGAAGTTTGTGTCTGTGTGTAGACGCTGACACAGACACACACACACACGTGAATTTGGCAATGAAGTTTCATTTCCATTGTTGGTATTTGAGGCGTTACTCATTTTCAGTACCTTATTCAGGTGAGGGATAGGGGTGTCAGGAGACCGGAGGGATTCTCCTCCTAGGGAGGCACAAATAGATTGACATTTGTCTGGGCCAACAGCCTTCAGGTTAATTCAAGCATGCCCAATCCATCAGGGGCTCGCGATATAACCAAATCCTTTTGGCTTCCCTGATTGCTCCAACAGGGGCAGATTACTCAGAGTTCCGTTGCCACCATCTTTCTGACGGGCGCCATCTTTGTTGGCAGATGAAGTCAAATCGCCATCTTAAGTCAGGGCTGACTACCCGGCGGCCGCAGTATCTTTGTCAGTCGACTCACACAAGACCTATACCCGGCGAACAGAACATACCCTCTGTCCTCCAAAAAGGAGTCTTGCACACTCTTCATAAAAATACACCTATAACTGCTTTTGATAAAAGCGGTCGGTATAAAAAAAAATATATATTGCAGATTGAACCAAAACTACAACAGAATACCTTTTATACAGTTGCAAGAAAAAATATGTGAACCCTTTGGGATTACGTGGAGTTTTGCATGAATTGGTCATAAAATGTGCTCTGATCTTCTAAATCACAACAATTTGAAAAACCGTGTCTGCTTAAAATAATACAACACAAACATATGTTTTCATGTGTTTATTGAACAGAACATGTAAACATTCACAGTGCAGGGTGAAATAAGTATGTGAACCTTTGGACTTAATAACTGGTTGACCCTCCTTTGGCAGCAATAACCTCAACCAAACGTTTCCTGTAGTTGCAGATCAGACCTGACAGCGATCTGGAGTAATTTTGGACCACTCCTCTTCACAAAACTGTTTCAGTGTAGCAATATTCTTGGGATGTCTGGTGTGAATCGCTCTCTTAAGGTCATGCCACAGCATTTCAATCGGGTTGAGGTCAGGACTCTGACTGGGCCACTCCAGAAGGCGTATTTTGTTTTGTTGAAGCCATTCTTTTGTTGAATTACTTGTATGCTTTGGGTCATTGTCCTGTTGCATCACCCATCCTCTGCGGAGCTTCAGTTGGCGGACAGATGGTCTTACGTTTTCCTGCAAAATATCTTGATAGACTCTGGAATTCATTTTTCCATCAATGACAACAATCCGTCCAGGCCCTGAGGCAGCCCCAAACCATGATGCTCCCTCCGCCATGTTTTACAGTGGGGATGAGGTTTTCATGTTGGTGTGCTGTGCTTTTTTTTTCTCCACACATAGTGTTGTGTGTTTTTTCCAAACAACTCAATTTTGGTTTCATATGTCCACAGAATATTTTGCCAGTAGTGCTGTGGAACATCCGGGTGCTCTTTTGCAAACTTCAAACGTGCTGCAATATTCTTTTTGGACAGCAATGGCTTCCTCCGTGGTGTCCTCCCATGTACTCCATTCTTATTTAATGTTTTCCTTATTGTAGTTGTGTCAACAAAAATGTTAGCATGTGCCAGAGAGTTCTGTAAGTCTTTAGCTGACACTCTAGGATTCTTCTTTACCTCATTAAGCATTCTGCGCTGTGCTCTTGCAGTCATCTTTACAGGACGACCACGCCTAGGGAGAGTAGCAACAGTGCTGAACTTTCTCCATTTGTAGACAGTCTGTCTTACCGTGGACACATGAACATCAAGGCTTTTGGAGATCCTTTTGTAACCCTTTCCAGCTGCATGCAAGTCAACAATTCTTGATCGTAGGTCTTCTGAGAGCTCTTTTCTGCGAGGCATGGTTCACATCAGGCAGTGCTTCTTGAAACCAGTAAACCCAAAACTGGTGTGTGTTTTTAAAGGGCAGGACAGCTTTCAGCAACACATCCAATAATATCACACTGATTGGACTCAAGGTTGGCTCACTCCTGGCTCCAATTAGCTCTTGGAGAAGTCATTAGGCTAGGGGTTCACATACTTTTTCCACCCTGCACTGTGAATGTTTACATGTTCTGTTCAATAAACACATGAAAACATATAATGTTTGTGTTGTATTATTTTAAGCAGACTGTGTTTTTCAAATTGTTGTGACTTAGATGAAGATCAGAGCACATTTTATGACCAATTCATGCAAAACTCCACGTAATCCCAAAGGGCTCACATACTTTTTCCTGCAACTGTATATTATGTGTGCATATTTTTTTTTAATGGTTTTACTACAGTATATAGATTTTCTTTTAATGCATTATTCCTATCTGGGCCATAATATGTCATTAACATACCCGTTGCCTGAGAATAAAAACTATACGCAATCATGTCCATGTGTTTTCAGATTTTAATCCATGCCAATTTTCATTTTTATTTATTATAATAGAAAAAAAAGTGTTCTTTGAAGAAGTCGCGTTCCACCTGCCGTAGTTGGCCTCATATTCTGGCTCTCGAGTGTGCGTCTGTGAAAATCCAGCGCCTAAATGAGAGTTTCAGAGTGAATTTCTGTTTTCCGATTGTAACAGCAACTGGGGTTACTGGTCTCCCAACTGTGGACCAGACCCGAAGCTGCTACAGCGTTCGTCCTTTCTCTCCAGCCAAGCTGATCCGCAGTAGCTTCCTTCTCACAACCCTCAGCCAGACTCGAGGGAATGCTGTATCTTTCTATATATCTCTCCTCAAACACCAGCCACCGCTTAATGCAGGGGAATGAATAAATGCTTTAATGGAGATGAGAACAGTTATATGGGCAGCAGAGGGGGGGGGGGTTACATGACACAATCAACAGAATACATTGTCTACATGAGGGGGAGTTGAATTCCTAGGGAACACAGAAACCTAAGAGTTACACAATAGACGGGATTAACAAACAGGGCATCAAGTCTATAGAAAGCCAAACGGATAACAAGAACAATACATTGTATCTCTAACACAAACTCCTAAAATACAGTTTCAAGATTAAATGTATTTCTAACGCATTAACGGTTAGGTGACCCTTATGCCCATTGTCCTTGAACTGGCTTTGCCAAAATGGTCCACAATCTCTTGGCAAGAGGACCGCATCTACACCTCTCTAACAGGCACAAAGGCCATGTAGAGTGTGGGCAAGGAGGGTGAGGGCACAAAGGTAGAGGGAGCTTCGGTTACACCACTCCTTTTATCGTCCTTTCAGCCGCCATGTTTTCCCCAGAATATTGGCAAGCTGAATGGATTCGATAAAGCAGTGATATACTGTATCAAGCACAGGCGCCAGCGCCGGTAAATGAGCAGAGATTCGGGAACCAACATCCCAGGAAACCCTTAAATACGTCGACCAGAAAAGTGGGCGAAAATATAAATATCGGGGATCGAGCCCAATTACATTGAACCCTAAGTGTCCTGTGCTGGAAGTTATTTTTGAGATTTAAATACAAGGAAATGAGTGAGACAGGAACAAGGTCGTCTAACTATTTGTGCGTCCAAAAATACCCCAATAAAATATTGAAAAAAGCCTAAATATGTATAGCTTGGAGGAGAGAAGAGGCAGCGGAGCAGGAATTCACAGATCACTGGAGGGATGTGCCCGTAAGACAGGCTGACCTTTCTGTCACAGCTTCCTCGTGTCTTCGTCTTGTTGTCCTCGTCTGCATGAAATGCAACATCTTCAAATAAACCTAGAATAGAAAATATACACGAAATAAAAGGAAATGAGACCTAGATTTAAAATCTGGAAACACTAGGACTTTATGGTGTTTTGAAAAAATGGAAAAGGGGGTACAAATGATAAGTGGATAACCACCGTCATAGAACCCCCTTAAAAAGTTGGGGTTAAAAAGTTTTCCTTTAATTAATGGACATTGCCAAATATATGATATATAAACAATTGTATGACAAAAGCAGGTTGTCACATAGAGTGTGTACAATACAAATAGTAGAAATAACACTACGGACTAATAAAATTAACAAGGATGAAGTGATCTGTATAATGTCAAATGAGTCAAAATTGACAATTAAATGTGGATATCATGTAACCTGTGTTGCTACCTTAACCCAAATTGTTAGCATGATCTATGGGTAGATACGTTCATAACAACAGTATATATAAATGGTAACATGTGGGTGGTAGGCAAATCCGCAGAAAAAGGCAACATATGTACACCCGGTAGTAAAGTCGATCATTCATACCTATATTAATATCTACGGAGAATAAGTGGTGGTGGAGATAAAGATGGCTCTAATGATAGCAATTAGTGAGTATAGCAAGTGGAACAAACGTTTTAATAATGTAAATAATAATCAAAATAGCCGTAAAATGTAACGAGTAGATTAGTCACGATGGGCGAAAATAGTAAGTTCACAAATTGAAATAGAATTATAGCATTCTAAACGACTCGAATATTTGTTCAATTACAAGATAAGCCTCTATGATAGTAACATTGGATTAGTTAAATGCATATAACCTTGATATGGTTCAAAATACAGATATACATAGTTAATAAATTAGATTAGAATAAGCACCACATGTATAGTAAATAGGGTTGAAATCCTCATATGGAGATTTGAGGAATGTCCACACACCAGGTGGTAATTATTTGGCACTCAGGCAGAGCCGTGTGTGTGTTTAACGAAAAGTCATACACCGGATGGAGAAAAAAGTTGTTAGACTACAAAAATTGCCATTGGCATAGAAACATACTGTAGTAGTACTAAACGCTTAGGTTTGTGTGTAGCTTCACTTTAATTTGATTTACAAACATACATATGTTGATTTAAACAAGTGTTCAGTATTAGATGCATGGAACTAGATTCTCATAAACAATAATCGTCGACCACACGCCAAGTGGAAAGTTGATTGTTTAATGCATCTTGGTCAGCATTTGACCTTAATGTGGTGCATAGTACAGAAATTCTAGAATTCTAATAATTACTCTTGTTGGTAACTCGAATTAGATTCTCATATAGAGATTTGAGAACCAACCACACACCAGAAAAAAATAGATTTACACATGGAAAAAAACATGTGTGTGTATGTAGAAAAAAACATGCATAAGTAGAAGAGATATTAAGTTGATAACAGGTAGCATTTAACATGAAATCGTATTATAGTGGTAATAAACGCCCAGTTGTATGTATATCCTTAGTTCATTTAGATTGCGAACATACATATAATTAGTATGTGATTTGGCAAGTGCCCAGTATTAAATACATAGAACAGGATTCTCCTATAAATCGATCGTCAGCCACACGTCAAGTGGAAATTGTTTGTTTAGTGCGTCTTGGTCAGTAATCACATATCAAACTATAATGGCAATAAACACTCAGTTGTATGTGCAGCCTTAGTTAGTTTAGACTACGAACATACATCTAGTTAGAGAATGATTTGGCGAGTGCCCAATGTTAAATGCAAAAATACAGGATTCTCCTATAAATCGATCGTTAACCACACAGCAGTCACATATCAAACTATATAATAGCAATGGGCACTCTGGTTGTATGTGCAGCCTTGATTAGTTTAGACTAGGAACATACATATAGTCGGGAGATGATTTAGCGAATGCCCAGTATTGAATGCAAAAAAAACAGGACTCTCTTAAAGATCGATCGTTGACCACACACCAAGTGGAAGTTATTTGTTTAGTGCATCTTGGTTAGCAATCACATATCAAGTAAACGTTTTTAGTTTAGAAAGGATAGTACTAGCAATGCATATATACATAGAGGAATAGATTTGCAAACATACGTATAGATAAAAATAATAGGATCAAAAAATCGCCCAGTATGCAAAAAAATTGACGCTATCTTAAACGTCGACCACACGCCAAGTGGAGAAGATTTATTTAGAAAATCGGACATGCAGTCAGTAATTAATTCAACATGACCATACAATTGTAGGTTAGGCAATTGGAATTTGATTTGTAACCAGTATACGCATGAAGACAAATAAACATTAAATAAAGAGAGCGATGACCACCAGTCCATAGTGTTTAAATTGATTGATTATAGAAAAGATGTGAAGCAGTTAAAATGGGTAAAAACCCATCGGTGTTGTACCGCGCTCAACGTACGTTTCGCCACTTCAGGTCATGTGGCTTCGTCAGGAGCGTTGATAGTGTCCCCTCCTACGATCTAATTATATACAGACTGCCATTGCCTCCAGGTGGAACGTGATTTACGCAGAGCAGCCCGCATCAAGTACATCTATGCAAAGCCAGTTGGTAGAATACGTATCGACCTGCGCATCACGTGTTAGGTCTAAACCAATCCAAATAAAGTCATTCGTCCCCTCTTAACTTCCCCTGTATCTTATATATTGAACTGGTGCCATCCATTTAAAAGGAATAGATGTTAACATAGAAATGCCAGCTAAGGAAATATACACATTAGGATCATAAAGCCACTGTAATGCAGTAATGTCAGTAGCAAAAATTCTATTTTAGAAAGCCAAAAAAGAAGAAACGAAATTGCCCGTTAGTACTCGGCAAAGCATAATATCACATGATTGAAATAGACCAATCATAAGACATAATGATTGGAATAAACCGGAGTATTTATGTGCATACGATTGATACATGAATTTCTTAACGATAGTAAAAAATATCAAAATGTGAAGTGCCGAAATATAGCACAATTATCCAAACTATCTAAAGGTAAAAATAAAAGTAAAAATACTTCAGTATGATAAAGACCATAAACTGTATAGATAACATGCTCAAATCGCATGACTGGTACAAGTCAACCATGTTTAATGCCAGGATCTGTTCAAAAAGTTTTTGGAAGAATCGTGATATGAGTCAAGATTATAAGGTAAAATCCTGGGCTAAATAGAAGTTATATTTTATGTGTATATAAACCCTGAATATAGCAAAAAGATTACAGATGTCAAATTTAGATGTATGTTAATATAATTGGTATTAGTAATGGATACACAACTAAAGAAGGTTTAAGTAAAAAGTCCTCAGGAGGCATTATGAACCCATGATATTCATTGGGGATTAGTAGTCAAATAGACAGAGTGTATTATTGACTGAGGGAATGGGGAGGAAGAAGAATGACTATTAATAATAAGACTGAAGTCATATAATCAGAAGGTTGAGCAGAAGTAAAAATAAAAAGAACAAAAAAGGAGGGGAAACAATTCCCAAAAGTACAATAGACCATAAAAGTAAAAATAGTGACTGTGAAAATATTTATAACTATAATCAATAAAGAAAATTGATTATTGCTAAAACCTAATATTTGTTTTTAAACAATATAGATAAGTTTGAAAGAAGTCTTTCGTGACTATTGGTGTATATATGGGGTAAATGTGAATCCTTCATTTAGACCTCTTGGAGAGAGAGTCTTAAGTGTATAGATCCAGAAGCTTTCTCTTTGACGCAAAAACAGATCGTAGTCGCCTTTCCTCAAATGAGGTTTGACCAATTCAATGCCACAGAAGCGCATCTGAGAAGAATTGCCATTTTGACATTCACGAAAGTGTCGAGCCACTGGGGTATCTTGGCAGCGAACAGAGAGAACATGCTCCCTGATCCCATGTTTGAAAGGTCGAAAAGTTTTGCCCACATATTTTTTGCCACATGGGCATGTGAGCATGTAGACTAAACCAGCAGAGTTACAGTTAAAGAAGGCCTTGGCTTCAAAAGATCTTGAGTTAGTGCTATCTGCAAAATGCTTAGAGTTTTTTAAGATGGAAGGACAGCTCTTACATTTGCCACATGCATATGTGCCCTTAAGATTGCTTTGGAGCCAGGTGTTGTGTATAACATTTTTTGTTTGATAGTGGCTTGGAACTAACATATTTCTCAAACTATGACAGCGACGAAATGTAATCGATGCATGTTCCCCAATAGTGTCCTGTAGATGTGGATCTAGTGTAAGTAGCGGCCAGTATCTATCCAGGATGACTCTGACATCATGCCAACCCTCATCGTAGTTTCCAATGCATCGAATAAGATTCGTATCCTTCTTAGTTCGATCCATAAGTAGCATATCTCTCGTCAATGCAGAGGCTTTTTGAAACGCTTTCTTAAGAACTCTATTGGGATAGCCCTTCGACCTAAAATCGTTTTTCAGTGACCAGGCTTTTACCCTAAATTCCTCCTCAGATGAACAGATGCGACGAAGTCGTAAATATTGGCCATAGGGTATTCCCAACTTAATATAGGTATGAATGATCGACTTTACTACCGGGTGTACATATGTTGCCTTTTTCTGCGGATTTGCCTACCACCCACATGTTACCATTTATATATACTGTTGTTATGAACGTATCTACCCATAGATCATGCTAACAATTTGGGTTAAGGTAGCAACACAGGTTACATGATATCCACATTTAATTGTCAATTTTGACTCATTTGACATTATACAGATCACTTCATCCTTGTTAATTTTATTAGTCCGTAGTGTTATTTCTACTATTTGTATTGTACACACTCTATGTGACAACCTGCTTTTGTCATACAATTGTTTATATATCATATATTTGGCAATGTCCATTAATTAAAGGAAAACTTTTTAACCCCAACTTTTTAAGGGGGTTCTATGACGGTGGTTATCCACTTATCATTTGTACCCCCTTTTCCATTTTTTCAAGATATATTAGAGGGTTCAACCCATTTCTTTGTTGGGGTGCCCTTATTTCTATTTCACTCTCCCAGGTTTGGGATTAGTGATTGTTCTTCTGTTCCTTTATGGTGTTTATTCTCCAATGACTTTTCTGGTGCAAACACGCACAGGTTGAAAAATTAAGACTGGATAGAAAACTTGGTTGTATCGGAGGCTGCAACTTTACATCCGGTCACTGTATCGGAGGCTGCAACTTTACATCCGGTCGCTGTATCGGAGGCTGCAACTTTACATCCGGTCACTGTATCGGAGGCTGCAATTTTACAGCCGGTCGCTGTATCGGAGGCTGCAACTTTACAGCCGGTCGCAACTTACAGGTCTATTCAAAGAAAGGTGAAACTCGGGAGAATTGTCAAAAGTGAAAATTCTAGGTCAAAATAGCCCAACCAGAAAATTTCTCACTTTCCAAATCTGCTATTTGCTCTAGGTTACTCTTTTCTCCTGATGCTCGCCTTTCTTTGAATAGACCTGTAAGTGTTTGTATGAAAGTCAAGGAGCCGACTATGCGCCATATTACAAAGTTGGTGCTAACTTAACCAGAGCGGTTGTAAACTTCCCAGAGCCATTATAGCCTATGGAGGTTTTCAGTTTACAACAGCTCTGGTTAAGTTAGCACCAACATTGTAATACTGCCTTGCATGTTTTAGGAGCCAGGCACAGGTTTGCATATGGATTGCATGGAATAACCCAAAAAGTAAGGACTAGAAATAAAATTCTACAACCTGCCCCCCCCCCCCCCGGAGTTGTTAAGCTGTGGCATAAAGACCACGGGTTATGGCAGGGGGTCAGCAACGCTCCCCCCCCAGATGTTTTGGAACTACATCTGTAATGAGGGTCTTCCAAGCTAATGAGCGTCTGCGGATCATGGGAGATGTAGTTCCAAAACATCTGGAGGGCCAAGATTGCTGACCCCCTTGGGTCATGGCATCCTGCAGTTGATGCCACGTCTGCAGCAAAAGTGACTTAAAAATAAAAATATATATATACCTTGTTCCAAATTTATTATGCAAATGATATTTTTCTCATTTACCTAAATAATTTATGTAAACAGTCAGCATAATTCTCATGTTATCAACTACACTGCTCAAAAAAATAAAGGGAACACTTATCACAATGTAACTCCAAGTCAATCACACGTCTGTGATATCAAACTGCCCACTTAGGGAGCAACTGATTGACAGTCAAGTCCACATGCTGCTGTTGTGCAAATGGAATAGACAACAGGTGGGAAGCGTCGGCAGGTAGCAAGACATCCCCAATAAAGGAGTGGTTCTGCAGGTGGTGACCACAGACCACTTCTCAGTTCCTATGCTTTCTGGCTGATGGTTTGGTAACTTTTGAATGCTGGTGGTGCTGTCATTCTAGTGGTAGCAGGAGATGGAGTCTACAACCCACACAAGTGGCTCAGGTAGTGCAGCTCATCCAGGATGGCACATCAATGCGAGCGGTGTCAAGAAGGTTTGCTGTGTCTGTCAGCGTAGTGTCCAGAGCATGGAGGCGCTACCAGGAGACAGGCCAGTACATCAGGAGAAGTGGAGGAGGCCGTAGGAGGGCAACAACCCAGCAGCAGGACCGCTACCTCCGCCTATGTGCAAGGAGGGACAGGAGGAGCACTGCCAGAGCCTTGCAAAATGACCTCCGGCGGGCCACAAATGTGCATGTGGCTGCTCAAATGGTCAGAAACAGACTCCATGAGGGCCCGACTTCCACAGGTGGGGGTTGTGCTTACAGCCCAACACCGTGCAAGACGTTTGGCATTTGCCAGAGAACACCAAGATTGGCAGCTTTGTTCACACTGAGCAAATGTGACAGACGTGACAGGGTGTGGAGAACGTTCTGCCTGCAACATCCTCCAGCATGACCGGTTTGGCAGTGGGTCAGTAATGGTGTGGGGTGGCATTTCTTTAGGGGGCCGCACAGCCCTCCATGTGTTCGCCAGGAGGTAGCCTGACTGCCATTAGGTACCGAGATGAGATCCTCAGACCCCTTGTGAGACCATATGCTGGTGCGGTTGGCCTTGGGTTCCTCCTAATGCAAGACAATGCTAGACCTCATGGGACTGGAGTGTGTCAGCAGTTCCTGCAAGACAAAGGCATTGATGCTATGGACTGGCCCACCCGTTCCCCAGACCTGAATCCAATTGAGCACATCTGGGACATCATGTTTCGCTCCATCCACCAACGCCACGTTGCACCACAGACTGTCCAGGAGTTGGGGGATGCTTTAGTCCAGGTGTGGGAGATCACTCAGGAGACCATCCGCCACCTCATCAGGAGCATGCCCAGGCGTTGTAAGGAGGTCATACAGGCACGTGGAGGCCACACATCCTACTAAGCCTCATTTTGACTTGGTTGAAGGACATTACATTAAAGTTGGATCAGCCTGTAGTGTTGTTTACCACTTTAATTTTGAGTGTAACTCCAAATCCAGACCTCCATGGGTCGCTCAATTTGATTTCCATTGATAATGTTTGTGTGATTTTGTTGTCGGCACATTCAGCTATGTAATGACCACAGTATTTAACCTCCCTGGCGGTCTAATTTTTTCAAAATTTCGTGTCTAAAAGCGTCTCAATTTGTTTTTTAAAGGAAACGTGTTTTTGTACATAGTTAGCCTGTAATAATTAGGAATCACGCACTGAAATCCGTGCAATCAAGAGTCCTTACTGTTAAAATCCTTTTATAAATAAATAGTAAATACACGGAGTCCGATAAAGTTTGAAACCCGACATAATAATTTATT
This sequence comes from Leptobrachium leishanense, assembly GCA_009667805.1. Classification (NCBI taxonomy): domain Eukaryota; kingdom Metazoa; phylum Chordata; class Amphibia; order Anura; family Megophryidae; genus Leptobrachium; species Leptobrachium leishanense. Next base: position 8,430,022 of record CM019072.1, on the reverse strand, counting down.
ATCCCAAAAATAATTATCCAAAATAATGCAAACAAATGATATTCAATAAAATACAACAAAAAACTCTGAAATCTGTCGCTGTATGGTCTCTTTCTTATCCTGTACTGCCACCTAGTGGCCGTTCATAAACATTACACTGTATAATCCAAAATGTAAACTGTAAAAAAGATTTCTTTTATGTTGGTCCCGCCCCCCCTGCATCGTGTGACTCGCAGGGAGCCTTCCAGGAAGCCGCTCGCCGCGATCACACTGTGGGGGACAGCGAGGGAGCCAGGAGGAGATGAGTAAACATCCAGCCCGAGTGTGGATCGGGGTTACCGTTCGCGGTAGCGAAATTTAACCCCGAGTCACACTCGGGAATACCGCCAGGGAGGTTAATAAGAATATTTCATTCATTCAGATCTAGGATGTCTTATGTTTGTGTTGACTTTATTTTTTTGAGCAGTGTATTAAGAGTACAATTCAAATTTTATTGAACAAACCTCCTAAATGATAACGATATTTTTTTTTCAAAGTAAAAAAACTTACTGTGCGTAATAATTTGGAACAGTGCATTGTAAGTTTCAAAACCCTTTATAGGTTGTAAAGAACTGAAAATTGTCATTTGTTGTGTTTGCAGCATATTTACTGAAATCAAAAGCTTTTTAAACATTTTAACAGGTCCCGTTACATTTTAACATAGGAACCCTCATTTGATAGCTGCTTCACAAGTCTTGCATCCATTGAACTTGTGAGTTTTTGGACAGTTTCTGCTTGAATGTGTTTGCAAGATGTCAGAATATCCTCCCAGAGCTGCTGTTTGGATGTAAACTGCCTCCCACCCTCATAGATCTTTTGCTTGACGATGCTCCAAAGGTTCTCAATAGGACTGAGGTCAGAGGAGGATGGAGGCCACACCATGACTTTCTCTCCTTTCATCCCCATAGCAGCCATTGATGCAGAGGTATTCTTTGCAGCATGAGGTGGTGCATTGTCATGCATAAAGATGATTTTATTACGGAAAGCATTGTTCTTCCTTCTGTACCAGGGCAGGAAGTGGTCAGTCAAGAACTCTACATACTTTGCAGAGGTCATCTTTACACCTTCAGGGACCCTAAAGAGGCCGACCAGCTCTCTTCCCATGATTCCGGCCCAAAACATGACTCCACTGGCGTCGCAGCCTTGTTGGAACAGGGTGGCCATCCACAACCATCCACTACTCCATCCATCTGCACCATCCAGGGTTGCACGGCACTCATCAGTGAACAGGACTGTTTGAAAAGTAGTCTTCATGTATTTTTCTGACCAATGTAGCCGTTTCTGCTTGTGAGCATTGGTTAGTGGTGGCTGAATGGAAGGTTTATGCACAGTTGCAAGACTCTGGAGGACTAGTCTACACCTTGATGTCCGTGGGACTCCAGAGGCACCAGCAGCTTCAAATATGTGTTTGCTGCTATGTAATGGTATTTTAGCAGCTGCTCTCTTGATCCGATGCATGGATCCGGCAGAAATCTTCCTCCACGTGCCTTTATCTGCACAAACCCGTCTGTGCTCTGAATCAGCCACAAATCTCTTAATAGTGCGATGATCACGCTTACGTTTTTGTGAAATATCTAATGTTTTCATACCTCGGCCAAGGCATTGAACCATTTCATTTAGGGTTGCACCGATACTAGTATCTGTGCCGATACCGGGTACTGCAAGAGTACTCGGTACTCGTGCAGTGCCCCCGATATTTCCCCCAATATCGGAAGCCGGCATTGAGCCGGCATCCGAGGGGCTGGGGAGGATGTTTGAATGCTCTATCGGCATTTGGACAGCCGCCCCTGGAGCTCTCGGCGGCATACTTGCCTTCCTGAGCGCCGGTAAAATTTCTGCGCTTCCACACGTTGAAGGACCCCAGCCGCGATCACGTGGGAGTCCCACGTGGTCGCGGCTGGGGTCCTTCAACGAGCGCACACGTGAAGACTTTTTCGGCGTCGCTCTGGAAGGCAAGTATGCCGCCGAGAGCTCCAGGGGCGGCTGTCCAAATGCCGATAGAGCATTCAAACAGCCGCCCCATGTCTGGTCTGGGGTCTGAGCTGGGGGGGCATTATCCATGATCTGGGGGGGGCAAATATCCATGAGAGCTGGGGGACGTTATGTGTATATATATATATATATCTATCTCGGGGGTGGGGGGGTATATACATGTGAGTTGGGACCATTTTTATATGAGGTCTGTTCTTATTGGAAAGTGGTCACGTGACATACAATAAAAGTATCGGTACTCGTACTCGGTCTTAAAAAAGTGGTGTCAGTGCATCCCTAATTTCACTCATTTCGGCAGCAGAGAGATCCTTTTTCTTCCCCATATTGGTTGAAAATTATGCTCTGCTTTATAATGTGCAACATCCTCCTTTTAGTAGTTTTTCCTTTAATTGGGCTCACCTGGCAATCACAGGTGTCCCAGATTGTTTTCAGTGATCAAAAGAGCCCTGAGAGACAATGCCACCCAGGAGATAAACTGAAAAACAAAATATTTATTCTTTGTGACACTGAAATAGAATTTGCATAATAATTTGGAACAGGAAGTATATAATATATAATATATAGATTTATTATTATTATAATTTTTGTTTTGGGTAAAGACGGTCCAATATTCACCTTCCAGCATCTTGGATCAATGGCTTTCACCAGCAGTTAAGAACCGCGGCCGTCCGCTACGTAGAAGCACATGTTTGTACATTCTTCTCCCACCTCCACAGTCAGGCAGTTTCATGCATCGCATACTGAGCTACTTGAGTAATTCTGACCACTTCTGTAACCCACGCACGCCCGTGGCACGATGCATTCAGCCGGCGTGTCGTCGATAAACCGCCTGGAGGAGGCCTTCATGTTTGGCGTAGTCTCCCTATTAACCTTTTCACATTCATCCTATAGCGCCCCCGAGCCTTCCACACACCTAAAATTTAGATAGTCCGCGTTCCCTCTGGCGGCGTTGCAATGTAAGGGCGCTCACGTGCTACCTCAATTAAAATGCCGGCAGTGTCAGCGCTGATTTTATTTTTATTTTCTTCCTTTTTTTTTTTCGTAACTTTTTTTTGCGACCGGTATTTTTGTCTTTTTCCTTCCTCTTGCGTTTGCCATCGTTGCACAGGCTTGCGGAAAATCCCCTCGATCATCGCAATGTCCTGTCTGCGCGATAAAGTGCGAGCGTTTTGTTGTCTGATTGGGATAGGTTTATCTGTGTAAGAGTCTAAAGATTAAGGGTGAACGTTTTCTCGGTCACCCGGTTATCTGTCTAGGTCTCCCTCCCTCCCCAAATTATCAGCTATTTATTAACCACCTCTCCCTGCTTTGTAAGGGTAGCAAGAACTCCCTCTCGGCAAAAGCTCATTCAGGAAGTGCCTGGACTGAAAATTCGGCCGGCTTTTAATATTTTTGTTACAATACAAGTTGCTTTAAAAAAATTAAAGACTCACACTATGCACAAGTGTATGTAATATATATATATATATATGTTAGTCTAGATGCCAAAATCCCTACGTACTGCTATTTTCATGATAAAAAGCCTCCAACCAATAAGGTTAATTATTGCAGAAGTCATTTACACATCCCAGCAATTCAAAGAACTGCATCCCAGAGCTCATGTGCTACATTCCCCATATGCAGCAAGGAACTCTGGGTAAGACATGCAAATGACATCTGTCTCACTTTTTAGCGTCCCAGGTTATTATTAAGGATGCACCGATACCAGCATTTTCACAAGTACTTGGCACTCATGCAAATGCCCCGATACCTCTAGCAATACCTGGAAACCAGCGTTGGACCGGCTTGCTGATATCCCAAGCGCCTGTGCTGCTAGCGCAATGCATTTAGAACATTCCGCTAGCATGACCCTCCGGCTGACTGCGTGACCGTGTCACGTGGTCCTCCGAGTGGTCGCCAGGCTGTGACGCAACCTTCAGTCGCGAGAGAGCGTCACAAGCTGATAGGCTGCTCTAACGTGGTCAGCCGGCGCTCCGAAGAACACGCGGCCAGCCGGAGGGCATGCTAGCGGAATGTTTTTAATGCACCTTTTTGGCCCTCACAGCGTAGCTTCTCCTCTTTGGTTCAGGGACTAATGAACCTGGAAGTCCCAGAGGCTTTTTTGTGTTTACTGTGCCACTTGCGTAGCATAGGGAGCGCAAATTGCGTACCGCAACGCGATTTGCAAACTTTAGGCACATGTGCCGCTCTGATCCATTACGGCCTTTCTCAGACCGATTGCGACAAGTAACTTTGAACTTGGGGTACCTAGTGAACCTAGAGATGTGTTTGGGAGGTGCAGGCCTGATGTTTTATATTATTTCCCTGCCCTTTCTTGTGTTGAAGTCACCCTGTGCCTACAATTCTAGGTGCAGGGTGTTTGTGTAGTCTCTGTTGTGTATGATACTGTTACTATTATCTTTATTGTCTATGTGGGACACTGTAGCCCTTTCCAACTCCCCCCTATTGATCTATTGCTATTGATCTATTTTGATGGTATGTTGTGCAATTTGTCTTGGTGTCCAGAGTTAATTCCATCATCTGTCCCCGACACTAAGACACCAGGGGAGGGATTCCTAATGAAGAGCAGCAAGATGCCAGGGTGTCATTTTTCCATTGGCTGCTAGGCCCCTCCTGACACTGCATATATTTAGCGCATTAAAGTCTCCGTTCTGTCTGGTTTAACCTCAAGATCTGCATGCGGCCTCATTTCTGGGCAATGCTATCACTAGAATGCTTTCAGTGTACGATTCCTTAAGCTTCGACTAAGAGCTGGAGAAAGGCACGCAAGACTGCTGGTGGGAGAACGGGGGTCCAGCAAGGGAGCAGCATTAACAGATGCAACCCAGTTTGGGTATGGAGATCTGTTACACTGAACGCCAACACAATTCCCTGAGATAGTGATGTCGGCACGTTCCCTGCCTGCCAACGTCCGTTTTAACTGCGTAGTAACCGGTGGCCAGTAGATTCAAATTCCCCAGCTGCTGGTGACGCTGAGTGAAGTGGAGAAAATTTCTCCACTTCACTCAGCGTTTTAGCAAAAATATTTGCAAAGTATTTTACCAGGAAGGATACATTGAGATTTCTCTCGTTTTCAAGTATGTCCTAGGTATAAAGTGGTCAGAATGTGTAGTGTTCCTTTTTAAGCATCGTCTTCAAACATTACAGAGCCAGGACGTCGGTCCTTTCTAAAATATTACAGAGCCGGGACGTCGGTCCTTTCTGAAACATTATGATGTAACAAATCCAGGTTTCTGGTGGACAAGGGCTACTTAAATTTATAATTTAGAGTGGCAGATTTGAGCAGAAGATCTCTCCCCTTTCAGTTTATAAATCTATATTTCAATTTGGGGCCATTTCTCCCTCACTACTGCACAGTGTGAAGTTTTGGGGTGTGTATATCTGTTTTTGGGGGTAGTTCTATCATTTGAAGGCCTGAGTGTGCCGGCACTGACCCTGGGAGATTCCGACTTCAGCCTTTGTAGATGTTGAGCATAAATTTAAATTGTTTGTGTTTAGGCCAAATTTTTGTGTTGCACCTGATGTTTGTGTTGCGTAGATATGACGTCTCCTGAATCTTTTGGTATGCAAAGTGTGAGGGTGTTTTTTTGCCATTTCCCCCTGGCTGATGGACAGAGCGAAGTTCCAGTGTATAGATCTGATTGGGATAGTTTAATCACTTGATGTTGTGTGTCTGCACGGTCACTGACACCTGGGGAATTCATAAATTAGTTTTTTGGGTTCAGGCCAAATTTTTGTGACGCACTGAAGTTTGTATTACGTAGGTATGACCACTAATACCTGTGGCATTTTTTTTTCTTTGTCTTTTCCTATTTTCATAATTGTAGAAGAGGAGTTAGAGGGGTTTATTCACCAAGCAGTGAATTGGCGAATTGCACTGGAATGGCACAAAATATCTGAACAAAAGCTGGATTTCGGATTGTTACTGTAGCCTCAAATTTGCAAATCTCAACTTGCGTAATGTCCTATTTTATCCATAACTGCATAATTCTAGCATCCAGTTATTGTAGGATTACTCACTTTTTTTAAAAAAATTAAAGTGCTGAATTTTTTTCTCTGTGCATATATGTATATTATATATATACTAGCCTTTGCCCGCGGCTTCGCTCGCGTGGATTTTAGGGTTTGTTAATTGTTTTTAAAAAGAAACTTGAGGTTTTTTTGGTTGAACCCCCCCCCCCCCCCCCATTTGGGATTTTTGGAAAATTGTAAAACACGTGTTTTTTTATTTTTCAAGAAGAATAGAAGTGCCAAATTTCACACCTGTAACATCTTTGGTTTTTGAAATATAGGTATACTGATATAAGTATTCACATCCCTTTCCCCCACCCCCCCTTAACTGGATTTTCGGAAAATGGTAAAACATGTTTTTTTTGGGGTTTTTTTTTGCACGAAGATTGTAAATATCGAATTTCACACCTGTAACATCATTGGTTTTTGAAATATAGGTATAGTGCTAAAGGTATTCATCCCCATTTTTGCCCCCCCCCACTGGATTTTTGGAAAATGGTAAAATACGTGTTGTTTTATTTTCAAGACGAATCTAAATACCAATTTTCACGTCTGTAACATCTTCTGTTTTTGAGATATAGGTATCCTGTTGAAAAGTATTCACCCCCCCCCCCCCCACTTGGATTTTTGGAACATGGTAAAACACGTGTTTCTTTATTTTCAAAAGATTGTAATTACCAAACTTCACACCTGTAACATCTTGGTTTTTGAACTATAGATATACTGATAAAAGTATTCAATTTTTTTTTTATTTTTCAAGACAAATCTAAATACCGATTTTCACATCTGTAGCATCTTCTGTTTTTGAGCTACAGGTATCGTGTTTAAAATATTCAACCCCCTTTTTCACCCCCTTAGGGGCGGAGTTTCCAAAAATCTTTCCTTAGTGGGTGCCTACATCATAAAAACAGTGCACCTTCAAAATTTCACGTTTCTAGGTTAAACCGTTTCAGCTGGGCGTTGATGAGTCAGTCAGTCAGGACTTTCATATATATATTTATATATATATTTATTTTAGGGGTTGAAGGCTGGAAAGTTGTCTTTAAAACAGGTCTTGACAAACCTGCAAGTGTAAACAACAACAAAAAAGCACAACGCCAAAATAATAAGCAAAAAACATAGGGTAATATCCCATGAAGAACAATAAGGCTGGTGTTAGGCGGGCGCACATAGGCGCCCCTACTGATGTGCCTCCCGGTGTCCGTCACAGCGTTGTGATGCTGCGATGGGGCCGGCCACATGCTGTTGCGCAACAGCAAGCCTCCCCGTCGAGAGCGCTACGACGTGCGTTTGGGGCTGCAAAGCGTGAGGATCGGGCCTTACAGCGCTGGGCGCACTAACTGCGCTCAGCGAGGTGGCCAGACGGGCCTCAGAGTGGAAGAAACGTCCACTCTTGCAGACGTTCCTTCTGCTCTTAAAAATGCTTGTCTGACGCCAGCCTTGGTTGGTGCGCAATACAATCGGCAACTCACATAAGCACCATGATTAATACGCCCGTCACCCCCTAATGGTTCGCAGTGACTGAAGGTATATTCTGGTCTGTTTTCTAGAAGACCTCAGGACCATGTAATGAATGAAACGAGACAAATTATGGTGCAGATCATCAAATGTAAACAAATAGAAAAGTATTAACTCATGGAATTCGTAAAAACAGCACATCATGAATTGTTGGTGTCCGCCCAGACCTTAGGAGGATAAAGGTACTGTCCCAATCCAGATGCAAAAGGGCAAACGTCCAGAGCTCAACGCTTTTCGTCCCTTCTGGGACTTCCTCAGGAGCAAAAATGATCATGTCTTACCCTTGGCCATAAGGGTTTATTATATAGTCTACTTAATTGAGGAAATTGACCAAGTAATTCGTCTAAATGTCCTCTATGGCAGCCGCCATCTTGTATCCAACCGCGCATGCACCAAGCTTCTCAGTCCACTCGTGGCGACACATTCTCCATCGTTCCGGCTCATCGCAGTGACCTCACTTCCCCTCATTGATCTCTCGCGGGGTACGTGTCCTATTACTCCGGAACCCTGCACGGATCCGCTGGTGCAGGTTCTCCACATTTGACGTGCCTGCACGTCCCTGACGCCATCTTTCAGCAGGGCAAACACCTGGCAATCTCCATTGGAACCTCCCTAGACCTCATATCGGAGTACTTCTCCTAATAAAACATTGATTAGAGTGACCTACACGGACCTACTAGCCAGTTGTGGTCCAGTGCACTGATAAACATAACAGTCGCCCGATTTGTAAAATGCCAAAAACCTTAGAGGCCAACTGCAATTTTTAGGAGCCAGGCAATATTTTGCTTTGCAGAGAATACAAGACATTTATGAACCGGTTGCAAAAATCTTAAGAGAGTTTAGCTACCCGGTCCCTGGGTTTTCGCACGGAGCCTCGGGGTCATCGGATGCAGCATAGTCCTTTGCGCTTGTCTTGGTTCATGGTTTATTCTTTGTGATTTCAGGTAACTGCACATGGGGAATGAATTGCCGCTTCCTCCATCCTGGAATGAACGACAAGGGGAATTATTCTCTGATACCCACCCAGGACCCCTTCTCGTCGAACGGCACCCAGCAAGCCGGCACTCAGCCCGTGGTGCCCCCGAATCCCTGGGTAAGTTCTTCTAATCCTCATGACCTTGGGACTCGTCGTTCTGACCACCTTCAAGCCATTGAATTAAACGAGCAGTGGTAGGAGCCACCATGCTGTCGACTGGCATCCCCGGTTAAATGTCTACCTTCACACCGACCACCTCTGCCGAAATCCATGGTTTGGTCGGCGGCTTTTTTTTTTTCTTGCACTCGTCATTATACAGATTTATTTCTTGGAAATCCAGTAGAGGTGTAATGAAAAGGCAGTAGGGCCAATATATGGAGGACATTCAGTGCCATCATAATTATAACACAGTGACTTGGAGACTCCTATTTGAAAGAGATGCAAATACTCGCCTCCGAGTCTTATTAGAATTCAAACTTCCGTCACACACTAGGAAAATTCAACAGCTATGTAGAACTTTCTAGAAAAATGCCCCTAAATGGAGGAATATTGAGCCATTTCTTCAGGTTTTTTTGAATATTTATCATTCTACCCATTTTCTTTTTGTTCCTGTTAATCTCTCTGTGCTTCTTCTTACAGGGGGCTCCGTCCACAGATGGGCTGCTGCCACCTCCCCCCACAGCAGAGCCCCCCACAGAAAGCGCCTGGGAAAGAGGGCTCCGACACGCAAAGGAGGTGAGTGGGTCAGTGCCGCAAGTGGATCGGAATGTGACTGTAAGGACGTCGGTGTATCAAAGATGCACCATTGCGTTTCCTAGAAGAGTGATGGCGAACCTTGGCACCCCAGATTTTTCGGTTACCCATTTGCCATGATGCTTAGTCCTACTTTTTGGCTGGCTGAGCATCATGCGACACGTAGCTTAGAAACATCTGGGGTGACGCGTTTCGCCACCACCGTCCTAGAAGGATGGGTATCGAATCGATTAAAGGAAATCGCCCCAGGGTAACCCTGGATGCTCGTTTGTTTCAAAACCACCAGTCAGTGATACCTTGGAGAGAGTATTGTGAAACGTAGCTTTTTAAAAACCATACAGGGTCCAAACTTAGCTACATCTGCTCTAGGGGATACATCTGGATATTTATTTTCCCTCCTTGTTTTTGCCTTTCAGGTGCTTAAAAAAGCCACCATGCGCAAGGAGCAGGAGCCGGACTTCGAGGAAAAGCGGCTGACTGTCACCATTGGCGAGGACGAGCAAGATTTCGATAAAGAAAATGATTATTTTAGAGACTGGAATTACCATATCACCAGAGAAGTCCGAGATGCCGGGTTTGTAGTCGTTTCAGTGACCCCTTTTACATATGATACGATTATCCATGTTTCTATAGCGTTAAACGTTTCCACCGAGAGTTACAAGAGCTGAAAAAAATGTGTCCATCGGGTTCAGCCTTTCACATATCCCCTACTGCTGTTGATCCAAAAGAAGCAAAAAACCCAGTCTGAAGCGCTCACCAATATCCAACATACTGGGAAAAAATTCCTTCTTGACCCCAGATGGCGTCAGATTTCTCCTTGGATCAAGAAGCTTTTACCCACATATTAAATATTATAACCCTTAATATTCTGTGTCTGCAGGAAGTCATCTAGTCGTTTTTTAAAAGTCTGTACAGACTCTGACCCAACCACCTCAACAAGCAGAGAATTCAACAGCTTTAGTGTTTTCACTGCAAAATTTTCTTTTACACTAAGGACAGGGGAATTAAACTGAATTCCTGACAGAGCTGGAAACCCGAGACAGAGGAGCTTACAATCTAGAGATCTGGATATCTCGTACCTCGCTATGCTAGCGGTGGCTGCGCTTGTAAAGCTCTGCTGCCCAACATGCGGCATAAATAGCCTTAAGTGATGGTGAAACCTCTAAAACACACACTGTGCGTCATAACGTGTGAATTCTTAAAGGGTTCTACCCACAATTCATTAATGCATTGAAGAAAAAAAAGGTATAATTGACTTACGCTCAATCCGTGTTCATGCAGACACTCTGAATGCTTGTTCTTGGACATCATGGCTAAGCCCAGACCATTCTGGTCTCTCCGATTGAGCGCATCCAACAACCGAGAGCTGGAAGATCTGTCACACTGTACAGCACCGCAAGCTGGCTTGCTACGCGTGCTGCAACTTAAGTTGGGCATGACCCTTATTGGATGCTTCACTGTTGCTCACTACAGTGGCCTGCCGCCAGGATAAGGCTGCTGTCACACAATCGTTCATGAGAGCGGAAGGAACGCCCATGAGAGTGGACGTTCCTTCCACTCTGATGCTCGTCTGGCTACCTCGCTGAGCGCAGTTAGTGCGCTCAGCGCTTCAAGGCTCGATCCTCCTTTTGAGGATCGCGCTTTGTAGCCCCGTCCTACATCCATCGTAGCTTTTTGATGGAGGCTGAAAGCACGTCCAGTGGTAGCGCACACTACACGGTGTGGCCCTCACTGTCGAGCCATCACAAAGCTGCAACGGACATGGGGAAGAGCGATCACACTGACATACTCAGTGCGCTTGTGTGACCGCAGCCTAAGCTGTGAGCAGAAGAGCCATCCTGCAGGACATCCTTCTGCCTGCTCTTTGCGCTTGATTGCAGCCCAGTGTGCTGACAAGTTAATACGCCACCATCAAGGCCAAATGGACCTCCACCCACGGAGCTGAAGCATGGCTCCACCTTGATCTTGAAGACCAAGCCAAGTGCACCTGGGCAGCACCGGTTTGCTTTGAGAGCGATGGGGTTTATTGACTAAATCGGATATTGTAATGTCAGGGCGCCTGCAGGTTTTAGAGATTATCACAGCGGAGGTGGAGATTTCTTTCATTCTGTTATATATATCTTTATTTTCCATTCATATACACTCATATATATTGATCGATGGCCGAGCACTCCAGCTTCCACAATCACAAATGCCCGGTGCCTACCATTCAGCTCGATAGGATATAGAGTTTGAAAGGATGGTGGCGGCACTCCCGACTATTAACCAAATAACAATTTATTCAATGATAAGTCAACGTTTCAGCCCCAATACAGGGCTTTCCTCAGGAAACTGAGGAAAGCCCTGTATTGGGGCTGAAACTTTGACTTATCAGTGAATAAATTGTTATTTGGTTAATAGTCCTGGAGTGCCGCCACCATCCTTTCAAAGTATATGTGTGTATGTATATGTAAAATGCTATCCTGGCTTTGCTTCACCCTCTAATCTCACCTTTTCTAGACGTCAGTAATTTGGCCCGTGCGGCTTATACTTTATGTAGTCTGCTCTTTACATAGTATTTTACTTCACTTTTTGTATTTTTAATACACGGTAAATTCCATTGATTTTGTTATGGTTTGTATATTCTTTTGTATTTATAGTTTTACATTATGGGATTTTTTTTCTCCCATAGCAAAACAATGTTGTAATGCATACAATTTTACAAGAAAAGTCAAACGTCATTACCGTTTGAATACACTGCGCATCATCCTTTCACCTGACAGATTACGTTCTTGGAGCTCACCATTGCATATTATCAGTTTTTCTTGTTTACTAAGCAAGCTATAAAGAAAATAGTAAAGTTTATACAAGGCCGGTAACTGGCCATGGTACGTTCAACAACATCATTAAGTACTTCAAACCCTTTAAGCAGCGTTCAGTAGAAAATGTAATGCTGTGATAAAGGTCATATAGTGCAATCACACTCTACAGAGCACACAAATCCCATATATAGCAGTGATTTGTTCACACTCGATAGAGCACACACACTGCATAGAAGAATGGACTTATTTTGAGTTCTGAAACTTTGTAGGCAAATGTTTTGCTCAAATTCCACTCTACTCACTCTGTAGCAGAGTTATTTTGTCATACTTCATAGAGCAATGACTGGCTCGTTCCAATGAGCACTCACACGTCAAAGAGCAATAATCTTCCCACACACCACAAATCACTGATTCATAGAACAATGGTTTTCTCTTTTCAATAAGCATTCATATTCCACAGACCTCTCACTGTTCGTAGAGCAATAATTTTCTCACCCTCTAGAGAACACTCAAATTCCCTAAAGCAATGATTTGCTTCATTGAGCACTCTCACTCTGTAGTGATTTACCTGCTCAATTCGTGGAGCATTTGCCTTTCGTTAAGCAATAGTTTTCCCCGCCTGTGTAGCACTCACTCTTCATAGAGCAGTGGTTTGCTCCATCCGTGGAGCATTCACACTTGAGCAGTGGTTTGCGCCATCCGTGGAGCATTCACACTTGAGCAGTGGTTTGCTCCATCCGTGGAGCATTCACACTTCAGCAGTGGTTTGCGCCATCCGTGGAGCATTCACACTTGAGCAGTGGTTTGCTCCATCCGTGGAGCATTCACACTTGAGCAGTGGTTTGCGCCATCCGTGGAGCATTCACACTTGAGCAGTGGTTTGCTCCATCCGTGGAGCATTCACACTTGAGCAGTGGTTTGCGCCATCCGTGGAGCATTCACACTTGAGCAGTGGTTTGCTCCATCCGTGGAGCATTCACACTTGAGCAGTGGTTTGCTCCATCCGTGGAGCATTCACACTTGAGCAGTGGTTTGCTCCATCCGTGGAGCATTCACACTTGGGCAGTGGTTTGCTCCATCCGTGGAGCATTCACACTTGAGCAGTGGTTTGCTCCATCCGTGGAGCATTCACACTTGAGCAGTGGTTTGCTCCATCCGTGGAGCATTCACACTTCAGCAGTGGTTTGCGCCATCCGTGGAGCATTCACACTTGAGCAGTGGTTTGCTCCATCCGTGGAGCATTCACACTTCAGCAGTGGTTTGCTCCATCCGTGGAGCATTCACACTTGAGCAGTGGTTTGCTCCATCCGTGGAGCATTCACACTTGAGCAGTGGTTTGCGCCATCCGTGGAGCATTCACACTTGAGCAGTGGTTTGCTCCATCCGTGGAGCATTCACACTTGAGCAGTGGTTTGCTCCATCCGTGGAGCATTCACACTTGAGCAGTGGTTTGCTCCATCCGTGGAGCATTCACACTTGAGCAGTGGTTTGCTCCATCCGTGGAGCATTCACACTTGAGCAGTGGTTTGCTCCATCCGTGGAGCATTCACACTTGAGCAGTGGTTTGCTCCATCCGTGGAGCATTCACACTTGAGCAGTGGTTTGCTCCATCCGTGGAGCATTCACACTTGAGCAGTGGTTTGCTCCATCCGTGGAGCATTCACACTTGAGCAGTGGTTTGCTCCATCCGTGGAGCATTCACACTTCAGCAGTGGTTTGCTCCATCCGTGGAGCATTCACACTTCAGCAGTGGTTTGCTCCATCCGTGGAGCATTCACACTTCATAGGGCAATGGTTTGCTCAATCTGCAAAGAGTTCACACTACACACATAAAGCAATGGTTTGCTCGATCTGCAAAGAGTTCACACTACACACATAAAGCAATGGTTTGCTCGATCTGCAAAGAGTTCACACTACACACATAAAGCAATGGTTTGCTCGATCTGTGGAACACTCACGTTTCATAGAACAATGGTTTGCTCAATCCATGAAGCGCTCACACTTCATAGAGCAATGGTTTGCTCGATCCATGGAGTGCTCACAATTCATAGAGCAAAGGTTTCTTCGTTCCAAGCGCTCACGTTTCACAGAGCAATGGATTGCTTGATCTTTGGAGCACTCGCACTTTGTTTGTAAATGAAGTGTTGGTTTAGTCCTTAGATAACCCCCCCTGTGAATAATGTATGCTGCTTGAGCACTTTGCACAGAATTTTCTCCTCCCTTTCCATGTATCCTCAATGTAGAAATTAGTGAGCCAGAAGAACTTTCACCACCTCCCTTTTGGTGAATGATATGGAAGTTCATTAATGGGTATTACACCTGGTCCCAAATTGGTCCAATAAGAGGCGAAAACTATAAGGGCAAATTCAAAACTCTAAGGCAAAAGACAAGACCAACCTCTTCAAGGTCCTTGATCACCAGTTCAGTCTGCCACTCTTTGAAGTTTGCCTTCTTTAGTAGAACCACCTGGTCATTGACCCAGTTATTAAAAGACGCGTATTTAAAAACAATGTGCCAAACTAGATGTGTTTCCAATCCGGATGCGGCCGATTTTTGAATGCACAGAATTCAGCGGCCGCTGTGGAATTCTATGCTCCAGTTTAATTGCGGAAAAATAAGGGTTAGGGTTAGAGTTGGAAATTGGGGTTAAGGTTACACTTAGGGTTAGATTTAACCCTTAACTACTTCTCCATTTTTGCTTTATATTTAGGTAACACATTCTGTCCCTTCTTTTGATGTAAACACCAACAGAAAGGGCAGAATCTGTTGCCTAAAAAAATGGAGGTTACACCTAACCCTAAATTAACATTAAGCCTAAAATAAGCTCAAATGGTAACCTAACCCAAGTTAGCCTAATTGAATAGGTTTCCAATTCAGCCGCAGCCGAATTGGCGCATCATTTTTTATTTTTTTTTAAGGTTTTTGCGAATCAGAGCAGTAGAAAAGACTCTTCCGTTGTAAAGCAATGATGTAAGCCATCGTATATTCCGGTTTAAAGCCGCCCGCAGTTGATGTAACCTGATAACATAAGATTTATGGACCATTACAGCTCATCATATCCACATATGGCCATGTGTTGGACAGTGATATGTTTGAACTTTGAGTCTTGGAAACCATTTCCATTTATAGAAGGGAAACACTGGAGTAGGCCGCCACGTGCTTCCGTCACTTTAGTTTGTTTTGCTGTTAAAGCTTTTATAGATGCACCATAAAGGGTTTTAATGGCCGGCAAACGTTTGCACGTCCTGGGCCTCTCCGGTTTACGGCACGATTTGGAATTAGAAAAGTTTTGGTTTGGGGATTTTTTTTTTTTTTCTTCCCCTGTGGGGTTAAAAGTTGAAGACTGCCTGGACGAGTTGACATGTGAATGCTGTAAAAGTACTAGAAGTCGTCGTTTCTGCTGGATCTCACGCACGTGGTGCGGTTGGGTGTTTTTCCATTGCCCAAAAATCTCAGATCTGCACAGAAATGGAAAAATACAACTTTCAGAACATCTTATAGGCTGAGACCACTAGGTCCATGTCCGAGCCTTGGAAGACAAGCTTCCATGATCCATTGGGCATTGCCCAAGCAGGTTGTTGCTGGGTTGATGGGAATTTGGGTTGGCCAACTGATACCCATCTGGTTCTTGTATCTGTGCTCCCGCAAGGGATTTCCAGCCTCTAGGGTGGTCAGCATACATGGGTGTTGGTGCTCAGGGCAGCTGTATGGCTTCTCGTTGTTGACATGATGGACGTTGACTTGGTGCTGGTTCTTAACTGGTTCTTTCATATTTTGGTCTCTGCAGAACTGAGCCATATGCAGATCCATACTACGACTTGGAAATGGAGCGATTCTGGCGCGGAGGTCAATACGAGAACTTCCGCGTCCAATACACCGAAGCCGAGCCATATCGTTACCGGGTAAGTGATATCTGGCCTTCAGGTTGGGAGGTGGCTTCGGCAAACGAAGATCTCATTGTCTCATTGTATCCTGACACTGTCATTTCTGTATCTTCTGTGAAGGAACGAGAGCGCGAGAAGGAAAGAGACAGGCAGCGTGACAGAGAGAGGGAACGAGAGCGAGATAGGGACCGGGAGCGCCGCCAGAGGGAGAGGGAGCGGGAGAGAGAGCGTGAAAGGGACAAGGAGCGCCAGAGGAGGAAAGACGACTGGGAGAGGGACAGGACCAAAAGGGATGAGAAGGACAGACATAAAGACAGAGAAAAAGACAAAGAGAAGGACAAAGAAAAGACCAAAATAAAGTCTCCTCTTCTTCCAAGGTAGGTGGAGCATGGAGATCACGAATGGTCCCCGCTGTCGGCTGGGTTCGGCGCTGCACTCACTAGGGTTCCCGCCCTCTATTATGTTTGTTTTTCTTCTCAGATTGTTTAATAATATGATTAATGTGACGGAAGGAGCATGTTCTCTTCCATTTGCTCGGCTCAGTCTGCAGGAGTCGTCCGCTCGCCGGGTGCTGCTAACGATTCGTTTGTGTGTAATTTTTCTTGAACGGCTTCATGGCGGGATATTCAAGAATCCAGATGCAGGGCAGCGTGAACAGCTCTCCTGTTTTAAGAAGAGTTTCCTAACTCGCCAGGGTTTCACCTGTAAATGCCGTGATGAATTCAGTCACCTGAATGTCGCTCAGGTGTGAAAATATCCCAACTGCGTCTGCTGTGTCATCGTGTCAGATCAGCTGAGCCGCTACTTCCTCATGTTTCCGAATTCAAAGAATGCGTGTTCTTTCCAGGTTTAACAAATCTTCCACAATCACAGCCACACATTGTGCAACGCACGACTGCTCACTAAATCACAGCCACACATTGTGCATCGCACGACTGCTCACTAATTCACAGCCACACATTGTCCATCGCACGACTGGTCACTGATTCACATTCACACATTCTGTTGTATGACTGGTTACTAACGCATATCCACGCGTTCTCCAATGCACTAAAGGTCACTAGTTCACATCCAGGCATTCTCGTTCACACAGCTGGTCACTAATTCCCATTCTCTATTGCACGTCTGGTCTCTGCTTCACATCCACACGTTCCTGCCTTCTGCAGAGCAGACTGTGGGGAGGCAGATAGAATTGGGACTCCCTGCCTCCCTTCCCTCTTGTCTAGCAGGGATTGCATGGTCTCTGGTTGCAGCTGTGGCTCTAGGACCCCAGTCTTGCATTATTATTGCAGCTGTGACCTTGGGATGTTCTGCCTCCTGCCGGTAGATCATAGAGATTGTAACGAAGCCGTCGTCAAACTTTCCCACTCTGGGCGGCCAGTACTGTACACGGTCTGTACTTTCCAAGCTTATTATGTGGCTGTTATAGACGTGTGTTTTTCCCCCTTCACTTCACTCATTCATTGTTTGACAAGCGTGGTAATGGACTTTTTTTTTTTTTTTTTTTTTTTAAAGCTGTCATTCTTCCTGGTGTTATGATATCATTAATGTTTCCTTAAATTGCTTTCACTTTCCCGCGGGTCATGCTCGCTCTGTGCATCTGTTTATATACAGGGGCTGACTGTTTCTTTCTCGTATTGAATTGATTTATTTTCGGTTTGCCAACATTGGGCTCAGGTTTTTTTGTTTTTCACGATCATTTTAGTGTGTTTTTTTTTTTTGTTTTTGTGTAAGCCATAAAAGGGGTTTTCCAGCCACAGTGACTATTTGGGTGAATTTAATCTTGCCTTATTTTCTTCCTACAAGGGGTTAATGCTGGTTATCTAGCCGTCTCCAGCATTCCGCAGACACAATCGTGCTCCTCCGCTCCCTGCATTCCTGCATAGCGGGACCTCTGATATTCTGTGTGCAGGAAGGAAGGGAATTAAGATCAGGTTACAGAGGGATAGAGGAAAACAGAAACCTGATGCGCAGTTGAAAGGAAGCAAGAGCTACATTGTATTTGTGTGTGTAAAATACACAACACACCACACACTCGCTCATTTGGAAACTTTTTAGAACACTTACAGGCACATCATACGATTTAACAAGTTTGTATTGGGTAGATGGAATATATTTAGGGCACAGCTGAACCCTACTTTAAATGAAGAGCATCCCTGCAGTGAGTTTGTGCTGGATAACCCGGGGACCAGATTTTGTGTTTTGTAATGACTTGTTCTAGCAGCTTTATTAAAAATGCATGTTTGGGTTGAGTGCAGCCATCTAGTTAGGTGTGTGTGTTGGTTTTTTTTTTGTGTGTGTGTGTAATTTTAATAAACCTGTATATATAGAGTATCTGACAGGAGTGAGTGCACCCCTCACATTTTTGTAAATATTTTATTAGTCAGGTCCAGAAATATTGGGACGTTGACACAATTCTAACCTCTTTGGCTCTATACACCACCACAATGGAGTTGGAATAAAACAAACACAATGTGCTTTAACTGCAGACTGTCAGCTTTAATTGAGGGTATGTACATCCAACTCAGGTGAACGTGTAGGACTTACAGCAGTTTGCAGATGTGCCTCCCACTTGTTAAGGGACCAAAGGTAATGGGACAGAATAATAATCATAAATCAAACTTTCCCTTCTTAATACTTGGTTGCAAATCCTTTGCAGTCAATCACAGCCTGAAGTCTGGAACGCATAGACATCACCAGACGCTGGGTTTCATCCCTGGTGATGCTCTGCCAGGCCTCTACTGCAACTGTCTTCAGTTCCTGCTTGTTCTTGGGGCATTTTCCCTTCAGTTTTGTCTTCAGCAAGTGAAATGCATGCTCAATGGGATTCAGCTCAGGTGATTGACTTGGCCATTGCATAACATTCCACTTCTGTCCCTTCAAAAACTCTTTGGTTGCTTTTGCAGTATGCTTTGGGTCATTGTCCATCTGCACTGTGAAGCGCCGTCCAATGAGTTCTGCAGCATTTGGCTGAATGTGAGCAGATAATATTGCCCGAAACACTTCAGAATTCATCCTGCTGCTTTTGTCAGCAGTCACATCATCAATAAATACAAGAGAACCAGTTCCATTGGCAGCCATACATGCCCACGCCATGACACTACCACCACCATGCTTCACTGATGAGGTGGCATGCTTAGGATCATGAGCAGTTCCTTTCCTTCTCCATACTCTTCTCTTCCCATCACTCTGGTACAAGTTGATCTTGGTCTCATCTGTCCATAGGATTTTTTTCCAGAACTGTGAAGGCTTTGTTAGGTGTTGTTTGGCAAACTCTAATCTGACCTTCCTGTTTTTGAGGCTCACCAATGGTTTACATCTTGTGGTGAACCCTCTGTAATCACTCTGGTGAAGTCTTCTCTTGATTATTGACTTTGACACACATATACCTACCTCCTGGAGAGTGTTCTTGATCTGGCCAACTGTTGTGAAGGGTGTTTTCTTCACCAGGGAAAGAATTCTTTGGTCATTCATCACAGTTGTTTGCCATGGTCTCCCGGGTCTTTTGGTATTGCTGAGCTCACCGGTGCGTTCCTTCTTTTTGAGAATGTTCCAAACAGTTGTTTTGGCCACGCCTAATGTTCTTGCTATCTCTCTGATGGGTTTGTTTTGTTTCTTCAGCCTAATGATGGCTTCACTGATAGTGACAGCTGTTTGGATCTCATCTTTAGAGTTGACAGCAACAGATTCCAAATGCAAATAGCACACTTGAAATGAACTCTGGGCCTTTTATCTGCACATTGTAATTTGGGTAATGAGGGAATATCACACACCTGGCCATGGAACAGCTGAGAAGCCAATTGTCCCATTACCTTTGGTCCCTTAACAAGTGGGAGGCACATCTGCAAACTGCTGTAAGTCCTACACGGTTCACCTGAGTTGGATGTACATACCCTCAAATTAAAGCTGACAGTCTGCAGTTAAAGCACATTGTGTTTGTTTCATTCCAACTTCATTGTGGTGGTGTATAGTGTCACGACCACTACGCGCGCTGCTGCGAAAGACGCCGGGTTAAGCCACTCACTATCTGTCTATCCTAGACCCAGATAATGACTGCGTGGACAAAATCCCTGCACGCTCTCTTACCTATCCGTCTCCGCACACTTTCTATTGCAACAGGTACGTAGAGCGCGATACAATGGTCCCAGGATTGCAATGCAGTACTAGTCTTCTCTTGAATCAGGTAGTGACTACGTTTTCTTAATCCCTGGGCCCACTTTCTTATTCTATTAGTTACGCTGCCACCAGTTCCCCTGAACACTACGCGTGTTGCGGCTAAGGCGCAGGACTAAGCAACCCACTATAGGTCTATCCTAGACCCAGATAATGACTGCGTGGACAACAATCCCCGCTGTCCCCAGCGACCGCAACTCACAATTTCGTAGCTACTCGAGCTTAAAAGAACAAGCAATACTCCAGTCTCTTCAGTTAGCATGGATCGAATATCCGGCAGAAAGCAGATCTTAATAAGGAATATTTATTATGATATAGAAAAATTTATCACAGTCTATTTGTTATAAAAACATGGATATGATAAATCAATTAATTACACATTACACACAAACCGCAAACAAATAAAAGGGGAGATAACAGCAGATCCTAGTTACTTACAATATACGCTAGACGATCGGCCATAGGGAGGTTCTATTAGGAGCTGGCAATATTCCCTCAATTCTCGATTGACTTTCAAGGAAATAGCCCCCAAGCTCATGCTTGATTCAGAATATATATAGGGCTGCCCTTTTTCCAAGTACAGCCTCCTAGCTGGTAGAGCCTTTGCCTACAATTCCAAGAATTCCTCTCTCCTGGGCACGCTCAGTTCATTTCTTCATTAATTTTAATTCCCTGGTCTATCAATCATCTCCCAGAGACCACCTCTAGTGATCAAAGGATGTGATTGCTTCTTTGATATGCGGTTGGGGTGCCGCTCCGGCTGCGTCTTCTCCCTGCCATGAGCAATTGCCCCTCTTGCCTGCTGGGTAGAACAAAAAGGGTGATTTCTTTAATTCACACCTTCGCTGACTTCACGGAGAAAATGGTCACTGACCTGTTAATTGTTTCCTCCAGCAGGCTGGAAGCGCAGGCATTGATTTACTAGGACAGCTGAGCAAAATGGCCTGCTATCTATGGATAGCCATAGAAATATATATACATATATATATATATTCTATATACCGAGAGATAGGTATGTCTACCTGTGACCTATAGAGCCAAAGATGTTAGAATTGTGTCGATGTTCTGGACCTGACTGTATATCTTTTCATGTGACAACACTGAAGAAATTACACTTTGGTACAATGTAAAGTAGGGAGTGTGCAGCTTGTAGAACAGTGTAGCTTTACTGTCCCTCAAAATAACTCCACACACACAGCCATTAATTTCTAAACCGCTGCCAACAAAAGGGATTACACCCCTAAGTGACAATGTCCAAATTGGGCCCAATTAGGCATTTTCCAATTTGGGCGCAAAGTGTGAATATTTTGTGTGGTCACCATTATTTTTCAGCACTGCCTTAATCCTCTTTGTCATGGAGGTCACCAGAGCTTCACAGGTTGCCATTGGAGTCCTCTTCCACTCCTCCATGACGACATCATGGAGCTGGTAGATGTTAGCGACATTGTGCTCCTCCACCTTCCGTTTGAGGAGGTCCCACAGATGCTCAATAGGGTTTAGGTCTGGAGACATCAGGGGTGTGGGAATCCTATCGCCCGACGCCCGGGACATGAAGATCCGGGCACCGGACAAGTAGTTGTTTTTTTTTTTGTTTTTTTTAGATGCAGTCTGTTGGGCAAGAAGCCTGCAGGACTGCGGGTGTGTGTCCCGACCGCGAGGGTGTGGCGTCCTTCGCACCTGGCTGCTGTGCTTAGTTCATGCGATGCTCCTGCCGAGCCGGATCGGCGGCTACATGTTGGCACGTTGCTCATGGCGCTGTAGCTGATCCCTGCCCGTACCCTGAGCCTCGCCCCCCCCCCAGGTAAGCCACTCAGTCCCAGGGGGCTGGGCTGCCATTTCCCTTCTCGGTGTCCCTGCCGCTCCTTCTGTAAAGTGTGAGCATGGCTCCCTGTAGCCTGTCCGAGGACCCCTCCCGGAGCCCGGCACCTCCTCTCCGCCACCCTCGGGATGCGGCTGCCCCGGGGGCTGCCGGCTTTTCCTGTGGCTTTTCGCCCTGTCCATGTCTCTACACTTGGAGCTGCGCTCGAAGCTGAGGGGGAGCACGGGGAGGCTCACACGGGACCCCAGCCACGAGGCGAGTGACTTCCCACAGCCCCGGAAGACTCCGCCGCACCTCTCCAATCTGCAGCCACTGGGCCTTCTAGACAGACGCCAGGTGCGTGTCCTGTACCCTGACCCTACTCCCGGCACTGCTACTCCCAGCATGCTCTGCCACGCCACTAACCATGCACTACTACTCCCAGCATGCCTTGCCCGAGCCACTAACCATGCACTGCTACTCCCAGCATGCTCTGTCCGAGCCACTAACCATGCACAGTGCATGATTAGTGGCGAGGACAGAGCATGCTGGGAGTAGCAGTGCATGGCTAGTGGCTCGGGCAGAGCATGCTGTGAGTAGTAGTGCATGATGCACTACTACTCCCTGCATGCTCTGCCCGAGCCACTAGCCATGCACTTCTACTCCTAGCCATGCACTTCTACTCCTAGCCATGCACTTCTACTCCTAGCCATGCACTTCTACTCCTAGCCATGCACTTCTACTCCTAGCCATGCACTTCTACTCCTAGCCATGCACTGCTACTCCTAGCCATGCACTGCTACTCCTAGCCATGCACTGCTACTCCTAGCCATGCACTGCTACTCCTAGCCATGCACTGCTACTCCTAGCCATGCACTGCTACTCCTAGCCATGCACTGCTACTCCTAGCCATGCACTGCTACTCCTAGCCATGCACTGCTACTCCTAGCCATGCACTGCTACTCCTAGCCATGCACTGCTACTCCTAGCCATGCACTGCTACTCCTAGCCATGCACTGCTACTCCTAGCCATGCACTGCTACTCCTAGCCATGCACTGCTACTCCTAGCCATGCACTGCTACTCCTAGCCATGCACTGCTACTCCTAGCCATGCACTACTACTCCTTGCACAGCTGCAATGTGTGTGTGTATATGTATGTGTGTATATATATAATTATTACACACACATTTCAGAACTCCTATATACACACACACAATCAAATAATGTTTAAATAGAGGTCTCATAACAGCCTAGAGAGGCAGCGTCACATCTGAACATCTGACACTGCCTCTCTAGGCTATTATGAATGAAGAACTCTATTTTGTTGAAATTATTTTTCTTATCAGGACAAGTAGATTGGGCTACCACTTAGTCCGTTGGTCAAGTAGATTTTTTTTTTTTTTTAAATTTCCACACCCCTGGACATGCTTGGCCAGTCATCACCATTACCCTCAGCTTCTGTAGCAAGGCAGTGGTCATCTTGGAGGTGTGTTTAAGGTCGTTTTCATGTTGGAATACTCCCCTGCGGCCCAGGCTCTGAAGAGAGGGGGATCATGCTCTGCTTCAGTATGTCACCGTACATGTTGGCATTCATGGTTCCCTCAATGAACTGTACCTCCCCAGTGCCGGCAGCACTCATGCAGCCCCACACCATGACACTCTCACCACCATGCTTGACTGTAGGCGAGACACACTTGTCTTTGTGCTCCTCACCTGGTTGCCACCACACAAGCTTGACACCATCTGAACCAAATACCTTTATCTTTGTCTCATCAGACCAGAGGACGTGGGTCCAGTAATCCATGTCCTTAGTCTGTTTGTCTTTAGCAAACTGCGGCCTTTCTTGTGCATCATCTTTAGGAGAGGCTTCCTTCTGCGATGACGGCCATGCAGAGCAATTTGATGCAGTGTGCGGCGTATGGTCTGAGCACTGACAGGCTGACCCCCCCCCCTTTCAATCTCTGCAGCAATGCCGGCAGCACTCGTACATCGATTTCCCAAAGACAACCTCTGGATATGACGCTGAGCATGTGCACTTAACTTCTTTGGTCGACCATGGCGAGGCCTGTTCAGAGTGTAACCTGTCCTGTTAAAGCGCTGTATGGTCTTAGCCACCGTGCTGCAGCTCAGTTTCAGAGTCTTGGTCACCGTGCTGCAGCTCAGTTTCAGGGTCTTTGCCACAGTGCTGCAGCTCAGTTTCAGGGTCTTGGCCACAGTGCTGCAGCTCAGTTTCAGGGTCTTGGCCATCGTGCTGCAGCTCAGTTTCAGGGTCTTGGCCATCGTGCTGCAGCTCAGTTTCAGGGTCTTGGCCACAGTGCTGCAGCTCAGTTTCAGGGTCTTGGCCACAGTGCTGCAGCTCAGTTTCAGGGTCTTGGCCACCGTGCTGCAGCTCAGTTTCAGGGTCTTGGCCACCGTGCTGCAGCTCAGTTTCAGGGTCTTGGCCATCGTGCTGCAGCTCAGTTTCAGGGTCTTGGCCACCGTGCTGCAGCTCAGTTTCAGGGTCTTGGCCATCGTGCTGCAGCTCAGTTTCAGGGTCTTGGCCATCGTGCTGCAGCTCAGTTTCAGGATCTTGGCCACCGTGCTGCAGCTCAGTTTCAGGGTCTTGGCCACCGTGCTGCAGCTCAGTTTCAGGGTCTTGGCAATGTTCTTATAGCCTCGGCCATCTTTATGTAGAGCAACAATTCTTTTTTCCAGATCCTCAGAGGGTTCTTTGCCATGAGGTGCCATGTTGAACTTCCAGTGACCAGTATGAGAGAGTGAGAGCGATAACATCAAATTTAACACACCTGCTCCCCTTTCACACCTGAGAACTAATGAGTCACATGACACAGAGGAGGGAGAATGGCTAATTGGGCCCAATTTGGAGATTTTCACTTAAGGGTGTACGCACTTTTGTTGGCAGCGGTTTAGGCATTAATGGCTGTGTGTGTGTTGAGTTATTTTGAGGGACAGAAAAGTTACACTGTTATACAAGCTGGACACTCACTACTTTACATTGTAACAAAGTGTAATTTCTTCAGTGT
Source organism: Leptobrachium leishanense (assembly GCA_009667805.1). NCBI lineage: Eukaryota > Metazoa > Chordata > Amphibia > Anura > Megophryidae > Leptobrachium > Leptobrachium leishanense. The sequence continues at coordinate 8,405,073 of CM019072.1, read as the reverse complement.
TGTCACATGAAAAGATACAATAAAATATTTACAAAAATGTGAGGGGTGCACTCACTCCTGTCAGATACTTTATATGCACATTTCTATATTTATGTTGGTGTTGGTTCCAGTCAGAGGGCCAACTAATCAAGAATGGAAATCGTTAACTATTAACGTTACTAGCAGTGGTTCTCAACCCTGGTCCCCAGGTTCCCCATACAGGCCAGGTTTGCAGGATATGTGAAGCACAGCACAGGTGATTTACTGCTCAGTGATTGCAGGATACAGTCTGCATTTCCCCAAGGTGATCCTTAACAACTGGCCTGTTAGATGAGGGTCCTTAGGACCGGTTTGGGAAACCCTGATGTACACCATTATCCACCAAAAACCTTCCCTGGTGGACCTTCAGCTCAGAAGAACATACCTGTGGGATTGTAAATACATTTTAAGTGATATTTGGTGAGAGCAGGAGCTCCTACAGAACAAGGTATCCTCATCTGCACCTCTATTCGGGAGAGACTCCGTTCTTGCGACACTACCTACAAAATCCACGGGCGCCCAACTGTTAGATGTACATCAGGACCAGTGTTGGGAACCAGTGGCATACAGCACACACAGTGTAGAGTCAGACTGCGTTACACTTTAGTAACTTCAGACACTCCTTCGGAGCTGGTTGGAGAAGTCGTGCCGCTGCTTTACTCGCTGTGATTTAGTTCTAGGGTTTTGTCGTTACACATAACCAGTTTGTTTATGAACTATAGCACAGACCCTGGGGTAATGACACAGAGTGAGGAACAGTACTTATTGATGTTTTATCCTTCCATGGAGCTGAAGTCCGTTCTGTGCCACCACCCCACCTTCTCTGCCTTCCAGTCTTCCGTCTGGTCCCTTCCCTAAAACGCCTTCCAATCTCGTCACACAAACTCCCCCTCACCCTTGAGTCCGTTGCCTTGCCCAAATCTTGTCTCTTCCCCAACTCGATTTGTTCATGAAATCTATTTTAACCTCCCTGGCAGTCTAATTTGTGTGAAAAGCCGCTTCTAAAAGCGGTCTATTCCCCCCCCGAGGTATTCCCGAGTGTGGCTCGGGGTTAAATTCCTATGTTGGAAGCGGTAACCCTGAGCAACACTTGGGATGCCGCTGGATACATCACCTCTCCCTGCGCTCCCTCGATGTCCCCAGCTGCCGACGACGACTGCGACCTTATACTTCCTGGTTCCTTCTTCGCGTGAAGGAATCCAGGAAGTAAAACGCTGCGATCGCCGGAGGAGACTGCAGAGATCATCGAGGGAACGCACGGAGAGGTAATGTACACAGCCCGAGTGTGTCTCGGGGTTACCGCTCTCAGCCGTGAAATTTAACCCCGAGACACACCATGAATAACCGTCAGGAAGGTTAAGGGAGTCCCTGCACGCAGCGGCCCGTGGACTGACCTCAGCCCCATTTGACTGATATCGCTGTGTGAAGTGGAAGCGTTTCATTCTGCTCACATAGTTGTCACTCGACAGATGGATCTGAAGATCCCCTCCTGCCAGGGACCGATGGCCACCTATCTCTCTACGAGTAATGGAACGCTCATTAGCCCAACGCCTCAAGCTCGCTGCCTTGGTGTCTTTTTCTGCCTTTTGATTCTGACCTAACATTCTCTCCCCACGTCCAGACAGTGACCAAATCCTGTTACTTTCAACTCAAAAACATTGCCCGCGTCCGCCCTTTCTGACACTAGATACCACAAAGGTGCTGGTTCATGCTCTTATCATTTCACAACTTGATTATTGCAACTCGCTCCTTATTGGCCCCAACTCCCGTTTTGCCCCTTTGCAATCTGTAATGAATGCAGGCACCAGGGTTATGTTTCTCACCAGATGCACCTCGCGTACCTCCCCCCTCTGCCGGTCCCTCCATTGGCTTCCTGTACGTTTCAGGATACAGTTTAAAATACTGACGCTCACGTTCAAATCACTCAATAACTCAACCCCCTCCCTACATGTCTTCGTTACTCCACAAGCACGTCCCGTCTAGACAACTCCGGTCAGCAGGTGATCTCCACCTGTCATCTGTCTACAACCGCTCGGCCAACTCTCACCTCCAAGACTTCTCACGGGCAGCTCCAGTCCTGTGGAATGACTTGCCTCGCCCTATCAAACTCTCCCCTGATCTTCAGGCCTTCAAGAAATCCCTCAAAACCCATCACTGATGCAACTCATCCCTCTGCTCCTTCATGATTGAAGCCGCTTCGAAGGCCCCACCATTCCCAAACCACTGGCACTAATGATCCTGACGTCCAGTAAAATTCCTCCTGGCTTCCTCAACCCCCAATCCCTCTAGATTGTAAGATCCTATGAGCAGGGCCCTCTACACCTCTTGTTTCCATCTTATGTCCGTCTATATATATCTTGTTCTCTTTGGTTATTGTAAAGCGCTGCGGAAACTGTTGACGCTACATAAATGATGATGATGATGATGATAATAATGTCGGCACGCTTTCCATGCTGACATCTTTTCTTTCTGAACGTTTGCAGCAGCGAGCCTTCGGGGATAAGGTAGATGTGGGCTGGTGCTGCACCAATAAGGAACTCTTTTATGTTATGTGCGAAAAGTATGCGAGATACGCAATTTACGTATGCTACACAGTTTGCGTAAGAGCCTCCAGGGACCTCTGCATTTTGGAAGTCCTGAGCCAAAAAAGGAGTATGTAAACCTCAAAGCACAGATTAAACCTGTATTTGGGCAGATGCTGTTAGTAGTATTTGCCCAATATTTAATAGGAGGGGGTGAAATTCCTTTTTAGTAAAATCGACTTATGGAAATAGCTGTAGACTTAAAAGTGTGTGTGTTTTTATTTAAGATTGCGGCTCCTGGGTCTCGCCACAGCACAGCCGTACCTCCAAGGTGCCCCAGGCTTCGCCTTTCTTCTCGCGGCAGGCCTGGGCACAGTATGTTTGCTCTGTGCGGAGCGAGGTGGTGTACGTGTGAAATCACTTCTGGCTGCTCATACATTAATCCTGACATTCCAGTCATTGCTGTGCGTTTGTGTATTTTCCCGAGTTCCTGGCGGCTTGCCCTGAAACGCTATATTTAGCTGCGCTATTAATAGAGCCACATCTCAGCTTCTAAAAATAAACTGCAGCGGCATGTAAATAGGAAGAGTTTGTTTTACCGGTAATTGGCCTGCGAGGCGCCGTGCCAGCACATCCATGGCAGTGCAGGGATTCACCAACTGTCATGTCTGGACTTGCTGGACAAATAGTTTTGTGTAAAATATATGTATATAGTGATGGTCGGTAGCGACACTCTGGGTCTTTTGAAAATAAAATTTTATTTTGAGTCTGCAACCTGGAGACTTACTTTCATCAGGATAAAAAGTGTGTGTGTGTGTCTTTTTTCTTAAATAAAGTTTGGGTATATGTACATACCTATTGCCATCATTCCTTCTAGGGTTGTACCGATACTAGTATTGATATCGGTGCCGATACCGGGTACTGCAGTACCCCCGATATTTCCCCCGATACCGGAAGCCGGCATTGAGCCGGCTTGCCGACATCCAAGGGGCTGGGGCGGCTGTCTGAATGCTCGATCGGCATTCGGACAGGCCCTGCAGCTGCTCTCCGCGATAATTACCTTCCTGGGCGACGCGGGGAAAGTCTTTGCGCGTTGCGCTCGTTGGAAGGACCCCAGCCGCGATCATGTGGGACCATGTGATCGCGGCTGGGGTCCTTCCAACGAGCGCACACGCAGAAGCTTTCCCGGCGTCGCCCAGGAAGGTAAGTATCGCGGAGAGCAGCTGCAGGGCCTGTCTGAATGCCGATAGAGCATTCGGACAGGCACCTGGAGCTCTCCGCGATACTTACCTTCCTGGGCGATGCGGGGAAAGTTTCCCCGCGTGCGCTCGTTGGAAGGTCCCCAGCCGCGATCACATGGTCCCAGGTGATCGCGGCTGGGGTCCTTCCAACGAGCGCAACGCGCAAAGACTCTCCCCGCGTTGCCCAGGAAGGTAAGTATCGCGGAGAGCTCCAGGTGAGCTGGGGGGGGGGGGGAGGAATCCATGAGCTGGGGCATATCCCATAAGCTGGGGCATATCCCATAAACTGGGGCAAATCCATGTGTGAGCTGGGGCATAATCCCATGAGCTGGGGGCATTTTTATATGAGGTCTGTTCTTACTGGACAGCGTCACATGACATAAAAAAGTATCAGTACTCGGTATCGGTGAGTACTTGAAGAAAAGTATCGGTACTCGTACTCGGTCTTAAAAAAGTGGTATCGGTGCATCCCTAATTCCTTCCATAGCGCCTGTTAGTGACTTGTGCAGACCTTCTCCACGGGGTTTAAAAGACACTATAGGGTTAAAAGGTAAGGGGTTAAAGATTATCCTCCTGCAATCCCCCTCCTATTTTAACCCTTCAACTTCCTTTAACATATCCCTGTATCTAGCTCTGGTCGGTCTCTGACCTCTGACGGGTATGGTATGCTTCCAGCTCAGCATGTCACGTGACCACAGGGGAGCTGAGCCCTCCAGCCAATGCAGTGGCTCTCAGTGCAGGAAGCCTTTGATACCATTGGATAAGGCTGGTTCCCAAAGGTCTCGAAGCCCTGAAACCTGAGATGAAGGCTCCCTGAGCTGAGGGTCTGGGCAGGATTAAGCTCCTGCATTGCGATGGCTGAATTAGCCCTCCAAACCCCCCTCAGACGGGGGAGTGGGAGCTCACACCACATTAGATTGAGTGTCCCTCTGAAGAGCAGAAGACATGGCCAGTAGATGTCTTTAAATAGTCAAAAGCGTCCTGTGTCAGTGCTCTGTATACGCGTCATTGCAGCGAGCGCGCCTGTACTGTCAGAGTTTGACCTTTTGTGTGATTTTTGCTTTATTTTCCTTTTATGTATAGAGCTGTCATGAAGCCAATCAGTGCAGCGCTTCCTCTTTTCTGCCTGTACAGTCACCACCTGATGTGGTTCTCCATGTAGCGTTTTTTTTTTTTTTGCTCTACTTTTGTCTCTTGTGTTGTGTCTCCTGTATTGTTTTTGTGTGTGTTGCTGTTTTTTGTCTGCCCGCCTCCTTGATGTGTGACTCTGTTAACAGCTTTATGTCTGCGCTTGTGTCTTTGCCACTTGTCGCTTGTATCCCACACTGTTTGTCTTGCGTATTTGTGTCTATTTTTACCGTATTTTCCCCCTTTTTCGCTCCAATATCGCAGCCATACGTGACCTCACCACATCCAGGTCCACATCAGGTTTACTCCAAGTGTATTTACTTTTAATGTTTTGTTATTTATATGTTGCAGTTTGGTACTGAATACAAACGTTTACTTTACACTGTTTGTTTGTTTTGTTATTGTTATCACATCGCTACGTTATCGCACCATCAAGCACAGGAAGAATACATTTAAGTCGCCCCCTCCCCCCTCATTTATGGCTCTGAAAGGGATATTAGCTGTTTACTCTGTCCCTGTGCCATTTCTCAGTAATGGTGCCCGCTGTTCTCAGTAATGGTGCCCGCTGTAGTGCTTTTATTCCGTTGGTGCCCCTTTTTCGTGCCAACATAATTTTGGCCCATATAACCCTCTTCCAGCAGAACGAAGATACAGGTGCTTATATTGGTGTGAGCGTTTGCAACCATTTAAACCAGGGCTGTAAAACTCTGCCCTCCTGGTGTATCTGAACTACAACTCCCATGATTCACTGGCCATCTGTTGCATTCAAAGCATTCTGGGAATTGTAGGCATCAACAGCGGGAAGGGGGATCGTGAGTGACAGCGCTGATTTCAAACCTCAAAACAATTTATTGTGTCTGTTTTATGAAACATTGTTATCCAATGCTTTACGCATTCGTGCTGGCGCTGTGCCAGGGGCTGGCGCTGTGGGTGGTTGTGCTCCTTGACGGCTGCCATTATTTCCTATCCAAGGTCAGAGGTGCTGTGTCTAAAATTGGCTCTTGAAGTGACTAATGCCCCAGGTCATGCGCTAATTGCCAGTTGTTGAGCGTTTCAGACTGGGCTTGGCATCCCCAGCCTGTGGGCACTCAGCTCCGAACAATAAAACAATGCGCGGACGTCAGGCGATTACAAGAGCATTGGCACGCCATACGCCAGCTGCAGGCACGCAACGTGTAACTTTAAATATCTATGGCGTTCCTTATTTATTCTTGGCCAACTTTGGATTTCACTGGCCTGTAGGCGTGCCCGCTGTGTACACAGGGCGCAATATCGGCCCTCGACCTGCTGATGCAACCTCTTTCCTGTTATGTCATGTGTTCATCTTGCAGGATTTTTGATTTCCTAAAGAAACAAACACGCCTGCTTGCTGTTGTCTTAAAAGGAAGGGGGGTAAAAAAAAAACCAGCTGGATGCCTGCGAACTCCTGAACTTTTTCTTTCCCGTCTGTATGAGCGAGCCTCATGGCAGGGAAGCAGGATCTGTGATGTAAGACGTTGTATCATCAGACGCTGCGCCCTCAGGTGTAGGGATGAGACTGGCGAGGCAGGATTTCACGGCTTTCTGACCTCTCACCTACTTTAATTCACCGACATGGGTGAAATAACATTTTGGAGGTAAAAAAGGATGGGTGAGGGGTGGTTAGGAGGTCACGGCCTTAAACCCTAACCTTAAGGCGAGGCTTTACAAATACGGGACTGACTCCTAATATTTTACCTCGGGCTCCCCCATGATTTGGTTTATTGTGTGTCAAAATGTAATGACGCTGCACAACTTGGCACTAGGTGGAAGAGCAGCCACTGGAAGAGGGAACAGCCTTACCCGAAAACAATATATCCAAAACGAATGTGAAGCAGGCTGCACCCAATTATAATACCAAATAAAGCTCTGAATAACAAACCTGCAACATTCTCGCAATGCTTTGATACCTGATTAAAGCGGAGGTGCGAGAACGTTGCATGTTGTGGTTACTCTATGAATTCTTAATCCCAATAATTCTGTCTGTCTGGCATTGTGGGCGCGCGTCTGTCTGGCATTGTGGGCGCGCGTCTGTCTGGCATTGTGGGCGCACGTCTGTCTGGCATTGTGGGCGCGCGTCTGTCTGGTATTGTGGGCGCGCGTCTGTCTGGCATTGTGGGCGCGCGTCTGTCATTGCGGGCGCGTCTGGCATTGCGGGCGCGCGTGCGTGTCTGTCTGGCATTGCGGGCGCGTGCGCGTCTGCCTGGCATTGCGGGCGGGCGCGCGTCTGTCTCATTGCAGGCGGGCGCGCGTCTGGCATGGTGGGCGCGTGTGTCTGGCATTGCAGGCGTCTCTGGCATTGCGGGCACGTGTGTGTCTGGCATGGCGAGTGTCTCTGGCATTGCGGGCGCGCGTGTCTGTCATGGCGGGCGTGTCTGGCATTGCGTGTGTCTGTCATGGCAGGCGTGTCTGGCATTGCGGGCACGTGTGTATCTGGCATGGCGGGCACGTGTGTGTCTGTCATGGCGGGCGTGTCTGTCATTGCGGGTGCGCGTGTCTGGCATTGCGGGCGTCTCTGGCATTGCGGGTGCGCGTGTCGTGTCTCTGGCATTGCGGGCGTCTGGCATTGCGGGCGCGCGTGTCGTGTCTCTGGCATTGCGGGCGCGCACTTGTCTGTCTGTCTGTCTGGCGCTGCGTATAATCCATTATTGGGCAGTTACCGAGGTGGAACCTCTTCTTTCTCGATGCACGTTTCTGGTGGAGTCGGTAGATCTTTCCGTGGGGTAGCCTGGCACTCTATATTTTGTGATGTCATGATATGGCGCGCTGAGGTCAGGCGAAGTCGTGGCTTCTAGCTGTATAATTTGTTGTTATTATGGCCATGGTAATGCTGCCTTTTAATACGGCGCGTGGAAATGACCGCTCGTAAAGGTATCCGAGCCGACACGTTATTACTTCACTCTGCGATGGACGTTTGTTACACAAGGGCCACAAATGCTTGTGTTTGCACCACGTTATCTTTCCCATCACTGTGTATATGTTTGTGTTATTACTGGTGTGGATACACTCAGTGACTATATTATACGTTTATATTTAAAAGAGATTTTTAATGTGACTTAATCATTTTTTATAGTCCCTGAGTGCAGTCACACCACTTTTTTTTTCAAGACTCGTGCACCGGGGCTTGTGTATATGGATACTTTTTCCTTATTGCCCTCTGGCTAGTGTGTGTGTGTGTGTGTGTGTGTGCACACATATCAAGGCTTGGCAGGTTCATAGCCCAGGACCCCCGAAGAAAGTGTGGGCTTTTATAACGCAGTGTACGATAGCTGGGAATACTCTGTATATAAGTTTGTGTGAAAGTCTTGGAGCCAGTGGCTACCTGCTTTCTGAGTTTATCTCCGTTTTCTCGCGTGTATGTGTTGTAGCTGTGCTTTGTTTGTTTTTCTTCTCGCTTTTCCCCACCAGGAAACATTTGTACGTGTTGTAGCTTTGTCTCTGGCCGGAGTGTCCACTGTAAATCAGTTCCTAGATAAAGGAGAGGAGTAATCGGCTGATGGCAGAGATAAGAGCAGCTTCTTTGACGGTAATAAAACGTCTCGGCTGTATTAAGTAGTGACGTCGGCCAGCTCTGACCTTGTGTTACAGGTTCAGCCAAGTTCCCTGTTTGTATCTAGTGCAAGAAATGTCAGATTGTGGCGGCTCGCCTCGTCCAGATAATGACAATCCAGCGAGGCTTTACACCTGGTTTAGTCTGATATTTCACACAAAATGCTCTTTCTTCTGGGTGTTTAATCCCAATATTAACCCTATTGGGTGCGGCTGGTTTCTCGTCCTGAACCTCTATCCATTTAAAGTATCTCATGCAGAGTAGGTTTACGCTCTTGGAGTCAGATTCAACCGATCTCCGACATTATTTACCGTCCATCATTTTGGCTGTATGTATCTCCATCTGTCTGGTGGGCTGATTCCCTCCCTATGTCCTGTTCTGTGTCTCTTTCTCCCTCTGTCTGTGTGTGTCTCTCCATGGAACCAGCCAGCCAACTGCTCCCTAGATACAGCCAGCTGCCCTTGTCTCTGCACCTTGGGTCCAGCCAGCTGCCTGCACCTTTCTCCCTAGGTCCAGATTCTGTGTGTCTGTGTCTGTCTGTCTGTATTCTGTCTGTGGCTGTGTCTCGGTGTGTGTGTGTGTGTGTGTGTGTGTGTGTGTGTGTGTGTGTGTGTGTGGCTGTGTCTCGGTGTGTGTGTGGCTGTGTCTCGGTGTGTGTGTGGCTGTGTCTCGGTGTGTGTGTGGCTGTGTCTCGGTGTGTGTGTGGCTGTGTCTCGGTGTGTGTGTGGCTGTGTCTCGGTGTGTGTGTGGCTCTGTCTCGGTGTGTGTGTGGCTCTGTCTCGGTGTGTGTGTGGCTCTGTCTCGGTGTGTATGTGTGGCTCTGTCTCGGTGTGTGTGTGTGGCTCTGTCTCGGTGTGTGTGTGGCTCTGTCTCGGTGTGTGTGTGGCTCTGTCTCGGTGTGTGTGTGGCTCTGTCTCGGTGTGTGTGTGGCTCTGTCTCGGTGTGTGTGTGGCTCTGTCTCGGTGTGTGTGTGGCTCTGTCTCGGTGTGTGTGTGGCTCTGTCTCGGTCTGTGTGTGGCTGTGTCTCGGGCTGTGTCTCGGGCTGTGTCTCGGGCTGTGTCTCGGGCTGTGTCTCGGGCTGTGTCTCGGGCTGTGTCTCGGGCTGTGTGTGGCTGTGTCTCGGTCTGTGTGTGGCTGTGTCTCGGTCTGTGTGTGGCTGTGTCTCGGTCTGTGTGTGGCTGTGTCTCGGTCTGTGTGTGGCTGTGTCTCGGTCTGTGTGTGGCTGTGTCTCGGTCTGTGTGTGGCTGTGTCTCTGTGCGCTCCCTGTGTCTCTCCACATTTATTCTTTAGTGTCTGTCTGTGTGTGTCTCTGTGTCTCTCTCTGTATCTCTGCCTGTGCGTCTGTCTCTGTGGCTGCCTGCGTCTCTCCACATTTATTCTTCAGTCTGTGTGCTTGGCATTCAGACAATATCAGCAGGTTTAGAAACATGCATGTAAATATTTTGCATTTTTGTGGGGTTTTTTGGTGTGTTTTTTTTAGTGAATGTCACTTTTCTGTTATTTGCTGGATTCTGTAAATGTCAGAATTGAAAGAAATTTCCTCCTCCTAATCTTGGCTCTGTACCACTTCCACACCACGTCATTTTGTGTATCTCCATTATAAGAAGCCCATTGTCCCCGGCACGCCAGCGGTTAAAAGGTACAGCTCGGGGATCTAGAAGGCGCGTGTGCCAGCGGTGGCTGCTGTAATACTGGATGTAATATTGGAAATTCTGTGAAAAATGACCATCACCGGAGCGTTATGCAAATAAATAGGAAGTGACGGCTCTTGTGTAAGGCCAGGCAGCAGCAGCCAGCACGAGAGGATATGGAGCAATTTTACACCTTGGATTACACGTAACTTCCTAAAATAGCTTCTGCCGGCACACCTCGGAAGGGCGAGGCCTGCTAAACCACCTGCAAGGGGGGTCCTCAGCCCCTCAGCATTTGTGGACTACAACTCCCATCATGCATTTGGCTGCACGGATGGATGAGCATGATGGCACTTGTTTGCTAAATCAGTTACTCCGCTCTCCTCCTCGTATTGGAGGGTAAAACATTTGACCCATGCCGGTAATCGTGGAAAACGTTTAGAATCGATGCAGCAGGAATAAAACGTGTGATTCCTGCGCTCATGGCCTCCAGCGTTTATTTGCTGCAGCTTTATTGTTCCGCAGCACTAGAGCAAACTGCCACGTAAGCGTTATGTCTGCCAGCAGCGCGAGAACCACGGCTTTTTGCATATTTCCTTTCTTCTTGCAGTTTCCGGGGTTTAACCCGTTAGGGACCAAGGCTTTTTTTTTTTTTTTGCCTCGATGCATTTTTAGGACCGGAGCACTTTATGTTCCGTGCAGGCTCGCTTGTGAATATCCGCTTTATTTTGTGCACCCCCACATATTATATAACATTTGGTAAAGGGCAACTTTTTAGTTCTGTCCAATGCATATTTTTATCTAATCATGTTACGTGAAAAAAATGGTGGAAAAGTAAAAAGAAACACTTCCTTTTTATTTTTTTGTGTACGCTGGGACTTGATTTTTAAATCTCGGTCACCTTACCCGAAATGTCTTATCACATGTGTCTCTTCCTCCGTCTCCGTGTCCTCACTCCACACAAAGAGGTGCAGAAAGCAGACACAAAGTAAAGGTTTGCAGGTTTACGTCTTATTCTTGACATGCAAAGGTTGCATATGTTGCTGCCGTGATCGGCCTCCCCGAGATGAGTTCTTGCTCCCCTGACCTCTCGGGCAGTCTGAAAGTCTGCATGACTGTCTATGCCAGGGGTCAGCAACCTTGGCTCCCTCATGTTTTGGGAACTACATTTCCCATGTGGCGGAGTCAGCCTTTGGAGATGTAGTTCCCTACACATCAGGGAGCCAAGGTTGCTGACCCCTGGTCTATGCGGTCACCGGGAGTTAAAGCTCAGTGCCATGTGATGGCATAAACCCTGTACTGATTAAAGGGCCACTATCATCAAAAACGACACCTGAGGACCAATCACGGCACAGGGGGTGAAAACCCAATGCTCTAAGGCTACACCACACACACACACACACACATTCCTGCATATACTTAAAGGGCCAGTACCTCCAAAAAATGCAATGTCCTTATTGTGTTTATTTATGTTGCTGAGATCTTACATGTGTTTGTTTTTCTCTTGTATGTTTCATTAAGATATTTTCCTCAATATGTGTCACTGGGCGCATCCATTGTGTGATATTTTCCTCTGTGTCACTAGGTGCATCCATTGTGTGATATTTTCCTCTATGGATCACTGGTGCATCCATTGTGTGATATTTTCCTCTATGGATCACTGGGTGCATCCATTGTGTGATATTTTCCTCTATGGATCACTGGGTGCATCCATTGTGTGATATTTTCCTCTATGGATCACTGGGTGCATCCATTGTGTGATATTTTTCTCTGTGTCACTGGGCGCATCCATTGTGTGATATTTTTCTCTGTGTCACTGGGTGCATCCATTGTGTGATATTTTCCTCAATATGTGTCACTGGGCGCATCCATTGTGTGATATTTTCCTCTATATGGATCACTGGGCGCATCCATTGTGTGATATTTTCCTCTGTCACTGGGTGCATCCATTGTGTGATATTTTCCTCAATATGGATCACTGGGTGCATCCATTGTGTGATATTTTCCTCTATAGGTGTCACTGGCGCATCCATTGTGTGATATTTTCCTCTATAGGTGTCACTGGCGCATCCATTGTGTGATATTTTCCTCTATATGGATCACTGGGCGCATCCATTATGTGATATGTTGTGTTGTATCCTTTCCATCACTTGCTCGTCACTGTGTGGCTTTGGTCATATAATGGAGTGAATGGGTCAGTCACCGACTCTCATCATTGTGTTGTGTACGATGTATTCAAAGGACATCACATTCTCTTTGAATAACCCTGATGTATGTGTATATATATATATATATATATATATTTTTTTTTTCCCCCAGAAGCCCCCTTATATAAAATCCATGTTAAGGTTGAGTGCCGCCTCTCCTGGTTTTGTGTGTGCGCTTAATATTTTTTATGATCTGCAGTGAACACAACATCTGGATCTCCTGTGCCACCACCTTAGTCTTTTCCTTGGATAGATCCACTGAATTGGTGCAAAGGAAGATGTCAGGAGTCGCACGTAAGGGTGCAGGAATGAAAATCCCTTATTTATTTGTTTGCATTAAGCTCGGTTACCGACCGTTAAAGACTTGAAAAACAATGGCGCCTGGAAGCCACAGACCCGAAAACATTAAAGGGGTTATTCAAAGAGCACCCAAATTTTGGTGCTTTTTCGTTTGGTGCGATTCAAGTTCGCCGACCCTGTGGTGAATTCAGTATTCACAGCAGGGTCCCCGATGTGTGCCGAAAGGATCCTCCGAAAGCAGCCGTCGACCCGTTTATCAGATCGCCAAATACGACCGCAAACTGCCAAACGCAGTCGTCGATCCTTCGAATAGACTGCCGAACGCGGGCGAAAAAAAAAAGCCGATAAGTCGCCGAACAGGGATAAAAAACAACTTTTTATTTTAAAAAATGCATGGAAATAATAAATAAGGTCCTACGAATAATAAAAGGTCTGTCACGGGGGCGGGAGGGGGGCCCCATTTAAAAAAAAATGTCACCTAAAGAAAATCAGACTTTTTGCTGCAAATGAAAAGGTTGAAACAAACAGTTGAATAAAAAATTAATAAAAACGGGGATATTTCTTTTACATTGAATCCTGTGGGATACGCCTGGGGAATGAGAGCACCAAAAATCTGGGCATTTCGCCAACTTTTAGGTGCTGTTCGGCGTTCTATGAATAGATTAACCGTTACTTCTCTATGGGGAATATCACTGTCACAAAGTCGCACCGCATTTCCCTGGCAATTTGCCAATATTTGGAGAATTCACAACTTTCTGAATAGCCGAATTGCACCGTACGGGGAAATTCACCATTCGGTGCAATTTGGCGCTTTGTGAATAACACCTTAACTCTGTATTTTCTACAGAACCTATGGAGAAAGATTTGCGCTCTTAGAATCGTGCGTTCGGATCCTACGTTTCCTTCCTGACCTTGCTATTAATTTGTGGAGCCTTGTCGCAACACACATACCACATCACTTGTTCAAGATTTCATTTTTGGAAATTGTGTTTATTTTACTCAGAAACACGTGAATGAATGGGACATACTCAATCCTCCGCTGTCCAACTCTCGTAGAACTCAAACACTCGCGTTCTCCAGCTTCGAAACCCTGAAAACAAGATGTAGTTCTTCGAAAACTGTCTGTTTTGGCCTTCACCGGTGTGTCCTTAGCGCTGCAGGAAAATCCTGACTGATGCAATGTTCTGTTGTTGGTCGTATGGGGCTTCTCCTTTCTTACTCGTCTATTATCTCAGCCACCTCCACCTGGCTGTGCCCAAGGCTCGGAGCTTCCTTGCGCCCAATTGGTTTGCAGTGATCAACCTCGCTTCCTCTTCCCGTTTGTGTTCAGTAACCGTGACCTCCATACAGATGAATAAAACAATAAATCTTGACCGATACAATGTCCTGTTATTGGTCGTATGGGGCTTCTCCTTTCTTACTCGTCTATTATCTCAGCCACCTCCACCAGATTTTCCTTCCATGGCGTTTTCCTGCTTCGTGTAACCCGTACAGATGCCTTGTGATGTCTTTACGCTCTTTGTTTGGGGTTTATCTCTGCGAGGCTCATCAAGTCTGCAGCGGTGACACCTTTCTCCCTTACTGACGTATATTTACTCCAAGCCCGACCTTGGACATTATCTGCCACTGGCTGATAACATCTTGGCATTGGAGGCACGAGGCGGCATGTTGTACTAATTAGCAGCCTGTTTACAAAGCAGCGGAATCATTAGGTGTCCTATTCCGACAGCGTAATTGCCGTGCACTATCATCAGTTCGAAAAGCGATGACGGCAGCTTTCATGGCGACTGCTTATTGGACGACCAAGTAGGTTTTGGCGTACGAGCCTTCAAGATTCCTCGTGTCTGCTTATGTCACACCTGAGGAAGAGACGTTCAAGGGTTTAGAAAGTTATGCATGTTTAGTTAACCAATAATAGAGTAATAATGACATGACGACTTGTTTTCAGTAAATGTCCACAGCAGAATCTGTAACCATACACGAGCTCTGACGCCGGACACTCGGTGCTGGTACTGCCATGCTTCGTTTTGGCTCTTCGCGCCAACCTGAAACACCTGAAGCTAACCTCGCCCATGGCACGCGGTTCACGGACCACCGAAACAGCCTTTGTTAGTCAGACAAAAATATGACGTATCAGTCATAAAACAAATCTTGTGCAAATTCTAGGTGTCAATGCTTGGAGGCCATCCATGGCTAATGTTGGTCTTAATGCAGGGTTTGACAAATCCAGTGACTGGGTGACCAGAAACTGCCATCACAGAGCTGAAGCTGCCCCTACACTGCCATCACAGAGCTGAAGCTGCCCCTACACTGCCATCACAGAGCTGAAGCTGCCCATACACTGCCATCACAGAGCTGAAGCTGCCCATACACTGCCATCACAAAGCTGAAGCTGCCCATACACTGCCATCAATGAGCTGAAGCTGCCCATACACTGCCATCAATGAGCTGAAGCTGCCCATACACTGCCATCACAGAGCTGAAGCTGCCCATACACTGCCATCACAGAGCTGAAGCTGCCCATACACTGCCATCACAGAGCTGAAGCTGCCCATACACTGCCATCACAGAGCTGAAGCTGCCCATACACTGCCATCACAGAGCTGAAGCTGCCCATACAGTGCCATCACAGAGCTGAAGCTGCCCATACACTGCCATCACAGAGCTGAAGCTGCCCATACACTGCCATCACAGAGCTGAAGCTGCCCATACACTGCCATCACAGAGCTGAAGCTGCCCATACACTGCCATCACAGAGCTGAAGCTGCCCATACACTGCCATCACAGCTGAAGCTGCCCATACACTGCCATCACAGAGCTGAAGCTGCCCATACACTGCCATCACAGAGCTGAAGCTGCCCATACACTGCCATCACAGAGCTGAAGCTGCCCATACACTGCCATCACAGAGCTGAAGCTGCCCATACACTGCCATCACTGAGCTGAATCTGCCCATAAAATGCCTTTTCTAGCTACTACCTTATCTTTCTTGTTGCCACGCATACCAGTCATGGTGTATGGGGAAAGATATGGCGGGGGGGTTGTTGATGATACTCGGATGGATGAGCATCTCTGTTCACCAGTGCTGCCTGTTTTTGGGATTCTTTGAGAAGTACTGCTGGGTTGGAGAGAGACCTGCTCAGAAACATGTCTCTCCATGCTAGTGCTTTGCCCGTCTTGGTCTTATAATGTCAGTGGTGGGCCAGGTGACATGGCTGAGATGCGTCTCTTCCTCCAGGCATGCCATGCTGGCCTTGAAAGACCTTTATTCGTTTTTGTACTGCGCAGCTGACTAATCCGTTAAGTCTCACTGATCGAGTAGTTGCTGTAACCTTTCAGCACCAGCATCGACGTGTGCCCACATTTCATTCATTCACTTTCGTTCTAAAAATGTATTGTGTTGGCTCGGCATCCCAGAGGGCAGCGCGGCGTTGCTCGCCCGCTAGACACTATCGGATCATAATGTTCTGGGATCGCGTTTGATCTCACACTTGCCACGGACACACTGTAACCTTACCAGCCACGAGGTCAGGTCGGCCAGGCTCCACGGGAGGTGGAAGATGACAAATTACAGTAGTTTACTTGTTAAACACCTGTTGATGTCAGACGCTCCGCACAGGGACGCGTCCACATGGAGGTGTGAAGTGTTGCCTGTGTGCATGGTGACCGTTCATTGGAAATTGAGTGGTTTGACACCGCGTGTTTTCCTTCTCCCGCGTGTGAACCAAACACTCCAAATATCTTCCACTTGGCCAGCTTCCCGCGCTGTGCCTTCCATCGTTACATCATTTCTTAACTTCTGCTTTAAACTTCTCCCTGCATCAGCTTTATTATCTATTTAAGAGTAAAGGAAAATGTGAATCTGGCGCTTTTCTTACTTTTTCTTGCCACTGTAAATATTATGTGAACCCTTTGGGATTACGTGGAGTTTTGCATGAATTGGTCATAAAATGTGCTCTGATCTTCATCTAAGTCACAACAATGTGAAAAACACAGTCTGCTAAAAATAATACAACACAAACATATGTTTTCATGTGTTTATTGAACATAACATGTAAACATTCACAGTGCACGGTGGAAAAAGTATGTGAACCCCTAGCCTAATGACTTCTCCAAGAGCTAATTGGAGCCAGGAGTGAGCCAACCTTGAGTCCAATCAGTGTGATATTATTGGATGTGTTGCTGAAAGCTGTCCTGCCCTTTAAAAACACACACCAGTTTTGGGTTTACTGGTTTCAAGAAGCACTGCCTGATGTGAACCATGCCTCGCAGAAAAGAGCTCTCAGAAGACCTACGATCAAGAATTGTTGACTGGAAAGGGTTACAAAAGTAAGACAGACTGTCTACAAATGGAGAAAGTTCAGCACTGTTGCTACTCTCCCTAGGCGTGGTCGTCCTGTAAAGATGACTGCAAGAGCACAGCGCAGAATGCTTAATGAGGTAAAGAAGAATCCTAGAGTGTCAGCTAAAGACTTACAGAAATCTCTGGCACATGCTAACATTTTTGTTGACACATCTACAATAAGGAAAACATTAAACAAGAATGGAGTACATGGGAGGACACCACGGAGGAAGCCATTGCTGTCCAAAAAGAATATTGCAGCACGTTTGAAGTTTGCAAAAGAGCACCTGGATGTTCCACAGCACTACTGGCAAAATATTCTGTGGACAGATGAAACCAAAATTGAGTTGTTTGGAAAAAACACACAACACTATGTGTGGAGAAAAAAAGGCACAGCACACCAATATCAAGACCTCATCCCCACTGTAAAACATGGCGGAGGGAGCATCATGGTTTGGGGCTGCCTCAGGGCCTGGACGGATTGTTGTCATTGATGGAAAAATGAATTCCAGAGTTTATCAAGACCTTTTGCAGGAAAACGTAAGACCATCTGTCCGCCAAATGAAGCTCTGCAGAGGATGGGTGATGCAACAGGACAATGACCCAAAGCATACAAGTAATTCAACAAAAGAATGGCTTCAACAAAACAAAATACGCCTTCTGGAGTGGCCCAGTCAGAGTCCTGACCTCAACCCGATTGAAATGCTGTGGCATGACCTTAAGAGAGCGATTCACACCAGACATCCCAAGAATATTGCTACACTGAAACAGTTTTGTGAAGAGGAGTGGTCCAAAATTACTCCATATCATTGTGCAGGTCTGATCTGTAACTACAGGAAACGTTTGGTTGAGGTTATTGCTGCCAAAGGAGGGTCAACCAGTTATTAAATCCAAAGGTTCACATACTTTTTCCACCCTGCACTGTGAATGTTTACATGTTATGTTCAATAAAAACATATGTTTGTGTTGTATTATTTTAAGCAGACTGTGTTTTTCAAATTGTTGTGACTTAGATGAAGATCAGAGCACATTTTATGACCAATTCATGCAAAACTCCACGTAATCCCAAAGGGTTCACATACTTTGTCTTGCCACTGTATATGGTTATTAAGGCGTGCTCAATATGGGTCGGTGCTGCAAACTAGAAGGTGTGTGTTTACAACCTCGAAAACACGATTATAATGGAAAGAAAAAAGTACTAACAGTACTTTTGGACTTTTTTTTGCATTTTTGCACACTGATTATTCAGAAAGGATAACAACTGATGAAGCCTATTGGCGAAAGCGTGTTTCTGTTGATCCTATTGATAAAGCACCTTATAAATTGATTTTAATATCTGACTAGCTGAAGGTCAACCTGTTTTATTGAATAATAAATTGATTTTAATTTATTTGCTGCTCTGCTGCTTCTTTTACACCAAGCGAAGAAACCCCCCCCCCCTCCTGGGATATTGTAATAGCTACACCGCAGGACCCCATGCTGAGAGAAGAAAAAGAAATACAACTGAAATAGAAGTATTCTTTAAGCTATATATATTTATCATTATGCAATAATCACTGTTTTGGTTAAATACTAATTCACTTGATGTTTAAATATTGGCCATTTTTGGGTTAAAACCGTGGAAATTTAGTAAGGTGCGCTTGGAAGTACTTTTTTTCTTTCCATTATTATCTATTTAAGTAACATTCTATTTTTTATGCTCTGTATTTACTGAAACCTGTTAAAAAGCACAAAAACCAACAATACGGGCGAACGTGTGCGTTATACAGGCACGAAAAAATGCAAGGGCTGAACTTGGAAATCTTATGTATTGTAATATATGGAGGAGCCCCTAAAAATACACCCGCACACCCTGAATATATGGAGGAGCCCCTAAAAAGACACCCGCACACCCTGAATATATGGAGGAGCCCCTAAAAAGACACCCGCACACCCTGAATATATGGAGGAGCCCCTAAAAAGACACCCGCACACCCTGAATATATGGAGGAACCCCTAAAATGACACCCACACACCCTGAATATATGGAGGAGCCCCTAAAAAGACACCCACACACCCTGAATATATGGAGGAGCCTCTAAAAAGACACCCGCACACCCTGAATATATGGAAAGACCCCTAAAGCACCCGCACACCCTGAATATATGGAGGAACCCCTAAAAAGACACCCATACACCCCGAATATATGGAGGAACCCCTAAAAAGACACCCGCACACCCTGAATATATGGAGGAGCCCCTAAAAATACACCCCCACACCCTGAATATATGGAGGAACCCCTAAAAAGACACCCACACACCCTGAATATATGGAGGAACCCCTAAAGCACCCGCACACCCTGAATATATGGAGGAACCCCTAAAAAGACACCCGCACACCCTGAATATATGGAGGAACCCCTAAAGCACCCGCACACCCTGAATATATGGAGGAACCCCTAAAAAGACACCCACACACCCTGAATATATGGAGGAGCCCCTAAAAAGACACCCGCACACCCTGAATATATGGAGGAGCCCCTAAAAAGACACCCGCACACCCTGAATATATGGAGGACCCCTAAAAAACACCCACACACCTGAATATATGGAGGAGCCCCTAAAAAGACACCCGCACACCCTGAATATATGGAGGAGCCCCTAAAAAAGACACCCACACACCCTGAATATATGGAGGAGCCCCTAAAAAGACACCCGCACACCCTGAATATATGGAGGAGCCCCTAAAAAGACACCCGCACACCCTGAATATATGGAGGAGCCCCTAAAAAGACACCCACACACCCTGAATATATGGAGGAGCCCCTAAAAAGACACCCGCACACCCTGAATATATGGAGGAGCCCCTAAAAAGACACCCGCACACCCTGAATATATGGAGGAGCCTCTAAAAAGACACCCCCACACCCTGAATATATGGAGGAAACCCTTACAAGATGGTGACATTGATTCCAGTATAATGTCTTGGTGTGTTTTACAATTCCCTGTACATCCGGTTTGCTCCCCTTGTGTGTGAAGTGGTTGCAGGTTGTGTATATATATCTCTCTGAGCGATGTCCATGGATTATTTTCTCCCCTGCAGCACTGAGTTGCTGATGCTCGCGGCTCTCTCTGCTTGTATGTCGTGTGGTGTTGGTGTATGATAGTTCTGCCTCTGGTGTTACTTTATATAGTATATTACTCAGCGATGTTGAGTTTTCTCACACTTTCTTACATGAAAAGCTAAAAATAAAGTAAGTTGTCGATCTGACGAGCCTTTCAAAACCGCACATTAAAGATTCAAATCTATTCCAGCCTTCACTCCTACGGGTTCGTCGCTGCCCTCCGTGGGTGGGTATACTATTTTTGACCTTGATTTGTTTTCCCCAGAAAAATGTGTCATTCAAAAAAAAATCCTTGGAACTGACCGCTTATGTTTCACATGGTCTGACCAGATTCAGTATCTAATGAGATCAGATGAGTTTCGTTGCTCCAACAATGTGCAGTGTGTACGAGCAGATCACAGAGCTCTACAGCAATAAAACTCACGCTCATACACACTGCACATTACTGTGAGTTTTATTGCTGTGCAGCTCTGTGATTCGCTCATACACACCGCACATTACTGTATCAGAGCTCCACAGCAATGACACTCTCAGTAATGTGCGGTGTGTATGAGCATATCATAGAGCTCCACAGCAATAAAACTCTCGCTCATACACACTCCACATTACTGTGAGTTTTATTGCTGTGCAGCTCTGTGATACGCTCATACACACCGCACATTACTGTATCACAGAGCTGCACAGCAATAAAACTCACAGTAATGTGGAGTGTGTATGAGCGAGAGTTTTATTGCTGCGGAGCTCTATGATATGCTCATACACACTGCACATTACTGGGAGTGTCATTGCTGTGGAGCTCTGATACAGTAATGTGCGGTGTGTATGAGCGTATCAGAGCTCCACAGCAATGACACTCTCAGTAATGTGCAGTGTGTATGAGCATATCATAGAGCTCTGCAGCAATAAAACTCTCGCTCATACACACTCCACATTACTGTGAGTTTTATTGCTGCGGAGCTCTATGATACGCTCATACACACCGCACATTACTGTATCAGAGCTCCACAGCAATGACACTCTCAGTAATGTGCGGTGTGTATGAGCATATCATAGAGCTCCGCAGCAATAAAACTCTCGCTCATACACACTCCACATTACTGTGAGTTTTATTGCTGTGCAGCTCTGTGATACTCTTATGCACCATATATTACTATATCATAGAGCTCCACAGCAATAAAACTCGCAGTATGAGCATAGCAGAACTCCACAACAATAAAACTCCACACTCATACAGACTGCGCATTGCTGTATCACAGAGCGCCACCGGAATGAAACGTTACACTAGTTACCATGTGTCCAGCTGTGCTTGACTTGTGTGGCTTTGCTGTAATTGCAGAGTTGCACTGGTCAGTGTTGGCGTGTCTAGCCGCACAGGCCAATGTCCTGATTAAGGCTAGCGTCAGACGAACGCAGTCATCACGTCCGTGTCGCCGCACAGTTTAACCTCCGTCGTTGCATTGATTTGTGATTAATAGAGACCAACACACAAAGTACGTGCGCACCACGCAGGTGGCAACGGACGCCATTTAGGCCTCAACGTAAAAGCGCTACAACGGACGCCCAGAGAGCGCCGCGTAGCGGCATGTGTGTGTGATGACGCGGCGTCAGACGCAGCGCATTTGCAACGTCCATCACGTTGATGGTCAGAAGTTTTTTGGTCTGGCTGACTGTACCTGTCCTTTAATTTTAATTACTTTTGTTTCCCATATTTCCCTTTTTTCTATGTCCGTCAAAAAAACAAAAATGGACCGTGTGGGGTCTACAGTATCTTCCGTCAGTACGTCCGTCCGTTACGCACGCAGAGTGCGCTCATCTGACATTACCCTTTGTAAACGTTGCTCTTGTCAGCCGACACTGACCAGCGCAATGTCAGAGTTGAGCTTGTCCACACCTGTTCATGTCCCAGTGAACGGAGCGTCGTGATTGTGTGCGTTGGCCGCCCGACCTCAGAGTGAGACATTGCGTTCTTTCACGTCAGGACATTGTATTCGCGGGACACAGTGTTTGTGCAGTGTCAGAGGGATGGTGAAATGTAAAATCCTGGTCCTTTGGTTGCATTTGTCTCTGACTCTGTCGCTGTTCTTTGCATTGACGACATAAGGATCAGCGACATTTTCTGCCGATGTTCCGCACCCCCTGTGCCTGGACGGGGCAAGTAGGAACAGAATTTAGGCGGTGGATCCAATCTGTCTAGAGACCCATCATGGCTGCAACACTCCATTAAGCCAGGGACGTATCACAGACTGACGTGTCAGCTCCATCGCCCGAAGTATTGCGGAGACTCCCCTGGCGTCCAGCATGGGCCACCACCATCACTGTCAGCCATGAGCCGCTTCCTGGCCAGTGATTGGCTCTCACTGTGGCCACTTGTCAGCAGCCACAGATTTAGTGACCCAGCAGAAGACCAATAAGACATATCTTGGCCCAGTGGCCAACTCGAATCTCTGTGCCACCATGGGGTCAGTGGGCATAATCTCTGGGGAATTAAACAACACACGGTTGTCGCCGGCTGTTTGGAGCAATGGATAGATCTTAAATCCCCATGAAATGAGTTAACGTGCACCTGTCCACGGGAGACTCACCCCTGGCAAAATGTTAATGTTTACGTAATAAACTACAGGCATAATCCCTTTCAAACCCTGCACGCATGCAACCAACCAGGCACTAGCGTGCAAACCCAGCACTCTCCTCTTGCCAAAAAAAATAAATGGGACATGGTCCTGGTTCAATACTCCGAAAATGTTTACCCTGCGAATTTGAGCGCACGCAAAATAAAACGTACACTCCATTATAAAATGTGTATAAACGTGATGTGCGTGCTGCCGCCGCATGATGCTGCCATGTGATGTGCGTGCTGCTGCCACCGCGTGATGTGCGTGCCGCCGCCGCGTGATGTGTGTGCCGCCGCCGCGTGTTGCCTCCGTGTGATCTGCATGATTGGGGACGTGTTTTTGGCACTTCTCTTACCTATTTCTTGAATGGAGATCTCGTGCTTTAAAGGGACACTAGAACCACGTACATAAACTGTAACTAGATTACAAATAAAACCACAGTATAAACCGCCTTACAAAACCATAGTATAAACCACTAGATGCTGTTTTTTTTTTTTTTTTTGTTCTTCAAAGTAATTGCATGTAAAACGAAAAAATTAAAGTTAGGTTTTTATCTCCTGCTTCCATATTTTTGGGATTTTTCCCATGATGCAACATTTACCAAAATATGTGCAAACGCTTCTGTTGTTTATTTAATCTACAGTATTTAATAGTTCATGAGGTGGGGAAGGGAATGGAAGGGACATATATAGAGGAAAATATCACACAATGGATGCACTCAGTGACACATATAGAGGAAAATATCACACAATGGATGCACCCAGTGACACATAGAGGAAAATATCACACAATGGATGCACCCAGTGACACACAGGAAAATATCTTAACGAAACATACAAGAGAAAAACAAACACATGTAAGATCTCAGCAACATAAAATAAACACAATAAGGACATTGCATTTTTTGGAGGTACTGGCCCTTTAAGTATATGCAGGAATGTGTGTGTGGTGTAGTTTTTCACCCCTTGTGCCGTAATCAGTCCTCAGGTGTCGTGGGAATTTTCTGTGAAGTGGCGAAATGGTGTGTGTGTGTGTCAGGACCGCGACACAGTGTTTAATGAAGCAAAGGGGAGATGGATAATTAGAGCGCTCTGATACGGTTTTAATATCTTAATCTGTTTAATGATAAAATGTATCTTTGTGAGCTGCCGGCGCGCCGTGACATCACCTGACTTGGTGTATTATTAAACCCTCAATGATCGTGTTGTGAATCTTTTCTTCAACTTCTCAGCCGTCCAAATGAATCCTCGAAAAAGGAGGCCCCCGCCCCAGTATTGCTCCCTGCGAACCCCGCTGCACCTGCAGCCCCCACCATCCCAGCCGCAGGGGGTCCTACAGGATCCAAAAGGGCCGATGAGTGGAAGGACCCCTGGCGCCGATCCAAGTCCCCCAAAAAGAAACCCGGAATCTCTACCTCGCCCAGTCGAGGAAGGCGGAGGCGGCACACATCGGGCTCCTCAGACTCTGGATCCAACTCGTCAAGGTAAGACTGGACAGCGTGCGCGCTGCCGGTACATCTAACGAACCGGACCTGCCCTATTCATACACTACTATGTACCTCGCATGTTAACTGGGGGAGAAAAAAAAGTGCAATTATGCATTTTGTCAGTTTGACGATTAAAAGCACCCCCCCCCCCCCCGGAGGTGGAAAGTGGTAGATTTTGTGCTGTCAGGTCACACACGGTGACGACACCTATATTTACCAGCACACCTGAAACCGCTGAGATTGTGTAACGTGTGTGTGATTGGCAAATCTGTCCCTGCAGCCAGAGCACACCGAGCAGGAAATGACAGTCACTTTGTGTGATGTCAGAGCCATTACACTGTATACCAATATTAAATATGGTAAAGGTGTTTGCTGGTGGGTGGACGGCTTATCTCACACACTCTTTATATGTTTCCCTTTCTAAGCATGGCGTCGGTGAAAGCGTCACTTCCACCCGGATTGGGCAAGATGTGCAGCGTTTAAAAATAATAAAACAGACTTTCACCCAAGCATAAAAATATATATTTTATTTTCTGAACCAGAGAATGCATGGATCAAAGTGTATATATTCCTGCACCGGAGTGTCAAGGACTGGTGACATGCCGGGCATAGAGAGTGTCTCAAGGAGATAGAATTTTAACCGTATCACATTGGGTTGGCACATGGCCTTGCCAGGTAGTTGTGTCCAATTCGGGCAAAGCTGCATTCTATAGGGCTTCTTTTTGGCACCAGTCGAGGCGTGGCAGGATAAGTGAGGATGGCGAGTGTTTTTGGGAGATTTTAAATAGGCTTTAGTGGAGGGGTATAGTGCAGCTCCATTCCCATAATGCACGGCTGGCTGGTGCATTGTGGGATGCACCTTCTATTTATCATGAAGCGGTGAGGAGTGCTGACTTGCAGAGTAATGGCACGCACAGATTTGTAAACAAAATTTCCCCGGCTCTAGTATTTCGGTCTGCAGTCTATCATCTCGCCGCGGCTTTACCGTAAGGACTGGAAAATCTACATTTTGACCCTGTGAGCTTTGGGTTCATTGCTGTGTGTTATGCAGGAGGCTCTGGTTTTCCAGCGTACTTTTTCTTTCACTGTTAATCCTTTCATTCAGCCGTCACGCACGTTAATTCCAAGACATGCCGGTCTATTCAAAGAAAGGTGAAACTCTGGAGAACTTTTGGAGAAGTGAAAATTCTAGGCCAAAATAGCCAAACCAGAAGAATTCTCCCATTTATCTCACTTTCCAAATCGGCTATTTGGTCTAGATTGTTCTCTTCTCCTGCCAGTTCTCCGGGTTTTCACCTTTCTCTGAATAACCCTGATGGTTTAACCTGTCCCCGGCGGGCCGAGTGCTACATCGTGCATTATTACCGAGACATAGTGTAACCTGTCCCCCAGTGTGCCGAGTGCTACATTGTGCATTATTACCGAGACCTAGTGTAACCTGTCCCCCAGTGTGCCGAGTGCTACATTGTGTATTATTACGAGACATAGTGTAACCTGTCCCCCAGTGTGCCGAGTGCTACATCGTGCATTATTACCGAGACCTAGTGTAACCTGTCCCCCAGTGTGCCGAGTGCTACATCGTGCATTATTACCGAGACCTAGTGTAACCTGTCCCCCAGTGTGCCGAGTGCTACATTGTGCATTATTACGAGACATAGTGTAACCTGTCCCCCGGTGGGCCGAGTGCTACATCGTGCATTATTACCGAGACCTAGTGTAACCTGTCCCCCAGTGCGCCGAGTGCTACATCGTGCATTATTACCGAGACATAGTGTAACCTGTCCCCCGGTGGGCCGAGTGCTACATCGTGCATTATTACCGAGACCTAGTGTAACCTGTCCCCCAGTGCGCCGAGTGCTACATCGTGCATTATTACCGAGACCTAGTGTAACCTGTCCCCCGGTGTGCCGAGTGCTACATCGTGCATTATTACCGAGACATAGTGTAACCTGTCCCCCCGTGTGCCAAGTGCTACATCGTGCATTATTACCGAGACCTAGTGTAACCTGTCCCCCAGTGTGCCGAGTGCTACATCGTGCATTATTACCGAGACATAGTGTAACCTGTCCCCCAGTGTGCCGAGTGCTACATCGTGCATTATTACCGAGACATAGTGTAACCTGTCCCCCCGTGTGCCGAGTGCTACATTGTGCATTATTACCGAGACCTAGTGTAACCTGTCCCCCAGTGTGCCGAGTGCTACATTGTGCATTATTACGAGAAATAGTGTAACCTGTCCCCCGGTGGGCCGAGTGCTACATTGTGCATTATTACGAGACATAGTGTAACCTGTCCCCCGGTGGGCCGAGTGCTACATTGTGCATTATTACGAGACATTGTGTAACCTGTCCCCCGGTGTGCCGAGTGCTACATCGTGCATTATTACCGAGACCTAGTGTAACCTGTCCCCCCGTGTGCCAAGTGCTACATCGTGCATTATTACCGAGACCTAGTGTAACCTATCCCCCGGTGTGCCAAGTGCTACATCGTGCATTATTACCGAGACCTAGTGTAACCTATCCCCCGGTGTGCCAAGTGCTACATCGTGCATTATTACCGAGACATAGTGTAACCTGTCCCCCGGTGGGCCGAGTGCTACATCTCCTGCTTTACTGGAAACGTGTGCGCTATTACCAAGACATAGTGTAACCGGAGTCCCCGGTGGGCCGAGTGCTACATGCTATATGTTTAATTCACATTATGTGTGTTTTATAATTTGTATTTATTTTTCTTTTTGCTCCAGGTCCTCTTCCCGTTCCTCCTCGTACTCCGGTTCCGGATCCTCCCGTTCCTCCTCGTACAGCTCTTATTCCAGCAGATCTTCACGCCGCAGCTCGTTTTCGGGAAGCCGCTCCAGGTCAGTGGTTTTCAGTGTGTCCCGTACATGACATGCTGGATATATTCCCTCCCGGCTTAGAACGCACTGGCAGCAAGCTGTATCAGAGGTAATGGTGTGAAGCTTAGGGATTTTTTGGCAGGTCCCCTTTAAATGTCCGGAGATGCTATACAGCAGGGATGACAGACGCTTTCTTGTGAAAGTGGAAATCTGACTCGCACGACTGGTCGTTCTGGTTCCCGGAAGCTGACACTTCGAGCCCGTGATGATGAAGTAATAACCTCTGTACAAAGAGATGCCGTTTGCATCGTCCTGAGGTTTGCGTGTCCGATGGCATAAATCATACCGTTCGTCTGTTCAGACCGGTGCACTGCTCTGCGTGATCCTTAAAGGAAGCTATGGGGCTTATTCACTAAACCGGCAAATCTCTATATCCTGAAATACCCAAGCTGTGTCTATTGCAGTGTCTGATCTCCTGCCTCCCCCTAATCGATTACTATGATATTAACCCTTAATAAACCCGCACCCTGCCGGCACGAGCAGGTTTGTAGGACATTGTGCTTCTAAGGAAGAAATAGAATTGGTTTCTGGTATTTTTTCTCGAGTCTGAGGGACATGTTTTGTTTCTGTACGCTCCGCGTTCTCCTTCTGCCTGGTGCTGTTGTACAGTTCATGGGGGACCCCCTGGTGGTGATTTTTAACCTCGGCATCGCAGATGTTACAAGGTGGCATGTCTTGGGGGACATCCTTTCACAAAGGTCAGCCCTAACTGATCTAAAGCGCGGAGATTCAGTGTCCGTAAAGCCGGAATCAAAGCGAAGAGCTAGAAATTTATGTGTTTTTTCCCTCTTTTTTAAAATAGAGAATTGCATCCACCACAATGTACCTATATTCAAAGCTTGATCACCTGCTGTTTTTCTGGTCACAGGTCCCGATCATTCTCCTCCTCTCCCTCACCTTCACCGACCCCCTCCCCGCATAAAGCTCCTCCAAAGACCAAAGGGGAGCCTGTGCCTGTGCCTGTGCCTGTCAGTGCTAAGGGGTAAGTACAGCCACCCGCTGTGTTTTCTGTACACATGGCAGCTTAAAAGCACACTCCATTTCCCAACCGAATGAGTGTTGGAACTATATCTCCCATGATGTTCAAAGACATCTGGGGGCCAAGGTCGCTGACCCTGAGATGTTTAACACACGCAACGAGGCCTCCTCTCTGTGCAGTGCACGCGGCCTCCTCTCTGTGCAGTGCACGCGGCCTCCACTCTGTGCAGTGCACGCGGCCTCCACTCTGTGCAGTGCACGCGGCCTCCACTCTGTGCAGTGCACGCGGCCTCCACTCTGTGCAGTGCACGCGGCCTCCACTCTGTGCAGTGCACGCGGCCTCCACTCTGTGCAGTGCACGCGGCCTCCACTCTGTGCAGTGCACGCGGCCTCCACTCTGTGCAGTACATTGCATACAGCAATACCTCTATACTGTGCAGTACATGCCTCCTCTCTGGGCAGTGCACCGTGCGCGCGACGCTGCCTTGCTGTGCAGTGCAGGCGTTGCCTCCTCCGTGACTGCCATGATTGTGCGTGGTTCCCAAGACTTCTTTTCATATGGATTCAGGGAGAAGCCCATCGTGAAGAAGCCTCCTGCTCCACCTCTGCCTCCAGTAACTGTAAAAGCTCCGAAGCCTGTTCCGGATCAGGCGAAGACTGGAGCGGAGAACAGAGTTGGACGGCCAAAAGAGATCACGCGCAAAGCTCCACCGAGAAGGTAAGCCTGGGACTGTCCTAATTCTGCAAAACCTGTCCGTGCCGCGGCCACCCGCTTCACAGTTTTGGATTATATCTCATTTGTTCAGGAGGACGATAAGCGGCAGCATCAGCGGAAGCGCCAGCAGCTTCAGCGGCTCCAGTTCCAGATCCGGCTCTCACTCGCTGTCCTCCCGCTCCTCCTCGGCCTCGCACTCACTACCAGTGTCTGCGACTCGGAAACCCAGGTATGGCAAAGCTCCTCTCCTCAATCTAACGTCCCGACCCTCTGTTTGCAGGGAAATACTGTACAATTTAGCATATCCGCCTTTGGTCACGCGGTGGTGGTGGTGGTGGTGGAACGATCCTCTGATGGTTACCCCGAGCTGCCATTTGATTTTTTTGTTAATTTATTCGATTTGTGTTGTGTATAACCACTCGCAGAGAGCTATAAAAGGGGCAGATTTAATCTTTTATCTACTGAAACGAAAGATGGCAGAGGGGTAACATGGTAACAACTAGGGCTGAAACAACTTATCGATGATTAAAATAGTTGTCAGCTATTTCTATTATGGATTAATCGGTGTCGATTAATCGTCCTGTGTGCAGCACACACTGTTTAGAGTCAAACGTAAATAACCTCAGCTTCGAAGCTGATTGGAGAAGACGCGCCGCAGCTTTACTAGGTATGATTTAGTTCTAGGGTTATGTCAGACACAACCAGTTTGTTTTAATTCTGTTTACAACAGTAGCAGAACTATAACACAAACCATAAGATACTGCCACTGGGTGAAGGAGCTGTATGCCTGTGTTTTATCCTTATTTGAAGCTGGAGTCCTGTGCCACCACCCCACCCTCGCTGCCGCACCCTCTTTGGCCATTCCCCTCCCTTTGGTCTGGTCCCTTTCCCCAAACTCACTCAGGTCCGGTCTTTTATCCATACCCACTCCCTCTCACACTCAGGTCAAGTCACTTGAGAAAAGTCACTCCCTTCCACCTCCAGCTCCCCCCACTCAGTTGGTTCACAAAATTATTTAAAAGGGACACTCTGCGCACCCTGACCACTTTAGCTTATTAACCCCGATTTCATGCTGACATCTATGACCAAGTGCTTGTAGCCGCGTTCATTTGAGAAAGCAAACCTGGGCTTAAGCTGCGCATGCAGCATCAACCCATCCCTCTGACCAAGCACTCGCAGCATCAACCCATCCCTCTGACCAAGCACTCGCAGCATCACCCATCCCTCTGACCAAGCACTCGCAGCATCAACCCATCCCTCTGACCAAGCACTCGCAGCATCACCCATCCCTCTGACCAAGCACTCGCAGCATCAACCCATCCCTCTGACCAAGCACTCGCAGCATCAACCCATCCCTCTGACCAAGCACTCGCAGCATCAACCCATCCCTCTGACCAAGCACTCGCAGCATCAACCCATCCCTCTGACCAAGCGCTCGCAGCATCAACCCATCCCTCTGACCAAGCGCTCGCAGCATCAACCCATCCCTCTGACCAAGCACTCGCATACCTTGTGTGAAAAGTACGTAAGATACGCAATTTGCCAATGTAAATTGCTTATGAAAAAAGGTGAGGGGCTGTGGTTAAAGTTTTTACATAAAACTCCTTTTTAGTAAACAATTTTTTTTCCATTCTTTTTTTTTTTCCGATGAATCGATGAATCAAATTAATAATCAGCCAACTAATCGATTTATGAGAATAATCGTTAGCTGCAGCCCTAGTAACAACGCACAGGTTGCTTCTCCTAGCTCCGTGATATGACACGTCTTGCACACGTATCATCGTTTGGTCCTGCCTGGTACAGGTAACAGGCACAATGTCACACGAGGCTGTACCTGCGGAGGACTCCTATCTGTGTTATAAGGTGGATGGGCATCATCGCTACTGAACCCACAAAATCCACGTGTCGATCGGGACCCCTGACCCCGTAGCAGGGAGGCAGTATCTTCCCAAAATTAAAAGAGGGATCGAGTCGGGGACCGGTTTAAAATGCACCTTGTGCACCTCGTACCGGCCCTGTCAGAATCCACATTCACTGGGTTTTATGATCTTAACGTGTTGACAGTTTGTTTTTTTTGCTCTGAAAAGAATATGTTGTTACGGACTTGTAAAATCTTCCTGTGCCGAATTATGTGATTTTTATGTATTCACCATTCTGTTCACTTGTCTTTAGATCATTGTGATCTTGGTTGTGCCGAATTATGACCCTAACAAAATGTTTTTTGTTTTTTTTTTCCCCTCCTCTTCTTCCTTTTATATCGGTTTCACCTCAACAAGGAAAACGAGGTAAGCCTAAAATACCTGATTTGTGTGAAACGCATGGGCCCATTATGCAATGCGATCTAGTGGAATGTATCACCTGCCGGAATGTTTTTTTATATACAGTATATATATCCTGCTGAGGACACACTGATATGTTTTCCTTTTGAAAACACCTATGCGTTTCACCATGCGCCCGCTTTATGACGTGTCTCTTTATTGCAGCATTTTTTCCCACTGAAGACACAGCAATCCATTCTCCCCTTTATAAATAACTGATATTGGTAGAATTCAACAAATTACAAACACGGAGCAGGGCGTTTATTTTCCCCATATGTAGCACGCTAGCCCCCTCTAATTTACCACCCTACCTGAATAGGCTGCTTCCCCCAGCAATTCCCTCATCCTATAACCTCCGATCCAGGTCCTGCACCTTACTTACAATACCGCAATACAAAAAGAAAGTGGCTCGATCCTCATTTTCCTACAGAACGTCGCAAATATGGAATAACCTCCCAGACGCCATCAAATCTTCCCCCAGTCTAAAGTCCCTTAAGAGCTCTCTATTAACATACCTCGATACAGAATGCGCCTGTAAACATGTAACACAGTGACTATATACAGAATGCGCCTGTGAACATGTAACACAGTGACTATATACAGAATGCGCCTGTAAACATGTAACACAGTGACTATATACATAATGCACCTGTAAACATGTAACACAGTGACTATATACAGAATGCGCCTGTAAACATGTAACACAGTGACTATATACAGAATGCACCTGTAAACATGTAACACAGTGACTATATACAGAATGCGCCTGTAAACATGTAACACAGTGACTATATACAGAATGCACCTGTAAACATGTAACACAGTGACTATATACAGAATGCACCTGTAAACCTGTAACAGTGACTATATACAGAATGCACCTGTAAACCTGTAACAGTGAATATATACAGAATGCACCTGTAAACATGTAACCTAGTGACTATATACAGAATGCGCCTGTAAATATGTAACATAGTGACTATATACAGAATGCACCTGTAATCATGTAACACAGTGACTATACAGAATGCGCCTGTAAACATGTAACATAGTGACTATATACAGAATGCGCCTGTAAACATGTAACACAGTGACTATATACAGAATGCACCTGTAAACATGTAACCTAGTGACTATATACAGAATGCACCTGTAATCATGTAACACAGTGACTATACAGAATGCACCTGTAATCATGTAACACAGTGACTATACAGAATGCACCTGTAAACATGTAACATAGTGACTATATACAGAATGCGCCTGTAAACATGTAACACAGTGACTATATACAGAATGCACCTGTAAACATGTAACCTAGTGACTATATACAGAATGCACCTGTAAACATGTAACCTAGTGACTATATACAGAATGCACCTGTAAACATGTAACCTAGTGACTATATACAGAATGCACCTGTAAACATGTAACACAGTGACATTTTATTACTTTGTATTTCTGTAACATTTCAATGTTCTTGAACCCAGGACATACTGAAAACCAGAGAAATCTCAATGTATCCTTCTTGGGAAAATACTTTATACATAAATTAATGAAATGCTGCTCCCCGGCGATGATGATGCAGATCGGCGCCAGGTCACAGGCAATCATTATAATATTTGCTGCACACAATTCCTCAGAGCTTTAAGATCTTACTGTACACTGAGAGCGACGTCTTTAAAATCTGAAACCGTGAATGTGGCGGCACCAGGGGGAGCGCACGTGGGACTTTGTTTATGACCGTGCGGTTTTTATTGTCCTTCAAGCAGTTACACACGGATTGAATGTCAATGTGTCAGTCGACACGATCAGAAAGACAACATGCGGGATACTTTGTATCAGCTTTATGAAGAAAGTACCATGTTTATAAAGGAGCGTGTCCTGCGTGTGCTCGTCTGAAATCTTTATTGAACGTCCGTTTTGAAGTACGTTCGTTAATCCAGACGTTGGCATTGGACAGAGCCGAGCCCTCACCTGCTTCATGCGTTTCAGGTCTCTGAGCGTCAGCAGCGTCTCCTCCGTATCGAGCGTCTCCTCCAGCAGCAGCTCTGTGCGTAGCGCAGACTCCGAGGACATGTATGCCGACCTCGCCAGCCCAATCTCCTCTGCCAGCTCTCGCTCTCCCGCCCCGCCACAAATCAAGAAAGAGAAAGGTAAGCTGTATGACTCGGGTGACGCGAGAGAGGTTCTGCAAAGAAGCCCGGGCGCTCAGGCACAGATCCAGGCAGGAGCTTCTACTCAGAGCATATGTTGCACTACGTTTCAACTCAAACAAGAGCCTTTCTCAAGTCAAGGCTCGAGAAAGGCTCTAGTTTGAGCCGAAACGTTGCACGAGACATACTGTGAATGAAAGCTCTCACCTAGCTCTGTGCCATAGTAGAAAGCATATAGAAGGCCAGGCAGTATATCACAGATCTAGGTGGGAGCTTTTATTCAGAGCATGTGACGCACATTGTTTCAGCTCAACCTATATCTGGGCTGTCAAACTCACAGCCCCCTAAGTGTTGATGCCCAGAATTCTTCCAATGCAATAGATAACCGGGGGATCATGGGGGTTGTCGTCCAGAAACATCAGGGAGCAGGGTTAGAAAGGCCTGACTTGGAACCTTTCAAGGGTCTAGTTTGAGCCGAAACATTGTGACACATGCTCTGGATAAAAGCCGTCTCTGCCCGGCCGCCTTTTTGTGATTCCGTGGCCGTCCTGGGCCGAGCTGCACCTCACACTCGGGTCCCTTTGGTTTGTGGGTGCACATCCTTCCAAGCTTATCATCTCACGTCGCTGTCAGCTGTTTATAAACACGCTGGATTATGTGCTTTATGGATTGAAATGCTTTATTAGGAATAAAGCTGTGTATTGATCGCCTGTAAGTAGCAGCAGGCACCTGTCGATGCCCCCAATGTATGACCCGATAGAGGCTACGGGAACGCTTGGTGCTCAGCTCACGCCGCTTCATGTTTTTCAGAGATATTGTCTTGATTAGAGTCGCCCGTCCTCTGATCTGTAAAAAATAGAATTAAGTACACCGCGGCAGAATGCTAATCACGGCTTTGTATTAGGCCGGTGTTGTTTTTCTGGCCCGCTGCCAGGCCTTGCTTGTTATGTACAGATGATGCTGGACCTGGGCCTTAACGGAGAGATTGGCCCTTATCGGTCACCTCCTTGACGTAGGTATAACGCTGCAAGTGCCAGATTAAACAAAAACAATCTAATAATGCCATAAAACTGCCCGTACACCAAATAACCCGCTGGCTTCAGATACTGGAGTGTTTATCCTAGGACTGACCAATCAAACGCCATTAACGATGCACCCGGTCTGTCTTTCAGCTCCCGCAGAGAAAGTAAGGAAAGAGCAGCAGCAGCAGCAGCAGCACCACCACCAGCAGCAGCACCACCACCATCCGCAGCAGCAGCGGACTAAAGAAGACAAAAGGACACGTGAGCCCCCAACGCAGCCCACCAAGGCGCCTCCGATAAAAGTCACCAAACCCCTCACGGGCGCCAACAAAGTGCCTCTGCCGACCCCCGTCCCTCTGCCAGCTTCCAGCGGCTTCAGCGCTCACAAAGAAATCAAACTGACTCTGCTGAACAAGGTGATGTAACGCGGCACGGCGTGCCGGCGATGGTGACCCTCCAGCGAGGGCTCTTTTTAATAAGTTACTCTCCGCTCGCATTCCTGGCGTTCCTCTGCCATAAAGCAACGCCGCCTTGTCCCATTGCCTGGAAAGTGAAAGTCCCCAACCAGGACAAATGCCACGATGACTTGGCTGGCAGCCAGGAATTGCGATCACTTGACATCGGAAACCCAAGCCAGTGCTGGAAATCCCATTAACCCCTTCCTTGCCCTCTCTCAGAAAGGTCACTGTACTTTCCAAGGCTGCAATATGAGCGCTGAATGACCCGGGCCGCTCACACCAGTGCCATGTTCCTGGGCAGTCTGCCCGCTTATATCGACACGCTTTGTTTTCTGTTGTGGGTCCTTACTCTGCCTTGGCACCCCAGAGTTTTCTGAATTGTGATGCATTATACCAGGGTTGGCTGGCGGGTAGATCCCCTTCACCTCAATTCCCACAATGCTTTACTCACATTAAGCACCCTGGGGGCGTCTAGGGCAGTGATGGTGAACCTTTACACCCCAGATGTGTTGGTACTACTCATCCTATGATGCTTAGGCAAACCTTCGGCTGGCTGCGCATCATGGGACATGTAGTTCAGAAACAACTGGTGTGTTGAGGGTCTCCATCACTGGCCTGGGGGATCGGCCGAGCGTTGGACCAAAGGATGGAAGAACATGATGCGGCTGCGACCCCAGACACAACCAAAGGGAATTCTTCCTACAACTCCGAGCAGCTTTAATGAATCAACTCCCATGGTGCTCAGTCGGCGTGTATGCACCACGGGCCGGCACAACTATCAGAGCATCGGGGGCAGCAAGGTCACGAATCTATAAACCCGGGGAAGCGTGCGTAAAACTTAGTGCTTCTTATGATGGGGATTTTTCGGCCGTCTCTCGTTTCCTAGCATTGCCTTAATATTAGTTTTTTTTT
Organism: Leptobrachium leishanense; assembly: GCA_009667805.1. Lineage (NCBI taxonomy): Eukaryota > Metazoa > Chordata > Amphibia > Anura > Megophryidae > Leptobrachium > Leptobrachium leishanense. The sequence goes on along the minus strand of CM019072.1, from coordinate 8,369,460 downwards.
TTTGTTTCACAGAGCGCGGATAAAGGTAGCCGGAAACGGTACGAGCCATCCGACAAGGAAAGGCCAGGCTCCCCTCCTGCGAAAAAAGCCGCGCTCTCACCAGACCGTGGTAAGGTCGCTTTAATGCAACATTTAATCAAGCCAAGGCTTCCCGGGCTCTGTCTGCCCTTAAGACGGCCTAGGATATATATATATATATATATCAGCAATCCAATACGTTTAACCCCTTAAGGACCAATGATGTAAACGTTTCGTCATAAATGCATTGACTTTAAAGACCCTTGGTCCTTAAGGGGTTAAATATCTCAAAATACAGGATTTATTCAGTCATGGTTGACGCAGCATCTCCGTTATACAGAATATCTTTATTTTGATATATGTGGAAGTCCGACGTGCCGGTCCTATCGGCTGCTCTTGCTGAAGCACCAGGCAAATGGTTGTATTGGGAAGTCTTCGCGTGCCGGATCATTGTGCGAGATAGTGTGTGTGTGTGTGTGTGTTTCCCGCTGTGTTGCAGCCGTTTTACCTGATGTCTCGGTGAGATTTTTGTGTTTTATGTGGGTTTCTATTTTAAGCCTTTCTAGATGTGCGCGTGGTTTTTTCGGGCTGCCGGCGCTCCGGTAAAGGGCAGCTGCCGTATATAAACCCATTTCTTTTGTGTGCTGGATGTATTTAGATTTTCAGGGTAGCTCGGGTTAAGTGGGTGTTACCGCTGCTTTAAATAGTACAGAAAGAGAAGCGTCTCCGTGTGGATGTAGAACTGGAATTCGGGTAAGCGGCTGCGCGTTCACAGGAGCTGCGCGCGTTCACACGACCTGTGCGGCCAACGAAGAGGCGCAACATCCCTCGTGTAATAACCGGGACGGGGCCGAGCAGGGGTCCATATAGCACCGGCATTCGACTCACATAAAAGGGGTCCTCAGGGATTGCTTCTTTGTAGCGAAGGCTGCATGAGGCTCCTCTAACACAGAGACTGAGGGTTTGTGTACCTGTATACATTTCATTTGTGGAATTCTTCGTTTCTCTTCACTATTTGGGCAAGTAGATTTAAAAAAAATTTCAAGTGAGAAATATGAAGCAGAGGTGCAGCGCCTTCCGTCCATTAATTTCTCACCCCGCCGCCATAAGTTAAACGTATATGGGAATGCACACTTGGAGGTGCCCCTGTGTATGGGGGTGGTGTTGGTGTGGGGTGAAGCCACGTCGCCTGTCAGGGCGTTTAATTCCGTGTTCACGTCAGTCTCTGACACGCGTGCGGATTAAGAGAGATTGATGCGACTTCCAATTCTGACGCGGCCATTCACTGTGTAATCTCTTTCTGAACCCACAGCTGCCAGAGATCGCAAGCAAGCTGGCAGACCGCCCTCACCCAAACCGGAGCGCCAGCGGGCACCGAATCCAAAGCCATCGACCAATCAGACAGACAGGTCAGTAGTGATGTTGTGCAGATCCTAGATGACATGTTCGATGAGCTTTGTGCCAGTAATGGAAACTGCACCCTCATCACTAATCATCAGGTTTTGATTCCACATCTATTACGTGCTGTGATGTAACCCAGGGTGCCCAGAATGCCCCCAGGCTCCAACGTGCTCTCACCGTAACACTGCCCTCACCCAATTACAATATATGAAGCAAGAGGGGAAAGACGGGTTTTAATGATTGACAGATTTCTATGAAATACTATCTCTTAACCAGGGACAACCCCCCCCCCTCCTGTCTGTATTGACCTCTTACCAGGGACGACCCCTTCCTGCCCGTATTGACCTCTTACCAGGGACGACCCCTTCCTATCTGCATTGACCTCTTACCAGGGACGACCCCTTCCTGCCCGTATTGACCTCTTACCAGGGATGACCCCTTCCTGCCCGTATTGACCTCTTACCAGGGACGACCCCTTCCTGCCCGTATTGACCTCTTACCAGGGATGACCCCTTCCTGCCCGTATTGACCTCTTACCAGGGACGACCCCTTCCTATCTGCATTGACCTCTTACCAGGGACGACCCCTTCCTGCCCGTATTGACCTCTTACCAGGGATGACCCCTTCCTGCCCGTATTGACCTCTTACCAGGGACGACCCCTTCCTATCTGCATTGACCTGTTTGATCCCGAAACCCCATTTCGTTATTTATCTACAGTTCACCTTACTTAGGATGTATTCATAGGTAACAGGCAGGACATTCCTTGCTGTCTTAGGGGGTCCCAAAATTACCTTACAGTGGTACACGCAGGGTTAAACACACAGGCACTCTAAAATAAACTTTTCAGTGTTTAATAAAAGGTTGAAGGAATTTATGGTGGGCCGGCAGCTTTCCGTACTTGCCCATGTTCGAAGGACGTCCGCCTCGTTCCTCTGAATTCTTAAACTTTCCTATTACATAACAAAGCTTACATTTTAATGACTCGGAGGCGAGTATTTGCACTTATTCCTTTTATTGCTCCAACAGCAGCAAAGGGGAAAAACTTTGAACATTACAAAAAAAATAAGAGACACCTCCTCAACCTGGGGAGACCCTCTCATAGTCCCAATCCCGCCCCTAATCCCTCTAATATGTATCCATAGCGGGAGCAGTACTTCCTCCTGTTGTCTGTAGTCAAAGCTTGCTGAATGAACGGACGCCCCCGTTTTACAGCACGAGTAACCTGCTAGGGGTCAATTGTGCTAGGGGTCAATTGTTACTGTGCTGCAAACCTAGTGCCCAGCTGCAGCTGGCTGCGCGTCCTGGTCCATGCATTTTTCGGCTGACCTCACTGGGGCGAGGGCACTTGATCCTCTCCAACCAGCAGAAATGCGCTTACCTCATCGTTTTTTTTCTTCTTCTAAATTAAAAACCCTGTAATCTGTATTTAAAAACGATTGCTTTTCTCAACCTCTTCCCCCGACAGGAAACGCCCGCAGTCCCCGCCGCCTACAAAGAGTTCCAGCAAAGTCACCAGCATCCCAGGAAAAGGACCCGAGGCGGCAGCGCCGGGAGCCGCCGCATCCGCCAAAGCGGGCAAGTCGAGCACACTGTCGCGCAGGGAGGAGCTCCTGAAGCAACTCAAGGCTGTGGAAGACGCAATCGCACGCAAGAGAGCCAAAATCCCAGGCAAGGTATAGCGTGGCCGCCCTGTCCCACCACTGACATATCTGGAAGAGATGAAAAAGAAAGACTCCTGTGTTTTTATACATATAGTTTTGAGCGTGACTGGTCGCGTTGGAGTTTTGGAAACGTGCAGTTCTCCCCCCTTCCCACCCATCCTCTGCATATTCTCATCGGCCTTAAAACATCGGAAAGGCTGCCGCGTGCCGGAGGGAATCTGAGGGAGATCCCGGGTTACGGCCGGAAGAAAATCGTCACAAAAAAAAAAAAAAAGGATCTTTCATGTACTTTATAGGAGTTTCTCGCGCTCTCCTGCATACTTGATGAATTTTTCTCAGCCCCCCTCCCCCCCCAAGATGGAGGTTTGCCTATTAAAAGAAAAAAAACTGCTGCAAGCTTTACTTCTCCCCGGACCCCCGCCTGATGCTCCCCCCCCCCTCCATTGGGCCACATCTGACTTTATCAGCAAGGAAAGCACTAGATCTATTCTCCCCCCTCCTCTCAGATCCATATTGGCAAAGGATTTAATTTTTTTTTAAGTATGTATTAGTTTGGGCAAGGAGCGAGCGCCTGAAATCAATGCAGTGCTCCGTGTTACGCTGTCTTATCTGTTGAATGGAACATTTTTTTTGGGGGGGGATGTGGTGCGTACTCCTGGAATAAAGTATTTTGATAAAACACTTTTTTTCCCCCAGGTTTGTGTTTTTGGGTAGGTTAATGTGAATTACATAAACAGATTCCGGCATATCGATCATCGTCTGGGTGAATGGGGTCCATGGGGGGGGGTTGGAGTCATAAAGACTTTACTGGTGACTAGAAAAAAAAGATCTAGATGTCTACATCGGCGCTATGTACATGTATGACCTAGAACTTTGATATTCGGGTGCCGTGGGGGAGTTTGTCTTGGGATTCCATGCACCCCTGGATTTACTGAACCCAGATTCAGAAAGGTTTTTTGTTTTTACTGGCGCTTTTTGTTGAACATATTTTGGTATAAATGACCTGCATTCTAGGTTTAAAACGTAATAAAGCTATTCCGGGTATGCGTTATTCTACGATAAAGAACCAGTCTGCACATTATTAGGGAGTTATTATCTAAACACGTCGTGATAAAATGTGGCGATCCAGAGAGGGGGGAAATGCAAACGACGACATGAAGCTTCATTGATGATGTCATGGCGGTGACAGCAGCGACTAGTGAATAACACGGTCTTACATCTGCTCTTACAGCTGCTCAGGGATTGTAGGATTCAGTCTACAGTTCCCCTAAGGTGATCTGCAAAACCTGGCCTGTTAGGGGTACTTAAGTATCACCTAGGAGAAATGCAGACTGAATCCGGCAATCCCTGAACAGCTAATCATATCACCTGTGCTGTGCTTCACATAACCTGCAAACCTGGCCTGTTAGGGTTACCTGAGGACCGAGGTTGGGAAACCCTGGTCTATGGAGTTTAGTTTACAACAGCTCTGGTTAAGTTGGCACCAACTATGGGATATTGACCTAAATCGTCCTCCGTCTAGACTGAAATAGATGATGGCAATCCCCTGCATCTTCCCAGGCTGCAGAAAGACATGTCTGTAATGCTCAGTAGTCGTTATGTCTGTCTCGTCACCATGGGCCACATCGCTCTGAATGATCTGTGACTCGATGCCTTCTTTCACAACTGCGCAATACTTTTTGAATCTTTTAAATCAGTGGTTCCAAACTCCTGTCCTCAGGTTCCCTCTAACAGGACAGGTTTTAAGGATCACCTTGTGGAAATGCAGACTGAATCCTGCAATCACTGAGCAGCAAATCCTATCACCTGTGCTGCTCTTCACTTATCCTGCAAACCTGACCTGTTGGGGGGACCTGAGGACCAGGGTTGGATACCACTGATGTAAAAGATGTCACTGGTCCACTTGTGACTATACCCTGCAGTATGCCACTCTACAGCACAGGACAGCAGACAACGGCTCGGCAACCATGGCCCTCCTTAGTTAGGCTGAGCCTCGTGGGAGATGTAGTTCCAAAACCTCAGGAGTACCTGAGCATCATGGGTAAATCTATTTGTAAAACATCTGGGGGGAGAGGTTTGCTGACACTTTCCTGAAGTAGCCAAAAACTAGACGCATTTTCCATATGTATCATTCAAATGGATCACAGATAGTATACGCATGGGAGTATCATCTCCAACATTGCCAGACACAGACCCGTATTCCGGCTTAATTATATTATGATTTACACACGGATTAAAAAAAATCTGCAATACCGTATGTTGCAGTGGAGGGAACACAAATCTTTATGTAGGCACGATTACAAGTGGAAAATAAAGTGACAGGTCATTCCTGTGTGGTCATTCGGGGATAAGGAGTGTACACATTAGAATTCCACACATGGATGATACGGCCTGATTCAGGGGATCCTGTTCCCAAGGGAACTTACACTCTGAGATGTACAAGTATTTTGTGAGGTCGGGGCATCCATATCGTTGGGTGTCTTGCCCATGGACACTCGCTGGTGGCGTCTGAGTGGGATCGGGTCGGCTTTCCGTGATGGTAGCAACCGGGGATCAGTTCATTACACGTGAATCGCTGGGGTTGTGCCCGAAGCGCCGGCCTAGGAATCTAAAAAAAGTTCTAAATATTTGACAGATAAAAAGGTAAAGGATGGAAAGACAAGCAGGTTAAATCTAAGCGGGGGCGGCGTTGGAAACGCAAGATGTTGGCCGTGTCAGATTGGTTCGCGTGACGTACGCTCCCCTGCTATATCACAAACTGTTAATGGAATATTTTATTTTTGTCCTTTTCTAAAGAAAACACAAAAGCGGAGACACTCGCCTCGCAGGTTATATAACAGACAGATATTTTCTGCAGATAAGCTGGTAAACGTGAAACCTGATGAGTGAAACACTTCTTCTAGCGTTCGCTCGATGGGAAATCTTGTCATTCTGGATACGCAAGTTCATTTTGCAATTTCCACACTATTTTGCAGCCTCCGTGGAAGCCCCCTCACAACACAAATGCCTTAGGGAGACTCACACAAAAGGTGCTTACGTCAGTGACTATCCCCCCCCCCCCCCATTATTAGCCCCCATCTGGAATAAGAGCGGCAAGTCACACAAAATAAATCGATGAATGTCAACAGAAACGAGTGAGTCTCCTTTTACCTTTTGAATCTGTCAATACATGGTGAGGTGGGGGTAATCGCGTGCAACGCTACAGAAGGTGTGTTGTGCTCCTAACATGCGCCATTGCTGTTCTTCACCCATTTAAATGCCAGTGAACCTGTTTCTGGGTCGAAAACTGCAACACGTGTGGGTTTGCATCACCCATCATCTGAGCCGCATCTTCTTCCCACCATCCCCTGACTGTACGTGTGCCGCTCACGCAGCGCTCCACATGTAATCTAACCCCGAACTAGCGTTCAGGTATATAAGCGTTAAGTGACTTTACTGCATCTCTCTCTCCCCCCCCCCCCCCCATTACATCCTGAATGCTAAACGCTAAACCAGTGTTTTGCAAACCTGTCCTCTGGGCCACCCAACAGGTCAGGTTTTAACACTAATTACAAAGTGCTAGCGCTAAATACCACATCGGTGGGTTAAGCAAATTTCTACCATCACCTAAAAGCTGGCACTGATTGCGCTTTTCCAGAACCATGTAGCGCCCCCAATCCCCCCCGCCCCCGATAAACCAGACACTCGCCTCTCATCCCGAGGCGCGAACGTTGGCCCGATCAGCTTCTGGCCACTGGGAGAAGAGAGACTGGGGACAAATAGTTCCCAATCTCTGTCCGTGATCACTCCGCGGCGCTGAAGCGCTACCACGAGTAGCTCCTAGGGTATCGCATGGTTCCTGGGCAATGTGCCGAGGCAGCGCTTGCCCTGGAATCTACCGCTAAAAATGGGGACGCTACGGGAAAATGTGCAGGTGCTCCCCGTTGAGGTCTCCATTGTAGCGTGAATTATTAATCTAGCCCTCAGTGCACGGAGCATCATGGGATAATTTGCATCTGATGCCAAGCAGGGCCACCCCCCCCCCCCAACAAATGCCGGTGTGTGTCTGCATTGCAATACGGGCGCTCTGTGAACGACCCCCTTTACTGATTGTACCTTTTATTACACGAGGGTCTAGTTTGTACAAAAAAACGGCCGCAAAGCACATTAAACGAAACTAACACGACGGCCATTTATAGCGGCTGTAACAGGTGCAGGTACTTTGGGAAGGAGAGGGTCTGGAGAAGTGAATAATTGTATCCGTCTGTAGGGGTATTCCACCCGTTTCCGTAGAGACTGTCTCTCTCCCCCCCCCCGCCTGTATTTGACATAACCGTAACCTATTGGTTTTGATGTGATCTGAAGACGTAAAGCTCAGCTGTAAAACATAACATTCAACGGCTTCTCTATTTTTCAGCTTAAAAGGTAATAAATGTCATTGTTTGGTAAAACTTTATACAGAGAATCATGACGCACGAAGGAACACTACAAAAAAGCCTCTAACGGCGTCTAAAGATACATCCATCAGTACAAGGTGGCACTGCCAGCGACATACTGTGCCACAGCTACCATTACCATCATGCTTTAAAGATGGTCATTCCCGATTGATCATTTTCCCTGCAATCATGATACCGGGAAATAAGCATTTCCCGGTACCTTAATTATCATTTGTAGGTTATCCCCGTAAGCTGTGCTGCATGAGAACGTAACTTTTATTCTTCACGAATCGAATTTGCTGCTCATTCACTGCACAGCGACGCTGATTAAATCACGGAAATATCCCTTTATGCCGCGTTATCAGGAAGGCTCGGTGAATGAACCCATGTGGGTTCCTAAAAACAACAATGCCGTGGAGCCCGGCCAAGCTACCTTCCCTCTCAAACGAAAATAGAAAAAAGGTGGAGCCCGGGGACTCCGGCCATGAATGCAAAAGCGATGATAACCCTTGTTTACCCACGTTAGAAAGTGACGCTTCACAAGAGGAACCTTTTACTTCCCCTCGCGCGGCAGTTCCTCGTTACCCAACCGGCAGGACTGAGGAATTCATGGGAGACACGTGGAAACGCCAGCAACAAAAGAGGTAGTGAGGGCTTAGGCCAAGGGTCGGCAACCTCAGCCCTCCAACTGTTATAGAATTACATCTCCCATGATGCTCAGCTGCTTGGGAGAGCCTCAGCTCAGATACTGCAGATCATCAGCTGATTAATAACACTTAAGGCTAGGGTCAGACGAACGCATTTTTCACGTCCACCCGCAAAAAGTGCGTTGATGCGTCCAAACGCATTTTTTCACAGAAGATGCAATAGCGGTCATACGATGCGCAATTTCGGCCATGATTTTTTGACAGAGCTAGAAAAAAAAACAAATAGACGTTATGTTGGCCGGACATGAGCAGCGTCTGACATCTCCTAATCACGCACACACGCCGCTATGCCGACACAGCGCACTCTGTGCGTCAGTACTAGCGGTTCCACGTTCTCGAAAAAATGCGTTTGCCGCTTACGTTGCGCGGCCGAACTTTCGTGCGGCCGTACTTCGTATATTGGACATCATTTGCTGCTACTACGGCCGTAATAAAGTGCAGCTCAACGCACGTTCGCACTGCGTTTGTCTGACCCCAGCCTTACAATGCTCCTGCGGTGAGTGTGCATGCGTGAATGTAGGATGCACGGAACATGAATGCCGTATGTATAATGAATTCTGTGCGAATCCCATCAGATGAGGCCCTAAGCGACTGCCTAGTTTGCCTAATTGTAGAGCTGCCTGTGCGTGGATGAAGAGGATTGAGACAAGTGCTCTCATCACATCTTCCATAAAAGTTGCCCCAGAGGTGTCCAGGTCTCTCCTCAACAAGCTGTACATGTCACCCTCCATCATGGTGTTTACACAGGGTTCACCTACACCACAATATGCTCTGGCTGCGCATGGCTCACACGGACTTGTTCTTGGAGTTGTGCAAAGAAATCCACACATTATCATCATCTCCAACAAAGAAAATAATTTCATGGGCAAACTATGATCATATAAACAAAGGGACGCTCCAAGCATCTGACCCAGCCTAGTCATCATTCTATTAGTTGGGCGCCCATGGATCTTGTAGGTAGTTTCACAAGAACCGAGTCTCTCCCCGAATAGAGGAGCAGAGGAGGTTTCCTTGTTCTGTTGGAGCTTCTGCTGCCACCGAAAATCACTTAAAATGTATTTACAATCCCACACGTAGGATCTTCTCAGCTGAAGGTCCACCAGGGAGGGTTCTTGGTGGGTAATGGTGTAAACCAGTGCTTCCCAAACCTGTCCTCAGGACCCTCATCTAACAGGCCAAGTTTTACAGATCACCTTGGGGAAATGCAGACTGAATCCTGCAATCCCTGAGCAGCAAGTCATATCACCTGTGCTGTGCTTCACATATCCTGCAAACCTGGCCTGTTAGGGGGACCTGAGGACAGGTTTGGGAAACACTGGTGTAAACCAACCCAGAATAACCTGGAAATGAGCTTCATGGAAATCCCAATGTGTCGTCTCATTCCATGATGACTCTCCACCGCAGTACGGGCCCCGGGTTGCACGCGAACACAAAGTGGAAGGTTACCTTGATATGAATTGGAATTTTTCCAGTTTTGGCAACAAAAGTATGACTGAAGCGATATACAAATGACTGAGGATTGTTCATTCAAGCTCACCTTTCCTGACTCCTAAAGAGGAACCACCGCGACTCCCCTGACTGGTTTTCCGCTCGTAAAGAGAAGCAGGTATTCGAACACCCAAACCACAGAACGTGCTGCGGGTAACACCACAGTATTGATTATCAGTGGAGAGACCAGTATATGAGACCACCAGCCATGACCGACAACTGGGACTGTAAAGCCTGACGGGATGTCAAGGTCCCAAACGTTGACTGGGATAATGCATGTGTCCAACCAGGCCCAACCCACCAAAGCTTGGGCCAAACCCGGCACATCCTCAGCCAATTGCCACAGAATAAGCAGAAAAACACTGAATTCCAGAAAAGAAAACCCAAAACAACAGCAAAGACTCCATTATTTATAACCCACACCTTAAAATAGGGGTCAGGGTCTTTGGTCCTACACCTCCCAGGATGCTCTGCCACTCATTAGATTTGTTGTGTATTAGAGATAACGCTGTATAAACCCATGATTAAAGTGAATTGCCAATGCGGACGAATAAGCGTTTGTAAATCTCAAGGGATACATTCCGAGTCAGGTGTAAATGTAACCAGAGCTCCGGTAAACCTAGCAGCTTCATAGACTTTAGTGGCTCTGGGGAGTTTGCACCGAACCAAGGGCAATATTACAATCTTAACGGCAACGTTAGGCCTCAGCTGTGTGAGCGTTAAGTGGCCGTAGCGCGGGCCGACCATATTACATCCCGAACGCGTTAGCGCATTGGGGATTGCGTTTTCTAGCAGGAGCATACTGTACTTTGCGCTCTCTGCTTAACATGGGGAGCGCAAAGAGTTAATTAGCGTTAGGAATGCAAAGTCCTAATGCTAATTACACCTCGCAGCAGCTACTGAAACGTTACTCGCAGCTTGGAGCTGGCGCTAAGTGGTCCCGGTTCTGCAGAATCCATTATCACCAGCTGAAAATCCCCCCAAAATCAGATATTCTCCTCTCATCCCGCGGCGAGAACGGGGGCTCGATCCGCCTCTTCTGGCCGCCGGAAGCAGAGAGAGACTAGGGGGAAAAGTCCCCAGTCTCCCTCCACGCACCTGCAGGATCTAATCTGGCAGCACAACCCTCCATGGAGTCCTATGGACTCCACCAGGGGATACACGGGACGGCACAGCATTACAGGGCAGACTGCTGAATCAGCACCTGCCCCCATAACATGGAGCTAAAACGGGGACGCCAAAGAGGAACCTGCAGGCGCACATTATCCACCTTAGTGTCCCCGTTTTAGCACAGGGCAGTAGGTAATACAGCCCCAAGAATCCAGACCCACATTTTTAACGTTTACTTAAAAAGCGACACTCTAGGCATTGTGACCATTCAATGGAAATTAAATGGTCTTGGAGGAATGAATTGGCCCTCCGTGACCCTCTACAAAGAGGAGAGGGGGCGGTGATACTCAAATATTCAATGGTCACTTCACTGAGGAATAAATTGGCCCTCTGTGCCCCCTGCAAAGGTGTGTGGGGGGATACCCAGATCACTGTCACCTGACCATTTAATGCAAGTGACCTCCACCCCCACCCTCTACAGAGGTCCTGGAAGGCAAATTCAGCCCTCCAGGTGTGTGAAATTGCTGTGCCCACAAAGCTCAGATGAGCGAGCGCTGATCACACCTGACCTTTTCAGGAAACCCACACGGTTATCCCTGCCTCTAGCCAGCGGCTCTTGATGAACTCACTTTGAACGCCATTGGATGGGCTAGACCGGTGATGGCAAGTCTTGGCACCCCAGATGTTTTAGAACTACATGTCCCATGATCCTCGGACAGTCTTAAGTGTGGCTAAGCACCATGGGACATGCCGTTCCGAAACATCTGGTGAGCCAAGGTTTGCCATCACTGGGCTGGACGCTCACTTGAGCATCTAACCTCTCCTGGTCACGTGGCTGCTGCAGCTTGAGAGGAAGCCACAGCTTGTCACATCCGGACCAGCAGAGAGGACGACCAGTTGGCGACACAATTCCATTGCGATATAATTTAGGAAGAACACCTCAACGCCTCTCCATGCTTCAGTTTTGAAAGGCATTGGGTTGGCTGCATGTGCGCTAGCCATGCATGCGCGGTGTATCTAGGGCCGTTGCCCGAGCCACTTCCTCCAGCACAGAAAGTAGCCAGAAGAGCGTGAAACAGGACACGAGGAAAATTAGGGGATGGGAGGAGGGCACTAAATGCAGATATAGGGGAGCTCCTAAAATGTAAAGATGGACAGAGGGGTTTGAGTCCAAAATAGGGACTGCCGCTCCTATGCAGGGACACTCGGCAGGGAGGTAGACAGTGGCTGCTTGATCTGTCAGTTGTAAGTTTGCAGCGTCATCGCACGAGCACAAACAAAAACGAACAACAAAAAAAAGCAAAACAAACCAAGAACACTTTATATATTTTTTTGGTTTCTTCTCACTTATTTTGCAAGAAAAGCATCGGTATGCGAGTTTTAACCCTTTCCAACGGCGCTTCTACCTTCTTAAAAAGATCGCGGCAGCTGGAAATTCTCCAGAAATGTACAGGGCGAGCGATTACATAAACTCAATGGCTGGGAGGCGATGCTCGGCGGCGCGTAACCCGCGGCCGTACACTAATTGACTGTCACAGAGATCACGAAAATCCTGACCGAATTAAAAATAGCCCAGGTTACAGAAGACCAAAAAAAAAAAAATCATCTCCCGGGTCGATTGTTAGAGATTGCTAAAAAGGCTCGGCCTATCCACACGGTCACCTGTCGCTGATGAGGAAGTGGAGTGAATGTAAATTCAAGCTTCCTTTTACGTCAGGAGCTGGGCCGGCCGTGTTTCTCACCTGGATTTTCCAAGGGGAGGTGGAGTGTGAGCGTATATATACACTGGCAAGATGAAGAGCCAGACAGGAGAAACATTGGGGCTTTGCCATCACAACGAGAGAAGAAAAACAAAAATAAAACCAATAAACAAACAGAAGGAGAAGAAGACGGGGATTTAATTAAATCTGCACCTGCTTATATATATATATATATATATATATATATCTCTAATCGCAAGCGCCGGACCTGCCAGCATGAACGTGGTGGTGATATCTCTGGTAAGCTCATCTGATGCTGCTGATCTACTTGACTTGAATGTTTTGCTCTTTGACATATGCTTACTTGTAGCTGTTACTTTGTATTGTTTGGGAACGTAGCCTTTTTTTTTGATTTGCTGTTTAGTCGTGCTGTACGTTGCACAGCAGCGGCTGCTTGGTTGGTCCAGCGAGCCGGTTGTGGTATATGATGCTTTAGGAGGAAGGAGTGGCTGTCAGAGATGATAAATGGTCCAGGGGAAGGAAGCGCCAGCGCCTCTGTATTCAGACTCCTTCAAAGCCCAGCCAAGAATATACATTTTATTAGGTTTTTTTTGGGGTTGTTTATTAGGTTTTTATTTTTACGAGCCCAAAAAAAAAAAAATTTTAAATCTATATTATTAGAATTTAAAGAGGAAAAAAAAAAAAAGACAAAAATGTTGTTTCCAAATCTATGATACACAATATAACACAGGGTAATATAGGAGCATCTTTAGACATATTTGCAGTGAATAATACAGGATTATAGGAGTCGGAGTTAAAACTCAAGGCGTCAAAGGCAACCTGGCGAAAATCACGATCTAGGAGTTGGGATTATTATTTTTTTTTATAAAACTCAGGCTGTGGTTGTTAGTTGTTTTTTTTCCCCCCTCTTTTCTTTTACATATGTGTATGTAGACCAGTGTTGTCCAACCTTAGTCCTCCAGATGTTTCAGAACTACATCTCCCAGGATGCTCTGTTGAACAAATGAATGGATGAGCATCATGGGAGATGTAGTTCCGAAACATCTGGAGGGCCACTGAAGTAGACCAATCCAGTATTTTTTTTTATCCAGTAATAGAGGAGACCATGGCGGATCAGCGACGTGTTTATCAGCAGGGGATTTGAATGTTATATTTGTTATTCTGTCTCTCCCATTGTACAGCGCTGCAGAACTTGTTGGCACTTTTATAAATACTTGTCACTGATAAATGCTAAACATGTGCAGAGGAAGTTGACATTTCTCTTTTTTTATGTGCTTTTAGTGGGTGCTCTGCATTCTCGCCCTGATGGCAACGCAGACCTGTGATGCCTCAAAGAATCATCATCACAGACACCACAAGCACCAGAATCTCCATCAAGCCCAATGCTACACGGCCGAGGAAGGGGTACCCAGCGAAGTCATGACCCGCATCGCCGGCAGGAAGATGAACTGGGAGAACATTTTGGCCGTGAAACTGGTCCACACCATCGAGAACACCGAGGTCAAGAGGAAGAGACGCAAGAGGGACCAGAGCCAGGGCTGCCCCATCAACCAGTATTCCAAGGGGGAAAGCGACAGCGTCAACAACCGCTCCATCTCGCCCTGGATCTACGAGTAAGTGAAAAGGGCTCCTTTAATTTAACCATTTAATCCCCAGCAATGAGACTAGACATGCTGTAATATATGATTGAACAATTTATTTGGAAATTCAGGTTTTTTTTGGCTTAATCCGATTTAACAACGTTTAGATTAATCGATTAAACCCCCCCCCCCCCATATTATACGGCCAATCCCACAAATGCACAGAAATTATTAAAAATAATCATTAAAAATAAATTCACGCAATGTATTATTATTTGGCATCATGTGGTCTTTATACAGAACTCATAGGGGTTTATTTGGCAAGTCCCGGCGTTGCACCGCAAAGCTTCTCCTAATGTGCTTTAGATTTGTCTTATTTTGCAAAATTCCAGGAGTTGCAACAATGTTACTCAGTGAATAAAGCCCATAGTGTAAAGCCTGTCTGTTAAACATTATAGGAAGCCGTCAGGAATGTCACACTTGTGCAAAAAAAAAAAAAAAAGAACCAATTATTAATAATAAAAAATAACCAATAGAATAAAAATTACAATAAAAAACAAGTACAAAGTGTAAGTCTTCCCCAGTGATGAAGATAGATAATATCCTAGGTTTTTCAGTCTCCAAGAGCTTTGCCGCCTATCAAATAAAATCTACAGGATTAGTCAAGAAATCTCGATATTGCAGATTGTAGGTCCCTCTACACCTCGTTTCCATCCTATCTCCGTTTCTCTCGTTCTCTTTGGTTATTGTAAAACTGTTGGCGCTATATAAATGAAGACAATAAGAATATATATAAAGATCTCCTTTTTCTTCCTTCCAGGATTGACTACGATGAGAATCGCTTCCCCCAGAAGCTGGCGGTGGCGCGCTGTCTGTGCGAAGGATGCATTCGCGCCCAGAGCATCGGCGTGTCCGAATACAGAGGCCTGGTGTCTCTACCCATCGAGCAAAGCATGCTGGTCCTGCGCAGGAAACCTTGTACGCAGGTACACACCTACACCTTCGAGCCGGAGTACATCAAGATCCGTGTGGCCTGCACGTGCGCCAGGCCTCTATATAGACACGAGAATTAATTTACGCAGGGACCGGATCGCTCCCATGGAGTCCAAAGTCCCCTGCGATGTTAAAGAAACCCTGTGTCGTGACTGTGTCACACATCGTTTGTTTGTTATAAAACACTTCTAATTTTTAGCTGAGATGAGGTTTTATAAGGTCTTTATAGAGAGTAGCAACTATGTTGACAGGAGGGAGGGGGGGCTCTAATAATATTATCATAACATTCTGACACATTCTTACTCTTAAGAAGAAAAAATATATATTTGTTTTTGGGCCCACCCCCCCCCAAAAAAAAAAAAGATGGACAAAAAAAAGCAGATGATTTGGGCTGGATCCTATTACATTTGATGAAGTCACCCCCCCCCCACATTAATGTCAATGTACCTCATGTAATTTAATCCAGTCCAATGACAGCGTGATAGATCTTTTAATCTCAGACGTCGTCTCGAACAGTCACCACTTTATATTTGGTACGGGTGACCCGCCATGCTGGTCGCCACCGAGGGGATTGACACGTCTTTCCTTTTAAGGTGATATTGTCCAACTTCTGGGTTCACTTTGCTTCCTGGCAAGGAAGAGGTTAAAAAAAATCCATAAAATTTTCAACTCTGATCGACAAAACACACAAAATATAACAAAAAAAAACATTTCAAGTATAAAAACAAACAAAAAACAAAACCAACCTATCAATACGGGTCTATGACTGTAAGGGTGTGCGGGGGGTCGCATCTTGCGGACCACTTGGCTATTTAACCTGTTAAGGACCAAGGGTCTTTAAAGTCATTTTGTCGTTGGTCCTTAAGGGGTTAATAGCCGTTTAAAGGGCTGGTAATGCTTTATTTCTCTTCTAAGAACAAAAACCTCATTTCAGTGTGTGAATGCTTATTCTGTGATGCTATAATATAGCTCCTTAAATGTAAAACGACAGTAAAGTCGTTTGCAGTTTATACCGTTTTATGGAACAAAAGAAAAAGGGAGGGGCTTATTGATCAGATTTCTCTTTTCGAGGGGGGGGTGTGTTGTTCAATATTTTTTTATATAATTATTAATATTTATTTAAGTAATATTTAACTTTATATATTAGCTGTACTTTTTGCAGCACGTTATTTATATTTATTATTGTGACTGTTTTCCATTGTTGGAAATCCACGATCGCGTTTATATTTTTCATTCAGAAATTTTGTTTTGTTGTAGTTTGTTTGCTTTTTAAGCAGACCGCGCTTTACCAGATGTGGTTAGTGTACAGAACAATATTACTGAATATTTGTAACGAGCGTCTTGTGACATATTGTATGTTTTTTCTGATGCTGATAAACGTTTATTTTGTATTTATTTAATAAATGTTAAAGTTGTAACGTGTGTGTTTTGAAAATAAAGATTTATCAACTTACCCTTTTGTTTCTCTTTAATTGTTTTGTGATAATGTAACTCTGAATCGCTTTGCAGTGGGTTTATTTTTTGCTGTAGGTAAATAGTGGGGGGCTGTTATGCGATTGGTCAGAGAGGTTCTGGGAGAACCCCCCCCTCCCCCATATAAGTGTACCTAGGTCAAAGAAAGCCATTATTTTTGCTGCCAGTGGGATGGTGATGCTATAAAAGGTCACAATCCAGTGGAGTCTCTTCAAGGCACAGGTGTAGCAACGATCAGCCATTAATTGTAGGAAATAATTACGATCGCTAAAATCAATTGGCAAAGTTAATAGCTTTACAGTGCACTCAGAAAGTATTCAGACCCATGACTACTGTACAGGAGGGGAAAGGGTTAACTTACAAATTTTAATTAAAAAAAGAACATTAAACATACACATTAAGGAACCTTTTTAAAAGCAACATGTCTATAGATTATAGTCCTAAAGCAGGGCTGCTCGACATTGGTCCTCCATGGGCTACATTTCCCACAAGGCTCTGTTGACCTAAGTGGGTCATTATGGGAGATCTAGTTATGAAACATCTGGAGGTTCAACATTGAGCTCCTCACCCTGATTGATGGTTGTCAAAAGCAACTGAAATTTTGGGACATTTCTCAAAACTGCTCCAACTGGGACCACTTTGGGCATGCTCAGTCTGCTCCTTTGAAAGGATTTGTGGCAACACACACGGAGTTTGCATTGGGACAGGTGGGCATCGAGTGAAATTCTAGAGCTCAACATTCTTAACATTTCTCCAGCCATCACTGGTACCAACAGTTGGAAAAGCACAACTTGGTGTAGGTTGCAAGAGGGATTCATGGCTTCCGACTACAAACAGTACACAGAATGGATTAAACACACTGCGTCTTCTTCAGTTTGCGAGCTGAAATGTTGTTGCGAGTGGTTTGTACTGAGCAGCTGTTAAAAGCACCTTAAAGTGATGCCATGTGATCGACGCATTTCTTTTTCTACTCCTATTAAGTGGATGGCTGGCAACCTTGGGTCAAACGGGACCTGTGGTTTGTCCATTATTGATCTGAACGTAAGCCCTGCAGAGAATTTCCATATTTAGCTGAAATCATTCTATTAAAAAGGAGCTTATATCAGCAACCTATCCCTGTGATACAATGTGTGTGATATAATGTGTAAACACACACATACATACCTATATTCATACACTCACAGGATATATCTAGACAATTATTCATACATATACACAATTACTCACTATATATATATATATATATATATATATATATATATTACACACACACTGTATATGTAGACACAAAAAATACCCATACGTACTATATATATATATACACACACACACACACACCACACAATTACCCTTATTGTAATATATATACATACACACACACACAATTACATATATATATATCAATCAGTGTGTGTGTGTGTGTATATCAATTATCAAATCAACACTATATACACAAACTCACACAATTACCCAGGTACATACAGAATATATGCACAGAATTACCCATACAGTATATATATACACACACACACACACACTATATACACACACAATTGCCAGATACATACAGTATGTATATATACACACACAATCACTCATACACACACACACAATTACCCATACATACAGTATACATATACACAATAACACATACATACAGTATACATATACAGAATTATCCATGCACACACACAGATATCCATTCATACACAAACATAAATCACGATGTTGTACATTGTAACGGCCCATCATGTAAGGCTGGGTGGATGGCAGCATACGTTGGTTTTCTCTGAAGTTGGCTGTTGTGGTCAGCCACACGGTGAGCTCTCACCACCTCTGAGCATATGGGGAACCCCAGGAACCAAGTGATTTCCCAGGGATGAGAACAAAACCTGTTTGGTCGCATACTTTCCACGTGACAAACAATGCAGGAATCTCCTGCTACCATCAGGTGTCCGGCGTCTGGAACAAAGGCTGATAGTGACAGCATACAGTGAACCCACAGTGCATGGAGGAAGGCCGCATAACAGAGAATGTGTAGGCCAACTTTAAGAACTTTCTAGGAGCGTTCACTTACCCCCTAAACATATTCTATCTACTACCAACCGCATCAGGATTCTCCTTAAATCGGTGACAGCCGGGCTGAATAAAGACATTTATTATGCATTTTTAAATGAAAAATACACATAGTGGCACGGATTCGCTAGAGGGTCAACATTTGGCCCCTTTAGTTCTAGGATTTCAATAAATAAATCTCCAAAAAGTTAATTAATAAATAATTATTATTTGTTTGTGCATTTAGCATCGCTTGTTATTCCTCACGGTGGTTAATCAGGTTCCAGTGAGCTAAAGTCCGGCAACGACCCCGAGAAGCGGCCTTTAAACAGCAAGAGGATTGTGAAGATTACACGAGGCGCCGCGGTGATCAGCGAATTATAAACATGGCTCCTAATCGTATCATTGACATGAAAATAAGGTAACTCCATCCAGCGCAACCAACTTGTGCTCTAATAATTCTATATAAAAGCGAGATAAAGAGCACATTTATGGAAAGAGCGCTATAGAGCTCAATGAAATCCAGAGTTAAAATGTACAAACAGTCAGATGTATACATAAAGGGTTATTCAGAGAAAGGTGAAACTCTGGAGAGCTTTTGGAGAAGTGAAAATTCTAGGTCAAAATAGCTGATTTGGAAAGAGAAATAAATGGGAGAATTTTTCTGGTTTGGCTATTTTGACCTTGAATTTTCACTTCTCCAAAAGTTCTCCAGAGTTTCACCTTTCTCTGAATAGACCCTATAGGATCACTTTATCAATGCAATGAAAAACGTTTCTGCTCTCTTACCATTCGATATAAAAATGCAAACACATATGTAAAAGAGAATAAAGTGTACAATTGTGGCAGAAATGTGCTATAGTGCCTAATAAAAACCGAATATCTCCTATGGTGGCTGAGCTTATCCCGATACACACATCCGCAACTCTAAGGCTAGGGTCAAACAAACGCATTATTCGCAGCGACCGTCAAAAAGTGGGTCCGAACGCATTGCCGTATTTTTTCACGGAATGCACGAAAACGGTCAGACGATGCGCATTTTCGTGCGTAATTTTTACGGATCATCAATAAAACCCTTTTTGCGTCTGGACGTTATGTTGGCCGGCCATGAGCAGCGTCTGACATCTCCTAATCACGCCGCTATGCGGACACAGCGCACTCTGTACGTCAGTACTAGCGGTTCTGCATTCTCGAAAAAATGCGTTAATTTTCCACTTGCGTTACACGGCCGGACTTTTGTGCAGCCGTACTTCGTATATTGGCCGTCATTTGCTGCTACTGCGGCCGTGATTAAGTGCGCCTAAACACACGGTAAAAATGCACTAGTCTGACCCCAGCCTTAATGCACAGCATATATAGAATGGTAAGAGCACCAACGTCCTTCATTGCATTGATAAAGTGATCCTATCTATTTCTACATTGTAACACTGGTTAGAAATATTATATCTGGATTTACAGTAATTGAGCACTATAGCACCTTTTCCACAATTGTGCTCTTTATTTTGCTCTTATGGGTGATAGCATTTTATATATAAATGCTTATGCCAGCTATTGAATACGGAGATGTAGTGTATGCAGCCACCCCGCAAACACACCTTCAGAAACTTACTATATTGTATAACTCATTCTGCCGCTTTGTGCTACAGTGTAACTACATGACCCACCATTGTGACATGTTAAAAGAGCTAAACTGGCCGTCGCTGGAATCTAGACGCACCCTTCACCTTTCCAACCTGGTGTTTAAGAGCTTTTCTGGGAAGCTGCCACCCTACCTGAATAGGCTGCTTCCCCCAGCAGTTCCCTCATCCTAGAACCTCCGATCCAGGACCTGCACCATACTTACAATACCACAATACAAAACGAAAGTGTCTCGATCCTCATTTTCCTACACAGCACCACAAACATGGAATAACCTCCCAGACGCCATCAAATCTTCCCCCAGTCTAAAGTCACTTAAGAGATCTCTATTAACATACCTCAATACAGAATGCACCTGTAAACATGTAACATAGTGACTATACACAGAATGCGCCTGTAAACTTGTAACATAGTGACTATATACAGAATGCACCTGTAAACATGTAACACAGTGACTATACAGAATGCGCCTGTAAACATGTAACACAGTGACTATACAGAATGCGCCTGTAAACATGTAACACAGTGACTATATACAGAATGCGCCTGTAAACATGTAACACAGTGACTATATGCAGAATGCACCTGTAAACATGTAACAGTGACTATATACAGAATGCGCCTGTAAACATGTAACACAGTGACTATACAGAATGCGCCTGTAAACATGTAACACAGTGACTATATACAGAATGCGCCTGTAAACATGTAACACAGTGACTATATGCAGAATGCACCTGTAAACATGTAACAGTGACTATATACAGAATGCACCTGTATACATGTAACATAGTGACTATATACAGAATGCACCTGTAAACATGTAATATAGTGCAGGAGGGGTGGGGTCGCGCCTATTCCCCGAAGGCTTGGCTGCAACCACCAAATGCATCAAGCCCAACAACATGTGTAGAACATAACAAAAAAAAAACATAGTGACTATATACAGAATGCACCTGTATACATGTAACATAGTGACTATATACAGAATGTACCTGTATACATGTAACATAGTGACTATATACAGAATGCACCTGTAAACATGTAACATAGTGACTATATACAGAATGTACCTGTATACATGTAACACAGTGACTATATACAGAATGCACCTGTAAACATGTAACACAGTGACTATATACAGAATGCGCCTGTAAACCTGTAACACAGTGACTATATACAGAATGCACCTGTAAACATGTAACACAGTGACTATATACAGAATGCACCTGTAAACATGTAACAGTGACTATATACAGAATGTGCCTGTAAACATGTAACATAGTGACTATATACAGAATGCACCTGTAAACATGTAACACAGTGACTATATACAGAATGCACCTGTAAACATGTAACATAGTGACTATATACAGAATGCACCTGTATACATGTAACACAGTGACTATATACAGAATGCACCTGTAAACATGTAACACAGTGACTATATACAGAATGCACCTGTAAACATGTAACACAGTGACTATATACAGAATGCGCCTGTATACATGTAACATAGTGACTATATTTCCTACCTATTTATTTTCTGTGTTAATCTGTATATTTGTGTTTTTAATATCTTACAGAAATACAAAGTAATAAATGCAACAATTCAATGTTCTTGAACCCAGGACTTACTGAAAACGAGAGAAATCTCAATGTATCCTTCCTGCTAAAATGCATTATAAATAAATAAATTTAGAATTATTAGAGCATAAATGGATTGCTCTGGACGGCTATATTTATATATTTATTTTTGTTTTGCAATATTAGGAATATTTCTTGACTCCTCTACTTACCAGCAGCATTTATCTACTTAGAGGAAATTAGAAACTCTGTATTTATTCATTTAGAAGGTCTTTTCAGGCGCTGATACATAATACCTTCCTCCCGTCTTCAGTATCATTAATATAAGGCTGCGACCCCTCTACGTGTTTTTAAAAATAAATAAATTAAGAGCTTTGCTAGGTTTTAACCCCCTAGAGCAGGGTTTTCAAACTCCGTCCCCAGATGTTTATTGCCTACAATTCCCAGAATTATTTGAATACAATAGTTGGCCTGGGAATCATGGGAGATGTAGTTCAGAAACATCGAGGGGGGGGGGGTTGATGGCCCCTTGCCTACAGGACCAGCTGCTATATTGAATCCCTGTAAATCAAGACATGACTAACATTGCATAGGTCATTGAAAGGGTTAACTCCGGCCCCGTGAAGTCATACACAGAGTATCCTTTCATTTCCTCTTCTCCGATACCCTGATTGGCACAGATTGCTGCTACCCGGAAAAGGGACGGGATTAAAAATCAGAGGCTGTCACGATTAGAGTCTCGCCACACCTCACCCCACACGGGCCACACCGAGTCCTATGGTGCAAGAAGATACGATGTGTGAATAGTATGTAGGTATCACATATAGCAACACAGCGAAATAAACACCGCTCAGGATGTGAGGGCAGTAACAGTGATATAGAAAGGGTAGTAGATACATGGAATAGCCTACCAGTGATATAGAAAGGGTAGTAGATACTGCCCCCACTGGGAGGTTATTCCATGTAACAGTGATATAGAAAGGGTAGTAGATACTGCCCCCACTGGGAGGCTATTCCATGTATCTACTACCCTTTCTATATCACTGTTACTGCTCCCACTGGGAGGCTATTCCATGTATCTACTACCCTTTCTATATCACTGTTACTGCCCCACTGGGAGGCTATTCCATGTATCTACTACCCTTTCTATATCACTGTTACTGCCCCCACTGGGAGGCTATTCCATGTATCTACTACCCTTTCTATATCACTGTTACTGCCCCCACTGGGAGGCTATTCCATGTATCTACTACCCTTTCTATATCACTGTTACTGCCCCCACTGGGAGGCTATTCCATGTATCTACTACCCTTTCTATATCACTGTTACTGCCCCCACTGGGAGGATATTCCATGTATCTACTACCCTTTCTATATCACTGTTACTGCCCCCACTGGGAGGCTATTCCATGTATCTACTACCCATTCTAGATCACTGTTACTGCATCCCCCCCCCGAGGCTATCCCATGTATCTACTACCCTTTCTATATCACTGTTACTGCCCCCACTGGGAGGATATTCATGTATCTACTACCCTTTCTATATCACTGTTACTGCCCCCACTGGGAGGCTATTCCATGTATCTACTACCCTTTCTATATCACTGTTACTGCCCCCACTGGGAGGCTATTCCATGTATCTACTACCCTTTCTATATCACTGTTACTGCCCCCACTGAGAGACTATTCCATGTATCTACTACCCTTTCTATATCACTGTTACTGCCCCCACTGGGAGGCTATTCCATGTATCTACTACCCTTTCTATATCACTGTTACTGCCCCACTGGGAGGCTATTCCATGTATCTACTACCCTTTCTATATCACTGTTACTGCCCCCACTGAGAGACTATTCCATGTATCTACTACCCTTTCTATATCACCGTTACTGCCCCCACTGAGAGACTATTCCATGTATCTACTACCCTTTCTATATCACTGTTACTGCCCCCACTGGGAGGCTATTCCATGTATCTACTACCCTTTCTATATCACTGTTACTGCTCCCACTGGGAGGCTATTCCATGTATCTACTACCCTTTCTATAGCACTGTTACTGCTTCCACTGGGAGGCTATTCCATGTATCTACTACCCTTTCTATATCACTGTTACTGCCCCCACTGGGAGGCTATTCTATGTATCTACTACCCTTTCTATATCACTGTTACTGCTCCCACTGGGAGACTATTCCATGTATCTACTACCCTTTCTATATCACTGTTACTGCCCCCACTGGGAGGCTATTCCATGTATCCACTACCCTTTCTATATCACTGTTACTGCCCCCACTGGGAGACTATTCCATGTATCTACTACCCTTTCTATATCACTGTTACTGCCCCCACTGGGAGACTATTCCATGTATCTACTACCCTTTCTATATCACTGTTACTGCCCCCACTGGGAGGTTATTCCATGTAACAGTGATATAGAAAGGGTAGTAGATACATGGGATAGCCTGGGGGGGGGCAGTAACAGTGATATAGAAAGGGTAGTAGATACATGGGATAGCCTCCGGGGGGGAGGGCAGTAACAGTGATATAGAAAGGGTAGTAGATACATGGAATAGCCTACCAGTGATATAGAAAAGGATTTAATCTAAAATACAATCTGACCCTAAAAGCCAAAAGACCCAACTGGTCCATGCCTGATTAAAATGGTGACAGGTAGTTTATGGCACAATATCAAAAATACAAACTGTTAATTTCTGAAGATTTAGTAGCGGGTTAAAACACAGAATGAACTGAGAGACCTACATAAATTCTGACACATGAGAACCACACTTCATGCTTAAACTGTAACATATACACACAGGGTTATTCAGAGAGAGGTGAAAACCACGAGAATTGCCAAGAGAATGCAAATCGTCTATTTGGTCTAGATTGTTCAAAGTGAGATAAATGGGAGAATTTTTCTGGTTTGGCTATTTAACCTAGAATTTTCACTTCTCCAGTCATTCTCCTGGTTTCAACCTCTCTCTGAATAACCCTGACAGTGTAAAAGAACAAGTCACAGTAATAGGTTCAGTGCCTCCGTCTAGTGGCCACTGTATGTACTGCACTGCAATGGACTCTTCATACCATTTCCATGGACTGTCTAAATGTAATTCTCACTCCAGCTCTTAAAAGAACAGCAAAGAAAAAATTCTGCAATTCAGGGGTCTCAAACCATGACACAGAAACACACACACACACACACTTCTAAATGAGGGCTCCCATGAGTCTCTAGCCTTCTACTTAATTCAAAGAATTCTGGGAATTGTAGGCAATCACGTGGGGGCAGAGTATGAGACATGTTTTCATGGACGCATAGAATTTATTCATGCTGATGGTCAGTGCGTGAAAAATGCCACCCCGCAGTATGTGGAAGCCATACACTGCAAGTAAGGAATCCCAGGTGACCTGCCTTGATTTCCTTCCTGCAGCATATGAATTATACATGTTGCAGGGCAGCACTTTTCCCTGTGTTCTCCCTCTACATGAAAAAGTAACGTGTCCAGGGAAATATGGCCGATCTGGCAGCCTTAGTTTGAAATCCCTGATCTAGATGCAAAGAACATGGTGGTAATATGTCACAACTCGCAGTTTAGTCTAGGGTCAGAGTGGGGCAGTCGGAACGCGCGTGCAGGCGCACTAAATCACGGCGGCAGTAGCAGCACATAACGGCCAATGACGGCCAATATACGCAGTACGTGCGTACAAAAGTGTGCCGACACCACGCAACCGGCAAATGATCGCATTTTTCTCAGAACGTGAAACCGCTGCTACAGACGTACAGAGTGCGCTGCGGCCGCATAGCAGCGTGTGTGCGTGATTAGGAGACGTCAGACGCTGCTAGTGTGCGGCCTACATAACGTTCAAACAGCCGGATTTCCCTAGAATTGCGTTGGTGAGTACCTGCGACTGTGCGACTGTGGTCGTCTGACCACTTAAGCGTATTCCGTGAAAAAATGCGTGCGCACGCATCGACGTACATTTTGACGGTGGCCGCAGAAAATGCGCTCATCTGTCCCTAGCCTTAGTGGATAAGTCCCTGAGGAAGGTCTCCAGGTCCTGCACGGTGATGTGCCCAAGAACTACACTTCCCATAATGCCCCGCCAGACAGTCAGCAGGATATGAACTCTTTAAATATCAATGGTTATGTAAGATTTATTGAATGACAGGCCATCGATTAAAAACAAAAAACGCAGACCGATATTCAGAGACGCGTCAAAGCAGCCGGATTCCATCCAGGACACGAAACCTCTGAAATGCTCTGCTACTCATTAGCTTGAACAGGAACTATAGTTGAAAGAGCATCTGGACGGCCAAGGCTGCTGATCCCTGATGTAGAGGATAGATTTGAAGTTTACAAACAGACGCCCAAAGAAAATGCAAACCTACAGGGTTATTCAGAGAAAGGTGAAACTCTGGAGAACTTTTGGAGAAGTGAAAATTCTAGGTCAAAATAGCCAAACCAGGAAAATTCTCCAATTTATCTCACTTTCCAGATCAGCTATTTTGACCCAGAATTTTCACTTCTCCAAAAGTTCTACAGGGTTTCACCTTTCTCTGAATAACCCTGACAATCATCGCCGTCATCTTCCACAGAAAGCTGTGAAACTGTCCCTGTACATGTTTATAAACAGATCTGGAATTCATTGTATGTAAATAAATCACACAAACACGTGATAGCAAAGAGAAAACACTGTAAAACAAACATCATGACACAGATCAGGGAGTATACATATAGTAATGAATGGAGAATCAATAAACTATACCGTCATCAGGGACACGTCTGCACGGGAAGGAGGGGAGTGGGTTAAATAGTGACGGACACCTTTACTAAACCCCAAAAACATGACAGAGCTCACAACCATAACAACTCCCCAATACTCCTCGCTCTGACATCAATAGAGTAATGTATAAAACAGGGAACAAAAACAAAACAGAGATCATGCATTTCTATCCTATACACTCCTTGTCTGATACAGTCTCCATTCTGGCCAAACACTGGGTCTGTATTTGTGCGACTAACAAGTCGTTCGTAGTCGTCAGACTAATCCCACAACCCAGATGAGATTCAACCCTCTTCCACTGCCTCCAACTTCCATCGGACGACTTCAGGCGACGTCGTGCGACTACAGGAGACTAGCGACCTTTCCCATTTGAATGGGATTTGTCAGACGACGAATGACCTGGTACAGAAAACATAAAAGAAAAATGCCCTGATTTCCAGTGGTTCAGTTTGACAGGTAAAACAGGCGAATCCCACAAGATTATAAATAAATAAATTTTACATTAAAAGTATTTTACCAGGAAGGATACATTGAGATTTCCCTCATTTTCAAGTATGTCCTGGGTCATAATATTTTTGTTTTCATTTTATGGGAAAAAAAAGTCTATTTTTCTGAAGATCTACCTGTTTAAACACCTACCAGAAGAATAGCAGAGTTACGTTTTTTTTTTCTGCAGTTCGGCAGATTTTTTTTCTCCTGCAGTCCGGCAGGCTTCACAGCGCTTTTTTATTTTCCTTCAGTGCGGTGGTTTTCGTTGGTCAATCTGGGTCATCTACATTCACTTGCAGTGGACGACCCAGATCGTTCAAAAAAGTTGTCCATAGTCGGACAGCCAAGTCAGTCATCCGACTACAGACCCAGTGGACGGCCAGCCTTACCGTCTGGGTGTGAGGTGCATATTTACATTTACCTGGTTCATGTTAAAGCACTCACATGCTGTGTCCTATCTTGGGTTACTAGACCAGCCATGATTTCCTGGACACATGTTACTAATTCACACAGAGGGGGAACACCGGAAAGGGGCTGCCCTGTAAGATGTATGATTCATATGCTGCAAGATGTAAATCAGTTCCTTAAGCAGTGCAGCTCACCTGGGATTCCTCAGCCTTCTTACCTGTAGCATATGAATGCCACACACCGCCAGACTGAACTTCTCACAAACAGCCCATAAGCATGAAAAGATTATATGCAGCCAAGAAAACATTGAGGATCTGCTACCCATAATTCCATTCATTGCCCTGCAGGATCTGTTAGCACTGCACAGAGGTTTGTTATAGGCCGACTGGCATGCTTCGAGAGTATACCTCTCTTCTTTCAGACCGCTATGCTCTGGTGATTTTGGTATCTGGAATAACACGGTTTATCCAATCTACACTGAGATTATATATAGTATACAGTGTGTATGTATATATTGTAATATGTGTATACTGGAGGAAGAAGGTACTGTATATGTGATATTTATAAAGTGTGTATGGATATATTGTATTTATATTAGAGGGTGGAGGTATATGTGATATTTATAAAGTGTGTATGGATATATTGTATTTATATTAGAGGGTGGAGGTATATGTGATATTTATACAGTGTGTATGGATATATTGTATTTATATTAGAGGGTGGAGGTATATGTGATATTTATACAGTTTGTGTATATTGGTGGGTGAAGAAATATGTGAGATATACCTCCACCCACCAATATATATTTATATCTCACATATTTCTTCACCCACCAATATACACAAACTGTATAAATATCACATATACCTCCACCCTCTAATATAAATACAATATATCCATACACACTGTATAAATATCACATATACCTCCACCCTCTAATATAAATACATCCATACACACTGTATAAATATCACATATACCTCCACCCACTAATGAATACATACACACTGTGTATATATATATATATATATTGGTGGGTGGAGGTATATGTGATATTTATACAGTGTGTGTATATTGGTGGATGGGGAAATATGTGAGATATACCTCCACCCACCAATATATAGAAACATAGAAAGATGTCGGCAGATAAGAACCTTTCGGCCCATCTAGTCTGCCCAATTACATGGATACTTTACCTGGATTTATCTTTTGTTTAGGATAGCCTTATGCCTATCCCATGCTTGCTTAAATTCAATTACTGTTTTGGCCTCTACCACTTCTACTGGAAGACTGTTCCATGTATCCACCACCCTCTCAGTAAAATAATGCTTCCTGATGTTACTTTTAAACCTTTGCCCCTCTAATCTAAGACTATGTCCTCTTGTTTTGCTACTTTGTTTCCTTTTAAATATACTCCCTTCCTCTACCTTGTGGATTCCCTTTACGTATTTAAATGTTTCTATCATATCTCCTCTGTCTTTTTTCCAAGCTGTACATGTTAAGATCATTAACCCTTTCCTGGTAACTTTTCTCCTTCAAGCTGTACACCATTTTAGTAGCCCTTCTCTGAACTCTCTCTAAGATGTCTATATCCTTCTGGAGATACGGTCTCCAGTACTGCACACAGTACTCCAAGTGAGGTCTCACCAGTGCTCTGTACAGTGGCATGAGCACTTCCCTTTTCCTACTGCTAATACCTCTCCCTACACAACCAAGCATTCTGCTAGCATTTCCTGCTGCTCTATTACATTACATATATTTATATCTCACATATTTCCCCATCCACCAATATACACACACTGTATAAATATCACATATACCTCCACCCACCAATATATATATGTGATATATATATATATATATTTATACAGTGTGTATGTATTCATTAGTGGGTGGAGGTATATGTGAGATATATGCTTTTATACAGTGTGTATGTGTAGATATATTGTGAGGTATATGTGTTTACACAGTGTGTATATATTGTGTGATATATGTGTTTACACAGGGTGTGTATATATTGTGAGGTATATGTGTTTACACAGTGTGTGTATATTGTGAGGTATATGTGTTTACACAGTGTGTGTATATTGTGAGGTATATGTGTTTACACAGTGTGTTGTGAGGTATATGTGTTTACACAGTGTGTGTATATATTGTGAGGTATATGTGTTTACACAGTGTGTTGTGAGGTATATGTGTTTACACAGTGTGTTGTGAGGTATATGTGTTTACACAGTGTGTGTATATTGGTGGGTGAAGAAATATGTGAGATATACCTCCACCCACTAATGAATACATACACACTGTGTATATATATATATATATTTATACAGTGTGTGTATATATTGTGAGGTATATGTGTTTACACAGTGTGTATATATTGTGAGGTATATGTGTTTACACAGTGTGTGTATATTGTGAGGTATATGTGTTTACACAGTGTGTGTATATTGTGAGGTATATGTGTTTACACAGTGTGTTGTGAGGTATATGTGTGTTACACAGTGTGTGTATATTGTGAGGTATATGTGTTTACACAGTGTGTTGTGAGGTATATGTGTTTACACAGTGTGTGTATATATTGTGAGGTATATGTGTTTACACAGTGTGTGTATATATTGTGAGGTATATGTGTTTACACAGTGTGTGTATATATTGTGAGGTATATGTGTTTACACAGTGTGTGTATATATTGTGAGGTATGTGTTTACACAGTGTGTATATATTGTGAGGTATATGTGTTTACACAGTGTGTGTATATATTGTGAGGTATATGTGTTTACACAGTGTGTATATATTGTGAGGTATATGTGTTTACACAGTGTGTGTATATATTGTGAGGAATATGTGTTTACACAGTGTGTGTATATATTGTGAGGTATATGTGTTTACACAGGGTGTGTATATATTGTGAGGTTATGTGTTTACACAGTGTGTGTATATATTGTGAGGTATATGTGTTTACACAGTGTGTGTATATATTGTGAGGTATGTGTTTACACAGTGTGTATATATTGTGAGGTATATGTGTTTACACAGTGTGTGTATATATTGTGAGGTATATGTGTTTACACAGTGTGTATATATTGTGAGGTATATGTGTTTACACAGTGTGTGTATATATTGTGAGGTATATGTGTTTACACAGTGTGTGTATATATTGTGAGGTATATGTGTTTACACAGTGTGTGTATATATTGTGAGGTATATGTGTTTACACAGTGTGTATATATTGTGAGGTATATGTGTTTACACAGTGTGTGTATATATTGTGAGGTATATGTGTTTACACAGTGTGTGTGTATATATTGTGAGGTATATGTGTTTACACAGTGTGTGTGTATATATTGTGAGGTATATGTGTTTACACAGTGTGTGTGTATATATTGTGAGGTATATGTGTTTACACAGTGTGTGTATATATTGTGAGGTATATGTGTTTACACAGTGTGTGTATATATTGTGAGGTATATGTGTTTACACAGTGTGTATATATTGTGAGGTATATGTGTTTACACAGTGTGTGTGTATATATGTGAGGTATATGTGTTTACACAGTGTGTGTGTATATTGTGAGGTATATGTGCTTACACAGTGTGTGTATATATTGTGAGGTATATGTGTTTACACAGTGTGTGTGTATATTGTGAGGTTATGTGTTTACACAGTGTGTGTATATATTGTGAGGTATATGTGTTTACACAGTGGGTTTGTGTGTAATATATAACACAGCATTACACTGTACCTGGGTCCCAGGGTTCATCCTAAGCATTTTTCTGCTCTGGGCTGTGTTTACAAACAGCGCCATGTAAGTGATGTCATCAAAGCGAGCCTCTAGGGCGGATTCTGATGACATCACTGACTAGCCAATCAAACTTTGGCGATAGCAGGGGGCGTGGCGATGGTCTTACAGCGTATACAGCTTGTGGGCGTGTGCTGTGTGGGCGTGGCTGCGGAGCCTGCGCGGGGGCGGGGTCTAATGTATAGAGTTAAAGCTGGTTTTTCAGGGGGGTTTCTCTGCACAGAGGCCCCTGAGCTGCTGACCTGTATATAAAGAAAGCTCTGCTTCCAGCCCACACCCTCCTATACATCACAGGCCTCAGATATACAGATTATATAGCAGGGTCAGCAGCTTTGGCCCTCCAGATGTTTTTGGAACTACATATCCCAAAGGGATTCAGCCAATGTAATGACTACCTGCGCATCATGGGAGATGTAGTTCCAAAACATTTGGAGGGCTGAGTTTATCAACCCCTGTTCTAAAGCCTCACTCTCAATGCTTTCCAGATGTATTTATCCTGATCGTTGGACAGAGAGGGGACCACGATTAAAGGGATATCAACAATATAGATTGGACCTTAGCTTTTTATATCGTTTCTAGTGGTCGGGTAATAAACGTTAATTGACGTTGCGTGGATAGCTCCTGCAGAGGCTGCACTTTCGTTGACATGAGGGGGTACTGGATTTCTACCCTTATTATCATGTTAAGTGTACGTTGCAGACGCATCATCTTACGGATGCCAACGTGGTGGCACGGCAGGTTGTTGGGATGGCAGGAGCTCCAATGATTCCCTGTGACCCCGCAGCATAGTTACAGGTGGCAGAGATTCTACACCCCAAACATCTGTATCAGGTCCAAGACGGGAATCTTTTGTAGTCCAATAAAAGCTTCTAGGCCTCTGTGTATTAAAGCACACCTGTGTCACTCTTAGCATTGGCACAGCTACCAGAGGTCCAATAAGATGTTAACCTGCCAGGTGAGATCATAAGAGCCTATAGGAGATAGCCTGACAGGTGCATGTACTCCCATAGCCGCGGAGGAGAGCTAGTATCTGACCTCTGGCACCGCAAGGGAACGTCTCAAATTGACCCAGGAGTGTAAAAGACTGGCAAACCTTTCAGAAAATAGGTTTGCGTGTCTGAGTTTACCAAGAAAAGCAGAATTTGCCAGGTGTGTTTGCATTGAAGCAGCATATTGGGGCTGTATGGACCAGGATACATTGAGAGGGAAGTGTTGTCGCCCCCTGGGGTTCAATGTGCATCTGTCATGTTGTGTTGTCTCCTCCTGGTGGTTCAATGTGTATCTGTCATGTTGTGTTGTCTCCTCCTGGTGGTTGATGTGTAGCTGTCATGTTGTGTTGTCTCCTCCTGGTGGTTGATGTGTAGCTGTCATGTTGTGTTGTCTCCTCCTGGTGGTTGATGTGTATCTGTCATGTTGTGTTGTCGCCCCCTGGGGTTCAATGTGCATCTGTCATGTTGTGTTGTATTCTCCTGGTGGTTCAATGTGTATCTGTCATGTTGTGTTGTATTCTCCTGGTGGTTCAATGTGTAGCTGTCATGTTGTGTTGTCTCCTCCTGGTGGTTCAATGTGTATCTGTCATGTTGTGTTGTCTCCTCCTGGTGGTTCAATGTGTATCTGTCATGTTGTGTTGTATTCTCCTGGTGGTTCAATGTGTATCTGTCATGTTGTGTTGTATTCTCCTGGTGGTTCAATGTGTAGCTGTCATGTTGTGTTGTCTCCTCCTGGTGGTTCAATGTGTATCTGTCATGTTGTGTTGTATTCTCCTGGTGGTTCAATGTGTATCTGTCATGTTGTGTTGTATTCTCCTGGTGGTTCAATGTGTAGCTGTCATGTTGTGTTGTCTCCTCCTGGTGGTTCAATGTGTATCTGTCATGTTGTGTTGTATTCTCCTGGTGGTTCAATGTGTATCTGTCATGTTGTGTTTATTCTCCTGGTGGTTCAATGTGTATCTGTCATGTTGTGTTGTATTCTCCTGGTGGTTCAATGTGTAGCTGTCATGTTGTGTTGTCTCCTCCTGGTGGTTCAATGTGTATCTGTCATGTTGTGTTGTCTCCTCCTGGTGGTTCAATGTGTATCTGTCATGTTGTGTTGTATTCTCCTGGTGGTTCAATGTGTATCTGTCATGTTGTGTTGTATTCTCCTGGTGGTTCAATGTGTAGCTGTCATGTTGTGTTGTCTCCTCCTGGTGGTTCAATGTGTATCTGTCATGTTGTGTTGTATTCTCCTGGTGGTTCAATGTGTATCTGTCATGTTGTGTTGTATTCTCCTGGTGGTTCAATGTGTAGCTGTCATGTTGTGTTGTCTCCTCCTGGTGGTTCAATGTGTATCTGTCATGTTGTGTTGTATTCTCCTGGTGGTTCAATGTGTATCTGTCATGTTGTGTTGTATTCTCCTGGTGGTTCAATGTGTATCTGTCATGTTGTGTTGTATTCTCCTGGTGGTTCAATGTGTAGCTGTCATGTTGTGTTGTCTCCTCCTGGTGGTTGGTAGGTGTAGCGTCTTGCTCGTCTGCTCTACTCTCGAATTCGGGGCTGTCACACTCTGCCCCCAGATGTTTCTCAACGACAACCTTTCCTCATATCCCCCCAGAGATAAGAACGTGTGGCCCGATTGAAACTCATGGCGAGCAAATGTCACTTACGGTCTCCCTGTTACCGATGCTGTTCCGTCTCAGCCGCGCAATGTGCGTCTTAGCTCGGAATAACTAAAGTACAGGCAGCAATGCGCAGCATCCATAGGACTCCACAGGGCCCTGCGCAAGTACGAGTGTGCATCGGCCGCAGAAAAAGATGCGGAAGGACAAGGGAAGTATTTGTAGCCATTCTCATGATGCTCGCGGCCAGAGGAAGAAGCAGTGGCTCGTGCCGGGCTCTACAATCACGGGATCTCAGGTGAGTAAGTGATATTTTAGGGGTATTAAGTGATTCTGCAAAAGCAAAATCACTTAACACCGGAGTTTCAGAGTCGGTGTTCCGTCACTGAATACTGCTTTGATTAGCGGAGGACAAGCTAGGTTGGAAAAGCTCTCTCTCCTCTAGAGAAGCTCAAACTCATATCGCCGTGCAAAGTATATGAGGCGTGAATTTACGGTAAGGAGGCGCATGCAAGTTGTGATCGCTCACGATGAATTTGGGCTGATGTCGGGTGATTTGCACGCACCGCTCCAGACGTTCGCTTATCGTCCCGGTTGGAAACGGGCCTGTGGCTTGCTTAGTGGTTAATACCTGGGCATACCTCTGTATTAAGTATGGCTGCCCGAACACTCAATACCACTATAGTGAGAGAATTTTAAAAAATGGGACCGGGAGGTGCGCAACGCACCACTGGGTTTAGCCAAAAACATTAATAAAGCATTTTGTTTTTTAGCAAACAGTTCCTTGTACAAACATAGTCGCAACTATCAGGATCCAGCTTCTCCATTGTGCATGGCTGGTGGACAGTTTGGAGTAATGGCCTTGAAGGCGAGAGGAAGGGACGTTGCACGGCCCATACGAATCAGCACTGTAAGGAGGACCATGATTTACACGAGTTGTCTATTTATCCCATAGCATGACGACGTACCATACCACTTTGCCCACGTTCTGGCCGACATCAGTAGAAGACAACAATCATTGTATGGTCACTGGTGTCGCAGTTTTATGGAGATCCCTGCTTTAGCACAGGTCAAGCAATATTAACATTGACTGACGAGAGGACATAACCACCACGTAACGAACAATAGATTTATACCAAGATACTACATTTTGACATTATGACAATACATTTTAACGTGACGTTGGCCAGCATGGGGTGTCCCTGGTAATTAGCTCTGGCAGCTCAGTGAGTGGGCAAAGAAATAAAAAAAAAACAAAAAAAAACGGACCATTATTGTTCCTTAAGCCTTCATGGCTTTGGATTGTGAAACCGTGACTATGAGCCTTCTATTCATATTTGGAAGCACAGGATAAAGCTGCTCCGAGATGTTTCAGTCATGTCTTGGTCTTGCCCATGCCACACTTCAGCCTCGCGGATGGCTTGAGATACAGGGTAGGAGGAAGCAAAAGGTTGAGAATATGGACATTCCCCTCCTGCCCCGTCTCCAGACCTTGTCATCAAATACAATGGGAGGAAGCTGGTAGGATAAAGTAACAGATTAGGTGGAATGCCCACAAAGTTCTCCTTGTTCTGCGTTGTATCGTATCTGAGGTGTACATGTAGGAGCACGTCTGCATGGACCTCGTTCACGAGAGGACATCATACTTCATCGGCAACAATAGCAGGGTTGGTATATCCAGATGCACCTTCGTCCACCTGCTTCCTCCGCACCTCTGGTGGTGGACGAGGTGGAGGGTTTTCAGGAGGTCTCTTAATGGTCTCGGTAATTCTGGGCTGGGTTTCTGGTTTCTTCTCAATAGGGCGCCATTCCTCCCCTCGTATGGCAGCCTGTAGACATGGGGAAAACAATCAGTGTTTCATAATGCAAATTTCTTTTCCGAAAATAAAAGTATTCCTTTACAGAAATGTCATTGGGATGAAAGGTTCTAAGCTCTAGATGACATCCCTTATCTGGCACAGTGTCACACGGAATCTGCATTATCAGCAAACAGGCAGATGCAATAAATGTGCTGCAGACAGATAATAAAATGGTGAGAACTCCTGCTTACACTGGGTCTACATTATCAGCGTATGGCCTTTGTGTCAGTAAATGTGCAGCAGATGATAAAATGGTGAGATCTCCTGCTTACACGGGGTCTGCATTATCAGCATACAGGCAGATGCTGTAAATGTGCTGTAGACAGATAATAAAATGGTGAGATCTCCTGCTTATGGGGGTTTGTAGTGATCATAATGAGATTATTAGCAATGCAATAGCTGTATGTGCTGCATAATGCCTGTGTATGGAAATTACAGCAACACCTTGTATCTGTATGTGCTGCATAATGCCTGTGTATGGCAATTACAGCAACACCTTGTATCTGTATGTGCTGCATAATGCCTGTGTATGGCAATTACAGCAACACCTTGTATCTGTATGTGCTGCATAATGCCTGTGTATGGCAATTACAGCAACACCTTGTATCTGTATGTGCTGCATAATGCCTGTGTATGGCAATTACAGCAACACTTTGTATCTGTACTGTACAGGGATTTCCGCTCATTATAACCCCCTGAATCGTATCCCTGTACAGCAGCGACTGACCCCACAGCTCACACTGCATTCTGCCAAATCCCTGGCTGCTATAAAGCAGCAGTAAAACTGGTCGAGTGTTTTGTTGCAATGACAATGGGGGCTGCTCCTTGCAACTACTTTACAGTAATACAGGGGTGACAGGAGTGAGATCTGAGAATTTTGGGGCACACGAATCCTGCATTATAAAAATTTATGCAAGTGGGGTTTTATAGGCAAATTTTTGGTATTTATTTTATTACAACGCAAAGTCAAGTTTACTTTTTTGGTAATGAAAGGGTTAAGGGTTTTCTTTCCTTCTTAAAAAGGTATGAGATTTAGTTGATCGTAATCTCCTAGAATGGTGCATAAAAAGAGGACTAACAAATGGACCATCAATCTGCCCCAGAAACAGTGTGTACTCACCAATAAGTATATGATGCTGGCGATGCCAAGACACACGGTGCCCAAGATCGTTGCAAGAAGGAATCCCCCGGGCACAGCCAGCCTGATGGACAACAAACCAACCAGTATTAAGGTCGTTAGTCCCCCATAGCAAAGACATAAAGGATACGCAAGGGAATCTTTAGGTTATTATTTGAGAATACAGCACATGAGAAACCTGGTAACACAGGACACCGCGTGCATCGACGTACAGGTTATATAGGCTGGTTAGAGGGGCAGTATAGGAGATGGCCACTGTCAACACAACGGTTACGTGCTTGGCCGTGAGGATTTTTATTATTATATGGCTTTTCTTCACACCCCACGTCTACAATAAGATTTCAGGTACAGTGACATCCAGCTGGAGATAGATATATATATATAGACGACAGTTTAGTGCAGGAGAAGTCAACCTTGGCCCTCCAGATGTTGTGGAGACACGAGGCCCATACAACGTTTTGGAACTACATTTCCCATGAGGCTCAGCCACTCATTATGTTGTATGGGCCTCATGGGACATGTTGTTCCAAAACACCTAGAGGGCCTAGGTTCCTGCCCCGTGGGGCTTTTTTGTTGTTGTTAGTTGTGAAGTAATGTCCGACCCATCGCGACCCCATGGACAATGTTCCTCCAGGCCTTCCTGTCCTCTACCATCTTCAGGAGTCCATTTAAGCTCACGCCTACTGCCTCAGTGACTCCATCCAGCCGCCTCATTCTCTGCCGTCCCCTTCTTCTTTTGCTTTCAATCTTTCCCAGCATTAGGCTCTTCTCCAGTGAGTCCTTCCTTCTCATTAGGTGACCAAAATATAGGAGTTTCTTCTTCAGGATCTGGCCTTCTAAAAAGCAGTCAGGGTTAATCTCCTCTAGGACTGACCGGTTTAATCGGGGCTTAGTTCTTCCTAAATTTACTTTCCAGGGATCAGTATATTGGTTCTATGTCTTTGACCAGGACATTGTGGACATAAATGATGCTACATGCTGTGACAAACCGGTCCAGCTGTCATTGTGGCGACGATACAAGGCAAGATCTTACCCCAGCCCTCACTTACCCAGCGTGCAGGATGGAACGCACGTAGTAGTTACGCGTCAGAGGACCAAACGCCTTCACAACAGGAGTAAAGTACGACTGACCACTGCAACAAAAAGAGCAAGAAGTTCAATGAAGTCGAGGAGCCAGTTATCTATGTGGCGAGATTCGCCCAATGCATAAAATGTTACCATCTCTCCATGGTGGACCCCTTCTTTCTCTTGCTTCGGGGGTATTCCAAGAGGCTGACAAAGACTCCAGCGGCACTGGGATTGGGAGTTAAGGGTCTTACATGCAGTGGATGTGGTTATTGTGATATGCAGGTTCCTGCCCAGGACGTAAATAGCCACAGAGATAATAAGGACATATATGTGTTATATAGATACAGTATATTCATGCCACTGGTCAACAGGGCTTGGGGATTCAGAACCAGGACCAGGCTTGTTAAGGAGACCCAGGCGCCCACTTTAGGGCACTTTGACGGGACAGCAATTTACTGGCCATCTTCCCACAAGACGAAGCGAATATTCACCTGGAAGACGGAGTCCTCAGGTTCCCATAAATCCCACAGGGCCAAAAGAGCAGCAACAGCGAAACCGAATGGTGGAGGCCCTAGATACCTGAGGGGTGATTCCCAATCCAAGTAGCCATCACCACGCTCCCAACACTTCCATGCACGCAAACCCTACATTCCCGCTCATCCCATGCAGACCAGCCCCTAAACACCCACCTGTTTCATGCATTCAACCCCACATTCTCATCCGACCCACACAGCCAGTCCCTCGTTCTCTTTCACATACCTAGTACTTACGGAGAGGTAAATGGGATGGTGATTCTCGGTCCCACGCAGCCCAGCCCACGCTGCCCCCGGTCCCACGCAGCCCCCGGTCCCACGCAGCCCCCGGTCCCACGCTGCCCCCGGTCCCACGCAGCCCCCGGTCCCACGCAGCCCCCGGTCCCACGCTGCCCCCGGTCCCACGCAGCCCCCGGTCCCACGCAGCCCAGCCCACGCTGCCCCCGGTCCACGCAGCCCAGCCCAGCCCACGCTGCCCCCGGTCCCACGCAGCCCAGCCCACGCTGCCCCGGTCCCACGCAGCCCAGCCCACGCTGCCCCCGGTCCCACGCAGCCCAGCCCACGCTGCCCCCGGTCCCACGCAGCCCAGCCCACGCTGCCCCCGGTCCCACGCAGCCCAGCCCACGCTGCCCCCGGTCCCACGCTGCCCCGCCCACGCTG
Source organism: Leptobrachium leishanense (assembly GCA_009667805.1). NCBI lineage: Eukaryota > Metazoa > Chordata > Amphibia > Anura > Megophryidae > Leptobrachium > Leptobrachium leishanense. The sequence continues at coordinate 8,330,283 of CM019072.1, read as the reverse complement.
CCCCCGGTCCCACGCTGCCCCGCCCACGCTGCCCCCGGTCCCACGCTGCCCCCGGTCCCACGCAGCCCAGCCCACGCTGCCCCCGGTCCCACGCAGCCCAGCCCACGCTGCCCCCGGTCCAACGCAGCCCAGCCCACGCTGCCCCCGGTCCAACGCTGCCCAGCCCACGCTGCCCCCGGTCCAACGCTGCCCAGCCCACGCTGCCCCCGGTCCAACGCTGCCCCCGGTCCCACGCAGCCCAGCCCACGCTGCCCCGGTCCAACGCAGCCCAGCCCATGCTGCCCCCGGTCCAACGCTGCCCCCGGTCCAAAGCAGCCCAGCCCACACTGCCCCCGGTCCAACGCAGCCCAGCCCACACTGCCCCCGGTCCAACGCAGCCCAGCCCACACTGCCCCCGGTCCAACGCAGCCCAGCCCACACTGCCCCCGGTCCCACGCAGCCCAGCCCAGCCCACGCTGCCCCCTGTCCCACGCAGCCAAGCCCATGCTGCGTGCTTTCCCATACACTGCATCCAGTCCGACTCAGCAAGGCCCAAGCTGCATCCCGTCCCACCAAGCACATGCTATCTCCCTTCTCACGCATTGCCTGCCGTCCCTCCCAGCCAACCCCACGCTGCCCCCATACCACCAGCTTGTCTCATACAGCCAACCCCACACTCTCTCCCATTCCACATAGCTAGTACTTACTGAAACGTGAAGAGGATGGCACGTCCACTCATCCCAAACAACCAATCCAACACAGCCCAGAATCCTTGCCTTGGTCCTGCACACACAGTGACTTAGCGGTGTTTATCACGTGGAGTTGTGTTTAAGCGGGTTAAGTCTCCGATGCTGAAGGACACTTTGGTGTCCAGCTCGGTTTGTCATCAATCAGAGCACATACACGAAATCCATCCCGTAACACTGATCCATCAGAGGATACAATAACACATCGCACATTCTGACTGACGCCGACACACCATGAGAACCTTCCTCTATGAATAACGCGGCCGCACCGCCACGATGCTAAACCCTGATAATTACCGGCTTCACATCTCCAGGTCTCTAATTACCGACTCGGCGAATAAATGAAACAAAGGCAACCAGGAACTAAAGGGTTACTCTCGTCATGAACGGGTGCTTCATAAAAAGGGAAGATCCTGGTGATTAAACAATGACACAGAGGGTGGAAGAGGGAGGACAGGAGAGGAACAACTCCGACCAGGAAGAGAGGATTGCAGGAATAATGAAAGGGGATTCCTGCATGGAGCAATCCCCAAAACCCCACTGCATTAACCTGGAACCCACCACACTGCATTAACCTGGAACCCACCACACTGCATTAACCTGGAACCCACCACACTGCATTAACCTGGAACCCACCACACTACATTAACCTGGAACCCCCCCCCCACTGCATTAACCTGGAACCCCCCCCACTGCATTAACCTGGAACCCCCCCCACATTAACCTGGAACCCCCCACTTCATTAACCTGGAACCCCCCACTGCATTAACCTGGAACTCCCACTGCATTAACCTGGAACCCCCCCCCCACTGCTTTAACCTGGAACCCCCCACTGCATTAACCTGGAATCCCCCCACTGCATTAACCTGGAACTCCCACTGCATTAATCTGGAACCCAGACTGCATTAACCTGGAACCCCCCACTGCATTAACCTGGAACCCCCCACTGCATTAACCTGGAACCCCCCAATGCGTGTTTAGTCACTTCTTGCTTTTTGGAAAGTGATAGACGGAGGATAAAGTATTGACAGGGTTAACATTAAATACAGTCCTACAGAACAATGTTCTCAGCCCTGTTTCTCAAGTACACGTCCCTAACAGGACAGGTTTTAAGGATCACCTTGGGGAAATGCAGACTGAATCCTGCAATCACTGAGCAGCAAATCATATCACCTGTGCTGTGCTTCACATATCCTGCAAACCTGGCCTGTTAGGGGGTCCTGAGGACAGGTTTGGGAACCACTAACATAGAAATTTTGCCATGTACAATAGAATAGACATAACCACGGCTCTAGATAAAGTTTACATGTGGTTATATTTGTATTGATAGTGTTTGCACCCCTCCGATCACAGGCGTCCAATTACACGACTTCACAAATGAAAATATGATATTAAATATTAGCAGCCGTGGCCCTCCAGATGTTTTAGAACTGCATCTCCCCTGATGCTCAGCTGCTCATTAATATGGCTGAGCATCATGGGAAATGTAGTTCCAAATACATGTGGAGGGCCACCCTTGCTGAGCCCTGCTGTTGAGCGTGACTTCCAGGATGCTGGCCGAGGATAATTGGGGTTTTATTAGTCTCGACCGGTCTACTGGGATGTGTTCCCCAGCAAGTGGAAAACTTATACTCATCCAGCCGTATCCCGGAGTGAGGGAGACTTTGTTTCACATAAAGGATACATTCCGTAAGCACCAAACTCCCAGTTCTTAAACTGCCCGGCGACTGCCACGATTCCTCCGGCCAAGTAAACTGTGAAGAGAAACAACAATCACACGGTGAACAACAGCATCGTGCCCGCAGAGCTTGCAGTCTAGAACAGAGGTCCCCAGCCCTGGTCCTCAGGTCCCCCTAACAAGACAGGTTTTAAGGGTTACCTTGGGGAAATGCAGAGTGAATCCTGCAATCATATCACTTGTGCTTGAGATATCCTGCAAACCTGGCCTGTTAGGGGGACCTGAGGACCAGGGCTGGGAAACACTGCTCTATCAGGCCAGGTTTTAAGGATCACCTTGGGGAAATGCAGACTGAATCCTGCAATCACTGAGCAGCAAATCATATCACCTGTGCTGAGCTTCACATATCCTGCAAACCTGGCCTGTTAGCGGGACCTGAGGACCACGGTTGGGATACACTGAACTAGCTGAGCATATTATGGATATCGGTGCGGGATCCCAAGAGATCCGTTATGTGAATAATAACTCTTCACCCGGGACTAAAAAGGTCAAACGGAAATAAATGGTAGAAAATTATTTCTCTTACGTAAATGACACAATGAACCTGAACGGGAAAATTTGGAGAGCACGTTCTTCTAAATCCATTGACAAAAAAAAAAAAAAAGAGAGAAGTCCCCCCCCCCCAAAAAACTACATTTTACCCGAGATATAGGCTCTAGAAAACACTTAAACTCTCGGTGGGATCAGTGCACAGCCAATCACGGCACAAGTCACCAGTATGCTGGCAGTGGGAATAGAGAGCAGGTTTTAGCGTGTTTTTAACCCCTTTGTGAAGATAAAACGTACCTCTTCGGACTGTTCAGGTCATGTGACATGCGCTATACATATAAAACACGTCATGTTTGCGCTGGAGTATTGTTTTCAGAGTTTATTGTGCCACATAATGGGAATATGAGGAAGAATAAAAATAAATAAATAGTGACTCATGGGAGGAGAGAGGTCAAAAAGTGAAGGGTGGGAAGATGGCTTGTTGGGAGAGAGAGAGTGTGAGAGAGCGCGAGAGAGGGAGAGAGCGAGAGAGGGAGAGCGCGAGAGAGGGAGAGCGCGAGAGAGGGAGAGCGCGAGAGAGGGAGTGCGCGAGAGAGGGAGAGCGCGAGAGTGTGAGAGAGAGCGAGAGAGGGAGAGCGCGAGAGAGGGAGTGCGCGAGAGAGGGAGTGCGCGAGAGAGGGAGAGCGCGAGAGAGGGAGAGCGCGAGAGAGGGAGTGCGCGAGAGAGGGAGTGCGCGAGAGAGGGAGTGCGCGAGAGAGAGGGAGAGCGCGCGAGAGAGGGAGTGCGCGAGAGGGAGAGAGCGCGAGAGGGAGAGAGCGCGAGAGGGAGAGAGCGCGAGAGGGAGAGAGCGCGAGAGGGAGAGAGCGCGAGAGGGAGAGAGCGCGAGCGCGAGAGAGCGCGAGAGAGGGAGCAAGAAGCGCGAGAGGGAGAGAGCTGGGAATAGAAGATTTATTTATAAAGGATTTTACCAGGAAGGATACATTGAGATTTCTCTCGTTTTCAAGTATGTCCTGAGTTCGAGAACATTGAGTGGTATATATGGACATTAGCAGTGTGTTTGGTGGTGGGCTTTGGAGTCATGTACCGGTCAGGATGGGTCTCTGTTCTCTGCCATAGGACAACACCAGTCCCCCCAACTCCTGACAATCAGGCCATGGTGGGGGTGTAATTAACACCAATGGTTCCCAACCCCCGGTCCTCAGGTTCCTCTTAACAGGCCAGGTTTTAAGGATCGTCTTGGGGAAATGCAGACTGAATCCTGCAATCACTGAGCAGCAAATCATATCACCCATGCTGTGCTTCACATATCCTGCAAACCTGGCCTGCTAGGGGGACCCGAGGAGCAGGGCTGGGAACCGCTGACTTACAAGGAAAGAGAACTATGCACCTAATGGAAATAAAGAGAAAAAAAAAATGTGGCGTGCTCAGCCGGCGGTGCTATATGTGGCGTGCCCAGCCGGCGGTGCTATATGTGGCGTGCCCAGCCGGCGGTGTTATTTGTGGCGTGCTCAGCCGGCGGTGTTATTTGTGGCGTGCTCAGCCGGCGGTGTTATTTGTGGCGTGCTCAGCCGGCGGTGTTATTTGTGGCGTGCTCAGCCGGCGGTGTTATTTGTGGCGTGCTCAGCCGGCGGTGTTATTTGTGGCGTGCTCAGCCGGCGGTGTTATTTGTGGACTGCTCAGCCGGCGGTGTTATATGTGGCGTGCTCAGCCGGCGGTGTTATTTGTGGCGTGCTCAGGCGGTGTTATTTGTGGAGTGCTCAGGCGGTGTTATATGTGGCGTGCTCAACTGGCGGTGTTATATGTGGCATGCTCAGCCGGCGGTGTTATTTGTGGCGTGCTCAGCCGGCGGTGTTATTTGTGGCGTGCTCAGCCGGCGGTGTTATTTGTGGCGTGCTCAGCCGGCGGTGTTATTTGTGGCGTGCTCAGCCGGCGGTGTTATTTGTGGCGTGCTCAGCCGGCGGTGTTATTTGTGGCGTGCTCAGCCGGCGGTGTTATTTGTGGCGTGCTCAGCCGGCGGTGTTATTTGTGGCGTGCTCAGCCGGCGGTGTTATTTGTGGCGTGCTCAGCCGGCGGTGTTATTTGTGGCGTGCTCAGCCGGCAGTGTTATTTGTGGGGTGCATTTACTGAAACATTTACTAGATCCTATGGAGGTATTTATGGAATCTCTGTACTGTATCAACAGCAATAACACACACGCACGTGTATCCAGGGGGAGAATTGCCCTTTCTGCAGAATATTGAAGCACACGTTCAGATGTTCTGTATAAAGAGGGGTGTGTTATGTGAGACCAATGACGGTCTATGCCAGGGATCTCAAACTCTGGCCCCCCAGATGTTTCTGAACTACACCTCCCATTAATCTCTGGCCATTTATTGCATTCAAAGAATTCTGGGATTTGTAGGCAATATACATCTTTGGGGCCAGAGTTTGAGATCCCTGGTCTATGCTGTTGCTGGACATTAAAGCACTGCACTGCATGTGATGTCAGACTAATGTCAGACGATTCAATATGACGGTGTGTTGCCCAGAGCATGGCGCGCCAGGATGAAGGACATGTATCTCCTAATGTCAGAATGAGCAGAGTGCTGCCCTGCAGTATGTAGAATTCAGAGAGAAGTGCCGCTATGGACAGATATCTCTCCACAGGGCAGCACTTTTCACTCACTGCTGTCAGAAGACTGGATACGTGTCCAGGGAATCACTCGGACATGGCGGCCGTTGCCCTGAGTCGTTTCTGTCCCGTTTTCGCAGGAGGTACGCGTTTCGCCCATTTTTTGCCTCTTTCTAAACCCTGCAGCATCGCTTTGTGAAATATCCCCGGCCAGGAAATTGCTTCAAGACATTCTCTGCAGCAGCAAGCGGCGCTCTGTCCCCACTTCCCCTCCGAAAGATGAACCGGCTCCTTCTCTTGCAAATCAGTAATTGCCCAAGCAAACTGTCACCAGCAAGCGTTACACCCGCTGGAGCGTGAACCCTCTGCTTAACCCCTACTGTGCTGCAATGCAGAAACGGCTGAGATACCACAATGCTGGGGATATTCACTAAACTGTGGCAAAGTCACCTGGGGGTTTTCACCATGCATTTTATAGATTTCCCATGATGCTCAAGCAATTCAAGGATGGCTGAGAGTGATGAGGAATGAGGTTAATGAAATGTAAAGGCAGGCTGAGAGTGATGAGGAATGAGGTTAATGAAATGTAAAGGCTGGCTGAGAGTGATGAGGGATGATCTTATTGACACATGACGGCTGATTAAGGATCAGAAGGAGGAGGCTACTGACATGTAAAGCTGGCTGAGCATGATGAGGGATGAGGTTAAGAACACGTAAAGACTGTCTGAACAGGATGAGGTATGACATTAATGACATGTGAAGGATGCCTGAGGGATGAGGAGGTTAGTGACACAAAGGCTGGCTGAGCGTGAAGAGGCTACTGGCATGTAAAGGCTGGCTGAGCGTGATGAAGTCTGATGTTGTTGACACGTGAATGATGACTGTGGCTGAAGATGATGAGGGAAGAGGTTAATGATATCCAATGGTTGAGGTGTGATGTTATTGACATGGAAAGGCTGGCTGATGATATTGAGGGATGAGGCTACTGACATGTAAAGGCTGGCTGAGTGTGAGGAGGATCCTGACATATAGAGGCAGGTTGAGCGTGATGAGGTATGAAGTGAGAAACATGTAAAGGCTAGCTGAGGATGATGAGGGATGAGGTTAATGACACAAAGTCTGGCTGCGCATGTTGAACAATGAGGTTAAGGACACGTAAAGGCTGGCTGCGCGGGATGAGAATTGAGGTCACTGAAATGTTAAGGCTGGCTGAGGACGATGAGGAATGAGGTTATTGAAATGTTAAGGCTGGCTGAGGATGATGAGGAATGAGGTTAATGGTAGTAAATAGCTGCTGTGTCATAGCTGCAGGAACATGAAGAGATTACCTGGCATTGGATGCCCATTCCATTTCTGTGCCAGGGTTAGAATGTTCAGAATACAATGTATCCTTTCATCTATTCTATTTATAAACATTGTGTCTCAGCAGGAAGTAACACACTCATTCTGCTTAACAATACAACTTTTACAATACTATAAATAATAGAAGCTGAATAAAAGCAGCCGGCGGCGCCTCTTAACAAACTGACCATAAAAATGGCATTTTACTCCTGAGTGAAAGCATTGTTTACATTATACCCGAGTAATACCCGGGGCAGAGCCTTTACAGGGATAATCAGGGGAGAAAAGTCTCCTTACAGGCGGTAACATCACACAGGAGCACAATAAGAACAGGTGGGGGAACCAGAAGCGGACCTGCAGGTTTGACTTTCTGACTCAGATCAGCTTCTGGATTTCACTTCCTCCTCACACAGATACATTGTAATAACATTGCACCAACATCCAATTCCTCAAATATTTTGTTAATCTAGTTCAGCCTTTCCCAAGTCCAGACTGCAGGTGTCCTGCGCTCAGGTTAGGCCCTGGATGGGGGATATTCGCCAAACAGTGAATTAAAAGGTGCGATAAATACTAATAAACATTTAGTTATATTAAAAATATATATGATTAGAAATAACCAAAAATGTGAATTTGGAAAATGTTGGAGAGTGCCCCTCCCCCATCTCCATAATTCTGTTAAAGACTTTTAGAACTGTTGTTTAATTAACAAACCCCTAAAATGTAACATATCTACACATCTAAAAGACTGGAAGCGAGAGAGACCAAGAGACAGAGAGAGGAGGAGGAAAAGAAACAGAGATGGGAGAGACTGCGCGAGAGTGAGCGAGACAGAGAGAGGAGAGTGAGAGAAAGATACGGCGAGACAGAGAGAGAGAGATAGAGATAGAGAATGGAAGAGTGAGAGAGAGCAAGCAAAAGGCAGAGAGAGGAGAAGGCGAGAGCAAGAGACAGTAAGCGAGAGAGAATGCAAGAGTGAACGAGAGAGACACTGAAAGACAGACCGAAAGAAAGAGAGCGAGAGACGGAGACAGAGAGAAAGAGAGCGAGAGACGGAGACAGAGAAAGAGAGCGAGAGAAAGAGAGCGAGAGAGAGACACAGAAAGAGAGACACAGAAAGAGAGCGAGAGAGAGACACAGAAAGAGAGCGAGGGAGAGATAGAGACAAAGAGAGTGAGATAGGGAGAGACAGAGACAGAAAGAGCGAGAGAGGGAGAGACAGAAAGACAGCGAGAGGGAGAGACAGAGACAAAGAGCGAGAGGGAGAGACAGAGACAGAAAGAGCGAGAGAGGGAGAGACAGAAAGACAGTGAGAGGGAGAGACAGAGACAAAGAGCGAGAGGGAAAGAGCGAGAGGGAGAGACAGAGACAAAGAGCGAGAGGGAGAGACAGAGACAAAGAGCGAGAGGAGACGCAGAGAAAGAGAGCGAGAGGAGAGAAAGAATCGAAGAGAGACACAGTGAGAGAAAAAGACTGGATTATTGAAAGGATCTCAAACTCCGGACCCCCAGATGTTGATGATCTACAATTCCCAGAATTCTTTGAATAGTTACGATAGATAACCGGAGAATCATGGGAGTTGTAGTTCGGAAACATCTGGGGAGGCAGAGCTTGAGATCCCTGGACTATTAGCTTCTAAAAGAATGAAATTAACCATTTCATGGAGGTGTTGCTGCCTCTAACAGGTATAGGATGTGAGCGGCGTGATTGCAATCGGCTCAGAAGGGGTTAAACAGAACACTTGATAGACATTATCACTGTGGAGAATTCCCAGCACTCTGTTACAAAGGTTACTCACTCAGTCCGGATGCCAGCGCCTGCTCATTCGCCCACATGGCCCATTCTATCTGCCCCATGCTGGCTGCCCCTAGGACGCAGATCAGAAGAGAATTAAAGGGACTCTCAGCAAAAGAGAAGTAAAACTTCCTGCTACATGACAAGTCTCATATACCCAGAAAACCTCCTCCTCCCCTATGGCCTTCCCTCCTCTCCTCCCATGTGGGGCTGCCCCATCCTCCTGCCATTGCACCACTCCTCACATCACTCGCTTCCCTATGAGCATCACATTCTAGCCTTAGGTTTTTGGGTGTTTGCTACCATAAGCGTGTGTGGCTGGGGGTGCTCAACCTTGGCCATCCAGAGGTTACGGAACTACATTGCCCATGATGCTCAGCAACTCATTATGTCGGCAGAGCCTTGTGGGAAATGTAGTTCCAAAACATCTGGACGGCTGAGGTTGAGTTACCTGCTGGGGTATGGCACATAGTTACCAGCAGACTGTTCCTGGGTTAGTTCTCGGTGTTCCGGGGGTTAATTGTCCTGTATCTCTATCCTTAACTCATTCACTGCAAGACTCATATCCTGGGACAGATTCTCAGGACAATTAACCCACAGGACACCGTGCACAAACCAAAGGGCCATCCCGGGAAAGCTGGGACTGTTGGCAACTGTGATGGCGGGTTTCGTTATTAATTAGAATGCAACAACGTAAATAAATAAACATAATATAAACAGATACAAAGAGGCACAAACAGAGAAAAATGTCATCTGCGCTTATTCCCATTATACCGTGTGAAACACAATTAGATGCTTTGGTTTATATTAATGGCCAATAAGAGTGTAAGTTCACCCGCCAACGCCACGGCACCTCTGAGGGTGAGGCATATCCAAAATGAAGCCACAGGCTGCTCTGTAGCGAACCATCACTGCCCACGCTGCTTTTCAGTCAGGAGGTAGACTGCGAGCTTAAATAAAAGCCCACCAAAGAGAAATACAATACAGCGCTCAAAGACCTGAGTCCATGGGAAAGTGGGGTAGATACAAAATATGTCCATAAACAATAGTCCTTGTCTTTAGGAGTAGATCTTCTTAAAAATGTAGACGAAGTATGCACTGTAGGAAAAAACACAAAGAGGACCAAAAATTGCGCAGTATGATAGCACCCAAAATGAGAGCAACTTATATAGATGCTCAACTCACATTCTGGGGAGCCCACAACCGGCTCCTGGAAATAAAGCAGGAGCCTGTTTATTCGCAGGAGCCGGTTGTGGGCTCCCCAGAATGTGAGTTGAACAGCAATATAAGTTGCTCTCGTTTTGGGTGCTATCATACTGCGCAATTTTTGGTCCTCTTTGTGTTTTTTCCTACAGTGCATACTTCGTCTACATTTTTAAGATCTACTCCTAAAGACAAGGACTATTGTTTATGGACATATTTTGTATTTACCCCACTTTCCCATGGACTCAGGTCTTTGAGCGCTGTATTGTATTTCTCTTTGCAAACTGTCACTTGGGTATTTAGAGAAACCCCCATATTCAATATTCAGCGAGTGGGATAGATACTCTTCCGGTGGGCGCCTCACCCCCTCTTCCTTTGTTTTATTTAAGCTCCCCCAGAAACAAATCCACCTTGGGATCAAAAGACACGGAGCGGAACATGCTGCAATGATGACCTGGCTGGAGGTACATTAAAACATACATAGTACGGGAGGGGTGGGGTCCCGCCTATTCCTATTTATTATAAATAAAAGCCCACCAGTCTACCTCATGACTGGAAAGCAGCGTGGGCAGTGACGGTTTGCTACATAGCAGCCTGTGGCTTCATTTTGGATAGGACTCACCCTCACTAGAGGTGCCTTGACGTTGGCGGGTGAGCTTAATCTTTTAATGGCCATTAATAGAAACCAAAGCCTCTAATTGTGTTTTGTTTCACACGGTATAATGGGAATAAGCACAGATGACATTTTTCTCTTTGTTATGTTTTATACATGTTGCTGGGCTGGATACATTTGGTGGTTGCAGCCGCCCCATAGGGGAATAGGCGCGACCTCGATCCTACTGTACTATAAACGTACAAATACTGTGTATTTACAGGCTCCTCTTCCTGAACCAAATAACAAACATCCACCTACGTAGGCCGGGGCCTATAGTATAGGGTGCAGACAGACCGGTCAGACGTGGCCCCCGGGTGCACAGATTACCCCATTCTGCATGAGCTATAGGAGCCATTCACTAAGCTCCAAGAAGGCGCCGACAAGTGCAACTCGTCTGTCACTGTCATCCTAAAGCTGTATAGGTTTTGGCTCAGATAATCGCATGGGGAAATGTCACCTGAATCGAGGGTACTTGCTGACATTTCCCCTATGTGAGGAGCCAAATAGAAGCCGACGAGTGCAACTCGAGAGGTTTCAGCACCATTGCACTCGTCAGCACCTACTCGCTGCCAGGGAACGCCACAGCCTCCTATGTTCGGTGTCATCACACAGCGGTAGCACTACAAAAATAAACCCGGACCAGTAACCTTATCATATAGTTTTTAGGGATGTGCGTTTCGGGTTTCGGAATTTTCACAAAATTTCGATTCGTGCATTCAGATTCGGCCGATTTTCCGAAAATTTTCGGATCCGAAAACGGCAGATCCAAACAAATTTCCGAGCCGAAACAAAAACTTTTAGGAATTTTCGAATGGACTAGAAATGTGTAAAATCGAAAATCATTTTCGTTCCATTCGTGATTTCGGCTCCATTCCTGATTTCGGTTCCATTTCAGTAATTTCGGACATCGTATTGATTCTGTAATTTCGTATCATTCCCATCTCAATGTATCCTTCTTGTAAAACCAGAGAAATCTCAATGTATCCTTCTTGTAAAACATGAGAAATCGTATCGTAGCGACAGAAATATCAGATCCGAAAAACCATTAGTTTACGTCAAAACGAATAGACACTTTGAAACGAGAACAGATGTTCCGAAAACCACGAAAATTTCTGAAATCACGAAAAAAAAAGTCGATACGAAAAACGAACCGAAATGGAAAATCGGCCGAAACGAGCTGAACCAAAAATTTACAAAATCCGAACGAACCGAAAAAAATAATATCGGTGCACAAGTCTAATAGTTTTTAACAGGGCTGTCACACTCCGGCCCCCCAGGTGATTACTGCCTACAATTCCCAGAATTCCGTGAATGCAACAAATGGCCGGAGGATCATGGGAGAGATAGTCCAGAATATCTGAGGGGGGGGGGGGGGCAGAGTTTGCGATCAACTGTTCAGTGAAAATATTTAAACGATAATAATATTGTGTTCATAAAGTCCCTATAAATGAGCACATTAACCCCCTCTCTCCTGCAGCACTGTGCGTAATGACAGACAGCCCTGCGCATCTCTCTGCTAGACCAGCTCCCCCTCCCCCCAGATGTTTCTGTATTACAACTCCCATGATTCCCTGTCCATCTGTTGCATTGAAAGAATTCTGGGAATTGTAGGCATCATCATTTGGGGTCAGGAGTTTGACAGCCCTGTTCTAGACCTGTTTTTTGGCAGGTAGCTAAATCTCCGGCATGACATCACCATGGTGACCATTCGTCTATTTTTTTTATACTATAGAGACTTAAAATTATAAAAATTGGGCAAAACCTCCTCCATGGGATCATTTCCCATTATAGGGGCTGCCCAGAAGCCGTAAGGGACCCATTAAAATGACGCTGCCATAATCCAACCCCTTTAACTCTTTATGGACACGAGATCATTTTCTGTAAAGACACCGCAGCAAAGTGCTTTTTATAAGCAGGATTCAATTTTAACCCATTGCGATCCCTTGGCTTTAAGCCAACACAGGTTTTCCTCATAGTCTATATTGGGCGACAGCAACCATGGCCCTCCAGATGTTTTGGAACTGCAACTTCCATGATGCTCAGCCATGCATCAGGTTTGCAGGGACTCATGGTAGATGTAGTTCCAAAACATCTACAGGGCCACCGTTGCCGATCCATGGGCTAGATACAATGTATGGCATGTGTGAATAGACCAGGGGTTGGCAACCTTGGCCCTCCAGAGGTTTTGGAACTACATTTCCCATGATGCTCAGTCACGCATCAAGTACGCAGAGACTCCAGGGAAATGTAGTTCCAAAACATCTGGAGGGTCAAGGTCAGCGACCTGTGGTGTGGAGAAATATAATATATATATATACAGGGTTATTCAAAGAGAATCGAAAAGTCACCGCACGTTCGGTGACTGTTCGTTCTCCTCAATTCGGTGCGATTTGGCGATCCCATTTCGGCGACCCTGCGGTGTATTCAGCAAGTACCACAGGGCTGCCGAATTGCAGGGAAAAGTCACCGCAAACCCGCCGAAAACTCACCGCAAAACCCACAAAAACATCTGGATTAACCCTGCCAAAAAAACCCAAGCAGGAGCCGATCACACGCAGAGCAGCCGCCAGAAAAAGCCAACACCGCAGACGAATGGAGTGAATAAATTAAAAAAACGTACGCTTGAATGTTTGAAAAATGAAACGCTGTTTGCAAAGAAGCTACTGAGCGAAAATGTCTGAAATTTACATATAAGATAAAATGAATGATAATAAAAAGGGCTGTTACAGAACAAAGAAAAAAAGTGTTTAAAAAATATACATATAAAATCGAAAAACAAATTTGGGCCAAAAAAAAAAAAATTACGAAAAATGCTTAAAACATCCTAGACTTTTTACTGCAGAATATTATAATGAACGGTTTATTAGATATTGAATTAAAAACGGGAATATTTTTAACATTGAAGCCTATGGGATTCGCCTGAATAAACCTGCCGAATTAAACCACCGAATGGCAGGGCAATTCGGCAACTTTTCACTGCTGGTTTGTGTTCTCTGAATAGCCGAAGCAGTGCTTTTTCATGGGGATTCACTGCCCTCGAACAGGCACCGTATGGTCAGGCAATTCGCCAGGATTTGTCGTATTGCCTGCTCTCGGAATAGCCAAGAAAGGTAACCGTATGCGGATTTTCAGCGTTCGGTGCCCTTTCGGCAGCCATTCGGATCTCTTTGAATAACCCTGATAGTGTGTGTGTTGCCTGCACCTATTCTTGCACAATGTGCAGCCGCAACAGAAAAGGTCACGTAACAAAACCTGCATAATAAGAAGACGTAGACACCCATTTGAGCCTCAGGTGCTTCCCTCCCAATCGAGGCTCGAAGAAGGGAACCAAGACAGGAGAGGGGTTGAGGAGTCTTTTGTTTCCATTTTTTTGTATTTAACAGGCTTAACCCCTTCACTGCCAAGCACTTTATGTTGAAAAAAAATACATATATATTAACACCCATTAGAAACACGAGAGGTGAAGTAAACACTTAAATAGTTTGGGTTGTCATCCAGCAAAGTGAAACATTAACCTAATGTAAAATTCTCATAGTTAAACTTTCCGTGTATTTATGTTTTACAGAAAAATCGCCGGGATGAAAGGTTCTAAACTCTCGATGGCGTCCCCTATGGGAAATACAGCAACACCTTGTATCTGTACTGTACAGGGATTTTCGCTCATTAGATCCCCCTGATTCTTATCCCTGTACAGCAATGACTGACCCCACAGCTCTCCCTGTATTCCGACAAACCCCTGGTTGCTGGAATGCTGCAGTAAAGTTGAGTATTTTGTTATAGTGACAGTGGGGCTTTAAGTAATACAGAGTGACAGGAGTGAGATCTCACACAGGAAGAAAACGAAATCTTGCATTAAAAATCACGTATTACACATTATTAGTGTTGCAAGGGTTAAAAAAAAAAAATCCTATTGCTATACACTCATACAGGAGGATTAAACAGCGGGTTGGAATTTGGACATTTCTGTAACTCCTTCACAACCAAGTTGGTTTTCCATAAAACCAATGTGCAGGACCCGGTGGGTTTGTGGAAAGCCACTTGTCGATACAGACAGCATAACAATGGATGTACGTTTTTACATTCATATACTGTAGAGACTGTGAGCTTAAATCGGACAGGTGGAGGGCTCCCCCTGCTGGCCAGAAGTCACTAATACATGTGTAATAATACAGCTGGAGGTGTGTGTGTGTGTAAGAAAAAGAAATCTCAAGTTGTTCAAACAGCTTCAGCACCTCGGCAGATCTGTCCAAGGTGCTGAAAATGTGGTGGCACATCCTGGAGCCCACCTCAAACGAATTTTGTATGCAGTAAACTAAATACCTTTACTTTACTGTAGAATTTGACCAGATCGAGTTTATTGGATGCTGGTCTCCTGCAGGAGATTTTCTTTTAAGATCGAGTACACTCGATCACTGTAGCAAAAGAGGTAAAAGGCAAAAAAAAAAAAAAAAAGCAGGTGGGGGCTCCCCAAATTCTGCCCCAATGCTCCTAACACCTGCTCAGCAATTTGAAACGGTTTCAGATAAAGTGACAACGCAGGATCATCACAAAATGCTTGGATTTATTATACTATGGTCTTTGCATCGGCACAAAGAATATGCAAAGTGCTGCCCAGCCGTTTGGCGCACTCCTATGCCACAGGAAACTACCATTATCCATATGGCGCCACATATTCCGCAGCGCTTTACAAGATCACTGTACAAGTTGATACATTGGAATACCACACATGGATGATGAGCTGATTCAGGGGGATCCTGTTCCCAAGGGAATTTACACTCTATGAGATGTACGAGTATTGTGTGAGGTCGGCGCATCCATATCGTTGGGTGTCTTGCCCAAGGACACTCGCTGGTTTCGTCTTCTGAGTGGGATCGAGTCGTCTTTCCGTGATTGTAGAGCAGCGACCTGGTGGTTAGTTTGAACCCGCTTCTCGTAAAGTCGAGACTTGCTTCTCCACAGTTGTACTGGTGGGATGTGCTGAATGGGATTTGACTTGCTTCTCCACGGTCGAAGGGTAGAAACGTTACCACTGGACTCCACAGTTGATAGGTGTCTTATCCAAGGACACTTACGGGAGAGGTGCTCTGGCCAAGATCCCAACCTGTGTCTCCATGGTTATAGAGCAGTGATGTTACATCTACTCCATTCAGCCCGGAGCAGTCACAAGTGGACCTGCCGGCACCAGTTAATAGATACTTCATGGCGGCAATTCACTCCTTGAAACATTGCATTATGCCCAGGACAGCATTTAGCAATCCTCCCAGGTACTGACACAGTAACAGCTGCCAAAAACCGGTCATACAGGTGTAGATAAACAATTAGCTGGGTTTATGGGAAGACCTGTCATACAGGTGTATATTAAAATGTGTCTCTGATGAGAAAAATCAAGCTGATACAAGTCACGCTGCAGGTTAAAAGTCTCATCCCTAAAGGTCTCGCTGTCCCTCGCATCTCTTCTTCTACAGAAGCGGCTGAGAGGAGCGCAACGCAACACCCCACGGGTAAAAGGGAAGTAGCGGAAAGGAGAAGCTATTAGAAATACGTGCCATTATCAGATGTTCCAGGGCGTGCGGCTTATGGAACGCTTTATGTGCTGTCAGGGTTAAGGCTAGGGTCAGACGAAAGCATTTTTCCCCGCGAACATGAAAAAGTGCGTCCGAACGCATTGACGTATTTTTTCACGGAATGCGCAAAAACGGTCAGACGACGCGCATTTTCGTCCGTGATTTTGTACGGATCGTCAATAAAACTCTTTTTGCGTCTGGACGTTATGTAGGCCGGACATTAGCAGCGTCTGACATCTCCTAATCACACACACACGCCGCTACGCCGCAGCTGCGCACTCAGTACGTCAGTACTAGCGGTTCTGCGTTCTCAAAAAAATGCGTTCAAATTCCACTTGCGTTGCGCAGCCGGACTTTTGTGCAGCCGTACATCGTATATTGGCCGTCATTGCCCGTCATCTGCTGCTAGTGCGGCCGTAATTATGTGCGCCAGAACGCACGTTAAAAGTGCGCTGGTCTGACCCCAGCCCTAATGCACAATTTTTGAGGAACCAAAACATAAAATCATTAGGACCAAAATGGTAGGGAATTAATCGGCCACGGTTAATTTATGGAGTGCAGAGAATCCATCTTGACAGTCCTGGAGGCCGGCTGAATTATCCTGCGAGGAAACCCATGAGCTACTGGCACCAGGAAGGGACATATAAAGGATATTGTGGTTTTGCTGATGATCATTCATTGTCCAATAAAAAAAGGGGTCCTGGGATGTTACAAAAGAAGTCCTTCCTCATTCTCCTTTTCAGGCACTGCGTTTCGGAAGCCCGTCTGAACCCAGGAGGTCCAGGCTGAGGTCTTGTGATTGAGAAGGTCCAGGTCCTGGCTGCAAAAGCAAAAGATGGGAGGTTACAACTTTAGATGTTTCGGAACTACATCTTCCATGATGCTCAGGCACTCATTAGGTTAAGTGTGCCTCATGGTAAATGCAGTTCCAAGACATCTGGAGGGCAGACAGCTACTGATAAGGGTTGGGGCAGACAGAAGGAAGCGATCCAGCTGTTGTGGAACTACACATGCCATGATGCCATCACACATATGGATCAAGGCATCATGGGAAATGTAGTCCCAGGAGAGGGAGGTGTTGGCAATCTGCACCTTATAGGTAGTGGGACGTTATACTCGCTGTCTAACTGCAGAGGCTCCAGGAGGGAGCTTGGTGGCAACTTCTTGGCTACACATGCCACATCCATGTTCTGGCTTCAAAGATGGGAATATCGGATACCTGTGTAACGATGATGTATCGCACTCCTCCTGGGCACTGGTCGGATCCAGCAGCTGACAGCAGATCCTGAGAGAGCGAGGTCGGGTTTACAGGTAATCCTTTCAGGAATCTGCATGAAAAAACTCTGGTTAAGTGCCATGATACATGAACGCATACCAAGAATGGGGAGTGACGAGAGGACAGGAAAATTGTATCACGCCCAATTTAAAAAGAAAGATTAACCCTTAATATCTGAATCCCGTAATCATATTGCCATATTCAATGTTCATGACATCTGGGGCCCTATTCCAACGGAGCTGTGAAACGGCTCCAGTCATTGAGGGGCTCCCAGGATTTGTAAAGAAGCTGTTAATATCCACTCAGGTCAAGAATAGTGAGTTAGTTTGCAGTTATCGGCTGAGCTGGCATTCTGCAAAGCACGCCTACTCTCAGAGCCCGGTGCCATGTGGCTCTCAGAGCCAAGTGCCATGCGGTAGGTATAAATTTGTCATGTCCAGATGTAGAATTTGGGACTTACGGGTCTCCGTTGGACTCTGGGGGGAAGCAGCAGGTCACGAGCTCTACAAACTCATCCACCGTGGGCTCCAAAGTGAAGATGACAGCATTAGGGCCTGCGTCGAAACTGTATGCAACCTGCGGGGAAAGGCACGGGTTAATCAAACAGGCATCCGTGTCTATTCCACATCTATACAGCGAAAGAAAAACCAGCCCGGGAACTCATCCTTCGTTTACCGTTAATCGTTGCTCCCTGTAATGTCAAAAGTCTTGGAAAAATGTGTCTATACACAATTACTTGATTATTATCAATATTGGAACTACTTAACCCCGGATCAATCAGGCTTTCGCCCAAATCACTCAACCACAACCGCCCTTTTAAAAGTCTGCAATGATATCCAAGCTGGGATGGAACAAGGAAACCTAACTGGAGCATCTTCCTTGATTTTGCCAAGGCCTTTGACACGGTAGACCATGGCATCTTGTTAGAAAAACTTAAAAACTCTGGCATTGGTGATCGCACGCTAACCTGGTTTCAATCATATGTATCCGACCGATCACAATATGTGTCAATTTCTGGCAGCTCCTCCCTCCCGCTCCCAGTCACTTGCGGTGTACCCCAAGGCTCAATACTCGGCCCCCTACTATTCACAATATTCATAAATGATCTGCCCAATGTCTGCAAAGCCTCAACTGTACACATGTACGCAGACGACACTGTGATCTATACCAGCAAACCAAATCTCCCGCAGCTGGAGGCCGTGCTGCAAGAACAATTCACAGAGGTAGAAAAGTGGATCAAACACAACAAACTTTTTCTAAATACTGACAAAACTGTTACAATGCTCTTTGGAACAAAACCTAAACTACACAAATTGCAAAATCCCCATCTATGTGTTGGGACAATATCAAATGGCACACTGACCACAGTCACTTCTCTCAAATATCTAGGTATGTGGTTGGACCCTAATCTATCCTTTGGCCCCCACATCGAAAAACTCATCTAAACTTTACCCCAAACTAGGTGCCCTGTACAGAAACAAATCCTGCCTGAGCACCGCGGTAAGAAAGCAGATTGTACAGCAAATGCTTAAGCCGGCTATTGATTACGGAGATGTAGTGTATGCAGCCGCCCCGCAAACACACCTTCATAAACTTACTACACTGTATAACTCATTCTGCCGCTTTGCGCTACAATGTAACTACATGACCCACCATTGTGACATGTTAAAACAGCTAAACTGGCCATCGCTAGAATCCAGACGCACCCTTCACCTTTCCAGCCTGGTGTTTAAGAGCATCTCTGGGAAGCTGCCACCCTACCTGAATAGACTGCTTCCCCCCTGCAGTTCCCTCATCCTATAACCTCCGATCCAGGACCAGCACCTTACTTGCAATACCACAATACAAAAAGACAGTGGCTCGGTCCTCATTTTCCTACAGAGCACCACAATTATGGAATAACCTCCCAGACACCATCAAATCTTCCAGTCTTAAGTCACTCAAAATTTCCCTATTAACATACCTCAATACAGAATGCACCTGTAAACATAAACATGTAACCTAGTGACTATATTTCCTACATATTTA
Organism: Leptobrachium leishanense; assembly: GCA_009667805.1. NCBI lineage: Eukaryota > Metazoa > Chordata > Amphibia > Anura > Megophryidae > Leptobrachium > Leptobrachium leishanense. The sequence goes on along the minus strand of CM019072.1, from coordinate 8,310,862 downwards.
TTTTCTGTTAATCTGTATATTTGTGTTGTTAATATCTTACATTTACAGAAATACAATGTAACACTTCAATGTACTTGAACCCAGGACATACTTGAAAACGAGAGAAATCTCAATGTATCCTTCCTGGTAAAATCCTTTATAAATAAATAAATTGGACACACACAGCTGACAGTGATGTTTCGACCAGATAAACTTTATTAAGCCTCAAGAATAAAGCCGAAATGTCGCTGCAAACTGGCATGTGCCCAATACAACAATCTGTATAAAAGTGGCAGAGTCCGCTGTACAGGACTCCTTTTGCTCATCAGCATCCTGGAGGTGGTGGCTCGGGTGGATCCTGACCACGCTGCGGAATTGTATGTATTCCCCATCTATAGGCAGCATTTATTCGCCATTTTGATTACTGTTCAGGACATTAGTGTGTCCATCAAATTTTTTTTATTTTAAATTGGCTTATCAGCCAAGCATCATGGGACACGTAGTTCTGAAACATCTGGGGTGCCAACAATAGAAATCCCCAAACTACGACCACTTACAATCAGGGATCCAAACCTTATGGCGTCTCCAAAGCTCATCAATACCCGCTAGGTGAGGTTTTCCCGAGTCACATGTTGGCTTTACCTTGGTGCGTCCATAGTGGGCGTTATATCGGTGCACCAAGCTGATGATCTCCTGGGAAACCCGGTTAAGGTAAAAGATTGGCGGGTACGTATCCAGACACGTAGCATGGAACTGGTTACTGTCCTTCATTGTCAACTGGCCAAAGGCTTCGAAATCCTTCTTTTTGATGGCCTCGATCATATCTTTCATCCTCTCTGGGACCACGGACTCCGCACGGAACTGGAGATCAGAACGCGAGGAATTAGTCAAGCTGGACATAAAGCTGTGGGTTACAAACCTGCATCAAGTTTTATTATTTATTTACCCTATAATCTGATGTTTTTTCAAGGAAAAAAAATCTAACCTAACATGATAGTTCTCACGTGACGTTATAGTCCAAAGGGCTGTCCATCAGCGAACAGTGACAAGACCTGACTTAGGCTAAGGTCAGACGAAAGCATTTTTAACGTGCGTTTAGCCGCACGAAATCATGGCCGTGCTAGCAGCAAATGACGTCCAATGCCGGGGAACATACGACGAACGGCCGCACGAAAGTTCGTCCGCGCAACGCAAGTGGCAAACAAACGCATTTTTTCTAGAACGTCAAACCGCTAGTACGGACGTACAGAGTGCGCTGCGTCCGCTAGAGGCGTGTGTGCGTGATTGGGAGACGTCAGACGCTGCACACGTCCGGCCAACATAACGTCCAGACGCAAAAAGGGTTTTATTGATGATCCGTACAAAATCACGGACGAAAATGCGCATCGTATGACCGCTATTACGTATTCCGTGAAAAAATACATCCATTCGTACGCACTTTTTCACGGACAACGCGAAAAATGCGTTAGTCTGACCCTAGCCTTATGTAGCATCAGGTATGAAAAAAGTGGAATAGATCTGCACAAGGAGCTAAGTGAGAGGAGGGAGGGCAGGAAAAATTAAAATGAAACCTGCAGTAATTTGCTGATGTACCGCGACAAAGGGCCGAAACGTTGTTTTCTCTTTAATGGAATATAAATAAATATTGCGCTTTCAGCATAAGACCCTGTGTGCGTCCATACGGATAAACACACACACAAAGAAATAAAAAGGAATCAGCACTCTCCTATAACACTGGTGGTGGAGCTGGGGTTTGGAGGAATCATGGAAAAACTCCCTGGTGCAAAAGTTCATAAAATGAAAGTTATATGGCCACATGGGGGGGGGGGGGGGGGAATCTTTAGAAACAGAAGAAAATACTTTTTTGTGACCCTCTAAAACATAGAAACAGGGGTTGTGTCTCGTGCTGAGCCTTTAAATGAACAAAACACAAAGATTACAGAAATATAAATAATATTCTACTTCGTGGTGAAGGCTCGGCACGAGACAGAACCTCAAATAAAAACAGTCATAGCTACCTTCAGCAGAGGGCTGGTCTGCACGCTGGTCTGCATGCCCGACGTGCTGCCAACGTGCTTTTTCTCGGCACTGGCCTGAAATAAATGCATAAACAATATAAAAGGCTTGTGATAGAATAATAATCACACAGCCACAGGAACATATAGGAACAGGCATGCTGCTTATTAGAATAATCCAGACGCATTTCTTCTTAAAGAGGGACTGACAGCCGTGTGCTTTAATCCCATGGCTTCCATGATGGTTTAAAGGGCCAGTATCACCAAAAATAATGAAATGTCCTTATTGTGTTTATTTTATGGTGCAGATATCTTACAAGTGTTTGTTTTTCTCTTGTATGTTTAGTTAAGAAAATATTTTCCTCTATATGTGTCACTTGGTGCATCCATTGTGTGATATTTTCCTCTATATGTGTCAGTGGGCGCATCCATTGTGTGATATTTTCCTCTGTCACTGGGCGCATCCATTGTGTGATATTTTCCTCTGTGTCACTGGGCGCATCCATTGTGTGATATTTTCCTCTGTGTCACTGGGTGCATCCATTGTGTGATATTTTCCTCTATATGTGTCACTGGGCGCATCCATTGTGTGATATTTTCCTCTGTGTCACTGGGTGCATCCATTGTGTGATATTTTCCTCTATATGTGTCACTGGGTGCATCCATTGTGTGATATTTTCCTCTGTGTCACTGGGTGCATCCATTGTGTGATATTTTCCTCTGTGTCACTGGGTGCATCCATTGTGTGATATTTTCCTCTGTGTCACTGGGTGCATCCATTGTGTGATATTTTCCTCTGTGTCACTGGGTGCATCCATTGTGTGATATTTTCCTCTGTGTCACTGGGTGCATCCATTGTGTGATATTTTCCTCTATGTCACTGGGCGCATCCATTGTGTGATATTTTCCTCTATATATGTCAGTGTGTGTGTGTCAGTTTTTCATCACTTGCTCCTCACAGTGTGGCTTTGGTGGCCATAGAATAAACTGAATGGGTCAGAGCTTCAAAAATCTGACTGATAAGGATTGTATTGAGTGGGAAATATGCGAAGGATATCACCAGGGAGTAGATTAAAGTGTTTTAAGCTCACTATCATATCTCATTCGGCTGCCAGGTCATACCTTGGGCAGTCTGGACAACACAATAGATACCCTGCAGCCTTGTCTAGATCTTCTTTTCACCATCCACCACGTGGCATGCCCAATTCTCCTCATCCCTTGCCTCTTACCACCAGGACGAGGATGCGAAGCTCAGGCCAGTGCGTTTCCGCCTCCACCTGCTGCGCCAGGCTGTCTCTCCCGTCTTCCATTTCTCCCATCACCCACTGCACAAATCCCCCGTACATGCTCCTGCAGGCACTGCCGGACCCCTGCCGTGCAATCTCCGACAGCTCACCCTCCACACTGTACAGCTTCGCCAGGGTGTATACTGCAGGGAAAAAAAATATTCAGTGATAAGACACCAGACAATGATTTAGGAGGCAGCGTCGGCCCTCCAAAATGTTTGGGAACTACATTTCCCAAGAGTCTCCGCCAGCCTAATGAGTAGCTGCGTAGCATTGGATATGTAGTTCCAAAAACATCTGAAGGTACAAGGTTGCTGACCCGAGGGCAGGGATCTCAATCTCTGGCTCCAGACGTTCTTGAACTACAATTCCCATGATTCTTTGGCCATTTATTGCATTCAAGGATTTCTGGGAATTGTAGGCAATAAACATCTGGGAGGGGGGGGGGAGCCCTGGAGTTTGAGAGCCCTGGTTAAGAAGATCAAACCTTCTGAGGCCTGGGCTGTCCTCCATGAAAACACTCCTAGTGATTGACAAGGCATATGGTGCGTGCCTTAAGGATGCTGGGCATAACTTCGGGTGATGCCAGGCTATCGCTGGATGCCACAGTACATTAATATAAAGAGCTGCCATGTGTTACACTGGTATGATGCTACTGGCTGTGAGGCATGAAGCGCCAGCAGCCATCTTTATTATTCCTACCGGCGCTGCCTGCATACTGGCGCTGATACACCCAACACGCCGAGAGATTAAATTCTGGATACTTGGTAGTCTTCGTGATAGAACAGTGAGGAAATTTAACCCCCTCTGTCACTAACAGGAGGAGACAAGCTGTAAGATTATTCCCCTGAGTGCTACAGTCTATGTTAGTCCCAAAAGGCTGACACAGGAGCAGTAGAGAGGTTCCTCACCCAGACAGGCATATCCAGCCGCAGAGGACGCCAACCCAGCCGCAGTGGGGAAGTTATTCACCGAGCATATGTGAACCTTGTAGTTCAGGATTCTGGAGACCGTGTCCTCTTCTGCGTCATTTCTCCGTTTCCGCGCCAGACGGCGAACTGGGGGAGATGGATCCAATCAATGGCTGTTACTTATATGTACGGTAGAAATATATATATACACACACACACACACCAACGAGTCACGGCCTATCTCCTGCTGATGAGGGCATAAGAAGCCAGAAACAGCTGTCCAAGAGTGTCTGACTCGTTGCATAACCTGACCTTTGCTATAAAGCCATCTAGTGTGGCACAGCACTGGCAAGGAGGGCTCGGTGTTAAACCAGACTCGATGCAAAAAAGTGAGCCATTGCGGAATTCATTTGCATGTCCTACCCAGAGTTCCTTGCCGCATATGGGGAATGTAGCACATGAGCTCTGTGGGCAAGCAGTTCTCTGAATTGCTGGGATGACACACACACACACACACGATTCAAATTCACAGATCACCGAAAAGCACCAAAATGTCCTGATGTGTCGGTGTTTCAATGTGTCAGGATTAAAAGGCAGATCCTATAGGATTCAATGTAAGATGTTAGGGCGCTGTCACCTGCTCTGTGCTACAACGAGGGCGCCAACATGAATATCCTGCCCCTGCAGGTTTCCCCCTTAATATCCACATTTTAGCTCCATATTATGGGGCAGGCGGAGATTCAGCAGCCTGCACATGTGGCAGCGCCAACACCAACGCGAGTATCACCTCCTGGAGTCTCCATGGAGGCTTGTGCTGCGGGGCCATGTGACCTGTACCATGTAGCTCTCGTGAGATCGTGCAGTGCCGCAGAATGATTTGCGGAGGGAGACTGAGGACTTTTTCCCCCAGTCTCACTCTGTTCCTGGTGGCCAGAAGAGGCGGATCGAGCTGCCGTTTGCACCGTGGGATGAGAGGGGAGTACGGAATTTTTAGAGCTGCCGCTGATTCTACAGGAATCATTTAGCGCCAGCTCCAACCTATGGTTAGTTTAATAGTTAACCTAAGCGGTGCGTAGTTAGCGTTAGGACTTTGCGCTCCGCATGTTAAACATATTGAGCGCAAAAGTACAGTAACCTCGCGGAATAAAACACTGTTACCAATGCGCTGGCGGTTTCTTTTAACTCGGTAGCGTGCGTCTTGCTCCTTTAACCTAGCGCTAATGTTCACATACAAGGAGGTGAAATTATATATATATATAATTAGAAAAAGGCGGGGGGGGGGTGCGGCGCTTCCCAGTGTAGAAAAGGTAACAGAATTAATTACCCAATAAAACATATCGTAGAACTTCAATTGATGGAATAATGAAGACCTCAAAAGAAGAAAATAACAATAGTGCAAGATTGTTTCAATAACAACAAATTAGGAGATATGGCAGTTCTCACTCACAATTGAAAGAGCCTCGTCCGGCTCTGGCAATATTCGCCCGTGGGTAGAATTCAAATGGGCCCTCCCACTGGCCACTTCAATAGATGAGAGTATCCAATGGATATAGATAGATGTTAATTCTCAACACATAGGAGAAGGAGAGAATGGTAATAACATCGGGTAATACCGTAAATACTTGCAGAGATTGATTTTATAATATGTCAAACCACTCACGTGTTCAGGAGCCGTCAGGGCTCAAGTGGAGGTGCCCAAAGGTTGTTTTAAGTGGGCACAGACCTTAATGAAAGCCCCAATGGATCCGTGCAGCAGTATACAATGGAAGCCAAGTAGTGGGAAAAAAAAAAGTAAATTAAAATAAAAATGAATTGGGATAAGTAAAATGAGTAAAAAAAGTTTTAATAGAGTAAAAGTTGACTGTACGCGTTTCGCCTAAGTCTATATAGACGGAAGCTGCTGAGGAAGCCGTACAGTCTATATAGACTTAGGCGAAACGCGTACAGCCAACTTTTACTCTATTAAAACTTTTTTTACTCATTTTACTTATCCCAATTCATTTTTATTTTTTATTTTAATTTCCCCCCCCCCCCCCCACTACTTGGCTTCCATTGTATACTGCTGCACGGATCCATTGGGGCTTTCATTAAGGTCTGTGCCCACTTAAAACAACCTTTGGGCACCTCCACTTGAGCCCTGACGGCTCCTGAACACGTGAGTGGTCTGACATATTCTAAAATCAATCTCTGCAAGTATTTACGGTATTACCCGATGTTATTACCATTCTCTCCTTCTCCTATGTGTTGAGAATTAACATCTATCTATATCCATTGGATACTCTCATCTATTGAAGTGGCCAGTGGGAGGGCCCATTTGAATTCTACCCACGAGCGAATATTGCCAGAGCCGGACGAGGCTCTTTCAATTGTGAGTGAGAACTGCCATATCTCCTAATTTGTTGTTATTGAAACAATCTTGCACTATTGTTATTTTCTTCTTTTGAGGTCTTCATTATTCCATCAATTGAAGTTCTACGATACGTTTTATTGGGTAATTAATTCTGTTACCTTTTCTACACTGGGAAGCGCCGCACCCCCCCCCCTTTTCTTTGTATTTTCCTGTCATTTAGGGATGACACACACGGGTGCAGTGGCGATCGTGTTATAGGCTCTACCCCACCCAAAGTGTCAAAATTGTTGCGCCCACCAAATACCTCTTTTTCTGAATAAATAAATAAATAAAATATATATATATATATATATATACATACACACTCTTTTTTTTTTAATACTTAACTTTTTTGCAAAAGCCATTTTTTAGAAGACGCTTTTGTTTTTTTATTTTGTAACCGAACTTTATTATTTAGACATATTTTTGTTGATTTAAACTCCTATTATTTCGATAATAAGAGGCTCCCCCCACCCCCTCAGTTCGGTGGAATTCGCCAAGGCCAGTTAGGCGGTTTTTGTCGACGTCCGATAACAGCTTCGGAAAACTTCAATTTCGGCAAATTACAGCGACCACTCGCTAACTTGCAATTTCACAGTATTTTTGGCGCCAGGGAACCGCCGAAGTGCGTCCATAAGCAAATTAAAATTTCGGTGCTAAACAGACCCTTAGAGCGGCTCAGCCAATCAGGAGCCTCTCATTCTGCTCTATGAGGGACGTTATCACATTTACCCCGCCTCCCCACCTACACGCGACCGAGCCTCTGGGATTTGGAGTTTCATGTAAAAGCGACTCACCTTCTCGCAGGCAGGTCTGCAGCCGCGGGTGCTGGATGTTCTCTTCCTTTCCGTTTAGCCAGATCCGGTCCTCTGCGAAGTCACGACTTGCCGCGATGGATGTGGTGGTTTTCAACTGGGGAGGGGGGGGGGGGAAAGGTTTTATTCTAAAGCGTACATGTCGAACTAAATAAAAGTGAGGTTTGCTTTGAAGGAGGAAAGATCCAGAGCCGGCCGCGAGAGAGGATCCTTGTCTGTCCTATAGCGCAAGAACAAGAGCGAACAAACGCACAAACATGACCATACCCGAACACGACCACACGCGTAAACAAACAAATACGACCACACACAAAACAAACACATAACCCCCCCTCCCCTCCCCTCCCACGGAGAGAATGTGTGTTGTATCATTTAAGGGAGAGATACTGGAAGATTAATGAACGAGTCGCCCAAACCAAAAGGGAACGACATGAAGCTTCCGCACAACTACCTCTCCTATGATGCTTTGCTAGGACCATTTTGTGTCATGTGACCTTGAGGATGACCTATGAAAAAGAATCCGATGACAGGAATCCCAGACATGTGGGGGGGGGGGATTACCTGGTCCTGATGCAGGGTGACGCTGAGGGAAGAATTGATTGGCAGAATCAGCTCCTCGTTCCTCTTCCCCCCTTTAGGGGGGAAAAAAATAAATATAAATATTGCCAAAGTGACTGTCGCCCGGCGTCACACCAGCAGAGCGCGAACAGAATGACAACGGATCAGCAGCAACACTCACAGTATTTAATGACAGCGATGTTAACCGGGGCGGTGCAGGTCACGACCTTCATGGTGAGAACAGGCGTCCAATGCGCTGCAACAAGGAGAAAACACTGAGGAACGAAGACTGCAGGAAAACCTGAAACCCAATCCCAACACCCTGAAACTCAATCCCATCACCCTGAAACCCAATCCCAACACCCTGAAACCCAATCCCAACACCCTGAAACCCAATCCCAACACCCTGAAACCCAATCCCAACACCCTGAAACTCAATCCCAACACCCTGAAACTCAATCCCATCCCCCTGAAACCCAATCCCATCCCCCTGAAACCCAATCCCATCCCCCTGAAACCCAATCCCATCCCATCCCCCTGAAACCCAATCCCATCACCTTGAAACTCAAGCCTGTCACTCTGAACACCCAACCTGTCACCCCAACCCCATTACCACAAAACCAATATATCAAAAAGTAACAACAAAAATCAAATCAAAAGACCCAAACCTCAACACAGCGAACCCAATGACAAGGGAAATACTCTCTGCCTCTATAGAGCGATACACAGCATATACTCACTGCCTCTATAGAGCGATGCACAGCATATACTCACTGCCTCTATAGAGCGATGCACAGCATATACTCACTGCCTCTATAGAGCGATGCACAGCATATACTCACTGCCTCTATAGAGCGATGCACAGCATATACTCACTGCCTCTATAGAGCGATACACAGCATATACTCACTGCCTCTATAGAGCGATGCACAGCATATACTCACTGCCTCTATAGAGCGATGCACAGCATATACTCACTGCCTCTATAGAGCGATGCACAGCATATACTCACTGCCTCTATAGAGCGATGCACAGCATATACTCACTGCCTCTATAGAGCGATGCACAGCATATACTCACTGCCTCTATAGAGCGATGCACAGCATATACTCACTGCCTCTATAGAGCGATGCACAGCATATACTCACTGCCTCTATAGAGCGATGCACAGCATATACTCACTGCCTCTGTAGAGCGATACACACCATATACTCACTGCCTCTGTAGAGTGATACACACCATATACTCACTGCCTTTATGGATACACAGCATATACTCACTGCCTCTGTAGAGTGATACACAGCATATACTCACTGCCTCTATGGATATACTCACACAGGGCACCATGCAGTTCTCAGCACAAAAGATACACAGTTCTCCTATTGGTCCGTGTAAACCAGCTGCTTTCACTTCATCCAATCACTATCCAATCTTCGACGCGATCCGCCCTCTCCTCACTGTTTACCCAATCAAGCTCATCGGAAGACAAAAAGCTGAGCTAACCCGGAACCAAGTCGTGCAGGGAACAGAAAGAGCTGTGCTTGTTTCACTGGGAGCGGTTTAAATGAAGCACCAATAGCTGACTTGAAGCAGGGGGAGCAGTTAGCTGGACGCACGCCTCTCAAAGATGGTCTTATGATGATTATTGTTTATATTCGTCATTACACAGCAGGAATAATGCTGGAATTCGCTATTATTACAGTGATACACAGTGAGGAGGCTGAGCTGCCATAGCGTTATATCCAGCTCTCACTGACCACATTATGGGAAGAATTAAACTGATGGGTGTAGACTTGCCAGATCGGCTATGGGTAATCCTGCACTTTAGGGTTCTAAGTTAACAGCCTTACAAAAATGGAAAAACTCCACTTTTTCCTCTAAATCATAATGGTATCTGGTAATCATATGTCTGGGTATCGTTCAAAAGCGTCGTTATTTCACGTTTTTTATCTGTTTCCGAACCTTGCGCGCGAAAGACGTTATAATGGCAGGAAGACCTCGTGCTCCAAAGTTATAATGGCAGGAAGACCTCGTGCTCCAACGTTATAATGGCAGGAAGACCTCGTGTTCCAACGTTATAATGGCAGGAAGACCTCGTGCTCCAACGTTACAATGGCAGGAAGACCTCGTGCTCCAACATGGCAGGAAGACCTCGTGCTCCAACGTTATAATGGCAGGAAGACCTCGTGCTCCAACGTTACAATGGCAGGAAGACCTCGTGCTCCAACATGGCAGGAAGACCTCGTGCTCCAACGTTATAATGGCAGGAAGACCTCGTGCTCCAACATGGCAGGAAGACCTCGTGCTCCAACGTTATAATGGCAGGAAGACCTCGTGCTCCAACATGGCAGGAACACTTCGTGCTCCAACATGGCAGGAAGACCTCGTGCTCCAACGTTATAATGGCAGGAAGACCTCGTGCTCCAACGTTATAATGGCAGGAAGACCTTGTGCTCCAACGTTATAATGGCAGGAAGACCTTGTGCTCCAAAGTTATAATGTCAGGAAGACCTCGTGTTCCAACGTTAATAATGGCAGGAAGACCTCGTGTTCCAACGTTATAATGGCAGGAAGACCTCGTGCTCCAAAGTTATAATGGCAGGAAGACCTCGTGTTCCAACGTTATAATGGCAGGAAGACCTCGTGCTCCAACGTTATAATGGCAGGAAGACCTCGTGCTCCAACGTTATAATGGCAGGAAGACCTCGTGCTCCAACATTATAATGGCAGGAAGAACTCGTGCTCCAAAGTTATAATGGCAGGAAGACCTCGTGCTCCAACGTTATAATGGCAGGAAGACCTCGTGTTCCAACGTTATAATGGCAGGAAGACCTCGTGTTCCAACGTTAAAATGGCAGGAAGACCTCGTGCTCCAACGTTATAATGGCAGGAAGACCTCGTGCTCCAATGTTATAATGGCAGGAAGACCTCATGCTCCAATGTTATAATGGCAGGAAGAACTCGTGCTCCAACAACATTAGTAGAAATGGACAAAATAGTTGTTTCATTCCAACTCCATTGTGGTGGTGTATAGAGCCAAAGATGTTAGAATTGTGTCGATGTCCCAATATTTCTGGACCTGACTGTATAGGAAGTAGATTACATGTCATACCGCAGCACATTTCAGCGAATCATATGCAAACAGCTCACAGGAGGCAGCAATTATAATACAGCAGAAATCAGATAAAAGGCGTATCACAGGATTCCCAGAAATGAGGTAACATCCAGTAAATGAAACGTAACTAGCCACTAGAGTTTCAGGAACATATCTTTGAGATGGGCTCATCTTTGCATAGAGGTGTGCATAGTTAATTTAGCCAAGCCTACTTTATATTCCTGCCAAATTCTCTGTACACATCAAACACAGATAAGAAACAAAGACAAGATTTTTTTGAGTATTTCATTTTCTAGGTGAAATTTTTGATTTGCAATTTTTTTTTAAAAAGCAGTTTGTTTTTTCCTTCGCCGCTGAACTGAAGAAAATAAAACCCACTGTCGAACGCTGTCAAAGAACAGAAGAAACTCTGGCTGCTGTCCCTGGTGCTGAAAGAGCTTTAATATGCCATTTCAGCACCAGAGACAGCAGCAGGAGTTTCCTTCATGGCTTCATTGGCAGTTTTTTTTCAGTTCTGCGGTCTTCCCGTCGGTTGATCTGGGTCTTCCATAGTCGCTTGCAGTATGCGTGTGATGAGAGGTGTGTACATTGACTGTATATGTGTGATGAGCAGTGTTTGCATGGACTGTATACATGCGACTCGTGTTGAGAGGTGTGTACATGGACTGTATGATTGTGATGACAGGTGTTTACATGGACTATCTGTATGTGTGATAAGAGTTAAACCGTGTATTACCAGGGATTTTATCCACACTCATATATACAGCACAGGGAGTATAATCTACAAAGATAAAAAACATGGACATTTCATCACAGCGCTGCATTTATCAAACCACTGTATTAGCATGGACTGTGGTCCATGGAAAGTATTGCAAAATATTTAGAAATTCCTCCCCATAGAATAAAACTGGGGCTATGTGGTGTGATCGGTTACCTTTCCAAAGAAATCTGGGGGATATTGATGCATTAAAATAAAAATAATTACATTAAACATTTTTATGCAACCTGGAAATTCTCTGCATGCTGTACATCCATAGCACTGGCCTGCAGTAACCCCTAATCGCCATACGATGGCAGACCTGGTCTTCTGTCAATGCCCTGTGTAATATATGTTCCCACACTTCCCTCTCCCACGCAGCGCACAATGCACAGGCTCCTGGGGATTTAATGGCAGCACTTAAAACGCTCAAGTGTAATTATGAAGGCTTTTCGTTTTTAAATACATGAAGAAAATAGTTAATATTTGCATTTAATGCCTTTAGTACCACCAAGGGAAATTAACTCTTAGAAGTCCCGAAAAATGTCTAAAAGCTCCCATGGAGACGTAATGGTTAATCTATTCACAGAATCTGGAACTGCACCAAAGTGTCAGTGAAATGCCCTGATTTGGGGTGTTTCAGTTCGACAGGTTTAAACAGGTGAATCTCATAGGATTCAATGTATAAAAATATTATCTTTTTTATTATACAACCGTTTATTCTTTTCATTTTCAGAAAAAAGCCTTTACACACAGGGTTATTCAAAGAGATCCGAATTGTGGCCGAAAGGTAACCGAACAATGAAATTCAGGGTACGGTTACCTTTCCTGGCCATTCGGCTATTCAGAGAGCAGGCAGTTCGCCAAATGTTGGCGAATTGCCTGCACATACGGTGCCTGTTCGAGGGCAGTGAAATCCTCATAAAAAAGCACTGCTTCGTCTATTCAGAGAACAAAACCCAGCAGTGAAAGGTTCCCCTAATGCCCTGCCATTCGGTGGTTTAATTCGACAGGTTTATTCAGGAGAATCCCATAGGCTGCAATGTTAAAAATATTCCCGTTTTAATTCAATATCTAATAAACCGTTCATTATAAAATTCTGCAGTAAAAAGTCTCTTTATTTATAGATTTTTTAGGATCTGTTAGGCATTTTGTGGGAATTTTTTGCAAACCTTTTTTTTCAAATCCTTTTTCTTTTTTCTGTAACAGCCCTTTTTATTATCATTCATTGGATTTTATATGTAAATTTCAGACTTTTTCGTTCAGTAGTTTCTTTTGCAAACAGCGTTTCACTTTTCAAACATTCAAGCGAACTGTTTTTTTTCCTTCACTCCATTCGTCTGCGGTGTCGGGTTTTTCCGGCGGCTGCTCTGCGCTGTGATCGGCTCCTGCTCGGATTTCTCCAGCGTGTTCGGCGAGGTTAATCCAGATGTTTTTGCCGGTTTCGGTGTGCATTCGCCTAGATTTTGCAGTGAGTGTTCGGCAGGTTTGCGGCGGCTTTTCCCTGCACTACGACAGCCCTGTGGTGCTTGCTGAATACACTGCATTGTCGCCGAAATGGGATGACCAAAACGCACTGAATTGAAGAGAACGAAAAGTGACCGAACATGCGGGGAATTTTTGATTCTCTTTGAATAACCCTGATTGTTTAGAAAACTTTTTTGTATTTTTTTAGACTAATGTTTTGTTTCCCATTCTTTTTAAAAAGTCGTTTTTTTAATTTCTGTAACAGACCTTTTTATGATTTTTTAACGTACCTTTTTTTATTATTTAGACACGTTTTAAAACATTTCTATTGGTTTAAACACCTATTAGGAGCATAGGAGAGTTCTGTTTTGTTTTTTTTGTTTTTAAATTCAGTTTGGTGGATTTCGCCACAGCCAGTTCTATGCTGTTTGGCGACGGTCGCCAAATATTTCAAGAGGCTTCGGGGACTCCACTGTCGGTACACTATGGCGACCCTACGGTGAATAGTGAATTCTTCAGTAGGGTCGCCAAAATGGAATCCCCTGAGTGCATCGAAGTGAAAAAGCTTTGTGAATAACCCCTTTAGAAGTGTTATGTCTCGATCTGGGGAACTGTCATTAGCCGCAATGTTGTCAGGATTGCACACTTTAGGCTAGGGTCAGACGAACGAATTTTCGCGTTGTCTGTGAAAAAGTGCGTTCGCAAGAATGGACGCATTTTTTCATGGAGTACGCGATAGCGGTCATACGATGCGCATTTGCGTTCGTGATTTTGTACGGATCATCAATAAAACACTTTTGCATCTGGACGTTATGTTGGCCGGACATTAGCAGCGTCTGACATCTCCAAATCACGCAAACACGCCGCTAGCGGACGCAGCGCACTCTGTACGACCGTACTAGTGGTTTCACGTTCTTGACAAAATGCGTTCGTTTGCCACTTGCGTTGCACGGCCGGACTTTCGTGCGACCGTATTTCGTATATTGGCCGTCATTGCCCGTCATTTGCTGCTAGTGCGGCCGTAATTAAGTGCGCCAGAACGCACGTTTAAAGTGCGTTGGTTTGACCCTAGCCTTAGTATGATCATTCTGATCCACACCTATGGAACGTAACCAAAATGCCAGCAGCAAACTCATCTACTGCTCTTTAATAGAATGAAAATTGCTGTAATGTCCACAAATCAACGCAATCACAATGCTGGCGCTGGAGAGGAGATAACGCGGAGAAGCTTATTTATTGACGCAAAAAAAAAAACATCAACTTTCAATATATTGATTGAAGATCCATAAAATGTCAAACAATTGACAATAGATCCACTTTTCATTATCACGCGCTCCAGCTAAGCTAGTAAAATGTTTAATTTAATGTCAAACACCGTGATAGCCTTGTATTTATTTATTTATTTACCGTTACCGGCTGGGTGGAGTAGAGGTAACATCGCTGCTCTATAACCGTGGAGACCCAGGTTGGAATCTCGGCAAGAGCACCTCTCCAGTAAGTGTCCTTGGGCGAGACACCTAATGGTACATACTCGTCTACCGCACACTATCGGCTGTGGAGTCCAGTGGTAACGTCTCTACCCTTCCACTGTGGAGAAGCAAGTCAAATCCCATTCAGCACATCCCTCCAGTACAGCTGTGGAGAAGCAAGTGAGAAGCGGGTTGAACCTAACCACCAGGTCGCTGCTCTACAATCATGGAAAGACGACCCGATCCCACTCAGAAGACGCCACCAGCGAGTGTCCTTGGGCATGACACGTAACGATATGTGTATATGTGATATAGTGGTCATACGATGCGCATTTTCGTACGTGATTTTGTACGGATCATCAATAAAACCCTTTCTGCGTCTGGACGTTATGTTGGCCGGACGTGTGCAGCGTCTGACGTCTCCCAATCACGCAAACACGCCGCTATGCGGCCGCAGCGCACTCTGTACGTCAGTAGTAGCGGTTTGACGTTCTCGAAAAAATGCGTTCGTTTGCCACTTGCGTTGCGCGGACGAACTTTCGTGCGGCCGTTCATCGTATGTTCCCCGGCATTGGACGTCATTTGCTGCTAGCACGGCCGTGATTTCGTGCGGCTAAACGCACGTTAAAACTGCTTTCGTCTGACCTTAGCCTTACTCACAAAACACTTGTACGTACTTCTCATAGATTGTAAGCTCCCTTGGGAACAGGGTCCATCCGAATGAGGCCGTATCATCCATGTGTAGTATTCTAACGTATTGACTCCTTGTACACTGAACTTGTAAAGCGCTGCGGAATATGTGGCGCTCTATAAATAAAGCATAATAATAATAATAATTTACACCATTGGATTGTTGAAAGCACTCATGGCCCCGATGTCTCCAAACCACTTATTCTCACAATTGGAAAAAGGGGACGACCATAAAAAAGCTAATTTATTGATGAGATGTAATAAACCATGATTTAGTGTATGACATCGACGAACAGATAACTCAGCAACTACCTTCTATTACACCTTATAAATATTACAATATATTGACTGCTACGAAGAGATAGTAGCGTTTCACCGGTCAAGAGTAAAATATGCATGATAATCAAAAGTGAGGCTTAAACAGCCACGCTAAAAGAGAAAAAATACATAGAATATTCAGGCTGAAATGGATATTCAAAAGATCCGGTGTGAAAGGAGACACTAGTTTGTGAAATGTAGAAAAAGAGCTGTTTTGAAAATACATACAATTTAAATATTGTGTTAATGTTGCTATTTAGATGCAACAGAAGCAATGATATACACGGTGTGCCTATAGGGTTGCCAGGTCGGCCATATTTTCCTGGACTCCCATAATTAATTCTTGCTGATGGGCATTACATGAAAAATTACACCCCGCAGCATGTAGAATCCATATGCTGCAGGGAAGAAATCAAAAAGGAATCCCAGGTGACCTGCCTTGATTTCCTTCCTTCATCGTATGAATTATGCATATTGCAGGGCAGTGCTTTTTTCTGTGCTCTTCACATGAAATAGTAAAATGTGTCCAGGAAAAAATGGCTGATCTGGCAACCCTATCAGGGTTATTCAAAGAGATCCGAATGGCTGCCGAAAGGTAACCGAACAGTGAAAATCAGCTTTCAGTTACCTTTCTTGGTCATTCGGCTATTCAGAGAGCAGGCAGTTCGCCAAATGTTGGCGAATTGCCTGCACATACGGTGCCTGTTCGGTGCCTGTTCGAGGGCAGTGAATTCCCCATAGAGAAGCAATGCTTTGTGTATACAGAGAACACAAACCAGCAGGGAAAAGTTGCTGAAATGCCCTGCCATTCGGTGGTTTCATTCGGCAGGTTTATTCAGGCGAATCCCATAGGCTTCAATGTTAACAATATTCCCGTTTTAATTCAATATCTAGTAAACCGTTGATTATAATATTCTGCAGTAAAAAGTCTCTTTATTTATAGATTTTTTAGGATCTTTTAGGCATTTTCAGGATTTTTTTGCAAAGAAATTTTCTCCGTTTTTATTTTTTTTTAATCGTTTTTTCTTTTTTCTGTAACAGCCTGTTTGTAAAGAAATATTATCATTCATTGGATCTTATGTGCAAATTTCAGACATTTTTGCTCTGTAGTTTCTTTACAAACAGCGTTTCACTTTTCAAACAGCTTACTGTTTATTTTTATCACTCCATTCGTCTGCAGTGTTGGGTTTTTCCGACGGCTACTCTGCGCTGTGATCGGGTCCTGCTCGGGTTTCTCTGGCATCTTTGGCGGGGTTAATCCAGATGTTTTTGCTGGTTTCTGTGAGCCTTTGCCGGGTTTTGTGGTGAATTTTTGGCGGGTTTGCGGCGACTTTTCCCTGCACTATGACGACCCTGTGGTGCTTGCTGAATACACCGCAGGGTTGCCGAAATGGGATCGCCAAATCGTGCCGAATTGAAGAGAACGAAAAGTTCTGATAAATTCAACTTAGAACTAAATAGGGCCATCAATAAAATCTCTAAAATTAGGTGCTGTAAGGAATCTGCCGCCTCAAAAAGATTATCACCATCTATGCAATTTCAGGACAATTCGTCTATTCACGAAGCTGTATTTTTGGCAAATACAAGTGAAATTGACAGCGAAATACGGTGCGTTTCGCCACAATTTGACAGCACCAAAATTGTCCCACAGAGAATTAATGATTCATCTATTCACAGAAAGTCGACATTGCAGCGAAGTGACCTGATTTTGGTGATTTCACTTCGATGGAGTTAAACAGGCGAATCTAATAACAGGTTCTAATCTAATAAATGTAAAAATTTAAAAAAAAATAACGTTTTAAGACCATTTGTTATTAATTTTTGCCAAAGACCTTTACAGTTTTCAAATATTTTATAAAGGCGTTTTTATTATTTTATTAAGGATCTTTTTTATTATTTAGATAAATGTTGATATATTTTTTTTTTAGATACATTTAGATACATTAGATAAAACTTCCTTTTAGGAGACTTCCTATTTATTTATTTTCTTCCTTTTTTTCAGTTTGGTGGAATTCACCAAGGCCAATTCGGCACTTTTCGCCAACGTTCGATAACTCCTTCGGCGACTCAATTTTCGGCACAATACGGTGTCCATTCTGTGAATGGCGAATGCACCATTTTTTCTCTGAAATGGAATCCCCGAATTGTGGTGAAATGCGCCGAAATTCTACTCAAATCATGAATAACCCCCGCTGTGAAGGCCTAGATTAGATGCTGTTGGACTTGGAGGGGATTCCTCCTGATTCCTTAGTAGGGTGAGCTCCTCTTCACAGCCTGCAGTTAACCCAGATGCCCAAAGCCTTTGCATTGATCTTCAACACCTTCTTCCGACTTGGCCTTTGCCTACTACCTTTCCTTTTGGATAACCCATTGGATCATATGTATATGTGGGTTTTCACTTTCACAAAGAATCACCCACACACATTCATTTTGAATGTCAAAAAGGTACCTTTTTTCTAGTTTCTTAACGTGTTTGACCATTTTTCCTGGCCTTGATGTTTCTTCCTATTTTATTATTTTCCTTTATTTATATGGCGCCAAATATTCCGCAGCGCTATATGAGATCGGTGCACAAGGGGTTGATACATTGGATTACCACACATGGATGATACGACCTGATTCAGGGGGACCCTGTTCCCAAGGGAACTTACAATCTATGAGATGTATAAGTATTTTGTGAGGTCGGTGCATCCATATAGTTTGGTGTCTTGCCCAAGGACACTCGCTGGTGGCGTCTTCTGAGTGGGATCGAGTCGGTTTCCGTGATTGTAGAGCAGCGACCTGGTGGTTCGGTTGAACCCGCTTCTCGTAAAGTCGAGACTTGCTTCTCCACAGTTGTATTGGAGGGATGTGCTGAACGGGATTTGACTTGCTTCTCCACGGTCGAAGGGTAGAGACGTTACCACTGGACTCCACAGCCGATATTGTGTGGTGGCAAGTATGTACCGTTAGGTGTCTTGCCCAAGGACACTTACTGGAGAGGTGTTTTGGCCGGGATTCCGACCTGGGTCTCCATGGTTATAGAGCAGTGATGTTACCTCTACTCCATCCTGCCGGTATTTCTAATCTCTTATCTACCATAAGAGCTTAATCAGAATTTTTTGGCAGATGTTTTCTTCTGCAAATTCTACATCAACACTGCTGTCACTTCATTGTGCTGAATAATGAATAAGAGAGAGAAAGCCCACAGTGCAAGAAATAATCTCCGTGTCGAGCTCACCGTGTGTGCGATCCTATCAAGGTTTACAAAAAGTGCCTTGTTTAGCATAAAACAGGCAACATGTTGAATGTAAAAACATTTTTATGGGTTGTTTAAGATTGTCGTTTTTACAGGAGGTTAATTGCCTGTAATCATGAGAAGCGGCCCTCTGGCTGGTAAATGTTTGACTTTCAGAAGACATGTCTTCAGAAGCTTCCTCTTTTTTAAATTTATCATCTTCAGTTTTCACACGATTGTTGCAATGAAGGATTGCGACACTGCAAGACACACCATGTGCACATTTACAAAAAAGGGACAAAACCCTCCAAAAATTATATTTCATCTTTATTTTATGGTATTGTTAACCAGCGCAGGATACGAGCAAGGGCTTCTTCGTTTTAAACCAAATAGTGAGTGACCAGCCTGCCCAAAAATTGTCAATGGACCCTAGAGTACAGAAAGGTGTTTGAAATGGATTGAATCACCATAAACAGTCCATATCTGCAAGCTTTCTTGGATCTACTTGAAGAATCTAGATTTTTGACACCTAGGTCTCAGTGCTAAGTCATTCTCTTGTGCTCCCACACATGGGGACACTGCATTTTCCCAAAACTCATACAGCAAGCAGACCATCATATGTAATTACTTTGTTCAAGGCCAGTGTTTAAAGTCTCAAAAAAGAAGGCTCTGAGTGCATCCCTTATGAAATATATACACATAATCCAACAATAGTTCAGCAGTCTCTCTGCATGTTGACAGATGACACCCGATGCATAATTCCAAAAAGGGAACTCTACAACTACAACTACAACTCTAGCAATAGTGGATGCAATCATTGTCTTAATAGAAGTAAAAATCAGAATTTTATTTCAAAATGTCGAAAAAATATCTCCCGACGTTTTGCTTCATGCTGAACCATGATAAAGGTTCAAGCATGAGTCAAGACGTCGGGCAATGTTTAAACAACACACAGTGCTATACATTGACCATGATATACAACACCGTCAATGGCGTCCTCAATGTGTTTCTCCACCATACACACAGTACATAATAAATCCGAAAGATGAGGCACTATAAAAATATAGAACAAAGGGAAATAGCGTAACTCTGCAATAATCATTGGCCTAAACAGCGTTTTTTTCTTAAGTGGTGTTTTTATTGACTTTAGAGTGTATAAAGACTGAGTAGAAACTTAACAGGTTGATCTATCCCTGATGAAGTCCTTATGTTAGGACGAAACGCGTTGCGACTCTGGATATGAATATTCATCATTTATTTTTATTTAATATACATTTATTTTTACTTGTATATCTATTAAATACCCTTTTTATCTGTATGTGAGTGACTCATATTACCCCAAAGGCCGAGTCCGTGCCACTGCTGGTTATGCCACGGACAGGAACTCGTACTCGATCATTCTGATTTCATATCTGGTGTGCAGAACATGTATATAGGAGGGTGGAGAGCCCGATGATTATTGCAGAGTTACGCTGTATCTGTTTGTTCTTTATTTTTATAGTGCCTCATCTTTCAGATTTATTATGTACTGTGTGTGTTGTGGAGAAACCAGGGGCCGACTGACCCATCGGGCACTCGGGCGCCGCCCAAGGGCCTATATTGGCTTATTGCTCCTGCAGTCCGGGACGTACGTGGAGCATCATGGCGATTCCCACCCCAGTGCGTGGGACGCTCCACGCCCGTCCAGTTGGCCACAGCAGGCTGACATCAGGCTGACTGCAGGTGGTGGGGGGCACAACTGTCCCTCCTAAGAAAATATTATCGTCCCTGTGGCTCCCTCCCATCTAGGGCCGGATATTATCTGATTCAGGCAGGTCCATCATTTAATTTCTGCCCGTTATGAGTACTAGACACACAGAGCAAACTGTCAGTGAGAAACACATTGAGGACGCTATTGACAGTGTTGTATAAGGTGTTCGATGTATAGCACTGTGTGTGGTGCTCTTTGTTTCTACTTGTGTGGTCTACACCCTTGTGTTGTTGTTTTATCAAGTATTTGCTCTAGGGGGCATCTTGGGATGCAATATATTCTTATTATCAGGCAATATATACAGTCATGGCCGAAATTTTTGGCACCCCAGACATTTTTCCAGAAAATCAAGTATTTCTCACAGAAAAGTATTTCAGTAACACATGTTTTGCTATACACAGGTTTATCCCCTTTGTGTGTATTGGAACAAAACAAAAAAAGGGAGGAAAAAAGAAAATTGGACATAATGTCACACAAAACTCCAAAAATGGTCTGGACAAAATTCTTGGCACCCTTTCAAAATTGTGGATAAATAAGATTGTTTCAAGCATGTGATGCTCATGTAAACTCACCTGGGGCAAGTAACAGGTGTGGGCAATATAAAAATCACTCCTGAAAGCAGATTAAAAGGAGAGACGTTCACTTAGTCTTTGCATTGTGTGTCTGTGTGTGCCACACTAAGCATGGACAACAGAAAGAGGAGAAGAGAACTGTCTGAGGACTTGAGAACCAAAATTGTGGAAAAATATCAACAATCTCAAGGTTATAAGTCTATCTCCAGAGATCTAGATTTGCCTTTGTCCACAGTGCGCAACATTATCAAGAAGTTTGCAACCCATGGCACTGTAGCTAATCTCTCTGTGGGTGAACGGAAGGGAAAAATTGATGAAAGGTTGCAACGCAGGATAGTCCAGATGGTGGCTAAGCAGCCCCAAACAAGTTCCAAAGAAATTCAAGCTGTCCTGCAGGCTCAGGAAGCATCAGTGTCAGCGCGAACTATCCGTCGACATTTAAATGATATGAAACACTATGGCAGGAGACCCAGGAGGACCCCACTGCTGACACAGAGACATAAAAAAGCAAGACTACAGTTTGCCAAAATGTACTTGAGTAAGCCAAAATCCTTCTGGGAAAACGTCTTGTTGACAGATGAGACCGAGATAGAGCTTTTTGGTAAAGCACATCATTCTACTGTTTACCGAAAACGAAATGAGCCCTACAAAGAAAAGAACACAGTACCTACAGTGAAATATGGTGGAGGTTCAATGATGTTTTGGGGTTGTTTTGCTGCCTCTGACACTGGGTGCCTTGAATGTGTGCAAGGCATCATGAAATCTGAGGATTTCCAAAGGATTTTGGGTCTCACTGTAGAGCCCAGTGTCAGAAAGCTGGGTTTGCGTCCGAGATCTTGGGTCTTCCAGCAGGACAATGACCCCAAACATACGTCAAAAAGCACTCAGAAATGGATGGCAACAAAGCGCTGGAGAGTTCTGAAGTGGCCAGCAATGAGTCCAGATCTAAATCCCATTGAACACCTGTGGAGAGATCTTAAAATTGCTGTTGGGAAAAGGCGCCCCTTCCAATAAGAGACCTGGAGTAGTTTGCAAAGGAAGAGTGGTCCAAAACTCCGGGTGAGAGGTGTAAGAAGCTTATTGATGGTTATAGGAAGCCACGTATTTCAGTTATCTTTTCCAAAGGGTGTGCAACCAAATATTAAGTTAAGGGTGCCAAGAATTTTGTCCGGCCCATTTTTGGAGTTTTGTGTGACATTATGTCCAATTTGCTTTTTTTAGTCCCTTTTTTTTTTTGTTCCAATACACACAAAGGGAATAAACACGTGTATAGCAAAACATGTGTTACTGCAATACTTTTCTGTGAGAAATACTTGATTTTCTGGAAAAATGTCTGGGGTGCCAACAATTTCGGCCATGGCTGTAGATCGTATGGATAAATATAGGATCCTGCTTTGCTTTACCCCCTCCCTGCTAACTGTATCCAGTAAACCCCTGCCCAGCATTTCCATTTTAGAGAAAACATAGATGAAGCTGTTGTCTTTTGTGAGTATTTGGATCCATATAGGTGACCAAAGCTGCTTGTCTAATGGTGGTAATGGTGCCTATGCTTGTTTCTAGCCTGTGCATACAGCATACATGTACTTGTATGGTCAGGGGCTGGGAAGCGGTTTCCTCTTATGACATATGTGACTGAGGGGCGGGGTTAGATCTGTGTAGTTTGTTATAAGCGAATGCATGCAGGGGTCTCCTTGTACCATAAAACATATAGGGCTAAATTACAATCTTCGCGCAAACGTTTGCACCGGCGCAAAAACGCATTAACACGAGGGGTAAAATCCTTTGCGCCGAATGTCGTAACTGATTTCTGCGCACAACGGTACTGCGCAAGCATTTGTGTGCGTCCGGTTTACGCACGTTATTGCTCGACGGATGAAAAAATGTGCAAGGATTGTAATTCCAGCGGTGATTTGTGCGCGTAAACGTTTACCTCTTGTCGCACAAATTCACGCGTTCCGCGTGCGTTTTTGCATGAAGAATGTATTATAGCCCATAAACGGCATGAGATGTCCCGTTCAGTTCAACGAGACACATGTCCATAATCTCCCCTATGGATCCATGTATTTCATCATAGGAAAATTAACCGTCATGCTATGGTCATTATGGTCTGTACTGAAGGAGTTAAAGATCCAGCAGATGGAGTCGGAGATCATTTCCATTTCTCCAACCACTTCTGCCTGTCAAAGAGTGATAAACATTGAACAGCATGCCCAGCTATGATAGAAAAAACAAAGAAACCCCAAGCTCTTACTGCCCATGTGCAGACACCGCGCCACGTCATGTGTTTGGGTAGTATGTATATTGTATGCAAAAACTTGGGTTAAAGTGGAAGGATATTGCACGGAAAGATTTCCTTCTTCAGAAATGTTACTTAAAATCTCTTAAAACTAAACATGAGTTTCATCTGCCCATTGTCTGACATCTAGACAAATAATGCATAATATACTGAATAATATGATAAAATCGACCTGTATATCAGGAAAATTACATGTTTACAGCCGACTGGTTTCAGCTCCAAGCACACTTCTACAATATATATATATATATATACATACACACACAAGTACAGTGGCAAGAAAAAGTATGTGAACCCTTTGGGATTACGTGGAGTTTTGCATGAATTGGTCATAAAATGTTCTCTGATCTTCATCTAACTCACAACAATTTGAAAAACACAGTCTGCTTAAAATAATACAACACAAACATTATATGTTTTCATGTGATTATTGAACAGAACATGTAAACATTCACAGTGCAGGGTAGAAAAAGTATGTGAACCCCTAGCCTAATGACTTCTCCAAGAGCTAATTGGAGCCAGGAGTGAGCCAACCTTGAGTCCAATCAGTGTGATATTATTGGATGTGTTGCTGAAAGCTGTCCTGCCCTTTAAAAACACACACCAGTTTTGGGTTTACTGGTTTCTAGAAGCACTGCCTGATGTGAACCATGCCTCGCAGAAAAGAGCTCTCAGAACACCTACGATCAAGAGTTTTTGACTTGCATGAAGCTGGAAAGGGTTACAAAAGTATCTCCAAAAGCCTTGATGTTCATGTGTCCACGGTAAGACAGACTGTCTACAAATGGAGAAAGTTCAGCACTGTTGCTACTCTCCGTAGGCGTGGTTGTCCTGTAAAGATGACTGCAAGAGCACAGCGCAGAATGCTTAATGAGGTAAAGAAGAATCCTAGAGTGTCAGCTAAAGACTTACAGAAATCTCTGGCACATGCTACCATTTTTGTTGACACATCTACAATAAGGAAAACATTAAACAAGAATGGAGTACATGGGAGGACACCACGGAGGAAGCCATTGCTGTCCAAAAAGAATATTGCAGCACGTTTGAAGTTTGCAAAAGAGCACCTGGATGTTCCACAGCACTACTGGCAAAATATTCTGTGGACAGATGAAACCAAAATTGAGTTGTTTGGAAAAAAACACAACACTATGTGTGGAGAAAAAAAGGCACAGCACACCAACATCAAAACCTCATCCCCACTGTAAAACATGGCGGAGGAAGCATCATGGTTTGGGGCTGCTTTGCTGCCTCAGGGCCTGGACGGATTGTTGTCATTGATGGAAAAATGAATTCCAGAGTTTATCAAGACATTTTGCAGTAAAATGTAAGACCATCTGTCCGCCAACTGAAGCTCCGCAGAGGATGGGTGATGCAACAGGACAATGACCCAAAGCATACAAGTAATTCAACAAAAGAATGTCTTCAACAAAACAAAATACGCCTTCTGGAGTGGCCCAGTCAGAGTCCTGACCTCAACCCGATTGAAATGCTGTGGCATGACCTTAAGAGAGCGATTCACACCAGACATCCCAAGAATATTGCTACACTGAAACCGTTTTGTGAAGAGGAGTGGTCCTAAATTACTCCAGATCGTTGTGCAGGTCTGTTCTGCAACTACAGGAAACGTTTGGTTGAGGTTATTGCTGCCAAAGGAGGGTCAACCAGTTATTAAGTCCAAAGGTTCACATACTTTTTCTACCCTGCACTGTGAATGTTTACATGTTCTGTTCAATAAACATATAATGTTTGTGTTGTATTATTTTAAGCAGGCTGTGTTTTTCAAATTGTTGTGACTTAGATGAAGATCAGAGGACATTTTATGACCAATTCATGCAAAACTCCACGTAATCCCAAAGGGTTCACATACTTTTTCTTGCAACTGTACTTTGGACCCAAATGCCTCTATC
Organism: Leptobrachium leishanense; assembly: GCA_009667805.1. NCBI lineage: Eukaryota > Metazoa > Chordata > Amphibia > Anura > Megophryidae > Leptobrachium > Leptobrachium leishanense. The sequence goes on along the minus strand of CM019072.1, from coordinate 8,285,351 downwards.
CCTCTTTTTCTTTCTTAATAGCCCTCAATTTAGGGACTCCCCAATATATTCAGGGTGTGCGGGTAACCTTTTAAGGGCGCCTCCATATATTCAGGGTGTGTGGGTGTCTTTTTAGGGGCTCCTCCATTTATTTGGGGTGTGCACGTGCCTTTTTAGGGGCTCCTCTGTATATTCAGGGTGTGTGTGTCTTTGTAGGGGTTCCTCCATTTATTTAGGGTGTGCGGGTGTCTTTTTAGGGGCTCCTCCATATATTCAGGGTGTGCGGGTGTCTTTGTAGGGGTTCCTCCATTTATTTAGGGTGTGCGGGTGTCTTTATAGGGGCTCCTCCATATATTCAGGGTGTGTTTTTAGGGGCTCATCCATATATTCAGGGTGTGTGGGTGTCTTTTTAGGGGCTCCTCCATTTATTTGGGGTGTGCGGGTGCCTTGTTAGGGGCTCCTCTGTATATTCAGGGTGTGTGTGTCTTTTATGGGGCTCCTCCATATATTCAGGGTGTGCGGGTGTGTTTTTAGGGACTCCTTCATATATTCAGGGTGTGCGGGTGTGTTTTTAGGGGTTCCTCCATATATTCAGGGTGTGTGGGTGTCTTTTGGGGCTCCTCCATATATTCAGGTTGTGCGGGTGTCTTTTTTAGGGGCTCCTCCATATATTCAGGGTGTGCAGGTGTCTTTTTAGGGGCTCCTCCATATATTCAGGGTGTGCGGGTGTTTATTTAGGGGTTCCTCCATATATTCAGGGTGTGCGGGTGTCTTTTTAGGGGTCCTCCATATATTCAGGGTGTGTGCGGGTGTCTTTTTAGGGGCTCCTCCATATATTCAGGGTGTGCAGGTGTGTTTTTAGGGGCTCCTCCATATATTCAGGGTGTGTGGTGTTTATTTAGGGGTTCCTCCATATATTCAGGGTGTGTGGGTGTCTTTTGGGGCTCCTCCATATATTCAGGGTGTGCGGGTGTCTTTTTAGGGGCTCCTCCATATATTCAGGGTGTGCAGGTGTGTTTTTAGGGGCTCCTCCATATATTCAGGGTGTGCGGGTGTTTATTTAGGGGTTCCTCCATATATTCAGGGTGTGCGGGTGTCTTTTTAGGGGCTCTTCCATATATTCAGGGTGTGCGGGTGTGTTTTTAGGGGCTCCTCCATATATTCAGGGTGTGTGGGTGTCTTTTTAGGGGCTCCTCCATATATTCAGGGTGTGTGGGTGTCTTTTTAGAGGCTCCTCCATATATTCAGGGTGTGCGGGTCTCTCTTCAAGTCCATTTTCATATATCCGGGTGTATAACAGAGCTGCACAGCAGTAACTGGTCCAGCAATGAGTCTGTAAGCTATAATGAATCTTTCTAGAAATCCCTCGCTGTAAATAACATTCTTTTTACATAATGACCTTACTGTATAGTTCATGAAATCCTGGGCAATAACCTTTGTCTCTTAAAACCCATATGTTGTTCTTTAACCACTTGAAACCTTTAAAGGATCTTCTAAATAAGATGACTATAAATTCATGCACCCGTGTTTTATACCCTCAGTCTGAATTTATAATTACCTTTATTATCTTTTTAGCGGTCTTTGTAAACTCTAGATTATATTAGTAGTTTTATTTTCGTTTTTTTGTAGCCAACCAGCTCTCGTTTTTGAGGCGTTATGGTGCATACAGCATTGTAAACCCATTTGTTATCAAATTAATTTTTCACGAAAGAAATGGAAAATTTAATATCTTCAACAATTTATGTAAAATAAGATAAAGTTGGTGTCTTTAAAAGAGCAGTAACCAATGTCAGGCTGTCCTGCAGCGGCCGTGACCTGTTTATATCATATCTGAGTGTTTTGTAGGCTCATTTTTATGACCGCTGTGACATGCCCTTGGGATAAAGCGGCATAATGAATATTTTTACCACTCGAAAGGTACCGGAGCAGAAGTATATAAAACAAGAGTAGTATCAGCACAATAAACCTGTTAAGTGTATTTCAACCTGAAGATTTGTATCTCTGAAAAAAAGGGAAAAAAAAATCACTCCAGCCCCTCCTTATAGAGCCCAGAATTAACCAGAGTCATAATTCAAGAGAACAATCCAACCTATAGGAACCTCGGATTCTCGTGTCCAGTTTCTCGATCACTTATGATGTTGGTTGCTCTACATTATTTAATTCCTTATTCAAGAAAGACATAAGATATGTAAAAGAAACTATCAATGCTGGAAAAGTTAGGTTAGATGAAGGGAGCGTGAAGGTTGGAGTTACATAAAGGGGAGAGGTTGGGATTTGAGTTAGGGTTGGGGTTTAGGGGAAGGGTTAAGGAGAGGTTTAGAAGCCGAGTGAGGTGGGTTTGCTATAGAGATTAGAGTTGGGATTTGAGTTAGGAGTGTGTCACCAAAGCTCCCTCTACCTTTGCGGCCTCACCCTCCCTGGCACCCTTGCCCACACTATACATGCCCTCTGTGCCTGTTGGAGAAGTGTGGATGCTGACCTCCTGCCAAGAGATTGTGGACCGATGTGGCAAAGGCAGTTCTAAAGGACAATGGGTATAAGAGGCAACTAAGGGTTAATGAGTTAAATGTATTTCTATCTTGAAACTGTTTGTATTTTAGGAGATAGTTTGTGTTAGAGATACAATGTAGACATATTGTTCTTGCTATCTGTTTGTGCTTCGATAGATCTGATGCTCTGTGTTTTCTAATCCCGTCAATGTGTAACTAATTAGGTTTCTGTGTCTCCAGAAGGAATTCACACCCCCCTCATGTAGACAATGTATTCTGTTGGTCGTGTCATATTACCTCCTCCCCTCTGTTCCTCATATAATGGACCCCATTTCCAATAAAGCATATTCATTCCCCTGCATTAAGTTGTGTCTGATGTTTGGGGAAAGATACATAGAAATATACAGCACTTCCTCAAGTTTTGGCTGAGGGTTATGGGAAGGAAAGCTGCTGCAGATCAGCTTGACTGAAGAGAAGGGAGAGACGCTGTAACAGGTTCAGGTCTGGTCCACAAGCTGGAGATCAGTAACCCCCAGTTGTTGTTACAGAGTGAAATTTTGAAGGTGTTAGATATTGATTGAGGTTAGGGTGGGGTTTGATATTGGGTAAATTGGGGATAGATATACGGTAAGGCTAGGGTTAGGATTAGATACAGCACAATGCTAGGGTTGAAATTAGATAATTGGTAATGCTAGGGTTTAGGGATTGGTATCGAGTGATATTGTGGGTGGAGTTAAATATTGGTTGAGGTTACGGTTGGGGTTAAAGATAGAAGTTAAATTATGATTGGGATTAGATATTGGTTGACGTTAGAGGAGGGGTTAAATGTTTGGTGAGGCCGGGGTTCGATATATAGCGATGTTAGAATTAGAGTCAGATATTGGTTAATGTTAAGGTCAGGGTTAGATATGGAGTGAGGTCATGGTTATATTTTGGCCTATGTAGGTATGTGGTTAGACCCAAATCTATCCTTTGGCCCCTACATCGAAAAACTCTCGTCTAAACCTTACACCAAACTAGGTGCCCTGTACAGAAACAAATCCTGCCTGAGCCCCGCGGTAAGAAAGCAGATTGTACAACAAATGCTTATGCTGGCTATAGAATACGGAGATGTAGTGTATGCAGCCGCCCCGCAAACGCACTTTCATAAACTTACTACATTATATAATTCATTCTGTCACTTTGTGCTACAATGTAACTACATGACCCACCATTGTGACATGTTAAAAGAGCTAAACTGGCCGTCACTGGAATCTAAACGCGCCCTTCACCTTTCCAACCTGGTGCTATATTACAAAGTTGGTGCTAACTTAACCAGAGCTGTTGTTAACTTAACAGCTCCATAGGCTACAATGGCTCTGGTAAGTTTACAACAGCTCTGGCTAAATTAGCACCAACTATGTAATATGGCCCCTGGTGTATAAGAGCTTTTCTGGGAAGCTACCACCCTATCTGAATAGACTGCTTCCCCCAGCAGTTCCTTCATCCTATAACCTCTGATCCAGGACCAGCATCTTACTTGCAATACCACAATACAAAAAGAAAGTGACTTGATCCTCATTTTCCTACAGAGCACCGCAAATATGGAATAACCTCCCAGACGCCATCAAATCTTCCCCCAGTCTAAAGTCCCTTAAGAGATCCCTATTAACATACCTCGATACAGAATGCACCTGTAAACATGTAACACAGTGACTATATACAGAATGCACCTGTAAACATGTAACATAGTGACTATATACAGAATGTACCTGGAAACATGTAACATAGTGACTATATACAGAATGCACCTGTAACCATATAACATAGTGACTATATACAGAATGCACCTGTAAATATGTAACATAGTGACTATATACAGAATGCACCTGTAAACATGTAACACAGTGACTATATACAGAATGCACCTTTAAACATGTAACATAGTGACTATATACAGAATGCGCCTGTAAACATGTGACACAGTGACTATATACAGAATGCACCTGTAAACATGTAACATAGTGACTATATACAGAATGCACCTGTAAACATGTAACACAGTGACTATATACAGAATACACCTGTAAACATGTGACACAGTGACTATATACAGAATGCGCCTGTAAACATGTGACACAGTGACTATATACAGAATGCACCTGTAAACATGTAACATAGTGACTATATACAGAATGCACCTGTAAACATGTAACAGTGACTATATTCCCTACATATTTATTTTCTGGGTTAATCTGTATATTTGTGTTTTGTTTTTAATATCTTGCATTTATTACTTTGTATTTCTGTAACAATTCAATGTTCTAGAACCCAGGACATACTGAAAACCAGAGAAATCTCAATGTATCCTTCCTGCTAAAATCCTTTATAAATAAATAAATCGATCAAGCAGATTGGGGCCGGTGATCGGTGGGAAGGTCTTGGCTTAATCACAACACTACAAATAGAAGCGGGATTACACGTGACACTATCCCTGACTGCTAATTAAAGCTTTGTTACATCTTATTTGTTCGCACTCTCTCTAGTGATCCCATTGACGCTGGAGGAGAGCTGAGAAGTCGAGGAAGGAAACAGACTTTCATTTGGCTTTGGTTCTAGAAGACACCTGAGAAGTCAATATATGCTCAGGGTATCTGCTGGAGTCCTTCCAACCAGGGAATGGCTCTTAAATCAACATTAGAAATGGTTAGCAAAGATCAGGTGGAAATAATGGCTATTGACTGCGTTTCCCGAGAGTCTGCAGAGTGATCACACAAAAACCTATTGTGTTACAGGCCGCTATTGTTTTCCCTTAACAGGTTCACAGCTAAATGATCCCGCGCAGGCTGGAAAGGCAATCCCTGGAGTGACCGGAGCGTGAAGGTATACCTGGAACACATGCCATACATTTGAATGAATGTATCAGTGGAAGAGCACTGCCTCATAAACGTAACAGACCTTTAGGAAGAAACACATGATGACCTGATTTCTACAAGTCTTTATTTCTACACGTGACGCATTATATTATTACCGGGGGTATATGGAGTCGTGGAGCCATTTACGCCAATAAAAATGTCATTCCGATCAAGAGCAAAGTATCTTATTTACAGCGAGAGATTTCTAACAGCGTTTATTATAATTTATAGACTCATTGCTGGGAGATTTATTGCTATGCTATATCAGGGTTATTCAGAGAGCACCGACATGTCACCGACATTTCAGTGCTCACCTGTTCGCTGCACTACTGCGAGTTAAATTCGCCGACCCTGAAGTGCGCCAAATCGACCTGCCAAACACATCCGATAAACTGCCGAGAAACCGCCGAATGCATCCTCTGTTCTGACCGAACAGACCGCCGAAACGATAAGTAAAAAGCCAACGACCTGCTGAACGGACCGCCGACCAGCCGTCGGAAAAAGCTGACAAGCCGCCGAACAGAGCTTGTAAAAAAAAAAAAAAAAACTTTTATAAGGTGTTTTAAAAGAAATACTGCCTGGAAATAATATATAAGGTCCTATGAATAACAATAAAAAGGTCTGTTACAGGAAAAAAAACGCACCATTTTAAAAAAAATATTAAAAAACAATCGCCGAAAAACCTCGAAAAATGTCTAAAAAATAAATAAAGAGACTTTTTGCTGCAAATGAAAAGAATAGACATTTGAATAAATATTTAAGAAAAACAGGGATTTTTTTTACATTGAAACACACGTTTAAACCTGTTGCATGAAACCACCGAAAATCAGGGCATTTCACTGACATTTCTTTGCTGTTCGGTGTCTGTGAATAGATTAAACAATACTTCTCTATTGGAATTTCACTGCCGCCGAAGGTCACCATTTTCACCAACAATTCACCAATATCTGGTGAATTGCCAGCGTTTTGAATAGCCGAATGGACATGAAATTGCACCGTACGAGGAAACTCACTGTTCAAATTCATAGCCAATTCAGTGCCCTTTGAATAACCCCTTATATGTATGTTATACACCACACGCCCTGAATATATGGAGCGAGGAGCCCCTAAAAAGACACCCGAACACCCTGAATATATGGAGTAACCCCTTTTCATTGTTTTTCTATACAGGGTAACTCCTAGGGTTATGTCCCTTTCCTGACATTATAATTCTTTCTGCTTCCTGGTTTAGGTGCTTTCCAGCACTTATTTCCGCTTTTTACGTTAATGACCCTAAAAAGACACCTGCACACCCTGAATATATGGAGGAACCCCTAAAAAGACACCCACACACCCTGAATATATGGAGGAACCCCTAAAGACACCCACACACCCTGAATATATGGAGGAGCCCCTAAAAAGACACCCGCACACCCTGAATATATGAAGGAGCCCCTAAAAAGACACCCGCACACCCTGAATATATGGAGGAACCCCTAAAAAGACACCCACACACCCTGAATATATGGAGGAACCCCTAAAAGACACCCACACACCCTGAATATATGGAGGAGCCCCTAAAAAGACACCCGCACACCCTGAATATATGAAGGAGCCCCTAAAAAGACACCCGCACACCCTGAATATATGGAGGAGCCCCTAAAAAGACACCCGCACACCCTGAATATATGGAGGAGCCCCTAAAAAGACACCCACACACCCTGAATATATGGAGGAGCCCCTGAAAGACACCCACACACCCTGAATATATGAAGGAGCCCCTAAAAAGACACCCACACACCCTGAATATATGGAGGAGCCTCTAAAAAGACACCCACACACCCTGAATATATGGAGGAACCCCTAAAAAGACACCTGCACACCCTGAATATATGGAGGAACCCCTAAAGACACCCACACACCCTGAATATATGGAGGAGCCCCTAAAAAGACACCTGCACACCCTGAATATATGGAGGAGCCCCTAAAAAGACACCCGCACACCCTGAATATATGGAGGAGCCTCGAAAAATACACCCGCACACCCTGAATATATGGAGGAGCCCCTAAAAAGACACCCACACACCCTGAATATATGGAGGAGCCCCTGAAAGACACCTGCACACCCTGAATATATGAAGGAGCCCCTAAAAAGACACCACACACCCTGAATATATGGAGGAGCCTCTAAAAGGTCACCCACACACCCTGAATATATGGAGGAGCCCCTAAAAAGACACCCACACACCCTGAATATATGGAGGAGCCTCTAAAAAGACACCCACACCCTGAATATATGGAGGAGCCCCTAAAAAGACACCCACACACCCTGAATATATGGAGGAACCCCTAAAAAGACACCCACACACCCTGAATATATGGAGGAGCCTCTAAAAAGACACCCACACACCCTGAATATATGGAGGAGCCCCTATAAAGACACCCGCACACCCTGAATATATGGAGGAGCCCCTAAAAAGACACCCACACACCCTGAATATATGGAGGAGCCCCTAAAAAGAGGCCCACACACCCTGAATATATGGAGGAGCCCCTAAAAAGACACCTGCACACCCTGAATATATGGAGGAGCCTCTAAAAAGACACCCACACACCCTGAATATATGGAGGAGCCCCTAAAAAGACACCCGCACACCCTGAATATATAGAGGAGCCCCTAAAAAGAGACCCACACACCCTGAATATATGGAGGAGCCCCTAAAAAGACACCCGCACACCCTGAATATATGGAGGAGCCCCTAAAAAATGACACCCGCACACCCTGAATATATGGAGGAGCCCCTAAAAAGACACCAACACACCCTGAATATATGGAGGAGCCCCTAAAAAGACACCGCACACCCTGAATATATGGAGGAGCCCCTAAAAAGAGACCCACACACCCTGAATATATGGAGGAGCCCCTAAAAAGACACCAACACACCCTGAATATATGGAGGAGCCCCTAAAAAGACACCCACACACCCTGAATATATGGAGGAGCCCCTAAAAAAGACCCACACACCCTGAATATATGGAGGAGCCCCTAAAAAGACACCTGCACACCCTGAATATATGGAGGAGCCTCTAAAAAGACACCCACACACCCTGAATATATGGAGGAGCCCCTAAAAAGACACCCGCACACCCTGAATATATAGAGGAGCCCCTAAAAAGAGACCCACACACCCTGAATATATGGAGGAGCCCCTAAAAAGACACCCGCACACCCTGAATATATGGAGGAGCCCCTAAAAATACACCCACACACCTTGAATATATGGAGGAGCCCCATAAAAGACACCCACACACCCTGAATATATGGAGGAACCCCTAAAAAGACACCCGCACACCCTGAATATATGGAGGAGCCCCTAAAAAGACACCCACACACCTGAATATATGGAGAAGCCCCTAAAAAGACACCCGCACACCCTGAATATATGGAGGAGCCCCTAAAAAGACACCCACACACCCTGAATATATGGAGGAGCCCCTAAAAAGACACCCACACACCCTGAATATATGGAGGAGCCCCTAAAGAGACACCCCACACACCCTGAATATATGGAGGAGCCCTAAAAAGACACCCGCACACCCTGAATATATGGAGGAGCCCCTAAAAAGACACCCACACACCCTGAATATATGGAGAAGCCCCTAAAAAGACACCCGCACACCCTGAATATATGGAGGAGCCCCTAAAAAGACACCCACACACCCTGAATATATGGAGGAGCCCCTAAAAAGACACCCACACACCCTGAATATATGGAGGAGCCCCTAAAGAGACACCCACACACCCTGAATATATGGAGGAGCCCCTAAAAAGACACCCGCACACCCTGAATATATATATACTTGAAAACGAGAGAAATCTCAATGTATCCTTCCTGGTAAAATCCTTTTATAAATATGGAGGAGCCCCTAAAAAGACTCCTGCACACCCTGAATATATGGAGGAGCCTCTAAAAAGACACCCGCACACCGTGAATATATGGAGGAACCCCTAAAAAGACACCCACACACCCTGAATATATGGAGGAGACCCTAAAAAGACACCCGCACACCCTGAATATATGGAGGAGCTCCTAAAAAAACACCCACACACCCTGAATATATGGAGGAGCTCCTAAAGACACCCACACACCCTGAATATATGGTGTAGCCCCTAAAAAGACACCTGCACAGTAGGACCTGAGCACATAACAGTTGCTGTCTCTAGTAAATTGGGACACATGAGCAGTATGATGGTATCTACATAGTAATATTATGGTGAGTGGGTGATTGTAAAATTCATTTCCAAAGAGCTTGTTGTGTCATCTCTCTGTGAGGCTGATATGATCATGTTCTTGCTTCTCTTATTGTGTCTATTATTGTATTAAAAAATGTATCACAATAAACAATACATTTTATTTATAAATAGTAATAATCATAAATAGTAAAATAAAATAATAATAGTAATAATCCCAATAGATTTAACCCTCTCCAGGTGATTTCATATATAGGCGATGCCCATGTTTCATGGAAGAGCTGCCATTAACCCTTTGCAGCCTGCTTCCTGACCTCTGGTGGGATTGGGACTCCATGTGATGTGTGGGCAGAGCCTACCCCCCCCTTTCCCTCTCCCCTGTGGATCAGCTGGGCTCTCCCTTCCACCTCTCAGACTGTCCCTTTAAGAGGCTGAGCAGGTGCTGTGCAGTAAGGCACTGCTATAAAGGCAGCCTGTGCTCAGCAGCCCTCACTCACCCTGTGTACTGTGCACACTCACTCATCCTGAGGGCAGGCTGCCTCTGGGGACCATGCCTGGCCATCACTGCTGGGGATATGGAGAGGATGACGGTAATAACACCCCTTTTAATCCCTTTATTTCTGTGCAGCTGAGCCTTACTGTGCCTAGCACATTCCTCCCTGCATTAACTGCAGCCAGGCATCACAGCACCACTGTGACATTCCTTCATCCAACATCCCTGCAACCTGTTACATGGCATGCCTGGATGACATCCTGCCAGGGGGTAACAGGGGGCGAGGGAGGTAAGTGCACCCACTGCAAGGATCCCCCTACTGGTACCCCATCTCCTCTTATTACAGGATGGATGTGATGGATAATGCAGGGCATCACTGATACTGTTACTGGATCCATGGTATACATTGTATACAGTGGAGATGCAGCAGGAGAGGGGAGGGGGCAGGACATGCTGGGCTCAGGTTTTCATGTTCTCAGGCTGAATTACTGAATGATTCAGATGGATATTATTATGGGAAGCATGAAGTGACAGATGTAATAAGGGACTGAGCTATAAGGAATATATTACAGGGGGTATAGGTGCTATAGAGACATTACTGGGGGCATTGGTAATATAAAGAGAAGTGTCATCGGGTATAGGTGCTATAGAGAGGTATTACAGGGGGTATAGGTGCTATAGAGAGTTATTACAGGGGGTATAGGTGCTATAGGGAGATATTACAGGGGGTACAGGTGCTATAGAGACATTACTGGGGGCATTGGTAATATAAAGAGAAGTGTCATCGGGTATAGGTGCTATAGAGAGTTATTACAGGGGGTATAGGTGCTATAGAGAGTTATTACAGGGGTATAGGTGCTATAGGGAGATATTACAGGGGTACAGGTGCTATAGAGACATTACTGGGGGCATTGGTAATATAAAGAGAAGTGTCATCGGGTATAGGTGCTATAGAGAGGTATTACAGGGGATATAGGTGCTATAGAGAGATATTACAGGGGGTATAGGTGCTATAGAGAGATATTACAGGGGGTATAGGTGCTATAGAGAATTACAGGGGGTATGAGTGCTATAGGGAGATATTACATGGTATATAGGTGCTATAGAGAGACATCACAGGGGGCATTGGTAATATAAAGAGAAGTGTCATGGGGTATAGGTGCTATAGAGAGGTATTACAGGGGGTATAGGTGCTATAGGGAGATATTACAGGGGGTATAGGTGCTATAGAGAGGTATTACAGGGGGTATAGGTGCTATCGAGAGATATTACAGGGGGTATAGGTGCTATAGAGACATTACTGGGGGCATTGGTAATATAAAGAGAAGTGTCATCGGGTATAGGTGCTATAGAGAGGTATTACAGGGGGTATAGGTGCTATAGAGAGGTATTACAGGGGGTATAGGTGCTATAGAGAGATATTACAGAGGGTATAGGTGCTATAGAGAATTACAGGGGTATGAGTGCTATAGGGAGATATTACATGGTAAATAGGTGCTATAGAGAGACATTACAGGGGGCATTGGTAATATAAAGAGAAGTGTCATAGGGTATAGGTGCTATAGAGAGGTATTACAGGGGGTATAGGTGCTATAGGGAGATATTACAGGGGATAGGTGCTATAGAGACATTACAGGGGGCATTGGTAATATAAAGAGAAGTGTCATGGGTATAGGTGCTATAGAGAGGTATTACAGGGGGTATAGGTGCTATAGAGAGATATTAAAGGGGGTATAGGTGCTATAGAGAGGTATTACAGGGGGTATAGGTGCTATAGAGAGACAATACAGGGGGCATTGGTAATATAAAGAGAAGTGTCATTGGGTGTAGGTGCTATAGAGCAATATCACAGGGGAATTGGTGCTATAGAGGGATATTAAAGGGGCATTGGCAATATAAAGAGAAGTGTCATGGGGTATAGGTGCTATAGAGAGATATAGGGAGGTATTAAAGGTGGTATAATTGCTATAGAGGGGTATTACGGGGGTATAGGTGCTATAGAGAGATATTACAGGGGGAATTGGTATAAAGAGAGGTGTCATGGGTATAGGTGCTATAGAGAGATATAGGTGCTATAGGGAGGTATTAAAGGGGGTATAATTGCTATATAAAGGTATTACAGGGGGTATAATTGCTATAGAGAGATATTACAGGGGGCATTGGTATAAAGAGAAGTGTCATGGGTATAGGTGTTATAGAGAGATATTACAGGGGTATAGAGGCTATAGAGAGATATTACAGGGGGTATAGATGCTATAGAGAAATATTACAGGGGGTATAGACGCTATAGAGAAATATTACAGGTGGTATAGGTGCTATAGAGAGATATCACAGGGGTATAGATGCTATAGATAGATATTACAGGGGGTATAGATGCTATAGAGAGATATTACAGCAGTATAGATGCTATACTGACAGATATTACAGGGGGTATAGATGCTATAGACAGATATAACAGGGGGTATATAGACAGATATTACAGGGGGTATAGATGCTATAGATAGATATTACAGGGGGTATAGGTGCTATAGACAGATATTACAGGGGGTATTGGTAATATAAAGAGAAGTGTCATGGGTGTATAGGTGCTATAGAGAGATATAGGTGCTATAGAGAGGAATTAAAGAGGGAATAAATGCTATAGAGAGGTATTACAGGGGGTATAGGTGCTATAGAGAGGTATCATAGGGGTATAGGTGCTATAGAGAGATATTACTAGGGGTAAAGGTGCTATAGAGATTTATTACAAGGTATATATACAGACATAATACAGGGGTATATAGGTGAATTACAGAAAGGTATACAAAGGGTTTTGGTATTATGGAGAGAATATATAGGTGCTATGGAGACAGAGAGGTATTACAGGGGTGTGTAGGTAATATAGAGAGGTATTACAGGTGTACAGGGTAAGACATTGGACCTCCTGTCTCCCCTTAAACCCCCTCTCTTGGCATCCGATTCCTGGTAACCCAATACTCAGATTTACCTCTCACGATTCATTCTCTCTCATCTGGCTCTCAGTCATCTCTCCTTACAGGTCTCTCTCAGTTCCCTCAAACTAGACCTCCCTGTAACCAAATAACCATCTCTCATCCTCACTCAGGACCCCATGGAACCAGTGATGCCCACCTCTCCTCCTAAACCTCTGCAGAGCTAGGGCTGGCTGAGGATATTGGGGGAGGAGGGGGTAGCACATTATGGCACCTTAAGAGAAAAAAAGATCCCTAAAAAAAGGTTTTGAACCAACCATGGTACCATGGTGTTAAATTCTAAAAGAATTACAAATGTTGTGTTAGTCTATTTTGTTTACTTTAGTTTCGTTCTGTTTTTAAATAATTTTGTTTTTGGAATTTCGTAACTAACTTCGTTTCGTATTTCGTTTTGTTTAGTTTTGGATCGATTTGAAATTTTCTAATCGATTTGAAACTTTGAATCGATTCGAATTTCATATATCAATTCGATAGTTGATATCAATTTGAATTTTGGATCATTAAATAAAACCCCAATTAATCAAGTTTTGCTGCTAAAAGAAAAGTAAGGGTTAAATTTTAAGCTGTGTCACAGATTTAGTATTTGAGTCAAATTAAGCAGTGAAACAAAATTAATTTGTTTCATAAAGTCCTTTGCTGACTATTACTTGTATTGTAAATTAATATCAATTCGATAGTTGATATCAATTCGATAGTTCATTTCAAATTCAATAGTTGATATGAGTTATTCAAATTTTTCTTTTATGATGATGATGACAGTGTAAAACGAAATAAATTCGTTATATACCATTTTGTTTCGAATTCATATCGTATCGATTCATTATTCAGAAGTACTTCCGAACTACGAATTATCAAATTTAGTTTCAAGTTCCGAATTTTTCTGAAACGAATGCACATCTCTAATTGTTGTGACCTGCAATTCCCCATTCAACAATAAATCCCTGCTGGCCCCTTACACACCCTCCCTGATTTGCTGATTCAAGGGCTTAGTTTTAAATTTCATATGTCCCCCGAAATATATTCTATCTACTACCAGGTGCATCCAGATTCCCTTTAAAGGGCCAGTACCACCAAAACATGAAATGTCCTTATAGGGTTTATTTGATGTTGCTGATATCTTGCATGTGTTTTGTTTTCCTCTGTATGTTTAATATTTCCTCTATATGTGTCACTGGGTGCATCCATTGTGTGATATTTTCCTCTATATGTGTCACTGGGTGCATCCATTGTGTGATATTTTCCTCTATATGTGTCACTGGGTGCATCCATTGTGTGATGTTTTCCTCTTTATGTGTCACTGGGTGCATCCATTGTGTGATATTTTCCTCTATATGTGTCACTGGGTGCTCTCCATTGTGTGATAATTTCCTCTATATGTGTCACTGGTTGCATCCGTTGTGTGATATTTTCCTCTATATGTGTCACTGGGCGCATCCATTGTGTGATATTTTCCTCTATATGTGTCAGTGGGTGCATCCATTGTGTGATATTTTCCTCTCTATGTGTCACTGGGTGCATCCAGTGTGTGATATTTTCCTCTATATGTGTCACTGGGTGCATCCATTGTGTGATATTTTCCTCTATATGTGTCACTGGGTGCATCCATTGTGTGATATTTTCCTCTATATGTGTCACTGGGTGCTCTCCATTGTGTGATAATTTCCTCTATATGTGTCACTGGTTGCATCCGTTGTGTGATATTTTCCTCTATATGTGTCACTGGGCGCATCCATTGTGTGATATTTTCCTCTATATGTGTCAGTGGGTGCATCCATTGTGTGATATTTCCCTCTGTATGTGTCACTGGGTGCATCCATTGTGTGATATTTTCCTCTATATATGTCACTGGGCGCATCCATTGTGTGATATTTTCCTCTCTATGTGTCCCTGGGCGCATCCATTGTGTGATATTTTCCTCTATATGTGTCACTGGGCGCAACCATTGTGTGATATTTTCCCTCTATGTGTCACTGGGTGCATCCATTGTGTGATATTTTCCTCTATATGTGTCACTGGGCGCATCCATTGTGTGATATTTTCCTCTCTATGTGTCAGTGGGTGCATCCATTGTGTGATATTTTCCTCTCTATGTGTCACTGGGTGCATCCAGTGTGTGATATTTTCCTCTATATGTGTCAGTGGGTGCATCCATTGTGTGTCTTTCCATCACTTGCTCCTCACTGTGTGGCTTTGGTCATAAAATGGAGTGAATGGTTCAGTCACCGACTCCCATAATTATATTGTGTGGGATGTATTCAAAGGACAACACCAGGGGGTAGATTAGAAGTCTTTTAATCTCCCTCTATTATCTCATTCAGCTGCCAGCTCTTATCTGGAGTAGCCTGGACATCACAATACACCCACTGCAGCCTTATCTAAACATTCCCTCTTCCATCTCATTAACTGGTAAAAACTGTAGATTAGACAAACCACAGAAGTAAAGCAAAACCTTTAATAAATGTTGCCTCATGGGAAAAAAATCAACGAAATGGTATGGAGATTAAAAAAAACGAATTTTACTATTTATTTTTACACGCAATTACTTCAAACAAAGAAAAAAAACCAGCAGCATGTATTTTATAATGTGTTTTTGTTTGTAATGCACAAGTAATCTAGTTGCAGCTTATGTAAGTGACAAGATTTGCAATATGATCACTGGTTTTCCATTGATGCTCTCCTCACTTTTAACTCTGTGAGCGAATATCAATCATCTTCCAAAAATTCTCACTGTCTGTCTATATGAATATGGAAGATATAAAACAGAAAGCAGAAAATGTGCTATAAGAATCAATAGGATTTACTCCTTGTAGGAGGAAGATACATAAATGATTTCAATTGTAAGCTCCTCTAGATTGTAAACTCCTTTGAGCAGGACCCTCTCCACCTTTTGTCTCCATCCTATCTTTGTTTATTTGTGTCTTGTTCCGTTAGGTTATTGTGCAGCACTGCAGAAACTGTTGGCGCTATATAAATCATAATAATATTGTTATTATTATTAATAATTGCTAAAATGCTTCTTTTACCAGACCAGCCTTTATTTAAATACTGAAATGCTCCTTTTAAGTCTAACAAAGCCGTGTCATGTGCATTAATTCTTCAAATACCCTTATTCTTCCTTCTTGCTTTTCTCATGACCTTCAGATTAATTTTCCTCGTGCACATTTGCCCTTGAGCCGCTCCATATCTCTTGAGCTTGCGACCACATGAGCTCACACTCTTTTTCTATCATGTCCATCATCAAACACTCCCCTTGCATTACTCTGGATATTTACCCCCAACACAGCACATTTCTATACATTTCAGGTATTCGTTTAGCTTGAGTAATTTTGCCCAAAATGTGTAAGTTCTCCAGCAATTCACTCCTTAGTTAATAAACCATAAAGAATTGCGTCGCATTACAAGACTTACTGGCAGTTTGTTATATTGTAAGTGAAAGTGTGATTTAAAGAACTTGGGACAGGTTTATTGGCCAGATATACGGGTGTTCGTTTTAAGTTAAATATGGGGTAAAGGTCTGGAAACGGCAATAAAGGGTTTATGGTGAAAATGGAATATGCAGTAAAGGAGCGAAATCCTGGCGAAAGGTCAGCAAGAACTGAAGCATCAACAGAAGGATGTCTGTGCTTACTGTATACAGTGTATTTATTTACCCATAATACCCATAATACAAAGTCAGCCATTAAAACTGGTGTTTGACCAACCTGTAATAGGCGTTTAAGGGGATCAGGGGTGGTCAACATTGGCGTGATGTTTGGGAAATACATGGCCCATGATGCTCAGCCACTCATTAGGTTGACAGAGCATTGTGGGAAATGTAGTTCCAAAACATCTGGAAAGCCAACACTGAGCACCCCTGATGAAGATTATCCAGTGCAATAAGAGTTAAATAAATGGAGGTTCTAGAGCAAAGTTCTAAAACCAGAGCCAGAAATAGCCATCATCTTCCATCTTTAAAGGGAATTCCCAGTATACAGGGAGGGACAGAGAGGGGTTAAATATTAATCCCTCTTGACCCCCACAAAACCCTCCTGCATTAAACACCAAGTGTTGTTAAATACGCACCTCTTTCATCCAGCCCCGAGCTCTGACAGTAAGCTGGAACTGGAAGCGACAGCAAGGAGTTTCTACTCGAGCCCAGTCATACCCATCCCTCTCAAAGCAAGAGCACAGACAACCATTGGTTGGTCAGGAATGTACTTAATTGTACATTCCTGACCTAAACCCCAAAAAGCTGATGAGCACAGGCTGTTTGTCAGTTTTTGTGGAAGTGAGACTCCTCCTCTATCCAAAAAAGTAGTCAGGGGTACACTCAGCCACCCATAACAATTAAAAATTCATTAATTGTCAGGAAGGATTAATTGTCCCTTTAAGTCCTCTCTGTGCATTATGTGTAAAGAAGACTTATCAGTAGCTTCCACATCCCTTGTTTTAGATCTTCTCTGTGTAGATGTTTGTTGTGGAGGAAAAGAGAGCACAAGATCTGTTTATGTCTTCAAAAACAACAGTGTCTAGATTGCCCACATGAAGAGTGAATGGGTGACTTCAATAATCTGTTATAGGTACAGACTGAGCATGTGCAAACTTCCCTCATACAGGGCAGGTTTCAAAAGGTGTCCAAAAATACTGACATGCATGGTTTCTACGGTTGCTTATTCACTCTGCCACCACGTAGGTATGGGAAAACAAACATTAGAATAAAATATTTTTTAACGAGTTCAAGCTACTCCCCACTTCTGCACACCTCCCCAAAAATAAATTTATAAATTGATTTCTCTGAATCCTTACAGTGTTATTTGTGTGTGTGTGTGTGGGGGGGGGGTAAGGGTGGCTGAATAAAATTTGATGGGGTGCTGCCACAAAGGCCCCTTTGGTCAAACCTTCACTGATAATGTTGCTGTTGCAAAACTACTTCTAGGCCAGTGATGCTTAGACTGTGGCACCCCAGATGTTTCAGATGTATGTATCCCATGATGCTCAGTGAGCTTTAAGACTGTTGGCCACCATGGGACCTGTAGTTCTGGAGCATTTGAGGTGCCAGGTTTGGCCCTCACAGAATTAGAGCAATTACTTGTATATCTCTTAACTCTGTAGACCAAATCATCCCTGAAGCCGTGTAAAGGAAGAATTCAATTCATCACTATAGGGGTAAATCAGAGAGCACCAAAATGTCACCGACATTCCAATGCTCTCTCGTTCCCCGCACTTCGGGGAATCAAATTCCCAGACACTGTGTTGAATTCAGCATTCACCGCAGGGTCCCAAAGTGCAGGGAAAATCCGCTGACCGCATCCGAAAATCCGCAGAATCAAACGGAAAAACACTCGCAAAACCGCCGAAAACACACAGAACGCATCCGGAAAAAGCCAACCAACTGCTGCAAAACCGCTAAAAAAAAAACCAAACGCATTTGAAAAAAGCCGACGTTCCGCCGAACATAGCTCCGACGAGCCGCCGGAAAAAAAGCCGAAAACGGGGTAAAAACAAACGGTTGAAAGTTTCAAATTTTAAGCTCTGTTTGCAAAAAAACTACTGGACGAAAAAGTCTGGAATTAACATATAAGATCCAATGAATAATAATAAAAAGGTCTGTTACAGGAAAAAACAAAACAGTTTATTAGACATTAAATAAAAACGGGAATATTTTTAACATTGAAGCTTATGGAATTCGCCTGAATAAACCTGCCGAATGAAAACACCGAACAGCAGGGCACTTTGGAAACTTTTCTCTGCTGTTCGGTGTCTGTGAATATATTAACCATTGCTTCTCTATGGGGGATTTCACTGCCGTCGAACAGGCACTGTATTTTGCTGGTAATTCACCAATATTTGGCGAACTGCCTGCTTTGCGAATAGGACCGCGAAATGTCACCGTACGGGGAAATTCACTGTTCGCTGCAATTTCGGGCCCAGTTGAGCTTTCTCTGAGTACCCAATCAGGGTTATTCAGAGAGCGGTGAAAAGCAGGAGAATGACTGGAGAATGGAAAATTCTAGGTCAAAATAGCCAAACCAGAAAAATTATCCCTTTCATCTCACTTTCCAAATCGGCTATTTTGACCTAGAATTTTGCATTCTCCAGTCATTCTCCTGCTTTTCACCTGTCTCTGAAGAACCCTGTTGTATATGTCTCTTTTTTAATTCAAATTTTCATTAAATTATGCAAAATTATTCACATGCACACAGAAAAAAAAAATCACAGATTTGCTCAGGGCTAAAATGACATTATTCAGAGAAAATAACCCAAAAATGTGTCAGAGCATGACGGAGCTGTGAGTGCCGCTTTACACCTGAGATTAGGTGATGTGAAACGCGTGGGAAGTGGGGGGCAGCAAGTGACTTCTTGGCCTTAACATTTCAGGTGCCACAAAGGAATAAAAGTACTAGAATGAACCCAAGACCCAACAGCAGGGATCTCAAACTCACGGCCCCCCCAGATGTTTTTGCCTACAAGTCCCAGAATTCTTTGAATGCATTAGATGGCTAGGGAATCATGGGAGCTGTAGTTCAGAAACATCAGCGGGGCCAGAGTTTGAGATCCCTGCCCAACAGTATCTAGAATTTGAGCTATATGTACAACAGGACAGAAAAATTAAATGTCATAAGTAATAACTGAAATGTATCGTAAAACAGAACTTCTGATGTGTCATCTGCCATCTAGGGGCCCTATTAGATTCTTCACGCAAAAACTCACGCGCAACACGTGAATTTGTGCGCCCAGCGTTAAACGTTAACACGCGTAAATCAACGCTGGTGTTACAATACTCGCGCATTTTTTCATCCGTCGAGCAATAACGCGCGTAAAACGGACGCTTACAAACGCGCGCGCATGAACGTTGTGCGCAGAAATCAGTGTGCGGACTGTTTTTTTCACGAGATTCAGCCAATCAGAATTAAGAACCACAATTGTCTCACGTTAAGTTGGGGCGACTGTCAAAGTCAATCTGGGCATATATGCTGCATCAATAATAAATGCACACACAACTTCTCCATTTTATTGGTTTGGGTATGTGTAGAATGTGTAACTATACTTTGTTGCGTTTTTTTTTTGGGCTGGTGTATTTGGGTTCGGCAGGTTGATAGAATTTGCCATTAACACCAGCTTTCAGGAGTTGCTAAAATTATGCGCGCAAAGGCTGTTCGTTATTTCCTGCGCATAGATTGTAATATCATCCGCGTACCAGCGCACAAACGCATTTGCGCTCACAATGTTAAGTATAGGACGCGCAAAGTACAGTAAGCTCGCGCAGGTTCACCCGCGGTAGACGTATACGCGCGTTTGTTGCGCTGACATTGTAATATGACGTTCAGCGCAAAGGGTTTTGCCCCTCGCGTTATTGCGCTTTTGCGCGCGCGCAAACGTATGCGCGAAGATTGTAATAGAGCCCTAGGGGTTTAAAAACAAAACGAAAAAAAAAACACATTTTTTTTTTCCTTCTCCTTTTCCACTCCAATACATTCAAGATTGCCTCTAAAAATAGATGCTTCGCAGCGGATCAAATTAATTTATTTATATTTGGCTCAGCCGTTTTTTTTTTTGTAAATTCCCACAGAGCGCACTGCTGCAGGGGGGCCGTAATACCTATTAACTCCAAAATGGGATAAATTATATTAATCTGCTGCCGTGCCGGCGTCACCGCGCCTGACCGAATAAATGAGATGTAAAAGAAAACAAAATCTGTGCCATTGGAAGAAAAAGAACCGTGAGCTGGACTATAGGGAGTCTGTGATTAAAATGTACATAAAAACAAACCTTTACTGCGAGAAAGAATCGAAATATAACGGCAGATGTGCAGCGCTAAAAGGACACGATAAAAGGGTAACGGCGGACACAGCCATTACAATGGACCGAGAGGATACATAAACAACAATAAATGGATTCACATCCAGAACATGCACAGGAGCCCCTAAAAAGACACCCGCACACCCCGAATATATGGAGGAGACCCTAAAAAGACACCCGCACACCCTGAATATATGGAGGAGACCCTAAAAAGACACCCACACACCCTGAATATATGGAGGAGCCCCTACAAAGACACCCACACACCCTGAAAATATGGAGGAACCCCTAAAAAGACACCCGCACTCCCTGAATACATGGAGGAGCCCCTAAAAAGACACCCGCACACCCTGAATATATGGAGGAGCCCCTAAAAACACACCCACACACCCTGAATATATGTAGGAACCCCTGAAAAGACACCCGCATACCCTGAATATATGTAGGAACCAATAAAAAGACACCCACACACCCTGAATATATGGAGGAGCCCCTAAAAAGACACCTGCACACCCTGAATATATGGAGGAGCCCCTAAAAAGACACCCACACCCTGAATATATGGAGGAACCCCTAAAAAGACACCTGCACACCCTGAATATATGGAGGAGACCCTAAAAGACACCCACACACCCTGAATATATGGAGGAGCCCCTAAAAAGACACCCGCACACCCTGAATATATGGAGGAGCCCCTAAAAAGACAACCACACACCCTGAATATATGGAGGAGCCCCTAAAAAGACACCTGCACACCCTGAATATATGGAGGAGCCCCTAAAAAGACACCTGCACACCCTGAATATATGGAGGAGCCCCTAAAAGACACCTGCACCCCCTGAATATATGGAGGAACCCCATAAAAGACACCCACACACCCTGAATATATGGAGGAACCCCTGAAAAGACACCCACACACCCTGAATATATGTAGGAACCCCTAAAAAGACACCCGCACACCCTGAATATATGGAGGAACCCCTAAAAGACACCTGCACCCCCTGAATATATGGAGGAACCCCATAAAAGACACCCACACACCCTGAATATATGGAGGAACCCCTGAAAAGACACCCACACACCCTGAATATATGGAGGAGCCCCTAAAAAGACACCCACACACCCTGAATATATGGAGGAGCCCCTAAAAAGACAACCACACACCCTGAATATATGGAGGAGCCCCTAAAAAGACACCCACACCCTGAATATATGGAGGATCCCTTAAAGACACCCACACACCCTGAATATATGGAGGAGCCCCTAAAAAATGACACCCGCACACCCTGAATATATGGAGGAGCCCCTAAAAAGACACCCACACACCCTGAATATATGGAGGAACCCTTAAAGATCCCCGCACACCCTGAATATAAGGAGGCGCCCCTAAAAACACCCGCACACCCTGAATATAGACTCACCTAAATAGGGACGGTTTGGCGTTGTGGGTGTGCCTGAGCTCTGCATAATGGAGCAAGCGTTGCTGTATAGAGGTGTCCATGATAGTTTTTTTCTTGTGTTTCCATTCACAGGTCCCTCGGAGTGGTACCGGTATTACCCCATCGCTCAGGGGAACCGTCAGTCCCCTATAAACATCGTTTCCGGTCAGGCAGCTTTTAACTCCAGCCTAAACCCCCTGGTCCTGTCATACGATCAATGCACGTCCGTCAACATCTCAAACAATGGACATTCTGTCGTGGTGGAGTTTGAGGACTACGATGACAAGACAGGTAGGATGCCGGCATGCAGGTACCGGACAATCACAACCTGCTGAATATGACATATAATGATTCAAAAGACACAAAGAAGGCTTTTCATGAAGAATATACAGTATATATAGTCCTGTCAGCTGGTTCACTGAGCTGGGAATTGGTGGTCTTCACCTATTTGCCTATAATTTGCAACTTGCTCTGTAATTATAGGGGCTGCACGCTATACCAGGTCTGTTAAACTCCGCCCCCCAGATCTAGATGCCTACAATTCCCTGAATTCTTTGAATGCAATAGATGTCCAGGGAATCATGGGAGTTGTAGTTCAGAAACATTTAGGGCGGGCTGGAGTTTGATAGCCCTGCTGTATACTGTGTGTGTGTCATTGTGAATTTAACTGTGTGTATTTGTCACATGGTTTTGTATGCTGTGTGCGTAGTATGTGGTGTGTGTGTGTGTGTGCATTTGTGTGTCTGTCTCTGTCCATGTTTTTCTGTGTGAGGAGACTGTGCACTCTAATCCAGTTTGTGGCTTTCTTCATGGTTCAAAAAAAAACAAGCAAAGTCAATGTTTCAGCTGCCTGAGCAGCCTTTGTCAAGTCTTTGCCTCTCTGTGTATGTGTCTGCCTTTGTTTGTATTGTGCACCTGTCTCTGCTCTGTGGTGTGTGTCCGTCTTTCTGTGTGTCTCGCTTTCCCTCTCTGTGTATGTTGTCTGCCTTTGTTTGTATTTGTGCACCTGTCTCTGCTGTGTTGTGTGTCCGTCTTTCTGTGTGTCTCGCTTTTCCTCTCTGTGTATGTGTGTCTGCCTTTGTTTGTATTGTGCACCTGTCTGTGCTCTGTGGTGTGTGTCCGTCTTTCTGTGTGTCTCGCTTTCCCTCTCTGTGTATGTGTGTCTGCCTTTGTTTGTATTGTGCACCTGTCTGTGCTCTGTGGTGTGTGTCCGTCTTTCTGTGTGTCTCGCTTTCCCTCTCTGTGTATGTGTGTCTGCCTTTGTTTGTATTGTGCACCTGTCTGTGCTCTGTGGTTGTGTCGTCTTTTCTGTGTGTCTCGCATTCCCTCTCTGTGTGTGTATGTGTGTCTGCCTTTGTTTGTATTGTGCACCTGTCTGTGCTCTGTGGTGTGTGTCCGTCTTTCTGTGTGTCTCGCATTCCCTCTCTGTGTGTGTATGTGTGTCTGCCTTTGTTTGTATTGTGCACCTGTCTGTGCTCTGTGGTGTGTGTCCGTCTTTCTGTGTGTCTCGCATTCCCTCTCTGTGTATGTGTGTCTGCCTTTGTTTGTATTGTGCACCTGTCTGTGCTCTGTGGTGTGTGTCCGTCTTTCTGTGTGTCTCGCTTTCCCTCTCTGTGTATGTCTGCCTCTCACTGTGTTTGCCTTTTCTCTGTGTGCCTGTCTCTCTGCCCACGGACCAAGTGGGTATAAGCATTGCTGCCATCACAAACTTTGGGGCCCCTTACTGAACCCCTGGTCGGGCCCCGTCACCTCAGCTGCTCATTTCCATAAACTAATTAAAGATAAAACGTTTTGCCTCGTTTTCTTTTCACATTATTTTACAGGAAGTGGGCCAAATCTCTGGATAAAATGTGTTTCCCTGGTGGGAGAGTGTTTGCTCTGCACTTCTGCCTGGCGCAGACCATACTAATCGCTCCCTCATTGATCAGTCAGAGCGCTTTTATCGTCTATAGTTGCTCCGGCCTACCGGGAACTATCCTGGTATCCCGATAGTTCAGTTCAGTTTGGCATGGAGGGTCCCTTACATCTGAGGCACTTTGACAAGTGACACAGCATTTGGTAAGGGCCAGGACCCCCTGGAGCCACTGGGCCCCCGAACATATCATGGCCTGCCACCCCTTCATGGCTGCCCTAGGTATAAGGGGCAGGGCATAGTGGAGTTAGGGAGGAAGGAGCACTTCCCAAACTTTTACCTTGTGTCAGTCCGTCCCTAACACCTGAGGCGCGTTCAATACCTCAGCCGCTGCAAGTGCTAAATTAGCAACTTGCAATTGAACGGCGTTCTGCCGCTCAGCGCTCAGCACTGCTAACTTAGCACTTGCAGCGACACGAGGAGATGCTGCGAGTAGCTGAGTGTGACGTATTAAAGATGGCCGCCGCCATGAAGCAAGTAACAATTCCGTACGGCAATGTTAATTTTGAGGTTTTTGATCACCAAAGCACAAAATATTTATTTATTATTTACCCCTGCACATAGACATATATTACAGTTCAATTTATATTTTGTTTCAGAAGTAAACATAGCGTTTATTCAATAAAAACTGTCATTTGTGGTGTGCGCATACAAAACGGAATTGTGCTGACTGCTTTTCTTTATCATATTTTGTCCGAGTGATACGAAAAACCAATCTGAATCTTTCATTAAGAAATCGTCGGCCATTTTGGATTCGAAATTCGCATCCAAAGCGTTCAATGACCCTGCTGCAGCAAACTGAATTGCTGCGCTGCATCAATTCAGCAGCTGCTGAGGTATTGAACGGGGCTCTGATTGCATTCACATTGCAGGCCAGAGGCCGCGTATCTGTTCGAGTGTATTTTGCCAATTGCAGAGCTTAACACACAATAAATTGAACGCGATATCGTTCATTTGAAATCTCTTACATTAGTTTACGGTTTGAAGGCATTTGTTACAATTACATTCCCCTTCCCCCGGGGCATTTTGTAAATGGGTTATAAAGGATTATCTTGTTTAATTGTAAATGAACCCGGCGCTTGTTTACTAATCAGTGACATTTTCCCCGAGCAGAGCTAAATCCTCAGCACTGTTCATAATTAGACCATCGAGCGTGTGTGCTTCAATACTTCGATGCCAAGTCCATAATGTCAAAATTCAAAAGGGATTTTCTAGCTGTTTTTGATATTTTCTTAAAAATCAATCAATTCCTCCCTTAAAAACGAGCATTTTCTCAATTTGCACCCATTATTTATTCCCTACCTTTAGCCCGTAATTCCTAATTAAAGGAAAAGTCATCAGGGCCGATGCAGCACTCATATGAACAGCCCTGATTGGCTAGGAGGCAGGCGGCGGGATGACAAACACCTTTGGAAGGTATAGTCGCCATTGATCATGCAAATCGTATCACCGTTAGGTACCCCCAGCCCCCAAACCCATGGACTCAGACCTGCCAAAATTGTCAGGTGTGGATCGATGTGTGGAAAAAGAAGTGGTTAGCCTTTTCTTTAATATTCACAATCCTAGGATGCTGCCTCTTCACTGTTGATGGCTGCCTAGAACAGCTATGGAGAGCAGCTAAACGTGTCAAGATTGTGGGGCATTTATGAGAACTGTCCTATCTGAGCTGTTTTAGGCATGCTCAGTTGACTCTCAGAATGGATTCATGATGTAACACATTTGCTTGCATTGGGACAGATGTGAAGGTCTGCCCCAACAATCGGACAGGCCAGATTGCATTTTCTTTCTGCCGTAGAAGAGAAAGCAGTTTTAAAGATCAAGATTTCCTTTTTAGACTTCTACTTTTAGTGTAAAAACCCGACTTCCTGACAGTCCCACTTGTTGTTTTGAAAGATGAGAGAGGGAAGAGAAGAATTAAAGTGCGAACTACCCCCATGAGATAAGAATGTATAAATCTTTTGACATTAACAACGCCAGCTCCGGAAACAGTAACAAATATAGAGGTTGGAAAACTTTTTGATCGAAAAATTAACTGTAATCTGATGACTGGAAGAGTTTAGGCTCAACTCCACAAAAGTGAGACTCCTGGGGATTCAGTGTGAGGGTGAACTGAGAAATACTCATGAGGAGGATTACATTGGATTGGAGTGCAGCCAATAGCGCATAATTGTTTAACCCTTTCACTGCTGAGGACGTGTGGGGAACGTCCTTATTGACTCCTAAGGAAAGATAGGGGTTTGTTTGAACCCCAATAACTCCTAACTGTTTTCTCCTAGCAGGGTCATGTTTGGTATCATTAGAAAGGCCAGAGCATGGCCTTTTCAATGATTACAATCATGACCATGTTTAATGTAAACAAAAAAAAATAATACCAATAATAATAAAAAAAGAAAAATGAGTTTTTTTTAAAACGTGAAATGGCTCAGCAGTGAAGGGGTTAAATCTGTATATTCTGCTGCAAGAAGCTCTTTCTTAATGCTGGTTTAGATAATCCATATTCCTTAACTCATTATTATTTGGTATACATAAATCCTGGTATGTCGTAACTCATAAAATGCTGGTCTGCAGCAAAGGATGGGATTGCTTGCATAGAAAATCAAGAAGTCAAATTCCAGGGCGACTGCAATATCTCATCATGGGATGAGCTACCTCATTGATCATTGAGACCAATCCATTCCCTGATGGTATAGCGCAGCGAACGTGAAGCTGGTGAGAGCAGGTTCACTTTAAGCCCCTGGATTTGGAGGGCTTTACATTAAAGACAAGAGAGGTTTTTGGACCAACTGCAGGAGTTGAGTCACTGTGGTTTCTGATCACTAATAGCACACGAATTATAGTCTTTAAAAGCAGGGATTGTGTTTGCTGGTGCACACGCCACTCACTGCACTGTGGTCCAAGACCACCAGGGAATAAGGTAGGACATGGGACTCCCGTGGCCGCACTCTGGAAAGGGATAGACAGGAGTCAGTAACCTTGATCCTCCAGATGTTTTGCCGCTAGATCTCCCATGATGCTCAGCCACTCATTAGGTAGGCAGAGCCTCACGGGAAATATAGTTCCAAAGCATCTGGAGGGCCAAGGTTGCTGACCCCTGTACAAGGGCTTGGGGCGGCCGTGGTTATGGTACACGTAGTTCACATACATCAGTTGTACTAAGTTGGAGCGTTGTGTCCTAACTAGTTGAGGACTATAGGTCTGTGGATCGTCCTGCTTGGATACGTACATTTATCAACCAGACGGAATGTACGGTTTTGCATTGTCCGCACAAGACACCGGCTCAAATCTAAAATCCATTGAACTCCTAAACATGTCCTCTTGGTGCTCTAGGTGACGCACAAAGTGACTTTTGCATATTTTCTTCATCCAGTTATAAGCGGGGGTCCACTCAGTAACTCATACCGGCTCAAGCAGTTCCACTTCCACTGGGGAAACCAACACGGCGAAGGATCTGAGCATACGGTGGATGGGAAGTCATACCCCTGCGAGGTAAGAATTTTCATTCGAATTAAAGACATCAAGCAATTAATTAGCCCAGGTGATATGATTTGCTGCTCAGTGATTGCTGGATTCAGTCTGCATTTCCCCAAGGTGATCCTTCAAACCTGGCCTGTTAAGGGGGACTTGACGACCAGGGTTGGGAAAAACTGTCTTAGAGCTACAAAGAATTATATTTCCCAGCAGCAAACTAATGGAACCTGCAGCACTTTTTTTAGGTTTTATGACGGCCGTAGCTTTGGTAAATATGGAGAAATTGCCATTCGTATGCATTACCGATGTGCACAAGCCCCGGAAATACCTTCAAATGTAGACATTTTGGTAACAATGTTTCTCAATGAAACGATAATGTAGTTTTCCATGATATCAGCTAAATGGGAACTGCTAAAATAATGAAGGAACAGCGTTCCCAGGAGTTCCTGCTTGACTTGATCTATGGATCCACCCATGGAAGGAAATGTCGGCAAGTACTGAATTCTTTGCCCTTATTCCAGGCTAATTTATGGGAGTCACCAACACAGGGTAGACTGATGGTATCATGGGTAGAGTCAGGGATGGGAATTTATGGCAAGTATTGAGCAGAACCTATAGTCGTACTGTTTTTAGGTCACCATCCCCCACGAGGGCCTCATGGTACTCATGCAGACCTTATCATCTTATCCCATCTACCGTGGAATATAGGCAAGGATGGGATGAGCGTTTGGTAGAGTTCTGTACCACAAAACAGATGCCCGTGGTGGGTTCGGCCCTGAAACTCTTGACATGTACTCTACTCGCCTAATGAGAAGGAAGGGTATTTATTGATGAGGTCTGACCTGTCGCCCGCAGCTCCACTTGGTTCACTGGAACGCCAAGGCGTACGCCACGTTTGGAGAGGCAGCTGGTAAACCAGATGGCTTGGCGGTGATCGGCATTTTTTTGGATGTGAGTATACACTTTTATTTCTCAAGCAACTTGATATGCGCCTACTAAAAATGTTGGCGATGGCAGGGACGTTTTGGGGAAATGGGGCATTAGAAGCACTTCTGTGACCGCGGTGTTCTGGCATTGTTACAAAATAAAAAAAAATAAAAATGCCTCCCAAATTAAAAATCGACATCTGTCAGTGTTAATTCTGGGTTTATATCGTCTATAATTATAAAATAATTCTAAAAAAAACATTACACATAAGAAGTATCTTCGCAGCCAAAACCTTCGCATTCCGAGCTTTAATAAATCGGCTTTATTTACACCAGATCAGGGATCCCCACATTCCTGATGTATATGTCACCTGATTTAGCTCAGACTACGGCTTGTAAAGGCTGGGAGATGAGGACGTAATAATCTCTGAATAAACCCCATCTCCCTCATTGCTGAGTAACACAATGTCCAATGTTTCTCCTTTTATCCCCTCAGACCGGTGGACAGCATCCAGGCATTAACAGACTGACCGACGCGTTGTACATGGTGAAGTTTAAAGTAGGTTGGAATTCATTAAAGTATAGCAAAGTCTTTGATTAAACACAAACCTTCTCGAAGGAAGAATATTGTTCCACCATGGGCCATTAACCCATGCAGCCAGGGGCGGCGGGGGGAGGGGGGGTTCCCACTGCTAGAAAAACCATGATGGGAGGTGTAGTTCCGTGTCAGCTGGCAAGCTTCTGTAGGCCAATATAGGTTGTGCATGAAGTGGTGGGAGTAAATGGGCAAATATTATATGGATGGAGTAACCACACATCCCACACTCACCCCCACATGCAAACACCCATCCATCCACACTTACCCACGCACCCATCGAACTCGCCCATGCTCCCATGCCCACCTGTTTTGGCATCTCTTGCTTTCTCCTTCTTGGTCCATGTTGAGTCCCCTTTGATACTAATGCAGATTTCAGATTTAGAGTCAACCGCCATGACGGTTTGATGATTTCCAATTGTTGCGCCAACGCATTTCACCACTTATCTGGAACACGCATCACAGAGCTATGAAACGTAGTGAAGAGATTTATGCAACTGTACAAAACCCCTGATATTTGATCCATTAATGCATAACAACCATCCCAGGTATTGTTTTATGTTCCCGTGTCAGCGTCAGTGAACCATTGTGCGGGGTCCATTAGTACAGTTAGTGCAAACATAGCATTAAACATAAAGCAGGCCGGTCCTTTCTCCATCCCTCATCTATTGAGAGATATTTACCATGGAGAGGGAGGGGGTCCCTTATAGCTATAGGGGTATTCGGCAGCTCCTGTAAGCCCTTTGTGTATTCGTGTAACTATTGAACTGGAGGACACCACAATAATCAAGGAAAACAAATACCCCTGGATAAAAGGAGTCTGAACATTAATGGTTTGCTGTACCTGAGTGTATTCACCTCGTAATGTAAAGAAAGCGACAGAAACGGGGAAGCCGTACATCATCGCGATCGGGTTACAGCTGGAATTCTCCGGTTTCGGGGGTTTTCGGTTACCCTTCTTTGTATTCGATCTGTAAAAGAGGTTTCTATTCCTGGATGTTTTGTAAATTTAGCTTTGTGTTTTATTTTGGGAAGCTGCGCCAGGCGCCAGCCTCACGCAAAATGCAGCTACGAGATTGTTCTTAGAAGTCATATTCCCACCCACCCCAAAAAATAACAAAAAAGAAATCATATTCCCACCACCCCAAAAAAATAACAGCGAAAAAGAAATCATATTCCCACCCCCAAAAAAAAATAATAGTGAAAAATAAATCAGATTCCCACCCCCCAAAAAAATAATAAAAAATAAATCATATTCCCACCCCCCAAGAAAAATAAAAAAAAATCACATTCCCACCCCCCAAAAAGAAATAATAGTGAAAAAGAAATCATATTCCCACCCCCCAAGAAAAATAAAAAAAAATCATATTCCCACCCCCCCAAAAAGAAATAATAGTGAAAAAGAAATCATATTCCCACCCCCAAAAAAATAATAAAAAATAAATCATATTCCCACCCCA
This sequence comes from Leptobrachium leishanense, assembly GCA_009667805.1. Taxonomy (NCBI): domain Eukaryota; kingdom Metazoa; phylum Chordata; class Amphibia; order Anura; family Megophryidae; genus Leptobrachium; species Leptobrachium leishanense. The sequence goes on along the minus strand of CM019072.1, from coordinate 8,254,696 downwards.
GAAAAATAATAACAAAAATAAATCATATTCTCACCCCCCAAAAAATAATAACAACAAAGAAATCATATTCCCACCCCCCAAAAAATAATAACAACAAAGAAATCATATTCCCACCCCCCAAAAAAATAATAACAAAAATAAATCATATTCCCACCCCCAAAAAAATAATAACAACAAAGAAATCATATTCCACCCCCCCAAAAAAATAATAACAAAAATAAATCATATTCCCACCCCCCCAAAAAAATAATAACAAAAAAGAAATCATATTCCCACCCCCCCAAAAAAATAATAACAAAAATAAATCATATTCTCACTCCCCAAAAAAAATAGCAAAAAAAAAAATCATATTCCCACCCCCCCAAAAAAATAATAACAACAAAGAAATCATATTCCCACCCCCTCAAAAAAATAATAACAAAAAGAAATCATATTGCCACCCCCCAAAAAAATAATAACAAAAAGAAATCATATTCTCACTCCCCAAAAAAATAGCAAAAAAAAAATCATATTCCCACCCCCCAAAAAAAATTATAGGGTTGGAGTTTCAGTTCCCAGATTTAGACAATTCACTTATTTTCTGCCTACAAGGAGTTAATCCTATTTTTAGCAGCCTTCAGCATACTACAGACTATTCAGTGTAGAGAAGAAGTGTATTGATATCAGGTTATAGAGGTACCAGACAGAAGGCTCAGCTGTGAAAAAAAAAACTGATTAGTCCACGTCGTTAATTTGCAACTAAAAAAGGTGAAATAAATTCACAGGTTTAAAGAGAGACACCATGCAGTTGGCAGCAGACTGAATATATTCAGGGGACGATTAAACACTTCCATGTTGTCCCTTTAAGGCAGAGTTAATGGACTGTAATAAACTGTCACATAAATTATGGCTGATGACCAGTGTATTTACTTCTACAGAACACAATGTAGCAATGCAGGTTTCTTGCAGAAGTTGTGTTACTTGAAGGAAATCATGTATTCACTCAGTCCACTAGACTTGTACCATTTGCTTTGGACTGAATACAAATTGGGCCAATATCAGCAGTTTTAGCAGCTGGAAGCTTTAGAATTTCAAGGCACTGAACAGAAAAGCTTCCGAAATGAATTTTCTATATCAAATCGAAACGATATGAATATAATCAGATATATATGGACGATTGAACGTAGTTACACTCGCTGTGCAATGCCAGTTCCCTAACCCTATCGTAAAACAAGCACGAAAAGTAACCCGTCCCCAGCTAAAACAATTACCCTAACCCTAAAACAAGCACAAATAGTAACCCTATAAGTACCCCTAACCCAAAAACAGACAAAGTAACCCTGACCAAGTCCTAAAACAAGAGAAATAGAATCCCTAACCCTAAAACAAGCAGAAATAGAATCCCTAACCCAAAAACAAGCAGTACTAGAATCCCTAACCCTCAGGCTAGGGTCAGACTGAGGCAGTGCGAACGCGCGTTCTGGCGCACTTAATCACGGCCGTAGTAGCAGCAAATGCCAGGCAATGACGGCCAATATACGAAGTACGGTCGCACAAAAGTCCGGCTGCGCAACGCAAGTGGAAAATGAACGCATTTTTTCGAGAACGTTAAACCACTAGTACTGACGTACAGAGTGCGCTGCGTCCGCTAGCGCGTGTGTGCGTGAATTGGAGATGTCAGACGCTGCTAATGTCCGGCCAACATAACGTCCAGATGCACAAAGTGTTTATTGATGATCCGTACAAAATCACGGATGAAACTGCGCATAGTATGACCGCTATTGCGTATTCCGTGAAAAAATACGTCCATTCTTCGAACGCACATTTTCACGGACAACGTGAAAAATGCGTTAGTCTGACCCTAGCCTAAAACAACCAGAAATAGTAACCATACCCCTAAAACAAGCAGAACTAGAATCCCTAACCCTAAACCAAGCAGAACTAGAATCCCTAACCCTAAAACAAGCAGAAATAATATCCCTAACCCTAAAACAAGCAGAAATAGTATCCCTAACCTTAAAACAAACAGAAATAGAATCCCTAACCCTAAAACAAGCAGAACTAGAATCCCTAACCCTAAAACAAGCAGAACTAGTATCCCTAACCCTAAAACAAGCAGAAATAGAATCCCTAACCCTAAAAAAGAAAAATAATATCCCTAACCCTAAAACAAGCAGAAATAGAATCCCTAACCCTAAACCAAGCAGTAATAGTATCTCTAAACCTAAAACAAGCATAAATAGTAACCCTAAACATAAAACAAGCAGAAATAGAATCCTTTACCCTAAAACAAGCAGAAATAGAATCCCTAACCCTAAAACAAGCAGAACTAGAATCCCTAACCCTAAAACAAGCAGAACTAGTATCCCTAACCCTAAAACAAGCAGAAATAGAATCCCTAACCCTAAAAAAGAAAAATAATATCCCTAACCCTAAAACAAGCAGAAATAGAATCCCTAACCCGAAAACAAGCAGTAATAGTATCTCTAAACCTAAAACAAGCATAAATAGTAACCCTAAACATAAAACAAGCAGAAATAGAATCCCTAACCCTAAAACAAGCAGAACTAGAATCCATAACCCTAAAACAACCAGAAATAGTAACCATACCCCTAAAACAAGCAGAACTAGAATCCCTAACCCTAAAACAAGCAGAACTAGAATCCCTAACCCTAAAACAAGCAGAAATAATATCCCTAACCCTAAAACAAGCAGAAATAGTATCCCTAACCCTAAAACAAACAGAAATAGAATCCCTAACCCTAAAACAAGCAGAACTAGAATCCCTAACCCTAAAACAAGCAGAACTAGTATCCCTAACCCTAAAACAAGCAGAAATAGAATCCCTAACCCTAAAAGAAAAATAATATCCCTAATCCTAAAACAAGCAGAACTAGAATCCCCAACCCTAAAACAAGAATAAATAGAATCCCTAACCCTAAAAGAAGCAGAAATAATATCCCTAACCCTAAAACAAGCAGAAATAGTATCTCTAGCCCTAAAACAAACAGAACTAGAATCCCTAACCCTAAAACAAGCAGAACTAGTATCCCTAACCCTAAAACAAGCAGAAATAGAATCCCTAACCCTAAAAAAGAAAAAATAATATCCCTAACCCTAAAACAAGCAGAACTAGAATCCCCAACCCTAAAACAAGAAGAAATAGTATCCCTAACCCTAAAACAACCAGAAATAGAATCCCTAACCCTAAAAAAGAAAAATAAATATCCCTAACCCTAAAACAAGCAGAAATAGAATCCCTAACCCTAAAAAAGAAAAAATAATATCCCTAACCCTAAAACAAGCAGTACTAGAATCCCCAACCCTAATACAAGCAGAACTAGTATCCCTAACCCTAAAACAAGCAGAAATAGAATCCCTAACCCTAAAAAAGAAAAAAAAATATCCCTAACCCTAAAACAAGCAGAACTAGAATCCCCAACCCTAAAACAAGAAGAAATAGTATCCCTAACCCTAAAACAACCAGAAATAGTAACCCTAAACCGGAAACAAGCAGAACTAGAATCTCTAAACCTAAAACAAGCAGAATTATTATCCCTAACCCTAAAAGTATCCCCAAGCATAAAGCAAACAGTAATAGTAACCATACCCCTAAAACCAGCAGTAATAGTATTTCTGACCATAAAAGTAACCATAACACTAATCATAAACCAAGCAAAATTACAGTTAGAATTACAAGTATTTATAAAGTGCTAACAAGTTCCGTAGCGCTGTACATTGGTGAGACAGAATAACAAATATACATAAAGATAAACACACAGAACAGTAGGAGAGAGGACCCTGCTCAAGACCTTACAATCTAAGAGGAGAGGGGTGACACACTAGGTGAGAGTAAATGCAGAGTATGTGAAGTTGCGGGTGCATTTGGGCTGTGGGGAAAAATAAATTAAGAAATGTACAGTGGGGGAATCATGGAGCAAGGCGATATGCTTCTCTGAATTAATGTGTTTCAGAGACTTCTTGAAGGACTGGAGAGACGGGGAGAGTCTGATGTTGCAGGGGAGGAGCTGATTGCATCAGATCATTGGCTGAGCGAAGTGGTTGGGATGGGATGTACCTGCTAATAAGGGAGGAGATGTAGGCAGCGGCGCGGTTATGGAGAGCTTTGTATGTGACGACCAATATTTTGAAATGGAGTCTAAAGGAAACAGGAGGCAGTGTGGAGATTGACAAAGGGCAGAGGTGTGAGAGGTGCGTGAGATGAGGTGGATGAGCCTGGCACAGGCATTCATTACAGACTGCAGAGGGAGAATCTGGGATCTCTTACGGCCAGAGAGAAGGAGGTTACAGTAGTCAAGGCGGGTGATAATAAGAGCTTGGATGAGCATTTTAGCAGAGTCCTGATTAAGAGAGGGGCGGATGCGTGCAATGTCTTTTAGGTGGAAGTAGCAGGATTTGGTTAGACACTGAATGTGAGGAGTAAAGGAGAGATCAGAGTCTAGGAGGACACCGAGGTAATGAGCCGGAGAGGTAGAAGTAATGGTGGCACCATTCACCTGAAGGGAAATGGGCGCGAGAATGTTGGTTTTAGAGGAAGCGAAGACGTGAAGTTCAGTTTGAGAGAAGTGGAGCTATATAGTATCCCTAACAGTAATCCTAATCATAAAACAACCCCAGATAGTAAAACCTAATCTAAAAGCAACTCTAAAATCAAGCAGAAATAGTAACCTTAAACCTAACCCTAACCGTAGCCCAACATTAACTCTATTTTCCAAATTTGAAACCTTATTTTTGATCTTGCGCATGTCTAGTAACCATGTGCGACTTTTTTATCATTATTATTTTGTTTACAGGCTTATTGATCAGTCTCGGAAATGAATATTCAGCTGGCGTTTTATGTGAGGGGGTGTTTGCTCTTGAATGGCGTGTTGTAAATCTTCTCTCCCACCTCCTGTGTTACAGGGAACCCAGGCACAGTTTGATAATTTTAATCCAAAATGCCTGCTGCCTTCAAGCCTGGAATTCTGGACTTACCCGGGCTCCCTGACTACTCCTCCCCTGAACGAGAGTGTGATATGGATCGTCCTAAAGGAATCCATCAAGGTTTCTGAAAAACAGGTGTGTGTTCTGGCTAAAGAGCTCCTGTCGTGTTGGTACACATGTAACATCTAGCATTGGGGTGGTAGCTCTCAAAGCTAGATCACCTTGCGCCATGTCTCATAATTTATTCACTACGCCAGAAATCCTGTGGTGCAGACAAAGGACTTGCACATTGTGCTCAGAAAAGTAGACACAAAATACACATTCCTCCTTATTAATAACTAACCTGTGTCTAGAGATACAGCCCATGTTCAAACCATTTATCACGAATCGAATAAGGAACATCCAAGGGCCAAAAGGGACCTCTCCATCCAATACTACAATGTGCCTGGGAAGTTCCTTGCAGCTCTTTAATCACCTTGAGATTTTGTAGGTTCTCCCCATTGATACTTCCATGTTGGTGGTCCTACCTTACCCATGTGAATCGATTGTGAAAATGTCTGTCCAGGAGCCAACGTTGTATACACCCTTTCACCTCCATGATTCAGCCAAGCCACGAGACCTATTGCACAGTAACGCTTCCATGCACCCTGCCTGTGTTACTCATCTGATGCGCTCAAACCCCGTCCAGTTACTCTTGCGAACAGACTATGAGTACCTGAGACCTTGCTACTCGATTATATGATTATTCCAGTAATCACATGTTTGTCTTGAGATTGCAGACGTGGTGTAGGTGAAGCCAAGGACCGCTTCAATCCTACGAACGTAATGTGTAAAGACCTGGAACGTCATAGTGTGTACACACAGGGCAGGATGTGTGTGGAGCTAGCCTGTGCCACCTAACTATATAAGCACGGCCCTGGTTGTGTGTTTGGGAGTGCCCATCACTAGATAGAACATCTACACTCCCATAAGGCACACTAAAAATGAAGACTTACAGTTAACGTTCTTGCGTGTGGGTTTTATTTACGTTAGCTTGTCATAAAAATCCATGAAGGTTGAAGGTGAAGAGATGGAATGTAGGGTCTCCAATCGATCTGTCATGGAGGTCCAATGTCATACCACTCAACGGGCTCTACGTAGGGGTTCCCGTCTGTCAACGAATTGGTTGCCAACATTGATTTGAGAACAGATTTAAGAAATTTTAACAAAATTTCAAAAACATGTCCTCTGTTCACTTTCAAAGAATGCCAACATAGCTCTGGTGTCTCCTTGACAGCGGCTCATACGAAATCAGCATTAACGGTCAATGGGATCATAAAAAAGACACATAGAGATGGAAATCAGACTTCCAGTTTAAACACAAGAGAATCACTCTCTTTTCTTACGCCAACCTCACAGAAAGGTTTTGTATACGACTCCTTAGGTGGTGGGATGTGCTCCTCTGGAGGATTGTAGTTGCCACAGGATGGGCTCTTACATTAGTAGTACAATGTGGTGACATCATTAGTTAATAGCTACAAACCTACAGATGTCCACTAGAATGTGACATCACTCATGTAAATACACTTTCTGACCATCACGTGGCTGTAGAGTTATGTCGACTTGGTCGTCTATAAATAAGGAACTTGGGTTTCCAATTTGACCAGCCGAAGACGGCTGAAGAGTCATCCAAAGATCCAAAGACTTGTATTTCCTACATGCACAGCACTGTTAGCAACAGAGACCTCTCTGAGATAGGACAGGTGAGGTGATGTCCTCAATGTCTAATCCGCAGTTGAGTAATATGTTGTCATCTAGAAGGCCAGATGGCCGATGGCACCATTCTACCGTTGTTTGTGACACAAAAGCCATCTACCGCGGCTACAGGTGGATAACCATTCAAATCTTTTTCCTAGATGGACAAGTTCAGGAAAACGTTGCTCTTCTCCGGAGAAGAAGAAGGCGAACGTATGCAGATGGTAAACAATTTCCGCCCTCCTCAACCACTCAACGGCCGGAAAGTCCAAGCTTCCTTCAAGGGTTAAAGCCTTTTCGGATTGACCCGCTTCTCATTCCGCACCAGCATAGACCAAAACGAACTGTCCGCACAGGATATTACACAGCCACCACAGGATGCCTTAAAAACGTCCACGTCGCAATAAACAAGCCTAGAATGTTCCCGAGCTGCGCACGCCGCACGCGACTAGGACCGGGAGTTTTTACGTTCCTGTAAATGTATCCAGAGTCTATATACATTTTTAATATATATTTAATAAACAAATTTAATATCAAACGCTCCGAGCCATTCACTCACCTGGGAATTGTGCAGAATTAACCCTGTGAGGGCCAAAAAAACCTCTTTGACTCAAGCCATTTATTCAGCTCCTCTCTGAAATTATGAGCCAATCCTGGGCTAGTGACTAACTCGGGGGGGGGGGGTTTAAAGGTAATACATGTAACCTGGGTGGCTTAAATGAATTTAGATTTTATTTTTTATGAAATTAAATAAATTGATTTAATTAAAAAGAACTAAAATAAAAAATATAAGCCATCTTCCATTAATTCACAAAACAGGTTCGTATATATGTATGTACGTGCATGGAATAGAAATAATAAGTGTATTACGCCTAGCAAAAGTAAAGCGTTCGACAAGTAGCAACTGAGTTGGCCGACATAATCAGGCGTTTTCTGTTTAACAATAATCACACACCACATCAGTAAAAGGTCCTCATCTAAGGCCGAAATGTTGATTGCCTCTTCTTCTCATACTGATGTCACGGCCAGGAGCAGAGGGAGCGCATACCACCTACCTTGACAATGAATTGGAGAGTCTAACCAGGGCAGCCATGTTTGCTTTTCTTGTCAAGGGGTCAAAACTATTAACCCCTTATAATCCAGTTCTATTTCTATGACAAGGTCTGTTAACTATTTGCAAACAGGAGCTGTATACGTACGATAAAAGACGTATTGGTCTCATAAACCAGGGCTCACAATTTCCACTCGCCTACTCTCATTTGGCGAGTGGAAATTAAGTGAGGGTGAGTGGAAATGCACACGCAGGCAGCACAATAAATTATTTTGTGCTACGAATTCCAGCGGTGCCACTGTGCATCGCCCCATTCCCCAGGTTGCAGGGATCAGCTGCCTAACCTGACCCAGTTCATCTCTGTCACTGGCAGGAGGTGGAGAGGAGCTTCCCTGCCCCCTCGCTCTGCTCACACTGGGATCTGATGACTGAGTATACATGTATCTGGGGTCTGATGTCTAGGTATACATGTATCTGGAGTCTGATGACTGGGTATACATTGACCTGGGGTCTGATGTCTGGGTATACATGTATCTGGGGTCTGATGTCTGGGTATACATGCATCTGGGGTCTGATGACTGGGTATACATGTATCTGGGGTCTGATGACTGGGTATACGAAATGCAAGTATCTGGGGTCTGATGTCTGGGTATACATGTATCTGGAGTCTGATGACTGGGTATACATGGACCTGGGGTCTGATGTCTGGGTATACATGTATCTGGGGTCTGATGTCTGGGTATACATGCATCTGGGGTCTGATGTCTGGGTATACATGCATCTGGGCCTGGGTCTGATGTCTGGGTATACATGCATCTGGGGTCTGATGTCTGGGTATACATGTATCTGGGGTCTGATGTTTGGGGATTAATGTTATTTTTGTAACTTTATTCTAAATAAAACCTTTAACAGTGTAATTTCATAAGATAATTTAAAGGGGTGTGTTTAGGGGCGGAGTTAAGGGCTGGGTAGGGGTTAGGTGGAGCAACTGGTGGCGAGTAACTCTTATGGCCTGGTTAGTAGCTTGGGACTTGAAATTTTGAGCACTGTCATAAACCATAGCAAATCAGTCTCTGTGACCCGTACGTGGGTATTTTCAGGGAGCGCGTGATCTCTACATCTGTATGGGAGCCCGCCTGCTTTACTGGCTGATAAAGGGAACCAAAAACATAAGATTTGAAGCACCAGACAACCCGTCTCACTAGATGACCCCAAGCATAGACTTTCAGGACTCATGGCTTTCAGGACGTATCACACTGTGCTTATTCACTTATACCTCATAATTATGAGATGATCCTCTCTATCCTTTAATCGTAAGCGTAATCGTGCTCCTAATCCTTTCTATGCTCCATCTATGCTCTCTCTAGTGTTTAACGCACAGCATTCTCCAGGGAAATCTGCTCTTATCGAGGGAATGTGATTATCACAGCCAGCTAAGGTAGTTCCTAGAGGTATCCTATGGGAACGTCGCCACCTAGTGGATGCAGCTGCAAATGACGTGCCAAAAAAGTCATTGATTTGAAAATGGTTTCTCACATCTAGATGCTAAAACAACAAAGGTTGAGTTTCACACAAAAAATGGTGCACTTGCATAATTTTTGTGGCACAACTAGTGCCCATACATGTTTAATGGGCGTGAGTACAGTGCCAAATAGACACTTGCTATAGTTTTATGGTAAGGTTTACCATTTGTACTTGTTTTAGAGTTAGGATTAATTTTAGGGTTAAAACAGATTCTGCTCCATTTTCGCTTCATTTTTCTGCAGCAGATTCTGCTTCTTTCAACACCAGCAGAGTTTGATGCTTAGCGTCAACCCCAAACCCTAGAAAGTAACCCTAAAACTAACACAAGTGTCGAGAAAATGATACAAGCGCATGAACTTTTTTGAGGCTTCAATAGCAGCCACGTCCACAAGGTGGTGACTTTTCCTTAGAAAACAAGTTCCTACATCATGTGTGACTGTTCTTGTGTACAACCATACATCCCGAAAACGCACAATCCCATCTTTTTCCAGTTTAATTTGGTCTTTCATTTATATCACTTTATTATTTTCCTTTTTCAGACACACTAGTCATCTTTCTCGTGCTGCTCCATACCACTGTGTAATTAAGCAGTCCTCTGCTATCTTGACACCATTGTGGTTCACCATTCGAGGGCCCTGTCGTTTCCCGCCATTGAACTGACCTTTCACTATAATCCATCCATCAAACCTCCTCTACCTGTAGCCCATCCATTGGATCTGCTCTCCTCAATATAACTCATGAACCAGACGTCTCTCCACACTATGACTTGTCCATCAGACCATCTCCACGCCATAGCACCCCCCCATCATAGCATCTATCCACGCTATAGCCCATCCATCTGATCTTCTTACCTCACTATAACTCGGGAATCAGACCTTCTCTCCTCACTATGACCTGTCTATCAGACCATCTCTCAATGCTATACCCACCCATCAACTACCTCTCCTCATTATAACCCTTCCATCAAGTCTTCTCTCCTCACTATATCCTGTCCACCAGACCTTCTAACTATAGAATATCCACTGGACCTTCTCTCTATAATTTGTCCAGCGGACCTTCTCACTATAACTCGTCCAGCAGGCCTTCTCACCAGAACTCGTACAGCAGACCGTCTCACCGTAACTCATCAAGCAGACCGTCTCCCTATAACTCGTCCTGCAGACCGTCTCACCATAACTCGTCAGTAGGCCGTCTCACCATAACTCGTCCAGCAGACCATATCACCATAACTCGTCCAGCAGACCTTCTCACCATAACTCGTCCAGCAGACCGTCTCACCATAACTCGTCCAGCAGACCATCTCGCCATGACTCGTCCAGCAGACCGTCTCACTATAACTTGTCCATCAGTTCTTGTCACTATAACCTGTCCCTCAAAGCATCTTTTTAAAACCCATCCATTGTCCCTTCATCTCCTCACTATAATCAGTACATCGGACCTTCTCTCCTCACTATAACTCCTCCAGTAGACCTTCTCCCTACAAACCATCCACCAGACCTTCTCTCCACACTATAACCTGTCCATCAGACGTTCATCGCTATAACTCCTCCAGAGCAGACCTTCTCACTACAATCCATCCACCAGACCTTCTCTTCAATGTCCACACTATAACCTGTCAAACTTTCATCACTATAACTCCTCCAGAGCAGACCTTCTCCCTATAACTCCTCCAGAGCAGACCTTCTCCCTATAACTCCTCCAGAGCAGACCTTCTCACTATAACTCCTCCAGAGCAGACCTTCTCCCTATAACTCCTCCAGAGCAGACCTTCTCCCTATAACTCCTCCAGAGCAGACCTTCTCACTATAACTCCTCCAGAGCAGACCTTCTCCCTATAACTCCTCCAGAGCAGACCTTCTCCCTATAACTCCTCCAGAGCAGACCTTCTCACTATAACTCCTCCAGAGCAGACCTTCTCACTATAACTCCTCCAGAGCAGACCTTCTCCCTATAACTCCTCCAGAGCAGACCTTCTCCCTATAACTCTCCCAGAGCAGACCTTCTCACTATAACTCCTCCAGAGCAGGCCTTCTCACTATAACGCGTCATAAGATCTTCCCTTTTCTAGATAACTCCATTCATCAGACCTCATCCCTCTATTTTACTCCATCCATCATCAGGCCTTTTCTCCTCATTATAATTCATTCAGTGGACCTTCTCTCCTCACTATGAGTTCATGAGACCTTCCCCTCCATTATACACCATCCATAAGGCCTTCTCTCCTCACTATGAGTTCATGAGACCTTCCCCTCCATTATACACCATCCATAAGGCCTTCTCTCCTCACTATGAGTTCATGAGACCTTCCCCTCCATTATACACCATCCATAAGGCCTTCTCTCCTCACTATGAGTTCATGAGACCTTCCCCTCCATTATACACCATCCATAAGGCCTTCTCTCCTCACTATGAGTTCATGAGACCTTCCCCTCCATTATACACCATCCATAAGGCCTTCTCTCCTCACTATGAGTTCATGAGACCTTCCCCTCCATTATACACCATCCATAAGGCCTTTTCTCCTCACTATGAGTTCATGAGACCTTCCCCTCCATTATACACAATCCATAAGGCCTTCTCTCCTCTCTATAACCGTTGTTCTATTAACCCTGCACCTGTCCTGATCTTCCCACCAAAACACATATCCCTGACCCCCCACACCTCCGTCTCCTTTCTTGTCAAACAGTGACCTCGTCTCCCCCTTGTGCCCCCTTCATGCAGAACGATTCTTCTACAGGCTCACCGGATTCTCCACTTTGTCGGAAATGTAAATAAAATCTTTTTGGCTATTTTTGCGTGACTTATGTGTGCAGCGACGAAGCACTGGCAATAAAAAAGGAGCTGGCGGCGAGTATCGCTCACGCTGCCCTCATTACAGGAGATTTATTTGCTCCAGAGAGCCGGTTCGGCAGGTAAATACTGAACAAAGTGATGTTTATGAATCCGATTGAGTTACTAATTAACCTCAGAGAGATGTTCCCACAATAGAAATGAAGGGCTTTCACTTGGAACGAGCGGCTTCCACCCTGGCCTGTACACAACATGCCATAATATACTATAATGAATCGATTTATGCGTATGTCTATGAATGGCATCATTTTCAAATCACACACACAACAACGCACCTTAATATGCCAAATAATCACCATTTACACTGAAGTACTGTAAGTAAAAAGCCAAACGCGGCTGGTTAACACATGGATTATACGTTATTGGGGGTCCCTAGTATTGAGGGTATATATAAGCTGCCTGGCCAAAAAAAGTCAACCAATAGTAGCGAGCCTTCCATTGGATAAATGTTGCAAAATGAGGTCATGTGACTCCCCGAATATACTGAATGAGCAGGTTTTCCCATCGATGGGTTTTTCTCCCCTGATGGCACAGCGGGCATATTCCAAGACGGCAATGGCAGGATTCATCAAATTGTGCAAGAGTGGTTGAGGGAGCATGAGACATCATTTTCACACATGGATTGGCCACCGCACAGTCCAGACCTTAACCCCATTGAGGTTAATCTTTGGGATAATGTGCTGGAGAAGACTTTACGCAGCGCTACGACTCTCCCATCATCAACACAAGATCTTGGCCACAAATTAAAGCCACTCTGGACGCCAATAAATGCTGTGACATCACATGAGCTTATCGACACAATGCCGCGGCGAATGCGTGCTGCAATCACAGCAAAACGCGGTGCAGACAAATATTAGTGTGTGACTTCTTTTTTGGCCGGGCAGTGTAGTTTTATACATGCACACACACCACACATATACCGGCTGGATGGAGTAGAGGTAACATCGCTGCTCGATAACCGCGGAGACACAGGTTTGAATCCCGGCCAGTGCACCTCTCCAGTAAGTGTCTTTGGGCAAGACACCTAACGGTACATACCCGCCACCCAGGACATACTTGAAAAACGAGAGAAATCTCAATGTATCCTTCCTGGTAAAATCCTTTATAAATAAACGCTCAGATTTTAGGTGATTCAGATCAACAGGTTTAAACAGGCCAATCCCATAGGAAACAATGTAAAACAAAATCTTCTTTTTTTTATTGTGTTCAACCGTTTATTCTTTTCGTTTCCAGCAAACTTTTATTAACTTTTCGGAACACCTAAATATTTTTTAGACTAAATTTTCGATTCCTAATTTTATTTCATTTTTTTTTAAAAAAGGGCATTTGTTTTTTTTATCCTGTACCAGACCGTTTTATTATATTTACAGGACTTTTTTTTATTGTTTAGACACATTTTAATGCATTTTTATTTCTTTAAACATCTACAGTATTAGAATAATAACAAGGAATATAGGGATATACACATAACATTGTATCCTCATACATCTCGTGAGAACACACACTGCTGATTGGGGGCTCTGCGTCTTTGCCACAAGGTGTTTCTTTTACTCCGTTATCACAGTGTCATTTAATAGATTTATTGATTTGGAGGGGGTGTAATTAAAACCAATTGCTCATGCCTTCTAACGAGCTGTTGACGAGTGATGATGAGCTGTACTCGCCGCTGCAGTCTTGCCGGAGCTGTGAAAGCAGAGATGCCCATTTGATCCAAAGTGTAAGTTTCACCCATCACACATGCCAGCTTAAAGCCCTCTCCGGCAGAGAGGAACAGGAAGGGGCCGAGGGCGACCAGCTTGGATTTCATGAGATCTGAGACAGATAGGAAACCCGTAGGACCTGCCCCTAGATTAAGCTTCTCGCCTATCGAGAAATGGTGATTTATTTATTAATGGCGCTTATTTGTTGGTTGGGTAATTAAGACATTTGGCGCATTAGGTGATCTGCCATCTCCTGATACCCGGTAACCTCTGCTCCCGATATTTTCTATCTGACCAGAGGGGAACGCTTGCTTTTCTGGGAATGGCGCTGGAGGCGGAGCCAGACAAGAGGCTATTCCCAGTTTTTTTTAGATGACATCACAACCTATCTGGGTCATTTACATCAAGGGTCAAGTCCAACAGAGAGAAGTTTGGGAACTCGGCAGTATCGTTGCCTATCCCGACCACCGCAATAAATAATGTCCGTCCTCTCTTTAGCCCAGTCGGAAATTTTATACCGATAGTAAAACTACAGTCCGTCTGCAGAGCCGGATTTGCATCTCAGGAGCCTGTAGGCACAGAAATGTTGAGCCCCCCCAACAACAAAAAAATGCCAAAATGACTTTTTTAAATTTTCGTTTCGGGGCAAACTAAATTTTATTTAAAAAAAAAAAGAAACATTTTTAAAAAACTAAGAACAGTTTCTCTCTGCGTCAAATCAAAGGAAGGGGCAGAATCTGTTGCCTTAGTTGAGTTAGTGCAGGGGCATTGTTTGTTTTATATGTAAAAGCATATATCGCCTCTGCCGTAGAACAGAGAGAAAAATAAATTTTGCATTGAATTTTTTCCGTTTTTTATTTTTACACATTACATGGTCAACTTTGGTATCATTGTAAAGACCAGACTCTGACCTTTCCAATAACACCTCACTCAACCTTGTTCGGTGTACAATTCAGAGATGCAGGTTCCAAAGTCCCCCTGTCTCTCCTCACTGCAGCGCCATGGTCTAGGCTGTCAATGAAACAATGTGTTGTATCATCAGCTCCACACTTACTGGCTGTGTGAGAAATGAGAAGGTGAGTTAGTGCAGCATCACTGTGCACTTTATAATTGTATACCGAATATAGTGCTGCGCTTGGGGGAAAAAAAAAAAGGAAAAATAATATTTTATTTATTTTTACATAAATATAACCTTTTTATTTTTGGTATCACTGGAAAGGTCATAATGTGGCCTTTCCAATGATACCACATATGTCCCTCTAGCCCATAGGGCTCCAGAGATACAGTGGTCTAAATGATTGCAAAAAAACCCAAAATTTATTTTTGACAGAGCAAGGTGCCCCCTTGTGGCAGGCGACGGTAGGCACATGCCTTCTCTGCCTAGATATAAATCCGGCCCTGTCTGTCTGGGAATTAGAGAATCATTTGGATATTTATCACGAATATCATATTTATTCTGACTTTAATGGAAAGATATAACTATAACAGGAAACAAACAAAGCTTTTCAGTTTCTGGGTCAAATGGGAACTCCGTTCCTGTCGCAAAAATAGTGGAGGAACTACATTCCCCTAAGCTGCTGCACAACTTCACCCCTGAATAAACTCCACTATTAAGCTAACAAATACTGCATATTCTCCACATTAATGACCATATTAAATTATAAAGAATATTTTTTGGTGGTTCGGGCTTTAGAAGATGGTTCGGCTCATGTCAGCTCGGACAGTCCCACCGCCTGAGCAAATGCTGGACTGACAGTAGGCCTCATTCCCGGAGATTCTTTACCGGTCAGTTCTCCTGTTAAAAGCTTGTTTGTGGCGGAGATTGAGGGATTTTCTCAGTCGTTCCTGATGTACGGAACATAATATCAGTCCAGGCAGCATTCCAAACCTCTGGTGATAAAGATCAGGTGGAGTGACTTGATGGACTTCAGTCTTACGTTTCCAACCTACATTTATTTGTCGCACACATCAAACAGACAGAATGTAAAAAAAACGCTCTTTTAAAGGCTTCGCGGTCACATCGCTTGACACCGGTACACACTGCTCTTTCCTTTGGATTTTTTTTTTGTGCAGGGGAACATGGACTGATGTTAGAAAAGCATCAAATAAACAGTAGGCAGGGCCAGCGTAACCTTTAGGCCAATGCGAAGCGTGCCATGCAGAGGGATGACGATAATGCTATGTAATCAATAAATGTTACAATGGTTCCCAACCTTATGAATAAGTCTACCATGCTGGCGATGACGCAGAGTGAATAACGCAAGAGCTTGCACTCATCCAGCCAGACATGACAGGTTGTAAGACACTGCCACCTTCTGGTCAATATAAGAGGAAGAACAAAACACAAAATAACAAAACATGTAACACCATTATTTATTTATAAAGTATTTTAGCAGGAAGGATACATTGAGATTTCTCTGGTTTTCAGTATGTCCTGGGTTCAAGAACATTGAATTGTTACAGAAATACAAAGTAATAAAATGCAAGATATTAAAAACAAAACACAAATATACAGATTAATAATAAATATGTAGGATTTTTTTTTAATTTTTTTTTGGAGAAAGGATTTTACCAGGAAGGATACATTGAGATTTCTCTCGTTTTCAAGTGGTAAGTGTTTACAGGTGCATTCTGTATATAGTCACTGTGTTACATGTTAATAGGTGCATTCTGTATATAGTCACTGTGTTACATGTTTACAGGTGCATTCTGTATATAGTCACTGTGTTACATGTTTACAGGTGCATTCTGTATATAGTCACTGTGTTACATGTTTACAGGTGCATTCTGTATATAGTCACTATGTTACATGTTTACAGGCGCATTCTGTATATAGTCACTGTGTTACATGTTTACAGGCGCATTCTGTATATAGTCACTGTGTTACATGTTTACAGGTGCATTCTGTATATAGTCACTGTGTTACATGTTTACAGGTGCATACTGTATATAGTCACTATGTTACATGTTTACAGGCGCATTCTGTATATAGTCACTGTGTTACATGTTTACAGGTGCATTCTGTATATAGTCACTGTGTTACATGTTTACAGGTGCATTCTGTATATATTCACTATGTTACATGTTTACAGGTGCATTCTGTATATAGTCACTGTGTTACATGTTTACAGGTGCATTCTGTATGTAGTCACTGGTACATGTTTACAGGTGCATTCTGTATATACTCACTGTGTTACATGTTTACAGGGGCATTCTGTATATAGTCACTGTGTTACATGTTTACAGGTGCATTCTGTATATAGTCACTGTGTTACATGTTAATAGGTGCATTCTGTATATAGTCACTGTGTTACATGTTTACAGGTGCATTCTGTATATAGTCACTGTGTTACATGTTTACAGGTGCATTCTGTATATAGTCACTGTGTTACATGTTTACAGGTGCATTCTGTATATAGTCACTATGTTACATGTTTACAGGCGCATTCTGTATATAGTCACTGTGTTACATGTTTACAGGCGCATTCTGTATATAGTCACTGTGTTACATGTTTACAGGTGCATTCTGTATATAGTCACTATGTTACATGTTTACAGGCGCATTCTGTATATAGTCACTGTGTTACATGTTTACAGGTGCATTCTGTATATAGTCACTGTGTTACATGTTTACAGGTGCATTCTGTATATATTCACTATGTTACATGTTTACAGGTGCATTCTGTATATAGTCACTGTGTTACATGTTTACAGGTGCATTCTGTATGTAGTCACTGCTACATGTTTACAGGTGCATTCTGTATATACTCACTGTGTTACATGCTTACAGGGGCATTCTGTATATAGTCACTGTGTTACATGTTCACAGGGGCATTCTGTATATAGTCACTGTGTTACATGTTTACAGGTGCATTCTGTATATAGTCACTGCAGCAAGCATCTTAAGAACACTCCAGGGAAACACACAGACCAGGATCCACTCACACACTGATCTCCCTGCAGCAAGCATCTTAAGAACACTCCGGGTATCCAGTTTTCAACATGATGGCACCAGCGCACTCCACAATATGCTATCCTCGCAATTGTATTTTGTATCTGCATTTCTTAATTTTTGGCTGATTTTATTTTCTAAAAATCCCGCTTTTTCCGATAGAATTTTAACATGTGCCCCCCTTTCCCCCTCCCCCCATTTCAAAGGCCTCTGATGCCCAACACTTACCTGAACTCATTTCCTCTTCATACAGGGAAACACACAGATCAGGATACACACACACACACACACACACACACACACACACACACACACACACACCCTCCCTCCCCATCCACCCCCCCACCTAGGACTGGCCTCTATTTTCAGGCATCCTTTCCAGCTGTCTACACTTCTTTATCTAATTACTCTTACTAATCCCAGGCTTCTAGTTCCCAGGCAACCATCAATTACTCTCACCTTGCAGTCCTCTCCTCCTGTTTCCAACCCCAACCCTTCTAGATTGTGAGCTCCTACAGGAATAGGGCCCTCATCTCCTCCTGTACTGTTTGTCAAATGTTGTTCAATGTATTGTAACCTTGTCTATACTGTGCCTATTGTACAGCGCTGCGGAATTTGCTGACGCTTTATAAATAAAGAATAATAATAATAGTCACTGTTACATGTTTCCAGGTGCATTCTGTATATAGTCACTGTGTTACATGTTTACAGGCGCATTCTGTATATAGTCACTGTGTTACAGGTTTACAGGCGCATTCTGTATATAGTCACTGTATTACATGTTTACAGGTGCATTCTGTATATAGTCACTGTATTACATGTTTACAGGCGCATTCTGTATATAGTCACAGTGTTACATGTTTACAGGCACATTCTGTATATAGTCACTATGTTACATGTTTACAGGCACATTCTGTATATAGTCACTATGTTACATGTATACAGGCGTATTCTGTATATAGTCACTGTGTTACATGTTTACAGGTGCATTTTGTATATAGTCACTATGTTACATGTTTACAGGTGCATTCTGTATATAGTCACTATGTTACATGTTTACAGGTGCATTCTGTATATAGTCACTGTGTTACATGTTTACAGGCGCATTCTGTATATAGTCACTATGTTACATGTTTACAGGCGCATTCTGTATATAGTCACTGTGTTACAGGTTTACAGGCGCATTCTGTATATAGTCACTGTGTTACAGGTTTACAGGCGCATTCTGTATATAGTCACTGTGTTACAGGTTTAAAGGCGCATTCTGTATCGAGGTATGTTAATAGAGAGCTCTTAAGGGACGTTAGACTGGGGGAAGATTTGATGGCGTCTGGGAGGTTATTCCATAATTGCAATGCTCTATAGGAAAATGCGGATCGAGCCACTTTCTTTTTGTATTGTGGTATTGTAAGTAAGGTGCAGGACCTGGATTGGAGGTTATAGGATGAGGGAACTGCTGGGGGAAGCAGCCTATTCAGGTAGGGTGGCAGCTTCCCAGAAAACCTCTTAAACACCAGGGGCTACATTACATAGTTGGTGCTAACGTTAGCCCAGGTAGCCACCGCATATTACAATCCAAACGCTAATGGGTTAAGAAACCTGTTTGCGTTTGGTATCTTGCGCTTTTCAGCGCGAGGTTACTGTACTTTGTGCTCCCTATACTTAACATGGGGAGCGCAAAGTGTTAATCAGCGTTAGTATTACAAAGTCCTAACACTGATTACCGCCCAGATGCGGTTAGCAAAAAGTTTACCACAGCCTGAACTTGGTGCTAATGAATTCCGCTGCTGCAGAATCCGTCAGCACCAGCAGTAACCCCCCCCCAAATTTCAGATACTCACCTACTATCCCGCGGCGAGGATCGCAGCTCCAACCGCCTCCTCCATCCGGCGGGAGCAGAGAGAGACTGGGGAAAAAAGTCCCCCAGTCTTCCCCTGTGGATCACTACGCCGACCTGTCGGATCTCGAGAGGTGATATCCGGCAGGTCATATGACTGGCAGAGGAGAAACTCAATGGAGTCCTATGGCAGCGCTTAGTGCTTTCCCCCCAGTCGCTCCCTGCTCCCCCCGGACGGAGGAGGTGGTTGGAGCCGAGGCCCTCGCTGCGGGATAGGAGGTATCTGATTCATTTTGGGGGAGGGGGGGTAACTGATGGTGCTGACGGATTCTGCAGCAGCGGAATCCGCTATCACTAAGTCCAGGCTGTGTTTAATCTTTTGCTAACTGCAGCCAGACGTTAATCAGCGCTAGGACTTTGTAATCCTAACGTTGATTAATACTTTGCGCTCCCCATGTTAAGTATAGGGAGCGCAAAGTACAGTGACCTCGCGCTGAAAAGCGCAAGATCCGAATCACTAACAGCTTTCTTAACCTGTTAGCGTTTGGGTTGTGATATGCGGTGGCACTGGCTACCAGGGCTAACGTTAACGCTCACTCAGGTGAGCGCTAACGTTAGCACCAACTATTTAATGTAGCCCTAGCTCTTTTAACATGCTACAATGGTGGGTCATGCAGTTACATTGTAGCAGAGAGCAGCAGAATGAGTTATACAATGTAGTAAGTTTATGAAGGTGCGTTTGCGGGGCGGCTGCATACACTGCATCTCCGTATTCAGTAATTATCAATTATTTGTGTTTTTTATTATTATTATTCTTTATTTATAAAGCGTCAGCATATTCCGCAGCGCTGTACAATAGGCACAGTATAGACAGGGTTACAATACATTGAACAACATTTGACAAACAGTACAGGAGGAGATGAGGGCCCTATTCCCGTAGGAACTCACAATCTGGGAGGGTTGGGGTTGGAAACAGGAGGAGAGGACTGTAAGGTGAGAGTGATTGATGGTTGCGTCAGTGAGTTGGGTGGTAGGCTTCCCTAAATAGGAATGTTTTAAGGGAGCGTTTGAAGGAAGAGAAGTTAGGGGAAAGTCTGACAGTACGAGGGAGAGCGTTCCAGAGAGTGGGGGCTGCACGTGAGAAATCCTGCAGTCTATCATGGGAAGAGGTGATGCGGGGAGAAGCTAGGCGCAGGTCACTGTTTGACCTTAGGGAGCGGGCTGGGGTGTATTTGGTGATTAGTGAGGACAGGTAGTGGGGAGCTGAGTTAGTGAGGGTTTTGTAGGTAAGGATAAGGATTTTGAACTTAATTCTGCAGTGGATGGGGAGCCAGTGAAGGGACTCGCAGAGGGGAGCGGCAGAGACAGCGGCGGGTGAGGTGAATTAGCCTGGCGGAGGCGTTCAGGATGGATTGTAGGGGGGAGAGGCGGGACAGAGGGAGGCCAGATAAGAGATTATTGCAATAGTCGAGTCGGGAGATTACCAGGGCGTGTATGAGTTGTTTTGTGGTGACAGCGGTAAGAAATGGCCGAATTCTGGAAATATTACGCAGTTGGTATCGGCAGGAGGAGGAAAGAGACTTGATGTGGGGGATGAAGGAAAGAGCAGAGTCAAGTGTAACTCCAAGACAGCGAACTTGGTTTGATGGGGAGATGGTGATACCCTCCACCGTGATAGAGAAGTCAGGAGGTGGGGAGGCATTGGAGGGAGGAATAAGTAGGAGTTCAGTCTTTGACATGTTGATCTTTAGGTGGTGGGAGGCCATCCAGGAGGAGATGCCAGATAAACAGTCACTGACTTTTGAAAGGACAGGGGGAGAGAGATCAGGGGTAGAGAGGTAGATATGAGTGTCATCAGCGTAGAGGTGGTAATTAAAGCCAAAGCTGTTGATGATTTTGACCAGGGAGGAGGTGTAGATGGAAAAGAGCAGAGGACCAAGGACAGAGCCTTGAGGTACACCAACAGATAGAGGCAATGAAGAGGAGGCTTTACCAGCAAAGGACACACAGAAGGACCTGTTGGATAAATAGGAGTCAACCCAAGCAAGTGCAGTGTCACCGAGACCCAGAGAGTTGAGGGTCTGTAGAAGGAGGGGGTGGTCAACCGTGTCAAAGGCAGTCGAGAGGTCAAGCAGGATGAGAATAGAATAGTGGCCGTGTTTTTTAGCAGTTAGGAGGTCGTTGGTGACTTTGGTGAGGGCAGTTTCAGTTGAGTGTAGGGTACGGAAGCCAGATTGCAGGGGGTCAAGTAGGGAATTGGAGGACAGGAAGAGGGAGAGGCGGTTGAAGACTAGTTTTTCTAAGAGCTTTGATGTGAAGGGAAGCAGGGATACAGGGCGGTAGTTGGATGGAGAGTTGGGAATCGAGGGATGGTTTCTTTAGTAAAGGGGTAACTAGCGCGTGTTTGAAGGCAGATGGAAAGGAGCCAGTGGAGAGAGATAGGTTGAAGATGTGTGTGAGAGCAGGGGTGAGGGAGGAGGAGAGGAATTAGATGTGAGGGAATGGGGTCGAGCGGACACGTGGTGAGATGTGAGGAGGACAATAAGGAATTGACTTCCTCCTCAGTGTCTGGGAGGAAGCGGCAGAGGGTGGCAGAGGGGACCTGTGGGAGTGGAGGTGGCAGATAACTATCTTGTGTTGGGATGTTGCTTCTGATAGTTTTTTTTTATTGAGGATGAAATCTGCCAGGTCTTGAGCACTGAAGGCAGCTGTGGGGGGAGGTGCAGGTGGGTAGAGGAGGGTGTTGAAGGTGGACCAGAGCTGTTTAGGGTTAGAGGACAGCGTAGATATAAGAGATGAGAAGAAGGATTGTTTGGCCAAGTGGAGGGCAGAGGTGTATGACCGGAGAATAAACTTGAAGTGAACAAAATCAGCTTCAGAGCGGGATTTCCCCCAGGCACGCTCTGCGGTGCGGGAGCATCTTTGCAGGTAGCGAGTCTGGAGGGTGTGCCAGGGCTGAAGCTGGCGGCGTGGGGCCTTACAGAGTCGAAGAGGAGCAAGAGTGTCTAGAGCAGAGATAAGCGTAGTGTTGTATTGATTAGTGGCAGCATCAGGGCAGGTGAAGGATGAGGTATGAGGGAGGTGGTGAAGTAGGTTGGAGAATTGATGGGGGTCCACAGCATGTAGATTTCTGCGAGTGTGTGTGCGGGGTGGGGGAGCAGGGTGTTTAGGAAGTCCAGATAGGTTGAAAGAGAGAAGGTGGTGGTCAGAAATGGGGAAAGGGCGACAGTTGAACTCAGAAATGGAGCAGAGGTTGGAAAAGACAAGGTCAATAGCGTGACCATTGCGGTGGGTAGGGAGGAGGGAGGATTGTGTGAGTCCAAGGGAGGATGTGAGTGAAAGAAGTTTGGAGGCAGCAGGGGCGGAAGGATCATCAATGGGAATGTTGAAGTCCCCGAGAATTAGGCATGGAAGATTAGAAGACAGGAAGTGAGAAAGCCAGGTGGCAAAGAACTGGGAGGTTGGTCCCGGTGGGCGGTAGATGACTGCCACCCTGAGAGCCAGAGGAGAGAACAGGCAGATGCAGTGTGTCTCGAAGGAGGAGGAGGAGGAGAGGGATGGGGTGGAGGGAGATGCTGGTAGGTGCAGGTGGGAGAGAGCAGGATTCCGACCCCACCACCATTTCTCTCACCCGGTCTGGGGGTATGGCTCAAGTGTAGACCGCCATGTGAGAGAGCAGCAACGGAGGCCGTGTCAGAGGGAGTTAGCCAGGTTTCAGTTAAAGCTAGGAGGTTGAAGGAGTTTGAAAGGAAGAGGTCATGGATTGCTGTGAGTTTGTTGCACACAGAGCGAGCGTTCCAGAGGGCGCAGGAGAAAGAGGAGAGGCGCTGAGGGATTATGGGAATGAGGTTGCTGGGCTTGCAGGGAGGTGATTTATGTGCGATGGAGATAGGAGGATGAGAGGGAAGTATTGGATGTGTTGTGGGGCCAGGGTTAGGGGATATGTCACCTGCATAGAGTAACAGCAGGAGGGTGAGAAAGAGAAGGTGGGAATGGGATTTGTGGGAGTGATTGGCAGCACGAGAGATAGAGGGAGACCATGTTCTGAGGAAACAAAGGAGCTCATGCGAGGCCATCATGTGGGACGAGAGGAGGGAGGGAGAGATGCAGATAGTGTAGGGGTCGGTGGTAGAGGGGCAGGAGTTCCATTTAAGGAGAAAGGTAGAAGTGAAGAGTAGAAGCGTGAGAGAAAGCATGATATGGATGTGCGTTTACCCAGAGTAAAAAGTGGGCCTTGCAGTTCCTTCCTCCAGTCCCGCAACTCCAGGAAATCAACTCTAAACGTCCACTTAGGATGCCACTGAACTCCAGGAAATCAACTCTAAACGTCCACTTAGGATGCCACTGAACTCCAGGAAATCAACTCTAAACGTCCACTTAGGATGCCACTGAACTCCAGGAAATCAACTCTAAACGTCCACTTAGGATGCCACTGAACTCCAGGAAATCAACTCTAAACGTCCACTTAGGATGCCACTTGGGGATGTCACAAGAGCCACGGCTCAAATGGAGCCAGTCTTAGCTGTTATATAGGGCAGACTAATTGCATTCAGGCTGTTAAAATGTAAACACCTGATGCTGGATGGGCTGTGTCAATAGGGCAGGAGATTTACATGCTAATTAGCAAAGCAAATGGTGGAGAAAAACAAAAATAAATAAAAAAAAGAGACCAAGGTAACGTTACAATGTGGGTGCCTGCAAATACTGGGTGATAGTCTTACCAGCAAAAGTATGCAGGGTATCAGTTGAGATGTGGGTGTCTGTGGATACTGGGTGATAGAGTCTTACCTGTGGAGAGAGGAGACACAGGAATTAGGGATCGTGATGGTGGATGGCATAGGGCATCATGTATAAAACTCCAGGAAATCAACTCTAAACGTCCACCTAGGATGCCACTTGGGGATGTCACAAGAGCCACGGCTCTTTTTCCTTGTGTTGAATCTTAGCTGCATGTTAATACAGAATGAATAAAACCTCAAGTCTGATAACCCTCATACGTCTCCTTGGGGCAACATGCTCTTATCACACATAAAATTTTCAACCCCAGAATATTCTGTTTTCCCAGGAAGATACAAACTTTTATTTAATCTGTGTTTTATTGATTCATAGGCAGAGAATCCCACGCGTTTCTTGCATTCCCCCCTTTCCTCTCCAGGTTGTCTGCATGGATTATCTGGGTGTTTCGTCAAAGCGCAGTTTCAGAAGTGATCTCAGAGGTTCCTAGTTCACACACACACTGACCCGCCAGACACATTCACCCCCTGTATTCACACACACTGACCCGCCAGACACATACACCCCCTGTATTCACACACACTGACCCGCCAGACACATTCACCCCCTGTATTCACACACACTGACCCGCCAGACACATTCACCCCCTGTATTCACAAACACTGACCCGCCAGACACATACACCCCCTGTATTCACACACACTGACCCGCCAGACACATACACCCCCTGTATTCACAAACACTGACCCGCCAGACACATACACCCCCTGTATTCACACACCACTGACCCGCCAGACACATACACCCCCTGTATTCACACACACTGACCCGCCAGACACATACACCCCTGTATTCACACACACTGACCCGCCAGACACATACACCCCTGTATTCACAAACACTGACCCGCCAGACACATACACCCCCTGTATTCGCACACACTGACCCGCCAGACACATACACCCCCTGTATTCACACACACTGACCCGCCAGACACATACACCCCCTGTATTCACACACACTGACCCGCCAGACACATACACCCCCCCTGTATTCACACACACTGACCCGCCAGACACATACACCCCCTGTATTCACACACACTGACCCGCCAGACACATACACCCCCTGTATTCACACACACTGACCCGCCAGACACATACAACCCCTGTATTCACACACATTGACCTGCCAGACACATACACCCCTGTATTCACACACACTGACCCGCCAGACACATACACCCCTGTATTCACACACACTGACCCGCCAGACACATACAACCCCTGTATTCACACACATTGACCTGCCAGACACATACACCCCTGTATTCACACACACTGACCGCCGCCAGACACATACACCCCCTGTATTCACACACTGACCCGCCAGACACATACACCCCCTGTATTCGCACACACTGACCCGCCAGACACATACACCCCCTATATTCACACACACTGACCCGCCAGACACATACACCCCCTGTATTCACACACACTGACCCGCCAGACACATACACCCCCTGTATTCACACACACTGACCCGCCAGACACATACACCCCCTGTATTCACACACACTGACCCGCCAGACACATACAACCCCTGTATTCACACACATTGACCTGCCAGACACATACACCCCTGTATTCACACACACTGACCCGCCAGACACATACACCCCCTGTATTCACAAACACTGACCCGCCAGACACATACACCCCCTGTATTCGCACACACTGACCCGCCAGACACATACACCCCCTATATTCACACACACTGACCCGCCAGACACATACACCCCCTGTATTCACACACACTGACCCGCCAGACACATACCCCCTGTATTCACACACACTGACCCGCCAGACACATACACCCCCTGTATTCACACACACTGACCCGCCAGACACATACAACCCCTGTATTCACACACATTGACCTGCCAGACACATACACCCCTGTATTCACACACACTGACCCGCCAGACACATACACCCCCTGTATTCACAAACACTGCCCAATCACATTTGTATTTCAGCATCTTCTGGGGCTCCATTGCTGCTACAGGATAACGAGAGAGCACCAAGAGGATTGTGACAAGTTATTCGGCATCGTCCCCTGTCTGCCTGTAATGACATTTCTCTGCACACGGTGGCATCACGGGAGTTTAAGAAGGAAAATCACAGAATACAGATTTTTATTGTTAGGAAGCGGTTTTAATCAACAAGCTGGGAAATGTTAAGCGGCTCAGGAGAAGAATTGCACATTTTATTAGAATGTAATCCTATAAGGAGAATAAAGCGTAATATTATCACTGTAAATCGAGAGTCATGCGGGGTTATTCAAAGAGAATCACTGCACGTTCGGTGACTTTTTATTCTTCTTCAATTCGGTGCGATTTGCGATCCCATTTCGGCGACACTGCAGTGTATGCAGCAAGTACCACAGGACCGCCGTAGTGCAGGGAAAAGCCGCCGCAAACCCGACGAACACTCACCGCAAAACCCGCCGAACACTCACTAAAACCCGCAAAATCATCTGGATTAACCCTGCCGAACGCGCAGGAGAATCCTGAGCAGGAGCCGAACACAGCGCAGAGCAGCCGCCGGAAAAACCCGACACCGCAGACGAATGAAGTGAGAAAAAAACCCAGTACTCTTGAATGTTTGAGAAGTGAAACGCTGTTTGCAAAGAAGCTACTGAGTGAAAATGTCTGAAATTTACATATAAAATCCAATGAATGATAATAAAAAGGGCTGTTACAGAAAAAAGAAAAATCCCGAAAAATGCCTAAAAGATCCTAAAAAATCTATAAATAAGGAAGCTTTTTACTGCAGAATATTATAATAAATGGTTTATTAGATATTGGATTAAAACAGGAATATTTGTAACATTGAAGCCTATGGGATTCGCCTGAATAAATCTGCCGAATGAAACCATCGAATGGCAGGGCAATTCGGCAACTTTTCACTGCTGGTTTTTGTTCTCTGAATAGCCGAAGCATTGCTTCTCTATGGGGATTTCACTGCCCTCGAACAGGCATCGTATGTGCAGGCAATTCGCCAGGATTTGGTGAATTGCCTGCTCTCTGAATAGCCGAATGGCCAAGAAAGGTTACTGAACGCTGAATTTCACTGTTCGGTTACCTTACGGCCACAATTCGGATCTCTTTGAATAACCCTGATGGGGTCATGAGTAGGTCTGGTGGCTTCCTGAGAATGATGAGAGTCACCCCTGACATC
The DNA here is from genome assembly GCA_009667805.1 of Leptobrachium leishanense. Classification (NCBI taxonomy): domain Eukaryota; kingdom Metazoa; phylum Chordata; class Amphibia; order Anura; family Megophryidae; genus Leptobrachium; species Leptobrachium leishanense. The sequence goes on along the minus strand of CM019072.1, from coordinate 8,227,146 downwards.
TGTATATGCAAAATCTAAAATGGTCCATAACAGCCGTGCCGCATTACCAGTACCACACGCGGACAAAACAGGTCATTCTGTACAGGGAAATGTTCCAGAGCTACACAAATACCGTGACTTGCATCAGCCTTTGGAAAACACAAACACAACCAGCAAGAACGATTTATTGACCCATGTGAGATAGCGCTGACCCTCAAGAATTGAGCAATGTCCAACGACGCCAGCCCTTTAAATGTGCATAGGATGATCCTTCATATATTCAGGGTGTGCGGGTGTCTTTGTAGGGGCTCCTCCATATATTCAGGGTGTGCGGGTGTCTTTTTAGGGGCTCCTCCATATATTCAGTGTGTGCGGGTGTCTTTTTAGGGGCTCCTCCATATATTCAGGGTGTGCGGGTGTCTTTTTAGGGGCTCCTCCATATATTCAGTGTGTGCGGGTGTCTTTTTAGGGGCTCCTCCATATATTCAGGGTGTGCGGTGTCTTTTTAGGGGCTCCTCCATATATTCAGGGTGTGCGGGTGTCTTTTTAGGGGCTCCTCCATATATTCAGGGTGTGCAGGTGTCTTTTTAGGGGCTCCTCCATATATTCAGGGTGTGCGGGTGTATTTTTAGGGGCTCCTCCATATATTCAGGGTGTGTGGGTGTCTTTTTAGGGGCTCCTCCATATATTCAGGGTGTGTGGGTGTCTTTTAGGGGCTCCTCCATATATTCAGGGTGTGGTGGGTGTCTTTTTAGGGGTTCCTCCATATATTCAGGGTGTGTGGGTGTCTTTTTAGGGGCTCCTCCATATATTCAGGGTGTGTGGGTGTCTTTTTAGGGGCTCCTCCATATATTCAGGGTGTGTGGGTGTCTTTTTAGGGGTTCCTCCATATATTCAGGGTGTGCGGTGTCTTTTTAGGGGTTCCTCCATATATTCAGGGTGTGCGGGTGTCTTTTTAGGGGCTCCTCCATATATTCAGTGTGTGTGGGTGTCTTTAGGGGTTCCTCCATATATTCAGGGTGTGTGGGTGTCTTTAGGGGTTCCTCCATATATTCAGGGTGTGTGGGTGTCTTTAGGGGTTCCTCCATATATTCAGGGTGTGTGGGTGTCTTTAGGGGTTCCTCCATATATTCAGTGTGTGTGGGTGTCTTTAGGGGTTCCTCCATATATTCAGGGTGTGTGGGTGTATTTAGGGGTTCCTCCATATATTCAGGGTGTGCGGGTGTCTTTTTAGGGGTTCCTCCATATAATCAGGGTGTGCGGGTGTCTTTTTAGGGGCTCCTCCATATATTCAGGGTGTGGGTGTCTTTTTAGGGGTTCCTCCATATATTCAGGGTGTGCGGGTGTCTTTTTAGGGGCTCCATATATTCAGGGTGTGCGGGTGTCTCTTTAGGGGCTCCTCCATATATTCAGGGTGTGTGGGTGTCTTTAGGGGCTCCTCCATATATTCAGGGTGTGCGGGTGTCTTTAGGGGTTCCTCCATATATTCAGGGTGTGCGGGTGTCTTTTTAGGGGCTCCTCCATATATTCAGGGTGTGCGGGTGTTTTTTTAGGGGTTCCTCCATATATTCAGGGTGTGCGGGTGTCTTTTTAGGGGCTCCTCCATATATTCAGGGTGTGTGGGTGTCTTTTTAGGGGCTCCTCCATATATTCAGGTGTGTGGGTGTCTCTTTAGGGGCTCCTCCATATATTCAGGGTGTGTGGGTGTCTTTTTAGGGGCTCCTCCATATATTCAGGGTGTGCGGGTGTCATTTTAGGGGTTCCTCCATATATTCAGGGTGTGCGGGTGTTTTTTTAGGGGCTCCTCCATATATTCAGGGTGTGGGTGTCTTTTAGGGGTCCTCCATATATTCAGGGTGTGCGGTGTTTTTTTTAGGGGTTCTCCATATATTCAGGGCGTGTGGGTGTCTTTTAGGGGCTCCTCCATATATTCAGGGTGTGTGGGTGTCTTTTTAGGGGCTCCTCCATATATTCAGGGTGTGTGGGTGTCTTTTTAGGGGCTCCTCCATATATTCAGGGTGTGCGGGTGTCATTTTAGGGGTTCCTACATATATTTAGGGTGTGCGGGTGTCTTTTTAGGGGTTCCTCCATATATTCAGGGCGTGTGGGTGTCTTTTTAGGGGCTCCTCCATATATTCAGGGTGTGTGGGTGTCTTTTTAGGTGCTCCTCCATATATTCAGGGTGTGCGGGTGTTTTTTTAGGAGCTCCTCCATATATTCAGGGTGTGCGGGTGTTTTTTTAGGGGTTCCTCCATATATTCAGGGTGTGCGGTGTCTTTTTAGGGGCTCCTCCATATATTCAGGGTGTGTGGGTGTCTTTTTAGGTGCTCCTCCATATATTCAGGGTGTGCGGGTGTTTTTTTAGGAGCTCCTCCATATATTCAGGGTGTGCGGGTGTTTTTTTAGGGGCTCCTCCATATATTCAGGGTATGTGGGTGTCTTTTAGGGGTTCCTCCATATATTCAGGGTGTGGTGTCTTTTTAGCGGCTCCTCCACATATTCAGTGTGTGTGAGTGTATAACAGAGCTGCAAAGCAATAAAGCTCCCAGCAATGGGTTTGCACGTTATAATAATTGCTGTAGACACTTTTGCTCTTGTTCTAAATGATATTTTATTGATATTAAGGCCCCGATACGTGTTGAGGTCATCTAAATCGTCTGAGAATACCCTGGTCTCTTGTCTTTCCTAGGCATCAGGCAAAGGACAGACATACTTGTTATATAAACAACAACCCCCTTGATGTTTCGGCGACATTCCCTGAAATGTGAATGTTCCTCTTCGGCCATATGTAGTTTTGGGATATGCGTACAAGTAATGGTATGGTCACAGGTATAGTCATCGCTCTCTGGTGTGACATCATGTCTCTTCCACTGATATAATGAATGACCTGGATCTGCTTCTATAGGGGAGATCATTAAATAATAGGCTGTTCTGGGGTTAATAGTAATATCAATCTTTATTGAGGTCTTGGTGACCTGAGCTTTGTGTTAATAGATAAGATGAAGCAGATACACAGTTGCATAACTTTATATACAGACAATGGAAAGTGCTCAATATGGAGATAAGATCTGAGCTCACACATTGTATGGCGATTTATACCTGATATGGAATAATCACCTGGCTGGCTGGGAGTGGTGGGTGGGTTGGGTAAGAATCATGCAGAGAAAAGGGTTAAACCGTAACACACTGAAAGGAAAGGTCAGAGCATTAAAGGATAATATGTCCAAAGTCATTAAGTCTAAAAACAACATAAGAAATTATATTAGTATGTTGTACTTGCAATTGAAAATCCCAGACTCCCCGTATTGTGTCCTCTCTGTGTATTATGGGTAATGGAGACATATCAGTAAATCCCAGACTTTCAGGGTTATTCAGAGAGAGGTGAAAACCAGGAGAATTGGCAGGAGAATGAACAATCTAGACCAAATAGCCGATTTGGAAAGTGAGATAAATGGGAGAATTTTTCTGGTCTGGCTATTCTGACCTGGAATTTTCACTTCTCCACTCAGTCTCCTGGTTTTCATGATTTAATCCATCTGAATTCTGTGTACATTTAGGTATCGAATTATATAAGAAAGAGATCATATAAGTGTCCCATAAAGGGCACCCTGTATCAAGTATGCTCCTTTTGAATTGAATGCTATACTTATATAGGAGCTTTCCAAATGATTCAATATAGGGTAAACAACATCATTTCGAAATATAATCACGCATAGAAGTATTTCACGATAAAATCAAGAAGTGATTATAATCATTATTGTTTTGGTTTTAATTAGCCTTTTATGTTTAATTGTTGTTTCGTACACCTTCCGTAAGTTTATGTTATATGTTATATGTTCAATATTAAAGATTTGGTTTTAATTGTTAATGTCCTGACCAACAACCTCTAAGTTAGAGAGATCTTTTGTCCAATTTGAAAGGACCCCACATCGAAGACAAAAATCTGAATATTGTCTTGTCTAACCTCCAGTCGCTGGAATCCAGCAGATACCTTGAATTCCAATCCGCTACAATGTTGCATAGCCCTGGGATGAACTGAGCCGTCACTGTAACATTGTGGGATAGGCAAAATCCCCAAAACAGTTTGGAGACTTCCGACAGTTGCCTCGACCTGGGGCCACCTAGATGATTGATATGTCTCACTGCGGCAAAATTGTCCATGCGAAGTAGGACTGAATTGAAAGGTTTGTCTTTTAGAAAACTCCGAATAGCGAAAAAAACAGCTAGGAACTCGAGAACATTTATGTCAAAAGAAGCTTCTACAGAAGCCCATCTGCCTCCTGTGGATGTAGGACCTAAACGCGCACCCCAGCCATAGTTGCTGGCGTCGGACTCTAACGACCTCTGGTTGAGGAGGAAAAAAGGAGCGACCGTTCCAGGTTACGAGGTGATCCCGCCACCATCGCAACTCTTCCCGAGAGTCGTCGTCTAGAGAAACCATGTCGGAATATTGTAAACCCTGACGGAGATAGGCTGCCTTGAGTCGTTGAAGGGCCCGATAGAACAGAGGTCCCAGGAAAATGGCCTGAATCGACGCTGACAGCATTCCCAACAGACGAGCAAGGGCTCTCAAAGGAAATGTTGGCCGCGTGGACAACCTTCGTACTTCCTTCCGAATCTGACTGACTTTCTGGGCTGGAAGACTGAGAGACCACCAGAAATCCCAGAAATTCCATGCTCTTGGCTGGATCTAGATTGGACTTCTCCCAATTGATCATGAAACCCAGGTTCGTCAGAATATTGATGGTCCAATCTCTGTGGAGAATTATTACGGAAAAATCCTGAGCCATTAGAAGTATATCGTCTAGATATACAACCAAACGAACTCCTTTGGTTCTGAGAAACGCAACCACCGGTTTCATGATCTTGGTGAAGCAACGAGGGGCGGATGAGAGACCGAACGGGAGAGATTTGAACCTCCACAAATGATCTTCCCAGAGGAACTGAAGGTAATTTCTGCTGTGAATAGCAATTGGAATTGTCAAGTAAGCGTCCTTGAGGTCTATCTTGACCATCCAGTCCCCTGGGCATAAATTGTCTTTCAGAGATGGAATACCCTCCATCTTGAAATGATGCATGTTCAATTTTTTTAAATTTATTACAGGACGATACTCGCCACTTTTCTTTTGGACAAGGAACACATTGCTCACATAGCCTGGATGCAAAGGAACTACCTTTTCGATAGCGCCTTTCTGAAAAAGATCCAGAACCTCCTGATTTATCAAACGATGGTGATTTGGTGTCATCAACAGAGGTTGAGGTAACTCTCTTTGAACTGGTAACGTGTCGAATTTTATTTCGTAACCCATAATTGCGTCTAATACCCAAGGGTCTGATGTGATCTGACACCAACAATGGAAAAAAAGATGAACCCTGCCCCCTATTGGAGCCTGTAAAAAAGGTAAGTTGTGTGGCATACTCACCAGAATATGCTGCTCTGCGGTAACCACGGTAAGGTCGTCCTCGACCTGGTCTGGACCTCTGAGGAAAGAAGGTTGATTGTCCAGCCGACTCAGAGCGTCCTGTTGGAGCATGGGCGAAGCCTCTGGAGTGGAATGGAGAACCCCGGCCGGGAAAACGGCCTCTATTTCTCCCGGCCCTGTCAAAAACCTTGTTTGGAAAGGTTTTCCTCATAGTGGCCTGAACTTTTTTAATATTATGAAAAGAGTTCGCTCGGGAACCCATCTGTTTAATAAAATCTTCGGCGACCAAGCCTCCGCTTTCCTGCGGGCCAGGTTCCTTATTGGCCATAGAGACCAGTTTTGGTTCTACCTTAAGCAGAATAGAGCGTCTGCGCTCCGTTGAAATGGCTGTATTAGCATTTCCTAGCATACACACCATTCTCTGTACCCAGACGCGGTACTCGAAAATATCAGGCTTAGCATTTCCCAAAAGGGAGTGTTCGATGGCGTTGAACAATTTCGTCAATGGACCTAAGATGTCCAAAAGTTTATCTTGGCATACTCTCAGGGTTGCATCCAAACCTCTTTTAGGGGACCAACCGGTTTTACCGAGGAATTCAACAATATCCTCGTTTACTACGGGTGTAGAGGCCACTTCATTGGATAGAACCGGTCTTGGGCATTCGGCCCTCATTTTATTCCGTGTCTTACTGTCCATGGGCTTTCTGATCCGAGCCTCAATATAGCTAGCCACATGTTCCAATGGGGCCCATTCAGACGAGCGGGGATGCTTCAGCATCTCAGGAACAAACATAGCCTGTCCCAAAGCGTCCAATGGAGCCGCACTGTCCCCATGCCTTCTTGAAAAAGAAGAGGAAATTGAGGAGATTGAATCTGAAACCCCTTCAGAGTCATTTGGGGCCCAATCTGTGTCGCCAGTGTCCGACTCCTCATCCTCTGCAGCTTCTGAACTAACCTCGTCAGAGCTGTTAGACTCAGTGTGCCTGGCCCTTTTCCAGACGCGTTTTTTGGCCTTGCGGATAGGCCTCCGTTTACGGGTTTTGCCACTTTTGTGTGGTAATTTCTGTAATTCCAGCTCCTTAGCAGGAGTCGCTTCTATAGCTGTTTTTTTGGGGAGACAGTCAACTCCCTTAGTCAGGGTATAGGGTACCCCACCCTCTTGGGCCGACAAATATTTGTCTGATGTGGAAGGCACCATTGTGTTAGGGTTTTCCCCCAGAGTCTTGTCAGTATTTTGAGCCGCCAATAGTTTCAATAGGGTGTTTTCAAAATTGGTGGACATCAAGGCAATGGCCGAAATTACCTCCGCCGAAACAGAGGGTCGTTGAGCGGAGCTCATAGCCGCCGTTGGCGTTTCAGGATCCGACATGAGGAACGAAAACTAGCCGTTTGTTACCTCAGGGAATCTCGGTCGCTCTGAGGTAACTGCGCGCGTGCGAGCGCAGGGCAGAGCTCCCGCCTTACAAATGCCAATGGCGCGAAGCCACGCCTGTCTATGCAAAATTGCGGTTGCTCCGTGTAATGAAAAGGCCGGAACCGCCTCGCGCCAGCGTGCCCGAACTGGGAAAATTTAATGGGAAAAAATAAACTTATATTGTTGTCTCCTTGAGAGACCGGCGGTACGCCGCTACCCTTTAACCCGGGAATAAAGCGCACCGCCGCTCACCCGTGGAGACCTAGTTATGGGGAAGAAAAAACCTGGCGGAAATTGCACCAGACGATGAAATAACCTAAAACCAAGGAAATATGAGCATATAAGGACAAATATGTAATAAAGTATACTTAGCTGTCGAAAGCAGCAAAGAAAAGAGGATGAATGTGACGCAGGTCGAAGGATATATACCCGATGCTGGACACTGATTGGCCCAAGTTGGACTGCCCTACAGTGATTGGTTGTGATATTATACAGTTGTATATGTGAAACCTTTTTTTCGTTTGGTCAAAATTTCAAAGCTTTATGGAATTTTCTTTGCTGCTGTTGGAAGAGTAAAGAAGAGTAAAGCATAATATGAAGCCTCCGTGTCTTGGTGTATAATCCCAGACTCCCTGTATTGTGTCCTCTCTGTGTATTATGTCTTACACCGACATATCAGTGAATCCCAGACTCCCTGTATTGTGTCCTCTTTGTATATTACTTGTTACGCAGACATATCATTAAATCTATGGGGGGGACACAACACAGGGAGCCTGGGATTTTCTCACACGCACTCTCCGTTACATGAGAGTGAGATCGCGTGGCTTATATGCGCAAAATGTAACATGTTCTATGTTTTTAAATGTTTTGCATAAAGTTTATGTATAAATATAATGTGCACCACGCTGCGCACTGAAGGGGAAAAATGTGAGAACTTGTGCTCACATGATATAGAAACATAGAAAAATGTTGGCAGATAAGAACCTTTCGGCCCATCTAGTCTGCCCAATTACATGGATACTTTACCTGGATTTATCTTTTGTTTAGGATAGCCTTATGCCTATCCCATGCCTGCTTAAATTCAATCACTGTTTTGGCCTCTACCACTTCTACTGGAAGGCTGTTCCATGTATCCACCACCCTCTCAGTAAAATAATGCTTCCTGATGTTACTTTTAAACCTTTGCCCCTCTAATCTAAGACTATGTCCTCTTGTTTTGCTACTTTGTTTCCTTTTAAATATACTCCCTTCCTCTACCTTGTGGATTCCCTTTACGTATTTAAATGTTTCTATCATATCTCCTCTGTCTCGTCTTTTTTTCCAAGCTGTACATGTTAAGATCATTAAGCCTTTCCTGGTAACTTTTCTCCTTCAAGCCGTACACCATTTTAGTAGCCCTTCTCTGAACCCTCTAAATGTCTAATCCTTTCTGGAGATACGGTCTCCAGTACTGCACACAGTTACTCCAAGTGAGGTCTTGAAGGGATTTCACCCTTGATTCCCCTCCCCTACACGTTAAAACATCCAAAAGCCTTTATGTATCTAAATAATAAAACTCATGTTTTACGCAAGATAACTGTAGTTTAGGAATGCGGCTCGCGGCTGTATCTCTGTAAAAGTTTGCGCGTTCTCTTTATTATCTTTGCAAGCGGCTTATGTCCTTGTACACGCCAAGGCAGTAATCAGCTTAACTATAACACATAGAAAAGACCGGTCACTGTGTCCGTACAATTGAAACCATAATATGAATATGAACTTTAGAAAATGTGCATTTCTCAGAATTTGCAAGCGCTTACGTGTGAAAGTAACCAACAATAATTTGTTTATGCCGCATGAGATATGTTACCTTCGCCTCAGTGTGTCACGACTGATTAACGTGGTATTTTGTATATGTTGCAAGATGTATGACGTATATTGCTTTTCCACTTGCGTAAGTGGTTTTTACAATATAAGGCTAGCGTCTTGAAATATTAAAGTCAGAGAGATTCTGCCAACTGAGCATCGGTTATCTGTCTGTGTTCTTTCTGGTCCAATCTCTCTCCCAGCGCTGGACGAGTGTTTCCTCTACCGAGTGTCCATCCCACCAAAGGGTCAAGTGACCAGTTAACCCCTTCACTTGGAGGCACTGCTGAGATCTCCGACAGGCTCTGCTCATTTAACCGGGTGAGTACCATATGTACTCCGGTATGTGACAGAGACCGCTGTGAGATAAAACGAACTCGGGGTTAACACTAAAGTTCTAAAGTTTTAAAGACAATAAGGGAGGTCTGGGACTACCTTATCTAAAGAATCCAAAGACAAAGAGATTGTTATATTTGGGAGGACGCTCGGTGTGGAACCTCGTGAATCATTGTTTTATTTGTTTGTTTGTCTATGATTTAAAGTATAAGTGTATGGTATAATCAGGTGAATTAGTAGATGGTAAGACGAACATTCCCTGACTGTTGTTATATTTTGTCTGTTTGTAACTTGTTTGTATAAAGCATAAGAATATGGGGAATAATAATAGTTATAATGAATATCCACCCCCAGAGACAGGAGAACCATGCAAGGATTATGTAATTAGAGTAGGGGGCACAGATAGATACCTGGTAGATCCATGTAGTACCTGGTAGATCCAGAGTTGTGATCCCTTCCCACGAGAAGGGGACAACAGTCCATTTCATATGGATATGGTAAAAGGTCTCTGTCTTGGAGACTCAGAAGCATTTCCATATTATGAAGGAGATCCAGAGTGAGATAAACAGTATATGCAATTAGGAGGAGAACAATGGCTTCTAACCCCAACTCACTGGTAAATGGCGAGATGACCCAATGATTACTCTGTATATACATGGCAAATCTATCGCATTTATGGCAGATACAAGTGCAACCACCAGTACTCTGGAGGCTTGTCACTACACGGGTCCCCTTTCTGAGTCAGAACCTTCCACGGGTATCAATGGCGTATCCACACCTACATACACCACTGTTCCTCTCCTTTTAACCCCCGATGACGGCACAACCTTGTTACAACATTGTTTTACATTTAAATTATCAAAGATTGCCCTGTTAGCCTACTGGGAAGGATTTACTGGCTCTTTTACAACTGTCCATACACAACACACCAGAGGGCATCCACATTGAAAGCCCGGTAATCCCGACTTTATGCAGGACACGTCATTTTCCTAACCACAGACACCGCGCCCCCTGAATTACAGGAGTTCACCTCCCTATGGTCACAAGGTCCTTTCGACACCGGAATGATACCATGTACCCCTTATAAGGCCCGAGTGCACACGAATGTTGACCCCGTATACCAAAAACAGTACCCCTTGTCCCATGAGAAGATTGAGGGTATTAAACCCATGCTGCAACAGTTTCTGACAGACGGTATCCTGGAAGAGGTTGTGTCCCCCTTTTCCACCCCCATCAACCCTGTCCGCAAACCCGATGGGTCAGTTAGGTTTGTCCAGGACCTGCGCGCCATAAACTCACTAATAATTCCCATTGCTCCTATAGTCCCTGACGTTACAACGCTTTTTTCCTCTGTTCCCGCAACACACAGTCATTTCACAGTCATCGACCTAAAGAACGCATTTTTTGGCATTCCTGTGGACCCTGACACGGCACTACTATTTGTTTTTTCTTTTGAGGGTTGTTAGTATACACGGAAGCGCCTCCCTCAGGGGTATATTAATGCCCCAGTGGTTTTTGCCATCGTGCTTCAAACCGCTTTAAAATCATGGCACCCCAGCCAAGGTTCAGTCCTGCTACAGTACGTGGACGATCTCCTCCTCTGTAGTCCATCAGGCGAAGCCGCCAAGGCTGACGGACTGTCACTCCTACAATGGTTACAAGATTGTGGTCATAAGGTTTCACTTGAAAACTTACAATGGTGTCAAACACAGGTTGAATATCTAGGTTTTGTTTTACGGCAGGGGGAAAGGAGTATCAGTCACAAAAGGATCCAGTCTGTCATGGGCCTGGTCACCCCAAGTACCAGAAAAGAAATGCTATCTTTCCTGGGAATGATAAACTACTGTAGACAATGGATACCTGACTGCTCCTACTATGATAACATCCTGAGACAACACACTGTGGGGAATCCAGGCAAGCTCACCTGGACCCCTGAGATGACAAACGCATATAATGCTCTTATGTCCAGTCCAGCCTTGGGGCTCCCTGATTACATGTTACTATTTTATTTGTTTGCAAGGGACAACTGTAAAACCATGGCCGGTGTGCTCACCCAGGAACATGGGGGCCGCTTGCGTCCCATAGCTTTTTTCTCTAAAGTCATGCCAACTCCAGTCCAAGGTATGCCCTCTTGCCTACGCTCTCTGGCAGCTAGCTCGATGGCGGTGCAAATGGCTACTCAGTTCACCTTAGGACATGAAACACACTTACACACCTCCCATGACGTACTAACCCTCCTCAAAGGTATACACACCAACATATGATATCACAAAGACTCTCAGGCTATGAAGTGACTCTTCTCAGCAACCCGACCCTATATATAGAATATAGCTCCTCTATTGTAGGTCCTTCCGCTATCCTTAACGCCCTCCTAGGACTAAGGATATTGTGACAAAACACCCCCCGACCATGACTGTCTTCTCTTACCATTGACTCTGATACATCCCCCCGCCCAGACATGTGCACAACCCCCGTTCCAGAAGCTGACGTAGTATTCGTAGACGGTTATGTACCCGTCCCACAGACACCACCTACCATGCAGGTTATGCCATAGTCTCCCTGCCTAATATTATTCACGAGGCAGAACCTATCCCTACCGCTCTGCACAAGCTGCCGAGCTCATTGCTCTCACACGCGCTTGCATTCTGTACACAGGTATGCCCGTTACTATCTACACTGATTCTAAATACGCCTTCGGCGTTGTCCACGACCATGGTAAGATATGGCAGAAACGCGGCTACGTAGCAGCGGATGGTAAACCCATATCACACTCATCCCTTGTGGATGATCTCCTAAGTGACCTAATGCTCCCCTCTGCCCTCACTGTTCTGCACTGTAGAGCACACACACGTAACAATGATGTCGTCCCCCAGGGGACCAAGTTAGCTGACATGGCTGCTAAACGTGCGGCCTCCACCGGCAACAGCCACCTACACCTTCCCATGTTAAAACCCCTTTCTATTGCTAAGGAGTTTCTCTTCTGTGAGCTACAGCGGTACGCCATAGACACAGAGTTAGAAGACTGGTGCTATCCCACTCTACACAAAAATTTCACCTCTGGTTTGATTACCAAGGACGGTAAAGTATGTATACCCCAATCCAGTGCTATATTTTTCATTGATCAATTTCACGGCGCCAGCCACCACAGCATCAACACTACCAAACGGTTGCTAGAGTCTCGTTTTTATATCACTGATTTTCTAGCTCTCACGAAGGATTATGTTTCCCGCTGTCTCATTTGTCTTCGCAACCACCCCAACAACCCTCACCGTATCGCACATCAGTATCTAGAGTACCCCACGACTTTTTTCACACATCTGCAGATTGATTTCACACATATCCCCAGGGTTGCTGGTAGGGCTCAGGAGTACGCACTTGTCATGGTAGACATGTTCTCCCGCTGGCCAGAAGTATTTCCCACTAGGGCAGAGGATGCTAAGACAGTGGTTCGCATTTTGGCTCGAGAAGTAATTCCCCGGTGGGGGATTCCTCTCCAGCTCAATTCTGACAGAGGCCCCGCATTTACCTCCCTCCAGATTGACATAGAGCCTTTGTAAGGCCCTTCAGGTGGACTGGAAGTATCATATCCCTTGGCACACGCAGAGTTCTGGCCTTGTCAAGCGCATGAACCGAGCAAACAAAGATTGTCTGCGGAAAGCTACGGGGGGCACCTTTCATAACTGGAAGTCTGTCCTCCCGATAGTTTTGGCGGAAATCCGTATGTCCGTCAATCGGAATACAGGGCTTTCTCCTTTTGAGATCCTAATGGGTAGACCGTTCCCCAGTCCCTGGGCCCGTCATCAGGTACTCACTGACCTCGGGGACCTCCAGCAGGTTAGGGATGAGTATGTCAGACAGTTGATTACTTCTTTGAAAACCCACCAGAGACGAAGTTACGTTCAGATCTCTTTCCCAGGTACACCGACCCATCCTTTCCAGGAGGGGGACCGGATCCTCCTCAAGCACCTACAGGAGGGGAAACGTCCCGAGGATTTCGCCTACGGACCTCCCACCACTATTGTTGCCATCACCAGGACCGCCTTTCTCACGGAGGCCAGCCCCACCTGGATCCATGCCTCCCGTGCCCAGCTAGTGCCTCCGAAAGACAAAGAGAAAGACAAAGAGAAAGACAAAGAGAAAGACAAAGACAAAGACAAAGCCAAAGTAAAGTCAAGCCCACGACAGCACCAAAGAGGTACTAGCGGCCATCCCAGAACCCGATAACGGGGACCTAAAGGTCCCGACCTCCTACGCCATGATGGGACAAAGGGAGAGTATCGAGACCTCCGAAGATACAGAACCGCCAACTACGGCCCATACCCCTAGACAGGATGATGACACACCCCATGCCACCCAGCCTCACCAGTCATCCACTGGTTGGGTGGAAACTATTATCATGTACCTTCTTTTGGCCCTTTTTGCATCCCTACGTTGATCCTCACCAATAGACGATTATGTTGCCCTCCGCTGACACATACGCAACCTCTCCAACCTCCAATGACAGGGAAACGATCTAGTGGGATGCTACCACAACCAGGAGCACCCGGAGTAGATGCATTTGCGTGTTACCCCTTCCGCAAATGATATTTCCCACTATTCCGATGTGCTCCACTTGACGTATGTGAGGTTTCCTGGTGAGATCCCATATGTCACCATCTCGCTAGATTCATCATATGTTCTTAATTAACATATGAGGAAAAGAGGGGATTGAAGGGATTTCACCCTTGATTCCCCTCCCCTACACGGTTAAAACATCCAAAAGCCTTTATGTATCTAAATAATAAAACTCATGTTTTACGCAAGATAACTGTAGTTTAGGAATGCGGCTCGCGGCTGTATCTCTGTAAAAGTTTGCGCGTTCTCTTTATTATCTTTGCAAGCGGCTTATGTCCTTGTACACGCCAAGGCAGTAATCAGCTTAACTATAACACATAGAAAAGACCGGTCACTGTGTCCGTACAATTGAAACCATAATATGAATATGAACTTTAGAAAATGTGCAGTTCTCAGAATTTCTGCAAGCGCTTACGTGTGAAAGTAACCAACAATAATTTGTTTATGCCGCATGAGATATGTTACCTTCGCCTCAGTGTGTCACGACTGATTAACGTGGTATTTTGTATATGTTGCAAGATGTATGACGTATATTGCTTTTCCACTTGCGTAAGTGGTTTTTACAATATAAGGCTAGCGTCTTGAAATATTAAAGTCAGAGAGATTCTGCCAACTGAGCATCGGTTATCTGTCTGTGTTCTTTCTGGTCCAATCTCTCTCCCAGCGCTGGACGAGTGTTTCCTCTACCGAGTGTCCATCCCACCAAAGGGTCAAGTGACCAGTTAACCCCTTCAGGTCTCACCAGTGCTCTGTACAGTGGCATGAGCACTTCCCTTTTCCTACTGCTAATACCTCTCCCTACACAACCAAGCATTCTGCCAGCATTTCCAAGCATTCTGCTAGCATTTCCTGCTGCTCTATTACATTGACTACTTACCCTTAGATCCTCTGAAATAATAACCCCTAAATCCCAACCCTCAGATGTTGAGGTTAGGACTGTATCAAATATTCTATATTCAGCCCTTGGGTTTTTACGTCCCAGGTGCATTATCTTGCACTTATCCACATTAAAACTCAATTGCCACAACTTCCACCATTTTTTTAGTTTACCTAAATCATTTGTCATTTGGCTGATCCCTCCAGGAACGTCAACCCTGTTGCAAATCTTTGTGTCATCAGCAAAAAGACATACTTTTCCATTAATACCTTCTGCAATATCACTAATAAAAATATTAAAGAGAATGGGTCCAAGTACTGACCCCTGAGGTATCCCACTGGTAACAAGACCTTGCGCCGAATAAACTCCATTTACCACAAATATATGACAAATATATATATATACACACACACACACACACACATTTTAGGATGTGCCCCCCCCCTTAAATGTTTGGAATATGACACCTGGGAGTGATGGGAAGGCTGGTGACCCCCGTGACCTTCTAAAACCGGTCAGATCCCACCTCTGCTATCAATGCCTGTTAAAACCTGTCAAGCTAAAGGCCAGGTCTAGACATTTTCGGTTCATGCCGGTTTCTTGGCTTTGCCGCCTCTCATCCTGCAACTTTTTTCTTTTAACCCCTTAGTGGCCAGAGCACAGCAGGACTCCGCGCACAGATACAGGCGCTCAAACCGAATCGTTATGAAGTCACACGCCTGGCCCCGTGCGCCATGTGCCCGCTCACACCCAAAATCAAATAACTGGGACAATACAGAACAACACAGATAAAAGCGAGGTGCGTCGTTCAGCTGCCGCCCTCCCGCAGGCCGCGTTTCTTTCTGTACGTGGAGTTTATTTGGGGCTTTTCCCACTGGTGGGGGACATTAGAGGCACTCGCCTCAAAAAGCACCGATTTATTTCAGCGGAAAAACATTGGAGATGTCGGTAAAAACACCACAGGGTAAAAACCTCTAAAAACCCCCTCCGTGTCTACAGATTTCCCTACGTATGTCCCCGTTCAGAAATTCAGCAAAAAAAAAACCTAGCAGATTCTGAATCCTGGGGGCTGGCCGGCATTTATTGGCTAAGAGCAAAACTCCTGACCCCCCCCAACAGAAAAACAAAAAAATTATATTTTTATACAAATACATATATATATGTATTACTGCAGATTTGTGGAAAGCTCCGATGTTGATTAATGATAAAATAGAATAAAACTGTATTTTCTTCTAACATTTATATCTACGTAAACCAGGGATCTCAAACTGAGCCCCCCCTCCAGATGTTTCTGAACTACACATCCCATGATTCTCTGGCCATGTATTGCATGCAAAGAACTCTGGGTATTGTAGGCAATAAATAATGTATATGATGGGGATGGAGTTTGAGAAAAGATCCCTGCATTAGAGGAAAGATTCACAAGATGCTAAAATGACTCAAGAAGTGGATTTATGTTGCTGTGAATTTTCTTGCTGCTGTGGATGTTCTTGCTGCTGTGGATGTTCTTGCTGCTGTGGATGTTCTTGCTGCTGTGGAATGTCTTGTTGCTGTGGAATGTCTTGTTGCTGTTAATTTATGTTGCTGTGAATTTATGTTGCTGTGGATTGTCTTGTTGCTGTGGATTTTCTTGCTGCTGTGGATGTTCTTGCTGCTGTGGATGTTCCTGCTGCTGTGGAATGTCTTGTTGCTGTGGATTTATGTTGCTGTGGATTGTCTTGTTGCTGTAGATTTTCTTGTTACTGTGGATTGTCTTGTTGCTGTGGATTGTCTTGTTGCTGTGGATTGTCTTGTTGCTGTGGATTTTCTTGTTGCTATGGATTGTCTTGTTGCTGTGGATTGTCTTGTTGCCGTGGATTGTCTTGTTGCCGTGGATTTTCTTGTTGCTGTGGATTTTCTTGCTGCTGTGGATTTTCTTGTTGCTGTGGATTTTCTTGCTGCTGTGGATTTTCTTGTTGCTGTGGATGGTCTTGTTGCTGTGGATTGTCTTGTTGCCGTGGATTTTCGTGCTGCTGTGGATTTTCGTGCTGCTGTGGATTTTCGTGCTGCTGTGGATTTTCGTGCTGCTGTGGATTTTCTTGTTGCTATGGATTGTCTGGTTGCTGTGGATTTATGTTGCTGTAGATTTATGTTGCTGTGGATTTTCTTGTTGCTGTGGATTTATGTTACTGTGGATTGTCTTGTTACTGTGGATTTACTTTATGTTACATGTGCCCCTTTAAGAAAAATACAATTTTGAGTTGCAGCACTGGATGTAATATGAGGACACATTGGTTGGATCAGTGCATGAGGCAGAGGTAGCTGCGCCAATTAATATCTATAGACATGGGAACATGGAATCAATGGGGGTAGATTTCTTAGACATGGGCTGTCACCCCCCTGTGTCGCCGCCCTGTAAGAGGGCCAAGTCATACACAACATCCTGCACACCAAACTGGCACAAACATTCGTTTTTGCGCCACGAATCAGCACACTGGCTGTAAAGTGGGCGGGGCTTGCATAAAATATAACTTGTGACATTGTGACATTATTATGATCATCATTTATATAGCGCCAACAGTTTCCGCAGCGCTTTACAATCACCAATGGGGAATGAGACAAAATTAAGACAAACATAGGTAGAGAAACAGGAGGTGTAGACCGAGGGCCCTGCCGCGCGCATGAGCTTACAATCTAGTGATATTTTAAACCAAACTGGCACAAATCTTCATTTTGTCGGCCAAAACGTGGCACAAACCTATGACTTGTCATGCTGTAAAAAGATGTCTTCTCAGCATCAGAAAATGTAACTCTTTTCTTCAAATATCTGGTGTAGATTGTAAGCTCCTCTGGCGAGGGTACTTTACACCTCTTGTTCCTGTTTTCTTAGATGGGTTATGTTTTTAGCTGGATTTCCCCATTTTATACTGTAAGAGGGAAATGATCCCATGTGTAAAACTCCCAGCTCTCCTTTCACTTTGAGGGCAGGAGGGGGGGGGGGAGTGTTGCAGCAGTTTGTTGCTTGTGTTACAGTTTCAGACACATGTGGGACTTGTTGTTACTTTATATCAATGGCTGCCAGAGAGCTGGGCTGAGCAATGTCTGCTCCTCTGGAACCCATGGGTGCAGCCCTGACTGTAGAAGAGTCCTCCTCATGCTTGTCAGTGAGTCAGTTCAGATGCCAGCTGTGGGTGTGCAGGGAGGGGAGTGGGTGCAGGGATGGGGGTGTTGGCAGAGGCAGGGCTCACCATATGAGGGAAGAGGAGGAGTTGGGTTGGAAGCAGACACACACACAGTGCTTCTTCTAGAACAAGCATAGAGCCTGCACTCCAGTTGTCTGTCTGGAGAGTTGTCTGTCTGGAGAGTGGTGAGCTTCACACATCTGGATCTGGTAAGGGGATACTTTATATACACAGCAGCACATGGGCATGGGGTGGGGGCAGGGGTGCATGGCATGTGGTCATTATCTTTGTACAACATGACCCCAACATTCTTCTCACTAGAATTCGAAGATCATTCTGATTGAGGAAGCTCAGCTTGTATTTATGGAGCCCCCAATACGCCAGGCTCATATATCTATTTATGCCCACCCTACCTACTGGCTGTGGCGATGCCCCGAGTATGGGCAGCTGTATTCGCTTCCAAGCTCACATCTCTTGTCCTAAATCAGGGATCCCAAACTCTGGTCCAGCTGAAGTTTCTGAACTACGACTCCCACGATTCTCTGGCCATCGATTGCATTCAAAGAACATCGGTAGGATTGACTTGTGTGGATGGCGAACCCCAGATGTTTCCGAACTACACTTCCCTCGATGCTCAGTCGCACATAACGCAGGCTGAGCATCGTGAGACACGCAGATCTGAAACATCTGTTTCGCCGTCATTGGTCTAGGTAAAAAAAAATCCATAATCTTGATGTTTTTTTGACTACGTTTCCCATGAGGCTCAGCCGAACTAATGAGTAGGTGAGCATCATGGGAGATGTAGTTCCAAAACATCTGGAGGGCCGAGGTTGCAGACCACTGGTCTAGACTGAATACTTATCCACGGAGAAACTCTCTGGGTGTCAACTTCTGAGTGACACTGTATCGCCCAGCAGCAAGTGACACAACGTTTGAAAGTAACCCCAGGTATTGTTAGAATGGGACCTCAGGATGAGCCCCTAGAAGCTGCAGCCCCCCCCCCATAAAGAGGCCTGTATCATTTCCCAGTGTGTTTCCTAGTGTCACTCTGTATACAAACTGTGTTTATTCTTTTTATCGTTGTTTAATAATATTTGTAAACAATCGTTATTTAGTCACACACAGTGATTCGCAATAAAGTCAGGCATTAAACCAGGGATGGTTAAAATCTTCACCCCCTTGAGTGTTCCATACCTATACTACCATGCACAAGCCAGAAGGCATGTTGAGCATCATGGGAAATGTAGTTATGAACCATCTGGAGTGCTAAGGCTAACCAGCAATTTATTATACGATGAAGGATAAAAGAGCGGGGTGAATCGGGGCGCCCTGAACCCAACAGGAATATTTTTTATGGCCATGAATCATCAGAATTTGCAATAAATATGAATCACGAGATCGTCCCCCCCCCCCTTCGTTACATATTTTCTCGAGGCTCACGCCCTCCCTCCACTCCCACAACAAAGGAAATATTCCTTCCTCGTGGATAAGAGTCATATTTCTAAGAATGCTGCCTGCTTACGTAACAGCCGCCGAGCCTCGATCCAGTGACAGGTCGGTGAACTTGAGCCGAGCAGAACAGTCAGGGCTGGAAGGGTTAAAACAAATACAAAATTGCTTGGAGTCCCCCCCCACCGCCCTCCAAACTTTTATTATTCGTGTTTCCGCATCTTGTGACTCAGCGAGGTGACATCGTGACGTGACAGCAGACAAACACAGCACTCACACGCGTTTTGTGTTGTACGTGGCGGCCTACCACTGGTTTATGAGATGTTAGGCTGCGGTCACACGAGCGCACTTTTCACGTCCGTCTGACCGCACTGTTTGCTGTCCGTCATAGCTTTTCAAAGGAGTCAATAGAGAAGAACAACACACGAAGCACGTACGCACTTTTTCACGTGCGGGCAACGCGTGTTGCAACGGACGCCAAATTGGCATCGACGTGAAAAAGTTACAATGGACGTAGAGAAACCCCTGCATACAGCTTATTTTTTTTCTTTTTCTCAATGTCAGTCAAAACTAACAGGGTTATTCAAAGAGATCCGAATGGCTGCCGAAAGGGAACCGAACACTGAAAATCCACATTCGGTTACCTTTCTTGGCCATTCGGCTATCCAGAGAGCAGGCAATTCGCCAAATCCTGGCGAATTGCCTGCACATATGGTGCCTGTTCGAGGGCAGTGAAATCCCCATAGAGAAGCAATGCTTCGGCTATTCAGAGAACACAAACCAGCAGTGAAAGGTTCCCCTAATGTCCTGCCAATCAGTGGTTTAATTCGTCAGGTTTATTCAGGCGAATCCCATAGGCTTCAATGTTAAAAATATTCCGGTTTTATTTCAATATCGAATAAACCGTTGATTATTTTATTCTGCAGTAAAAAGTCTCTTTATTTATAGATTTTTTTGGGATATTTTAAGCATTTTTCAGGATTTTCTTTTTTAAAAATTGCGATTTTATTTCTTTTTTGTTTTTAATCGTTTATTTTTTCTGTAGCAGCCCTTTTTATTATCATTCATTGGATCATATGCAGATTTCAGACATTTTCGCTCAGTAGTTTCTTTGCAAACAGCGTTTCACTTTTGAAACAAACTGTTTTTTTTTATTTATTCACTCCATTCGTCTGCGGTGTCAGGTTTTTCCGGTGTTTTTCGGCAGGGGTTAATCCAGATGTTTTTGCGGGTTTCGGCGTGCGTTCGCTGGGTTTTGCAGTGAGTTTTCCCCTGCAATTCGGGAACCCTGTGGTGCTTGCTGAATACACCGCAGTGTCGCCGAAATGGGATCGCCAAATTGCACCAAATTGAAGAGAACGAAAAGTCACCGAACGTGCGGTGGCTTTTCGATGCTCTTTGAATAACGCTGTAACTGATACAATGTAACCACAATCTCATCCGTTACAAAGTGCAGTGCGCAATCAGTGAGCTCGTCTGACCCCAGCCTTACCGAGCGACGGATACAGAATGCTACATAAGGAACCCTAACCATAGGATAAATGTCTTAAAACTTTATGAGCTTTGTGATGGTGTAGTTCATGGCTGTCAAACTCACGCCCCCCCCCCCCATAGATGTTGTTGCCTACAATTCCCAGTATTTTTTCCATGCAATAGATGATCAAGGAATCATGGGACTTGTAGTCTAGAAGCGTGTGAGTGGCAGACAGCTCTGTGTAGTTTGTGTTTAATTGAGTGCTTTCCCCATGGTTTGTTTTGTTTTTTAAATATTAATATATAAACAAAACAGTGGCAAACTTCTAAAAAAAAAAATGGAGCCAGGCATCACCATGGAAACAAATGGATTTCTCCCGTGAACACTTTACCTGGAATTGTCTTTAGTAGGAAGTTACACAACATTCTTCTGTATATTGTGATTACAAAAACACTAGCACCTTTAATACGTTTATATAAACAAGTGTAAAGTTATTCCATCGGGAACAAATCGAGCTTTACACACAGACGTAAAAAGACCCTTGATGCAGTGGCAGGGGTGTATTTAGGCTGGCACTGCACGAGGCACTTAAATGCGCTGAATGAGGCTAGGGACAGATGAGCGCATTTTCTGCGGCCACCGTCAAAATGTACGTCGATGCGTGCGCACGCATTTTTTCACGGAATACGCTTAAGTGGTCAGACGATGCGCAATTCTGGACGTATTTCATGACGATGGGGTGAAATCCGGCTGTTTGAACGTTATGTTGGCCGCACACTAGCAGCGTCTGACATCTCCTAATCACGCACACACGCTGCTATGCGGACGCAGCGCACTCTGTACGTCAGTACCAGCGGTTTAACGTTCTCGAAAAAATGCGTTCATTTTCCACTTGCGTTGCGCGGCCGGACTTTTGTGCGACCGTACTTCGTATATTGGCTGTCATTGCCCGGCATCTGCTGCTAGTGCGGCCGTGATTAAGTGCGCCAGAACGCGCGTTCGCACTGCCTCAGTCTGACCCTAGCCTTAGGGTCAGTTACACCAATAAAAATGTCATTTAGAACAAGAGGAAATTATCTAATTTTTCTAACAACATTTATTAGAGTTTAGAGGCTCATTACTGGAAGTATTATTATATGCAGCTCTGTCATACACCAGAACACACCGAATACATGGAGCAGCCCCAAGGAGACACAGAAACACCCTGAATATATGGATGAGCCCCTAAAAAGACACCCGCACACCCTGTATATTGGAGGAGCCCCTAAAAAGAAACACGCACACCCTGAATATATGCAGGAGCCCCTAAAAAGACGCCCACACACCCTGAATATATGACGGGGCCCCTGAAAAGACACCCACACACCCTGAATATATGGAGGAACCCCTAAAAAGACACCCGCACACCCTGAATATATGGAGGAGCCCCTAAAAAGACACGCACACCCTGAATATATGGAGGAGCCCCTAAAAAGACACCCGCACACCCTGAATATATGGAGGAGCCCCTAAAAAGACACCTGCACACCCTGAATATATGGAGGAGCCCCTAAAAAAACAACCGCACACCCTGAATATATGGCGGAGACCCTAAAAAAGACACCACACACCTGAATATATGGAGGAGCCCATAAAAAGACACCCGCACACCCTGAATATATGGAGGAACCCCTAAAAAGACACCCACACACCCTGAATATATGGAGGAGCCCCTAAAAACACCCGCACACTCTGAATATATGGAGGAGCCCATAAAAAGACACCCGCACACCCTGAATATATGAAGGAGCCCCTAAAAAGACACCCACACACGCTGAATATATGGAGGAGCCCCTAAAAAGACACCCGCACACCCTGAATATATGGGAGGAACCCCTAAAAAAAAAGACACGCACACACCCTTAATATATGGAGGAGCCCCTAAAAGACACCCACACACCCTAAATATATGGAGGAGCCCCTAAAAGGACACCCACACTCCCTGAATATATGGAGGAGCCCATAAAAAGACACCCGCACACCCTGAATATATGGAGGAACCCCTAAAAAGACACCCACACACCCTGAATATATGGAGGAGCCCCTAAAAACACCCACACACCCTGAATATATGGAGGAGCCCATAAAAAGACACCCGCACACCCTGAATATATGGAGGAAGCCCTAAAAAGACACCCGCACACCCTGAATATATGGGAGGAACCCCTAAAAAAAAAGACACCCACACACCCTGAATATATGGAGGAGCCCCTAAAAAGACACCACACACCCTGAATATATGGAGGAGCCCATAAAAAGACACCCGCACACCCTGAATATATGGAGGAAGCCCTAAAAAGACACCCGCACACCCTGAATATATGGGAGGAACCCCTAAAAAAAAAGACACGCACACACCCTGAATATATGGAGGAGCCCCTAAAAGACACCCACACACCCTGAATATATGGAGGAGCCCCTAAAAAGACACCCGCACACCCTGAATATATGGAGGAGCCCCTAAAAAGACACACACACCCTGAATATATGGAGGAGCCCCTAAAAAGACACCCACACACCCTGAATATATGGAGGAGCCCCTAAAAAGACACCCACACACCTGAATATATGGAGGAGCCCCTAAAAAGACACCCACACACCCTGAATATATGGAGGAGCCCCTAAAAAGACACACACACACCCTGAATATATGGAGGAGCACCTAAAAAGAGGGATATTAGGAATAAAAAATGCTGCTGTCCTCTAGTCTGCTGCTCTAGGCTCAGGCCTGTTTGGCTTATGAAGGATACAGCCCTGTGCAGCTGGGAGTATATAGAATATAGTCAGAGGACGTGTGAACCCTAAAGGAATCTCAGTTTTAATTTTTCTTTTGTTTTGTAAACATGCACAGTGAGGGAGCATCAGGAAAGCGGCCGAATTAATCCGCTCAGCGCCGGCGACTGTCAGATATCAGCTTTATGTAATGCTCTGGTGACGGTACATTCCAAGAATCATCAGGTTTTTGGTTCAAACAGAATGTAACCTTCTTGTCTCGTAACACTGAGATAAAGACACTCCCTTCAATACAGATAACCCGAAAAATTCACCCCTCCAAAAGCAGCAGAGGCCTTTGAAGCCTTTGCTGCATTGTTCGGGGTGACGTCAGCAGAAATTAGGGCGAGACGGACGGGTATCCACGGCCATGCTGAACAGCCTCTCTTATCTGTGTGTAATACATTGTATCCGACGGGTGATAACGGCAGATATGGGAACCAGACTTACAGATCTGATCCTCTGAGCGGTATTTATACTTCCTGACGATAATTCAGTGGCGTGAAGAATGCCGGCGCCGGGGCTCGTTTTCTTGCTTCTAGGTTTCAATCAAAAATTGATTTTTTTCCGGTAAAGATTCCCACCATACTTGGAGGTAGAGCTGGGTATTTTCCATGAGTCTGAGGTCGACTTCACTTTTACTTTTTACGAAAATCGAGCTATTTGGCTCTTTAACTGACGGAGCGTCCGTCTGACCACCGACGGAGCAGACCCGAAAGGTACGGGAGGGTCGTGCCCATGGGTGTGCTGACCATTAGGGCTAAAGTGCACTGCCCAAGGGCTCTGACCTAAGAGGGGGCCCCATGAGGGCATGATTAGCCTGGCACACACTGGCAATGTGCTCTTGTATGTGGAGGTCAGACTGAAGACCCCCCTTGCATACCAGAACCCCACAATTGGATGTCATTGATATATTGCCCAGAGGGCCCCCAAGTCTTGTCAGTCCGCCACTGGATGTGCCTGGTTCCATGAAGTCCTATAGTGTACAGGAGCTGATACCAGAGGCGGCTAGGGTTGCCACGTGTCCAGTTTTCACCCGGACAGTTCGGGTTTTGAAACATGTGTCCGGGTTACAGGCCCCTCCCACCTGGACACACGATTCAGAGCGCTGTGTGAAAACACTGGCCTCAGGGGTGTGCTATGGACGTCCGAACCATATGGAGAGGCTATATCCCTCCCCAGTATTGTAAGTGGGGGGGACACTTATAAAAACCCCCTCCCCAAGTTCTGCACTTGCAAACATAAATCGTCAGAAAGCTTCCCGCGCAGGGTTAGGAGACACAATGCTTTAACACAAAAGAAACCTGCTAGAAAGGTGACGCGTGTCATTATCTGACGTTCGATCTCGCGGATGCAGTCGGTAATAGAATACATTTAGGTGACAATTGAAACCCACGTGGATATCGCCGTCCGAGCATCATGGGACACGAAGTTCAGGAATCTCACCGGCCCATTCCTCAGCTCAGAGCAGTCAGTCGTTAGGGCATTAAACCCTCTGGCTGCGACGGGGTCTGAGGGCGCCGGGTTTGTTAATTGTTACCCGCGCGCAGGTTTAATGGAAAATTACTGTAAACTGAAGCGTGCAGGACGGGAGAGGAAACGTTTGCTCGCTGTAGGTACTATTGATCGGCTGATAAGAAGGCCTCGTGTTCGCTTTGCTATAGGCAGATCTGCAGAATGAACCCATTCACCTCCCTCTGTCAGGAACTTGGCTCGCGGCCTAGAAGGAAACACGTGGCGAGAGAACGTCACAAATCAAGCAGAGCTGTGTCTAACGTCCGTGCACGCTCACACACCTTCCATGGGTATATATATATATATATATACACAGTATATAGATTGTGTCTGCATATCTCGCTGCTTCTTGGTGTGTGTGTGTATTACAGAGCTGCACGGCGACAAACCTTCTCTAACCTAGAAGAAATGTAGCCTTGTCTATGGCCCCGCCTCCAGCGACATTGCCTAAAACGCGCAGGGTCCATCTTTGGTCGCCTGTTCTGTTGGAAGTAGAGTTGCCAGGTCGGCCATGTTTTCCTTTATACATATTGCTATTTCATGCAGAGGGGGAGCACAGGGAAAAGTGCTGCCCTGCAACATGTATAATTCATGTGCTGCAGGAAGGAAATCAAGGCAGATCACCTGGGATTCCTTACCTGCAGCGTATGGATTATACATGCTGCAGGGTGGCATTTTTCATGCACTGCCCATCAGCATGAATAAAATCATATGTGATGACCTGGCAACTCTTGTTGGAAGGGATAAATAAATATTTAAGGACATCGGGCACGAGGGTCGCCAGATCGGCCATGTTTTCCTGGATACATATTATTTCATGCAGAAGGATAGCACGTGCCCTGCAGTATGTATAGTTCATATGCTGCAGGAAGGAAATATGTTCTCTAATCAGGGCTGGTCACTCGTGATTCCACGTCCAAGACAGCATATGGATTCTACATGCTTCGGGTGGCATCTTTCCATGCACTATATCAAAAGGAGTGAAGCGCCCACAAAAACGTACTCACAATCTGCTCGCTTAACGTTGCAATATGGGGGTTCCTCTAAAACCCCTTGAGGGAAAACATGCACAAGACAACAACGTAGCAACGGCGAACTAAAAGTCCACTGGAAGGCAGGTATGCGTATACTACAAGTCCATAACTGAGATATCCTTTATCTTCAAAGGTGATCCTCTTCTAGAGGAAATGTATCAGCAGACTGCAGGGAAGGAAAAAAGAACCAAAAATTGCGGCGCAGTATATAGCACCAATTAGGGATAGAATATAACGACAGGTATTAAACTCACGTGTTCATGAGCCAAACACCTGGCTCTAGGACGAAATGCTTTATGGGTCTTATAGAAAACTTCAGGTGCCCACATGACCCCTTTATTTGGATCCGGTGGACGAAGGACAGGGTACCTGCAGTAAAGCAAAATATACCGGGGATACCCATAGTGCAATCTTGTATGACAGCAGATAAATCAATATGAGCTAAAGTATGGGACTCACATGATTTTGAGCCTCATGGCTCCCTGAAACACCCTCAGGGGATTGTAAGGAACCCCCAAAACAGCAAGAATTTAAAACATTTATTATTATAAAAACAATAATAGCTACCAGGACGCGTTTCACCGCGTAGGCTTCTTTAGCCCATCTACAAAAGTAAAAGGAAGCCACTAATGGAAAAATGACAGTATGAGCGACAGTACTATAGTAGATATCCTGGCCGTTGGTAAAGCCTCGTTAGGACCTGCAACACATTATTTCCAAATTATAAAAACATACTACACCAGGGAGAGACACGTCTCACAGAACAGGAAAGACCAGACATTTAATTATTGTTATAATCATTCCTGTCTGTAATTACGTGTGTGTTGATATGAAGAAAAGGTGTAACAGGTACACAACGTTTAGTACATAATGCCAGAAAATTGGCACAGAGACCTTAGATTAACCCCTTTACCACCAAGATCAAGTATACTTAATTTTTAAAAGCACCTGCTGGTGCATGGATAGCAGGTATATAAACAATGTGGTCTTATTGTGGAGAAATGCAAAAATTTAATTTCATTTGTTGCAAATGTGCTTCAGTACGTGCCCCTAAAGTTTCAGCACCTCGGTAATGACAGTCGAGGTGCTAACACAGCTTGAACTCTATCAGGGTTATTCAAAGAGATACCAAAAGGCCAAAAGGTAACCGAACAGTGAAATTCAGTGTACGGTTACCTTTCTTGGCCATTCAGCTATTCAGAGAGCAAGCAGTTCGCCAAATGTTGGCGAATTGCCTGCACATACGGTGCCTGTTCGATGCCTGTTCGAGGGCAGTGAATCCCCATAGAGAAGCAATGCTTCGTCTATTCAGAGAAAAGTTGCCGAATTGCCCTGCCAGTCGGTGGCTTCATTCGACACGTTTATTCAGGCGAATCCCATAGGCTTCAATGTTAAAAATATTCCTGTTTTAATTCAATATCTAATAAACCGTTGATTATAATATTCTGCAGTAAAAAGTCTCTTTATTTATAGATTTTTTAGGATCTTTTAGGCATTTCTCTGGATTTTTTTGCGAATTTTGTTTATAAAAGGTTTTTTTTAAATCGTTTTTTCTTTTCTGTAACAGCCCTTTTTATTATCATTCATTGGATCTTATATGTAAATTTCAGACATTTTCGTTCAGTAGTTTATTTGCAAACAGCACTTCACTTTTCAAACATTCAAGCGTATCATTTTTTTCACTCCATTAGTCTGCGGTGTCGGGTTTTTCCGGCGGCTGCTCTGCGCTGTGATCGGCGGCTGCTTGGGTTTCTCTGGCGTGTTCAGCGGGGTTAATCCAGATGTTTTTGTGGGTTTCGGTTTGCGTTCGCCGGGTTTTGCAGTGAGTATTCGGCGGGTTTGCGTCGGCTTTTCCCTGCTCTATGACGGCCCTGTGGTGCTTGCTGAATACACTGCAGGGTCGCCGAAATGGGATCGCCAAATCGTACCGAATTGAAGAGAACGAAAAGTCACCGAACGTGCCGTGACTTTTCGATGCTCTTTGAATAACCCTGTGTGTCTAAATCACGGATCCCCTACTGATACGTCAAAGCCCCGGCTGCAGTAGCACTTTTTGGCCAGCAGATGGAGCTGCTCATCAAATAGGACTAATACAGTAAGAAATACATTGTAAATACTCTTAATAAATGTTCACTGTATTATGGAATGCGATTTACCAAAAAACTACCAGGTCTTGCCGGTGGTCTTGCAAAGACCATTGAATGGGTTAAGCTGTATCCGAATTAAGTGACACGTTGACCTGATTTGGAGCCCATTGTTCTGATCCATTTGTGTGTTTTCTCTTTTAGGTATAAACGTTTTTCCTCTCTGGTGGGCGATTCATAACTCTAAGCGGCTCGGCTTATGATGTCAAGAACTGTCTCTGGTTGGATCCTGAGTTCTGCCAAGAACACCTTTACCGTGGTCCGGAGGGAAAGACGCTGGTTTTCAAAATGTATCTTGAACACAAGCTCCCCGAAAGGTCATCGATATGCGACTAGAGCTGTCTCTCGCACCAGCCTGGTCTACCCACTCCACCAGATTGTGAAGACCGTTAGCCACACGTCGACAGAAGAAGATGTCCACTTTAACCTGTACCCTACCCAGATCAATTACATCCTCCGAGCCAATGAGTTGACCTACAAGATCCCGGACTCCAAAAGTACTATCTTAAAGTTCGATAGCAACCAGTTGGCATCTAACACGCCATCTGAGGACAGGAGGAGTGCGGCCACGTGCCTGCATACCAAAGGGAACTTGTTCGGGGTGTTTGATGGACACGCAGGATCGGCCTGTGCTCAGTCCATCAGTGAACGGCTGTTTTACTATATAGCAGTGTCCTTGATGTCCCAGGAAACTCTGGAAGAGATCGAATTCGCCAGAGAGCACATGAAACCAGTGCTGCCGATCCTTCAGTGGCACAAGCATAAGAATGACAATGTGTACAAGGAAGTGGCCTCACTTTATGTGGACCATCTCCGGGTTTACTGGCAAGAGCTGCTCCACCTAGACAACGAGTCGGGGATGAAAGTGGTCGACGCCATGTCTTACGCTTTCCAGAGATTGGATTCGGACATTTCGTTGGCTGCCCAGGCCCCTACAGAGGACGAACTGGTCAGGAACCTCATGCTACAGATTGCCTTCTCTGGGGCTACGGCTTGTGTGTCCCACATTAATGGGGTTGACTTAACCATTGCCAACACTGGGGACAGCCGCGCAGTCTTGGGTGTCCAAGATGAAAGTGGGACGTGGTCGGCAGTTCCTTTAACGTCCGATCACAATGCATTAAACAGTGCAGAGTTGCAGAGGGTGAAATCAGAACATCCTCCTTCGGAAGGGGAGACGGTTGTGACCGAGGACAGGCTGCTAGGCATTCTCATGCCGCTCCGAGCGTTTGGTGACGTTCGATTCAAGTGGAGTCAGGACTTACAGAAAAGCGTTTTGCACAATGCCTGTGGCTCTGAACCTTTAAACATCTATCAGTATTCCCCAGCAAATTACCACACGCCTCCCTATTTAACAGCCGCCCCTGAAATCACCACGCACAAGCTAAGGCCACAGGACAGGTTCCTCATCATGGCTACGGACGGACTGTGGGACATGTTGGAAGAACAGGAGGTGGTCAAGCTGGTAGCCGAGCAGCTCTCGGAAATCAATCAGCAGGAGCCCGAAATATCCGTAGAGAAGCGCAGTTTAGGTTACATGCAAAATCTCCTCCTGAAGAGGCGAACTAGAGGGTTCCACATGCAGGACCAGAACGTGGCAACGCACCTCATCAGGCACGCCATCGGCAGCAACGAGAACGGTGAACTTGAGCAAGAGAAGCTGGCGGCTATGCTGAGCTTGCCGGAAGATTTATCCAGAATGTACAGAGATGATATTACAGTCACGGTCGTCTTCTTTAACTCGAACGCTATCGAAGCTCACTATAAGGAGAACGAAGATAGATGAAACCTGTCTCGGCTTACTAGATTGTAAGCTCTACGGATCAGATACTTAATCATTACTGCTACAGTATCATGTGTGTGTTTTTGCTGCATGTAACCAATTGGCTTTTGGGCTCTAGATTTCTATTACTCCTCTATATATTGGCGACTAGACGTCTTGCCCTGTTGAGCCCTCTTCACGCATAGCCTTATACATGTTGCAGCAGCCAAGTGGGATTGAGTAGCTCGTCCGATTCAGATTTAATTCTATCGCAAGTTCCTTTATCTTCTCCAAAAAATATATTGGTAAGTTTTGACCAATATTTAAAATATATATATATATATATCTGCTGATTAAATCGGAGTCGGACACGGGAAATTCCGAAAAAAATACCCTTTTCGCCAAAATTCAAGTCAGTAACAAACCCGAAAATACATATTTCCTGTCTTAAATTGGAGTGACCTGCAATTACTTAGCATGAGATATTAATATTGGATTTTAATCCGTCCCATCGGCTTCCTCCCTCAGAACCAGCGCTACAGCGATTGGTCTCAGAGGTTGACATCAGCCGCTCTTTGTGTGTGACATCACAAGTGACTGATCTGGTGACCGCCATCGGGAAACTCAAAAATCCCGGCTGCTATTGACGCTGGGTGGGGTGTAGGAATCTCCTCCACTTCACCCTGCGATTTCTGCCGGATCAGGGAGTTGGGGAGAAGGATAGAAGGGGGGGCCCCCCTCTTCACATCCGGACCACTTTTTAGGTCAGGATGAGTACAGCGTCCCTTTAAATTAGTCTTCCTGAAGTGCTAAACCCACGCTAATATTTAAAGCGAGGATATTCCGGAGGGTTTCCCCAGTTTTTCTTCCCAAAGAGCCATTTATAAACCCATTTTATCACTTGATACTTTTTCCAAAATCTGCTTACCTATAAATTCCAATTGAACCTCTAAAACCGAAACCAGGGAAGAGTGCCGGTAACCCAGTAATCATATCGCCCTTAATTAAAGCTCCCGGACTGAAAAACAGACAAACCGTGCCCTAAAATACACTGGATTTTGGCGACTGGGCCAATTAAGTCGAGCCCTTAGTGCGTCCGGCAGCGGCTTCCACCTTGCATATCAAACAATGCTTTTGATCACCAAGGGTGAAGACCGGAAGGGACCGAAATGGGAGGAGGTGGGAGATACGGACAGGGATTATTCTAGCTGCAAAAATAGGGATCCGGTGAGAAAGAGGAACGTGGTTTATAACCCTGAAGGGTTGGAACTTTGGGTATGTGAAATAGGAATACTGAAACTTTGTAGCAATGAACAGACGGGTAAACGCTATAGGAATGCAGCGCGCAAGTGACCAGAGGCTGATCTCATGTTTACCATCGAGCGCACTGTACAGGGCGCCCTCTAGTGGACAATGAATGCATGATCGATTTTTGGAAAATGTCAATCTACTGTAGCATTGAGGTACGCTGGATAAATTATATATAAAACCCTGACGAACTGTTCACAGAAAAACTAACTTGAAGAAAACAAAACTAACATCTGTAAATTATATTTGCCCGATTGATGTCTCTTAGGCTGGACTCGTCTACCGGTATACCGGGGAATATCCCGATGGGCCGGGGAATCTGGGGCCGGTAGAAGAGGTGGGCTGGGCTGGAATTGCCCCTCCAGTGTGGGCAGGCAGCTTGGTCATTCATTTGGCAATTATATCTTTATTTTTTTGGAAGGAATTGAGTAATTTTCTGTCACTTTCGGGACTAAAGTGCTGAGATTGACGCGTTATAGTGAAACTTGACATTTTTTGATATTTGGTACCTGCTATTAAAGCACAGGGAATAAAGTGAAGGCAGGTATCACGTGACATTGGATATTACAGTATGTTTGACTAGCCTGGCCTCATCGGGTGACATCAAAGCCTTCTTCTCGTCTTGACCATGCACTTTTCTTGTCTTCAGTATTCCTAGCTATGTGACCAAAACTGAATAAAAATAAAAGGGGTTATTCACTAACTACCGAATTGGCCCCAAATTGCTCCGGACAGTGAATTTCACTGTTCGGTGCAATATCGTGGCAGTTCGTCTATTCATTCAGCAAATACTGGCGAATGGACAGCAAAATACGGTGCAGTTCGCCGCAATTCGGCAGCAATGAAATTGCCCCATAGAAGACTATTGTGTCTATTCACAGAATGCCGAATAGCACCAAAATTCCGGTGAAATGTCCTGATTTTCCCTGGTTCAGTGCGACAGGTTTAAACAAGTGAATCCCATAAATTTCAATGCAATAACTGCAATATCTTTTTTTTAATTTTATTCTTTTCATTTTTTGAAAAATGAAAACTTTTATTTTTTCGAAAACTTTTTTTTGGCAAAATTTTTGTTTCTTATTTTTTTGTATCGGACCTTTCTATTATTTTTAAAGGATCCCTTTTATTATTTGGACACATTTATTGATTAAGAGAATAGGAGTTTTCTGTTGTTTTTTTTTGTTTTGTTTTTTTGCAGTTTGATGGTTTTCACCAATGCCAATTTGGTGGTTAATGTTTTTTTTTTTTGAGAAAGGATTTTACCAGGAAGGATACATTGAGATTTCTCTCGTTTTCAAGTATGTCCTGGGTGGTGAGTATGTACCGTTAGGTAATGGTATGGTTTTCGCCGACGTCCGATAACTGCTTCGACGAAATACGGTGACTATTCGCTAAATGGTGAATTCACCGTATTTCGGCAATGATGGAATCACTGAAATACGGCGAAATGGGCCAAAACGCAAATCACCGAAATTGCACGCATTTCTAGTGCTTTGCGAATAGACCCTTCAGTTATGGTGACTAAATCTATGACAAAAATCCATTGACGTTTTAGTCAACTAATAAAAACTAAACATAGATACAGGAAAATGGTGTCGCGGCTGAGCCGTACTGGGGCGTCTGCAACAACCAGACGTATCCAGCCCAGTAACATGTATAAAAAATAACAAGAAAAAAAAGATGCCATCTGCTCTTACCCCCTATAACACCATGGGAAACAAAACACAATTAGAGGTTTTCGTTTACTTGAATGGCTACTAATAAAAACTAGACTAAAATGTTAGGGAGGGGCTATTCGGGAAGAGAACCAATCAGAACTGACCAAGTAAGAATTTTCTATGAGATAAGACCCAGGACTGCAGAAATTCTAGATAAATACTTAAATAATGCAGAATCCCATAAATTTCAATGCAATAAATGGAATATCTTTTTTTTAAAAAAACATTTATTCTTTTAATTTTTGGAAAAAAACGTTTTAATTTTTTAGAAAACGTATTTTTTTTTTTAGACAAAATTTTTGTTTTTCTTATTTTTTATTAGATTTTTTTGTATCGGACCTTATTATTTTTATAGGATCCTTTTTATTATTTGGACACATTTATTGATTAAGAGAATAGGAGTTTTCTGTTGGTTTTTTTGTTTTGTTTTTTTGCAGTTTGATGGTTTTCACCAATGCCAATTTGGTGGTTAATGGTACGGTTTTCGCCGACGTCCGATAAAACCGTTAGAATTTAATTAAATCTACTCTAGATTAAAGCGACTAAAATCTTGTGACATTGAGTCGACTAAAACTAAGGCTAGGGTCAGACGAACGCATTTTTCACGTCGTCCGTGAAAAAGTGCGGTCGAACGAACGTACGTATTTTCCCCCGGAATACGCGATAGCGGTCATACGATGCGCCTTTTCGTCCGTGATTTTGTACGGATCATCAATAAAACACTTTTTGAGTCTGGACGTTATGTTAGCCGGACATTAGCAGCGTCTGACGTCTCCTAATCACGCACACACGCCGCTATGCGGACGCAGCGCACTCTGTACGTCAGTAGTAGCGGTTTGACGTTCTCGAAAAAATGCGTTCGTTGGCCACTTGCGTTGCGCGGACGAACTTTCGTGCGGCCGTTCGTCGTATGTTCCCCGGCATTGGACGTCATTTGCTGCTAGTACGGCCGTGATTTCGTGCGGCTAAACGCACGTTAAAACTGCGCTAGTCTGACCCTAGCCTAAAACTAAACCTAAAACAATTGAGACTAAAATAAGACTAAAACCACATGACATTTTAATCAGAAGACTGTGACTAAAACTAAATGAACATTTTCTATCAAAAATCAACATTGCTTTTAAGTTTAAAAAGTTAAGAAAAAAATGTAACTTAGAATATAATTAATTAACTGTCAAACTGTTTTGCTGAGACTCTACTTGTCGATAATATATGGGTTTTACACAATCTGTTTACTGTACCACGTGGAAGGAACGGATACAGGACACAAACTTGTCACTTTTCCTTCCAGTGAAGTTTTTCCATAGAATGTGACGCTTTAGATACGCGAGTAAATTGAATAACATTATTTTTTTTGTCCGTCTGCTAGAGACGTGATAACTATGATATGGAATACAGGAAGGAGCCATGCTCACATTTGTATTTGTTTGTGTTTTTTTACTGACTCATATTTTATTAAAATAAAGTTTTTTCTAAAAAAACTGCTGTTGTTTAATTGTCACTTTTTTACACCGATTAAAATAAAATTATATATATTTTCATTTGTAAATATTGTCCTGTTATAAAAATGTCATTAAACTTGGCTCAAAGAATCTCTGCGCAACAAAGCTTGCAATCTAATTTGAAACTCTAGGTGAGGATATTGGGGCAAAGAACCGTTGGAGTATGACGACACAAATACTCCATGCTTGATGTCACAGTCAGCACATGTATCAACTGTCCTACTCAGGGCTATAGTACTGTACAAGCTATTGGAGCTGCAGCACCAGGCCCCAAAATGGGGAGGAGAGAAGAATGTGACAAAGAGACAAAGGAGAGGTGAGAAGAATGTGACAGAGAGACAATGGGGAGGTGAGAATAATGTGGCAGAGAGACAATGGGGAGGTGAGAATAATGTGGCAGAGAGACAATGGAGAGGTGAGAAGAATCGAGCAGAGAGACAATGGGGAGGTGAGAAGAATCGAGCAGAGAGACAATGGGAGGTGAGAAGATGGATGCAGAGAGGCAATGGGGAGGTCAGAAGCATGAGGCAGAGAGACAATGGGGAGGTGAGAACAATGAGGCAGAGAGACAATGGGGAGGTGAGAAGAAGGGTGCAGAGGGGCAATGGGTGCTGAGAAGAATGAGACAGAGAGACAATGGAGAGGTCAGAAGCATGAGGCAGAGAGACAATGGGAGGTGAGAAGATGGATGCAGAGAGGCAATGGGGAGGTGAGAAGAATGGGGCAGAGAGACAATGGGAGGTGAGAAGAATGGGGCAGAGAGACAATGGGGAGGTAGAGAGGCAATTATAGGTGAAAAAATAGGGTAAATGAACAATGTAGCTGTGAGAAATACAACAGAAATGGTCAGCTCCAGGTCAGCGAAGCTGTAAATCCAGATCTGGTCCTAATCGCAATCATTACGTTACAGATACAAATATTTATAATGCGCTAACAAGTTCCGTAGTGTTGTACAATGGGTGAGACAGAATAACAAATATACAAGTTAAACACACAGAACAGAAGGAGAGAGGACCCTGCTCGAGAGCTTACAATCTAAGAGGAGAGGGGTGACACACTAGGTGCATGTGGGTCTCCTACTGGAGTTAAATCATGTTGTCTTGTGATGTGCACGACTTGCAGAGAGCGACAGTGAATGATACAGGAAGGAAAATTAGAAATACTTCATTAATCTCCTTTTATTATTCATTGGAACATATAGTGCCGTATGACGGGTTATTCACCGAGTGGTAAATTAGTTGAGCCGAAGGAATACAAGGGCTGTGATTAACGTTTGAATACAGATATTTGTGTATTGCGCCTCCTAGTGTTCAATCTGTTAAATATTTATAAAATTAAATAAAAAACAAGCACCTTCTAGCGGTCATAAAACATATGGCAGGTAGAAATTAGAGCGGGAGCACTGGAATTCCCATCATCCTTAGCCGTGGATAGCAACCAGGAACAGATTATAGTTAAAAAAAAATTTATGAAACAAAATAATTAAAACAAGGTTATCAAAACGCGTTTCACTAGTGCAGCTTGCTCAACTGATAAAAAAATAAAAGAAATTGGATGCTGATGATGGGAGGTCCGGTGCTCCTGCTTTAATATCACCGGTGGCTGATAAGAGTGTGTCTGGGCAAGACACCAAAGATCGCCGCACCGGACCAGGGAGTGAACGTGAAGTATAGCAGTGTCTGTTTGTCACAGTCCACCCGGGGTACCTATATTGCACAGCCTGGTCCTAACAGCCTTTGTCCTGGAATGTTTTTGTATTGGGTTCCAATACGGGGTTTACCTCAGCCCAGTGCCATGTCCAGGCTCCTGGAGATCCAGCCTGGGTTTTCCCGTTCAGCCTAGGAGTTCCAGCTGAGGCCCATCTATGATTCAACCTCCTTAAAAGGCAGAGAGACTGAACCAGCAGTGGTTCTGCATTGTGCTCCCTGACTGAGGTCATCTGGACGTGTGCAAACCTGCTCCTGCTAAATCCATCTGTCTACCTTGTTGTTTCTGGATACATCTACCTGTGCAAGGGACTCTCAGCGATCTCTACCTGTGGATTACAAGTGATTACCACCGTCTCTTACCTTTTGATCTCAAGGTACCACTGTCAGCTATCTGGATTTATTCCTAGTGGACCCTGTCTGCAGTCTGGGACTGCATAGTCCACTATCCTGACTCTCCATCCAAGAAGTCTCCCGCAGTGGCGTAGAGTGGGGGGGGGGGCTGGGGGGGCCGTGGCCACGGGCGCAGTTTTCTTAGGGGCGCATAATTTCAAAAGAAATTTGCGCTCCTAAAACTTGTGGCCCGGACTGACCCGCCGGGCCCTCGGGCGCCGCCCAAGGGCCCGCGGGTTGAGGGGACCGAGATGCCGGGCAGCGGGAGTGCCTGACGGCTGCCCAGTCCTGAACAGTGAGTCCGTCCTGTTGAAGGGGAGGCGGCTGCGTGCAGGCGCAGGTCACGTGGTCCGTCTAATCAGGTGGTACTGAGTCTCTGTACCACCTGACTGGCCGGACCGCGTGACCTGCGCACGCACGCAGCCGCCTCCCCTTCAACACGGACGGACTCACGCTGTTCAGGATCGGGCAGCCGTCAGGCACTCCCGCTGCCCGGCATCTGGGCCCCCTCAACCCCTGCTGGATCCGGAGCTGGGGCAAATCCATGTGTGAGCTGGGGCAAATCCATGAGCTGGGGCAAATCCATGAGCTGGGGCAAATCCATGAGCTGGGGCAAATCCATGTGTGAGCTGGGGCAAATCCATGTGTGAGCTGGGGCATTTCCATGAGCTGGGGCAAATCCATGAGCTGGGGCAAATCCATGTGTGAGCTGGGGCAAATCCATGTGTGAGCTGGGGCATTTCCATGAGCTGGGGCAAATCCATGTGTGAGCTGGGGCAAATCCATGTGTGAGCTGGGGCATTTCCATGAGCTGGGGCAAATCCATGTGTGAGCTGGGGCAAATCCATGTGAGAGCTGGGGCAATATCGATAACGTGTCCACAGGTTGGGGGGGGCGCACAATTCTTAGCTGGCCCCGGGCGCTGACAACCCACGCTACGCCACTGATCTCCCGGGACTTTATATATTTCTTTATTCATTCAGTGCCTGCTGCCAAGGACTATTTAAGTTTCATTAAACTTATTCTTTGTGTGATTCCTGTCTGGCCTCCCCTCTGTGTCGCCGCCTGCTGGGCTCTCACCTGACCCGCACACGCCACGTGACACTGTTATACTCTCTCTGGTAATTATCTCCACACTCCCCCTGCTCCCTTTTGTTTCTCAGAGGTATCCTGTGATATATGCATTGAGGGAAGCGCTGATCACGCAAAATTCTTCTGTTTTACTGTGATTAACTATAACATACATTAGATGAGAACTAGGACCACAAAATAAACATTTGAAACCATTCCTAATTGCATATACTATGTAAGGAAACTCAATTAAGCTTAGCAGGCCAGTCAGTATATACCGAGTAGCCAATGTCACCAATAACACTATAAGACTATACTGGGGGTGATACAACACAACAATGTGTACACTTAAACAACATTAACCCTTTCGCTGCTGAGCCTTTTCACACCTCTGTGCTGAGCTCATTTTTACCGGTTTCGCTCATCATGTTTAAATGCGATTTGAATTCACATTTTATTATACAACCCAGACATATTATATATCGTTCTTTCCGGCAGACTGTGCAGATTCATAATATATCATTATTATATGTATACGTTATGTCCTGTCTGTATATTTATAACAAAAAATGTAATCCAATTTGAATTTTCAATAATTTACAATGTGTAAAGTGTTTTTTTTAACATGCGAGCAATTGCGGTTCTATTTTCTATGGGGTGCGCTTGTTAAAAAAAATTAGAAACGGGGAATCGTTACTTTTTTTGGGGAAAATTATGTGTTTTTTAGCAAACGCCCCCATAGAAAAAATCGTTAGTGCAGCATCATTGTTCAGATTATAATTGAAATGGGAAAAATATTGCTGCACTAATAATAAAAAAAAGTAAATTTTTTTTTAAATTTTTTATTATTTTAATTGTATTTTTAATTATTATTTTTTTACATTATACATGGTCATGTTTGGTATCATTGGAAAGGCCACGCTCTGGCTGTTCCAATGATATCAAACATTAACCCCTAGCTGTCATGGATCGGGAGTTCATTGGAACCCCCTATCTCCACCATAGGTGGCAGCAAGGGGTTAATTGCGAAACTGGCGCCATCGCGCGATGACGCCAGTCATTAGGGGGATATCCTGGAAGCTTGGCCAACATCCTAGATGTCTGCCAGCTCCGGGAGGGGACCGCGATACGGCTCATGTTAGCGCCATATCGCGATCCAGCCCCCTAGGAGTTAAAGACAGCCGCTGCTTGGAAGGGCAGGCTGTGCCCTTCAAAGTGGTACCTGTCTTTACCTGATGGCCCGCACGGATGGGGAGGGGGCAATGCTGGGGGGTGTGTGCCTGATGCCTAGCAGGCGCGATGATGTCTATTGTGCCCTCCGGGGTTCCGGAGGCTGGGCTAACATCGAGGATGTCAGACCGCACCAGGGGGCGCCGCGATCGGCCGGAATCCCGGCCGATCACCGCTGCAAAGGGAGGACGCGTTCAGAGCATCCTCCGCAGGGAAGTGGCCATGCGGCAGGACGCGCTGAGCGCGTCCTTCGCATGGAAAGGGTTAAAAATATCAAGAATTATATATTTTATAAAACATAAGAAACAGTGTAGACACACACAAAAAGTACAAAATTGATCTATGTTAACATCAGTAAATAAGATGCAATTTTTTTAAAAAAAAATCATAAATACACTGAGTATATAATGACAAGAAGAAATACTAATATATATGTATATATAGTGATATAGTCACTGGACACAAATATCGGTGCTTTGGTTACTAGCTTTATTGTGCACCCATTGCAGGGTAAAATATCACAAAATACAAAATAAACAAGCACCTTCTCCTGGAGGTGGAGGCTAACTTCACACTGTAACATATCTGTCTAGCAAGGTGGACGGCTAAGGCTAGGGACAGATGAGCGCATTTTCTGCGGCCACCGTCAAAATGTACGTCGATGCGTGCGCACGCATTTTTTCACGGAATACGCTTAAGTGGTCAGACGATGCGCAATTCTGGACGTATTTCATGACGGTGGGGTAAAAAGAAGTCTAGGGAAATCCGGCTGTTTGAACGTTATGTTGGCCGCACACTAGCAGCGTCTGACGTCTCCTAATCACGCACACACGCCGCTATGCGGCCGCAGCGCACTCTGTACGTCAGTAGCAGCGGTTTCACGTTCTGATAAAAATGCGTTCATTTGCTGGTTGCGTGGTGTCGGCGCACTTTCGTACGCACGTACTGCGTATATTGGCCGTCATTGGCCGTTATGTGCTGCTACTGCCGCCGTGATTTAGTGCGCCTGCACGCGCGTTCCGACTGCCCCACTCTGACCCTAGCCTAAGCCGTTTACCAATCTATAAAAGAGAAATATTGCTTAGCTTCCTCCTGGGCTCAGGATTAGACTTTCTTCCCTCTGCACCCTGCACACACAACTGCACACTGAGGGAAGCGCAATCTCCTTTAAAGGGCAGGGCAGTACTAATTGCGCCTCAGCTGTTAGTTAACCCTATAGGGCAAAAGGGAGTCCTCCATCCGCTGGCTGATAAACCTATGGTCTACCACCCTGCCCCTAATCAATATATTCACCCCCTAGTGGTGAATACATTTTCAATGTACTTTGTATTTGAAAAAGTCTACAGTGACGGACAAAACGTGTAGGACGTTTAAGCAGTCAGACTAAATTAAGCAATTCTAGAGCCGTTTTGGGCATCCTGATTCCTCCCACGAGGATTTGTTTTAGGAAATCTCGACAGCAAGCACACGGAGCTCTGCGCACCACTGTGATCAGCCACTACCATCAAAAGGCCAGCCCGAGCCTCAAGCAAGTGAGGGGGACAAAGGCGAGAGGGGAGGGTAAGGGAGCGGGACATCAGAAAACTAGACATGGGCACAGGTAAAATATTTGGTTAAGAATGTTTCAGAATCCAAAAATTTCAGATTATGAATTATTTAGAACCAGCCAGTTCGGACGACAGAATCTTCCAATATTTCGGAACCTTGTGTTAAAATATAGAAACCTACAGAGTGAAGCACATGCTGCAAACATGACGCACAGAGTGAAGCACATGCTGCAAACATGACGCACAGAGTGAAGCGCATGCTGCAAACATGACGCACAGAGTGAAGCGCATGTTGCAAACATGACGCACAGAGTGAAGCGCATGCTGCAAACATGACGCACAGAGTGAAGCACATGCTGCAAACATGACGCACAGAGCGAAGCACATGCTGCAAACATGACGCACAGAGTGAAGCACATGCTGCAAACATGATGCACAGAGTGAAGCGCATGCTGCAAACATGACGCACAGAGTGAAGCACATGCTGCAAACATGACGCACAGAGCGAAGCACATGCTGCAAACATGACGCACAGAGTGAAGCGCATGCTGCAAACATGACGCACAGAGTGAAGCTCATGCTGCAAACATGACGCACAGAGTGAAGCGCATGCTGCAAACATGACGCACAGAGTGAAGCACATGCTGCAAACATGACGCACAGAGTGAAGCGCATGCTGCAAACATGACGCACAGAGTGAAGCGCATGTTGCAAACATGACGCACAGAGTGAAGCGCATGCTGCAAACATGATGCACAGAGTGAAGCGCATGCTGCAAACATGACGCACAGAGTGAAGCACATGCTGCAAACATGACGCACAGAGTGAAGCGCATGCTGCAAACATGACGCACAGAGTGAAGCACATGCTGCAAACATGACGCACAGAGTGAAGCGCATGCTGCAAACATGACGCAGAGTGAAGCGCATGCTGCAAACATGACGCACAGAGTGAAGCGCATGCTGCAAACATGACGCACAGAGTGAAGCGCATGCTGCAAACATGACGCACAGAGCGAAGCACATGCTGCAAACATGACGCACAGAGTGAAGCGCATGCTGCAAACATGACGCACAGAGTGAAGCACATGCTGCAAACATGACGCACAGAGTGAAGCGCATGCTGCAAACATGACTCACAGAGTGAAGCACATGCTGCAAACATGACGCAGAGTGAAGCGCATGCTGCAAACATGACGCAGAGTGAAGCGCATGCTGCAAACATGACGCACAGAGTGAAGAGCATGCTGCAAACATGACGCACAGAGTGAAGCACATGCTGCAAACACGACGCACAGAGTGAAGCACATGCTGCAAACATGACGCACAGAGTGAAGCGCATGCTGCAAACACGATGCACAGAGTGAAGTGCATGCTGCAAACATGACGCACAGAGTGAAGCGCATGCTGCAAACATGACGCACAGAGTGAAGAGCATGCTGCAAACATGACGCACAGAGTGAAGCGCATGCTGCAAACATGACGCACAGAGTGAAGCACATGCTGCAAACATGACGCACAGAGTGAAGTATGTGCGTCAACAGCGATGACTTATTTTTGTAAGTGTATATACATATATGTTTTTATGGTTAGGGTATCCCATTTTTTAGTCTTTGGGCTGAAGGCTGAAACCCCGGGTGCCTTTTAGGACCCTTAGGCTGGGGTCAGACCAGCGCACTTTTAACGTGCGTTCTGGCGCACATAATTACGGCCGCACTAGCAGCAGATGACGGGCAATGACGGACAATATACGATGTACGGTCGCACGAAAGTCCGGCCGCGCAACGCAAGTGGAAAACGAACGCATTTTTTCGAGAACGCCGAACCGCTAGTACTGACGTAC
Organism: Leptobrachium leishanense; assembly: GCA_009667805.1. NCBI lineage: Eukaryota > Metazoa > Chordata > Amphibia > Anura > Megophryidae > Leptobrachium > Leptobrachium leishanense. The sequence goes on along the minus strand of CM019072.1, from coordinate 8,184,994 downwards.
AGAGTGCGCAGCTGCGGCATAGCGGCATGTGTGCGTGATTGGGAGACGTCAGACACTGCTAATGTCCAGCCTACATAACGTCCAGACGCAAAAAGAGTTTTATTGACGATCTGAAAAAATCACGCACGAAAAATGCGCATCGTATGACCGTTTTCGCGCACTCCGTGAAAAAATACGTCAATTCGTTCGGACGCACTTTTTTACGTTCGCGTGTAAAAATGCTTTCGTTTGACCCTAGCCATAACCCTCAGGGCTGGTCTAGGGTTGCCAGAACGTCCACATTTTGCTCGACACACAAATTCTACATGCTAGTGGATGTCACGTGAAAGTGTTGTTGTAATAACAGGGTTTATTCAAAGAAAGCTGAATTTTCCACCGAATTGCCCCGAACGGTGAATTTCCCCGTACGGTGAAATTTCTTTATAATTCGGCTATTCGGGAAGCTGGCAATTAGCCAAATATTGGCGAATTGCCACTGAAATATGATGCAATTCGGTAAACTTCGGCAGCAGTGAAATCCCCCATAGAGAAGTAATGGTAAATCTATTCAGAGAACGCCGAACAGCACCGAAATACAGATTTTCAGTGCTTTTGTTCGACAGATTTAAAAAAAGCCAAATCCCGTAGATTTCAAAGTTAAAAAAAAATTCACTTTTTTTTATTCAACCTTTTATTCTTTTCTTTTGGAGCAAAAAGTAATTTTTTATAAATTTTTTAGGCATTTTTATGGATTTTGTCAGGAATTTTTTTTTAAATGGTGTTTTTTTAAAAAATTCTGTTACAGAACTTTTTTTATTTCTATTCCTAGGACCTTACATATTATTTCCATGCATAATTTTTTTTCAAGATGCCTTTTAACAATTGTGGTTGATCGACTTTTTTCGGTGGCGTTCGGCGGCTGATCAGCTTTTTTCGGTGGCGTTCAGTGTTTGATCGGCTTTTTTTGGTGGCGTTCGGCTGCCAATTGGCTTTTTTTGGTGGTTTTCAGTTGCCGATCGGCTTTTTTCGGTGGCGTTCGGCAGCTGATCAGCTTTTTTCAGTGGCGTTCAGTGTTTGATCGACTTTTTTCGGTGGCGTTCGGCAGCTGATCGGCTTTTTTCTGAGGTGTTCGGCAGCTTATCGGCATTTTTCGGTGGTGTTTGTTAGCTGGTCGACTTTTTTCAGTGGCGTTCAGCGGCTGATCGTCTTTTTTCGGTGGCATTTGGCTGTCGATTGGCTTTTTTCAGTGGCGTTCAGCAATTGATCAGCTTTTTTTGGTGACGTTCGGCAGTCGATCGGCTTTTTTCGGTGGTGTTTCGGCAGCTTATTGACTTTTTTCAGTGGCGTTTGGCAGCTGGTCGACTTTTTTCAGTGGCGTTTAGCGGCTGGTCAGCTTATTTCAGCGGCTTATTGGAGGCGTTCGGCGATCTGTTGGCAGGTTGTCGGATGCATACGACGGTTTATCAGCTGCGTTCGGCAGTGAAATTTCAGTACTCTCTGAAAATCGCCCTATGTGTACCCTCTCCTGTGTAATAACGTGTGTATGTTTGTGGTTCATGCAGTCAGCCTGCCGGATTTCCATGATTAGGGTACGGTTGCCATTCCCAGAGCTGGTCAGGAGATGGCATTGTTTCCCTTCATTTGGTTCACATGTGAAGAGCGAGCAGGTCTAGCAGACAGCAAGGAGCTACTGGTTTCAAGAACATGAGCCACAAAGGGGTGATATCGCTGACATATGGGTGAGCAATGCTCCCAGCGTGGGGTGTTCGCCCGCTCGTAATGACATGGCAGGAATATAAATCAAAAACGATGTAATTTTGACAAGGAATATATTTCCCCGATCGATTCTTTAAGATGAAGGATATAACCCACACACCGTCTAGATAAATGTAATAAACTTTACTGCAGCCTCGGTAAAAGCCAGGAAATCCGTCTGACGCGGCTGCCCGCACGCCCGCCATAAAACGGGAATCATTTTCCATGGTATCCGCCTGCAGCGCATTATGGATTCATTTATTGTCCGGATCAGTTTACTTTGGCACAAAATAAAGCAAAAAAAACTGAAAAGGTTTGGAAAAACATCCGGAAAAAAAAATGAAGTAAACATCTTAATGTTTCACTTAGGCTAGGGTCAGACGAATGCATTTTCGCGTCGTCCGTGAAAAAGTGCGTTCGAACGAATGGACGCATTTTTTCACGGAATACGCGATAGCGGTCATACGATGCGCCTTTTCGTCCGTGATTTTGTACGGATCATCAATAAAACACTTTTTGCGTCTGGACGTTATGTTGGCCGGACATTAGCAGCGTCTGACGTCTCCCAATCACGCAAACACGCCGCTATGCCGACGCAGCGCACTCTGTACGTCCGTACTAGCGGTTTGACGTTCTAGAAAAAATGCGTTTGTTTGCCGCTTGCGTTGCGCAGACGAACGTTCGTGCGGCCGTACTTCGTGTGTTCCCCGGCATTGGATGTCATTTGCTGCTAGCACGGCCGTGATTTCGGGCGTTTAAACGCACGTTAAAACTGCTTTCGTCTGACCCTAGCCTAAAAGCAAGTATCCTGTAATCGTCGGAGCCGCGTGAAAGACGCTCCCCAGCGCCGCAGCGACTCGGCGGTCTTACGAATGCACTGAAACATCACTTGACATTGTGAACGCGGTGTTTGTAGAGAAATGTTTTATTATAATCATCAATTGTAACAGCATTCTCTTTACGGTCTGTAATGTAAGGTGAAAAAGAAGTGCAAAAAAAAAAGACGATTTTACTAGAAAAAGTGAAGAAAATGCAGTATATGTGTGTGAGTAAGTAAAGTGTGGGAGAGCTGTGTGTGTGTTTTGAGGGAGTTATGCAAGCTGTATGCGTGTGTGTTACAAATGAGGCGTGTGACTGCTGTATGTATGTGGTGAGGGAGGTGTGAGGGCTGTATGTGTGTGGAGAGTGAGGTGCGTAAGGGCTGTATGTGCGTGGCGAATAAGGTGTGTGAGAGCTCTATGTGGTTGTTGTGACGAGTGATATGTGTGAGGGCTGTATGTGTGAAGAGGTGAGAGCTGTGTATGTGTGGGGAGTGAGTTGTGTGAGCTACATGTCTGTGATGAGTGACTTGAGGAGGGCTGTATATCTATGGTGAGTGAGCGAGGTGTGTGATAGCTGTATGTGTGGTGACTGGTGAGGGAGGTTTGATAGAGCTGTATGTGTGTGGTGAGGGAGGTGTGACAGCTTTACGTGTGTGCCGAGATTGGTGACATCTGTATGCGTATGATGAGGTGTGTGAGAGCTGTATATGTGTGGGAAGTGTGTGTGAGAGCTGTACGTGTGTGGTGAGGCAGGTTTGAGAGAGGTGTATGTGTGTGGTGAGGGAGGTTTAAGAGAGGTGTATGTGTGTGGTGAGGGATGTGTGACAGCTTTGCGTTTGTACTGGGATAGGGGCCATTTGTATGTTTGTGGTGAGGGAAATGTGAGAGCTTTGCGTGTGTGCTGAGCCTGAGACAGGTGACATCTGTATGCCTGTGATGAGGTGCGTGAGAGTTGCATATGTGTGGGAAGTGTTGAGTGTGAGAGCTGTATGTGTGTGGTGAGTGAAGTGCACGAGGAACTTTGTTGGGGCTGTATGTGTGTGTGTTGAGAGTGGTGAGAGCTGTATGTGTGTGTTGAGAGCTGTATGTGTGTGTTGAGAGTGGTCAGGGCAGCCATCAGAAATGATGGGGCCCCTTACTAAACCTCACGATGGGGCCCCCCCAGGGCCCCCCCTCAACCTCTAACAGCTTTTCTCCCCGTTCAAAAAAAAGGACATAACATAGCACCACAGCAATAAAACTCCCTGTAATGTGCATTGTGTATTAGCTTATCACAGTATCCACAGCAATAAAACTCACAGTAATGAGCGGTGTGTCTGAACATATCACAGAATCCACAGCAATAAATCTCACAGAAACGGGCTGTGTATGATGGCCTTTGGGTCTGGGTCTGGGCCCTGGGACTGGGCCTTGGGGTCTGGTCCCTGAGGTCTGGGCCTGGGGTCTAGCCTGGCCCTGGTCTCTGGGTCTGGTCCCTGGGCCTTGGGGTCTGGGTCCTAGGGTCTGGGCCCTGGGTCTAGGCCTTGGGGTCTGGGCCCTAGGGTCTGGGTCTTGGGGTCTGGGCCCTGGGTATGGGGTCTGGACCCTAGGGTCTGGCCCTGGGTCTGTATTTGGGCTTTGGGGTCTGGGCCCTGGGCCTAGGGGTCTGGGCCCTGGGTTTGGGCCTAGGGGTCTGGGCCTAGGGGTCTGGGCCTGGGGTCTGGGCCCTGGGTTTGGGCCCTAGGGTCTGGGTCTGGGCCCTGGGTCTGGGCCCTAGGGTCTGGCCCTGGGTCTGGGCCTTAGGGTTTGGGCCTAGGGGGTCTGGCCCAGGGTCTGGCCTTGGGTCCTGGGTTTGGGCCTAGGGGTCTGGGCCCTGGGGGTCTGGGCCTGGGGTCTGGGCCCAGGGGGTCTGGGCCCTGGTGTCTGGGCCCTGGGTCTGGGCCTTGGGGTCTGGGCCCTGGGTTTGGGCCTAGGGGGTTTGGGCCCAGGGTCTGGGCCTTGGGTCCTGGGTTTGGGCCTAGGGGTCTGGGCCTTGGGTCCTGGGTTTGGGCCTAGGGGTCTGGGCCCTGGGTTTGGGCCTAGGGGGTCTGGGCCCTTGGTCTGGGCCCTGGGTCTGGGCCCTGGGTCTGGCCTTAGGGTTTGGGCCTAGGGGTCTGGGCCCTGGGTCTGGCCTAGGGGTCTGGGCCCTGGGTCTGGGCCTAGGGTCTGGGCCTGGGGTCTGGGCCAGGGGTCTGGGCCCTGGGTTTGGGCCCTAGGGTCTGGGCCCTAGGGTCTGGGCCCTGGGTCTGGGCCTTAGGGTTTGGGCCTAGGGGGTCTGGGCCAGGGTCTGGGCTTGGGTCCTGGGTTTGGGCCTAGGGGTCTGGGCCCTGGGTCTGGGCCCAGGGGGTCTGGGCCCTGGTGTCTGGGCCCTGGGTCTGGGCCTTGGGGTCTGGGCCCTGGGTTTGGGCCTAGGGGGTTTGGGCCAGGGTCTGGGCCTTGGGTCCTGGGTTTGGGCCTAGGGGTCTGGGCCTTGGGTCCTGGGTTTGGGCCTAGGGGTCTGGGCCCTGGGTTTGGGCCTAGGGAGTCTGGGCCCTTGGTCTGGGCCCTGGGTCTGGGCCTTAGGGTTTGGGCCTAGGGGGTCTGGGCCCAGGGTCTGGGCTTTGGGTCCTGGGTTTGGGCCTAGGGGTCTGGGCCCTGGGTCTGGGCCCAGGGGGTCTGGGCCCAGGGTCTGGGCCCTGGGCCCTAGTGTCTGGGCCCTGGGTCTGGGCCTTGGGGTCTGGGCCCTGGGTTTGGGCTTAGGGGTCTGGGCCCAGGGGGTCTGGGCCCAGGGTCGGGGGTCTGGGCCCAGGGTCTGGGCCCTGGGCCAGGGTCTGGGCCCTGGGCCCTAGTGTCTGGGCCCTGGGTCTGGGCCTTGGGGTCTGGGCCCTGGGTTTGGGCTTAGGGCCTAGGGGGTCTGGGTCCTGGGTTTGGGCCTAGGGGTCTGGGCCCTGGGTTTGGGCCTAGGGGGTCTGGGCCCTGGATCTGGGTCTGGGCCCAGGGGTCTGGGCCTAGGGGGTCTGGGCCTAGGGGGTCTGGGCCCAGGGTCTGGGCCTTGGGTCCTGGGTTTGGGCCTAGGGGTCTGGGCCCTGGGCCCTAGTGTCTGGGCCCTGGGTCTGGGCCTTGGGGTCTGGGCCCTGGGTTTGGGCTTAGGGGTCTGGGCCCTGGGTTTGGGCCTAGGGGGTCTGGGCCCAGGGTCTGGGCCTTGGGTCCTGGGTTTGGGCCTAGGGGTCTGGGCCCTGGGTTTGGGCCTAGGGGGTCTGGGCCCTGGGCCCTAGTGTCTGGGCCCTGCGTCTGGGGTCTGGACCCTAGGGTCTGGGCCCTGGGTCTGTATTTGGGCTTTGGGGTCTGGGCCCAGGGTTTGGGCCTAGGGGTCTGGGGTCTGGGCCTAGGGGTCTGGGCCCTGGGTCTGGGCCCTGGGTCTGGGCCCTGGGTTTGGGCCTAGGGGTCTGGGCCCTGGGTCTTAGGGTCTGGGCCCTAGGGTCTGGGCCCTGGGTTTGGGCCTAGGGGGTCTGGGCCCTGGGTCTGGGCCTTAGGGTTTGGGCCTAGGGGGTCTGGGCCCAGGGTCTGGGCCTTGGGTCCTGGGTTTGGGCCTAGGGGTCTGGGCCCTGGGTCTGAGCCTAGGGGGTCTGGGTCCTGGGTTTGGGCCTAGGGGTCTGGGCCCTGGGTCTTAGGGTCTGGGCCCTGGCTCACCACTCGCTGTCTTCTATCTTCTTTTCTTCTGCTCTTCTTTTCTTCACCTTTTCTTTAATCTTCTTCTCTTCTTTTCTTCTGGTCTTCTTCCGGTCCCTCCAGCTCCGGCGCGCAGCTTCACTGAGTGGAGGGGCGGGGCCAAAGCAACGTGCTTGGGAGGCCCCTCACACGCTGCTTGGCCCCGCCCAGCCAGGAAGTGAAGCTGCCAGGAGCCGGAGGAGACACAGTGTCTCAGTCTCCTCCGGCTCCTGCAGCAGCAGCAGGGACACAGCTCCGGATTCGGACTCATCGAGTCCGATACCGGAGCTGTTAAAGGGCGACGCCGCTGCCGTCGGGGGCCCGGGATCCTCCCCCCAGGCCCCGGCGGCCCGGCCCCCACCGGGCCGGGCCCCTTACGGCAGTATTGGGCGTAATGCCCTGATGGCGGCCCTGAGAGTGGTGAGAGCTGTATATGTGTGTTGAGAGTGGTGAGAGCTGTCTGTGTGTGTTGAGAGTGGTGAGAGCTGTCTGTGTGTGTTGAGAGTGGTGAGAGCTGTATGTGTGTGTTGAGAGTGGTGAGAGCTGTCTGTGTGTGTTGAGAGTGGTGAGAGCTGTATGTGTGTGTTGAGAGCTGTATGTGTGTGTTGAGAGTGGTGAGAGCTGTATGTGTGTGTTGAGAGCTGTATGTGTGTGTTGAGAGTGGTGAGAGCTGTCTGTGTGTGTTGAGAGTGGTGAGAGCTGTCTGTGTGTGTTGAGAGCTGTATGTGTGTGTTGAGAGTGGTGAGAGCTGTCTGTGTGTGTTGAGAGTGGTGAGAGCTGTCTGTGTGTGTTGAGAGTGGTGAGAGCTGTATGTGTGTGTTGAGAGTGGTGAGAGCTGTCTGTGTGTGTTGAGAGTGGTGAGAGCTGTATGTGTGTGTTGAGAGCTGTATGTGTGTGTTGAGAGCTGTATGTGTGTGTTGAGAGTGGTGAGAGCTGTATGTGTGTGTGTTGAGAGCTGTATGTGTGTGTTGAGAGTGGTGAGAGCTGTATGTGTGTGTTGAGAGTGGTGAGAGCTGTATGTGTGTGTTGAGAGTGGTGAGAGCTGTCTGTGTGTGTTGAGAGTGGTGAGAGCTGTATGTGTGTGTTGAGAGTGGTGAGAGCTGTCTGTGTGTGTTGAGAGTGGTGAGAGCTGTATGTGTGTGTTGAGAGCTGTATGTGTGTGTTGAGAGCTGTATGTGTGTGTTGAGAGTGTGAGAGCTGTATGTGTGTGTGTTGAGAGCTGTATGTGTGTGTTGAGAGTGGTGAGAGCTGTATGTGTGTGTGTTGAGAGCTGTATGTGTGTGTTGAGAGTGGTGAGAGCTGTATGTGTGTGTGTTGATAGCTGTATGTGTGTGTTGAGAGTGGTGGGAGCTGTATGTGTGTGTTGAGAGCTGTATGTGTGTGTTGAGAGCTGTATGTGTGTGTTGAGAGTGGTGAGAGCTGTATGTGTGTGTGTTGAGAGCTGTATGTGTGTGTTGAGAGTGGTGGGAGCTGTATGTGTGTGTTGAGAGTGGTGAGAGCTGTATGTGTGTGTTGAGAGTGGTGAGAGCTGTCTGTGTGTGTTGAGAGTGGTGAGAGGCTGTCTGTGTGTGTTGAGAGTGGTGAGAGCTGTATGTGTGTGTTGAGAGTGGTGAGAGCTGTCTGTGTGTGTTGAGAGTGGTGAGAGCTGTATGTGTGTGTTGAGAGCTGTATGTGTGTGTTGAGAGCTGTATGTGTGTGTTGAGAGTGGTGAGAGCTGTATGTGTGTGTGTTGAGAGCTGTATGTGTGTGTTGAGAGTGGTGAGAGCTGTATGTGTGTGTGTTGAGAGCTGTATGTGTGTGTTGAGAGTGGTGAGAGCTGTATGTGTGTGTGTTGATAGCTGTATGTGTGTGTTGAGAGTGGTGGGAGCTGTATGTGTGTGTTGAGAGCTGTATGTGTGTGTTGAGAGTGGTGAGAGCTGTATGTGTGTGTGTTGAGAGCTGTATGTGTGTGTTGAGAGTGGTGGGAGCTGTATGTGTGTGTTGAGAGTGGTGGGAGCTGTATGTGTGTGTTGAGAGTGGTGAGAGCTGTACGTGCGGAGTGAGTAAAATATGAGTTGTATGTGTGTGTGTGGTGAGGGAGGTATGTGGTGATGCTATAAAGCCAGGTGTGATCCTGCCGCAAACATTTTCATGGCATTTACATTTAAAATTGTCCGTAACTCCAGCCAGATTACCAGCACATACAGCTCGACCAATGGGTAATCATGTGATCCGGTTTGCCAGGTCAATCAATAGGGGTGATCACTGAATAGGATTTAATGACACGGTCTACCACGGCGATATTTGGGTCATAATGACCTAATAACAGTAACAAAACACAAAGGACAGTACACACGGTGTCGGTGCCCCGGTACAGGCATGAATGTATATCTTCCGCACATTGTGATATATTGTTTTCGCATTAGAGTCGCTGACGTAATCACCGTTTAAAGCATCGACTTGTGACAGCGTGAAAGACACAGGAAGGTGCGTTCCTGGAAGGGAGATGTTAGGGTATAAATAGGGCTTCACATGGGACTGAATCCAGTAGTGAGCGCGCTATAAAGGGGGCGACATATGCCAGAGAGGTGCAGCCTTGTCACACGCCGTGCTATTTGAAGACGTGTTTATGGTTACGGGAATCGCTTTGTTTTTCTACTTTATCTGTATCGTTACTGGGAAGCGAAGCGATGGGGCCGGAATAGCAACGACGGAAAGCATCTCGCGATGCAAAGGTCAGCCCGACGGCTCCAGAAACGAGGGATTAGGAGGACTTCAAAATAATAACAACACAAAGATATAACGAAAAAAACAGAAAGTAAGAGGGAAAAAAAGCCCGTCGCCAACACCTTGCTTCGTCTGCGCGAAAGAGAACGAGTATAAGATTACCAGGCCTATTCACTAACAGGGTTATTCAAAGGGTGGAATTTCGACGCTCTTTCTTTCCCCGCACTTTGGCGAATCAAATTCCCCGACCCTGCAGTAAATTCAGCATTCACCGCAGGGTCCCCCGAAGTGCATGGGGAAATACGCCGAATGGAAAATAAAAAACGCCGAAAACATCAGATCCGATCCAATAAGCCACCGAAAACCTGCCGAACGCCTCTGGAAAAAGCCGACGATCCACCGAACACAGCGCCGACCAGCCAACGGAAAAAGCCTACGAGCTGACGAACGGGGTAAAAAAACCCCAAAAAACACTGCAACGTTTAAAAATTTAAACACCGTTTGCAAAAAAAAATACTGGACGAAAATGTCTATAAAGGTCGTACGGATAATAATAAAAAGGTCTGTTACAGAAAAAAAAGGTGCTGTTTACAAAAAATCTGAGAAAAAAAAATCCCAAGAAATCTGAAAAATGCCTAAAAAAAATAAGATAAAGAGACTTTTTGCTGCAAATTAAAAAAATAAATGGTTTATTAGATATTGTATAAAAACTGGAATATTTTTAACATTGAAACCTATGGGATTCGTCTGATTAAACCCGCCGAATGAAACCACCGAACAGCAGGACATTTCACTGACATTTCTCTGCTGTTCCGTGTCTCTGAATAGATTAACCATTGCTTCTCAATGGGGGATTTCACTGCTGCCGAAGATCACTGTAATTTGCTGGCAATTCGGCAATATTTGGCGAATTGCCAGGTTTTGAATAGCCGAATGGCCACAAAATTGCACCGTACGGGGAAATTCGTCATTCAGTGCAATTTCGTTCTCAGTAGTCAGGGTTATTCAGAGAGCGGTGAAAAGCAGGAGAATGACTGGAGAATGGAAAATTCTAGGTAAAAATAGCCGATTTGAGATGAATGGGAGAATTTTTCTGTTTTGGTTATTTTGACCTCGAATTTTCCATTCTCCAGTCATTCTCCTGCTTTTCACCGCTCTCTGAATAACCCTGAATAATCCCTTAAAGGGTGAAGTCAGGAGAATGACTGGAGAAGTGAAAATTCGAGCATGATTATTCAAAGAGCCGATCTGGCACCGAATTGTAACCGGACACTGAAATTCAGGGTACAGTTACCTTTCCTGGCCATTCGGCTATTCAGAGAGCAGGCAGTTCGCCAAATGCTGGCGAATTGCCTGCACATACGGTGCCTGTTCGGTGCCTGTTCGAGGGCAGTGAAATCCCCATAGAGAAGCAATGCTTCGGCTATTCAGAGAACAGAAACCAGCAGTGAAAAGTTGCCGAATTGCCCTGCCATTCGGTGGTTTCATTCGGCAGGTTTATTCAGGAGAATCCCATAGGCTTCAATGTTAAAAATATTCCCGTTTTAATTCAATATCTAATAAACCGTTCATTATAATATTCTGCAGTAAAAAGTCTCTTTATTTATAGATTTTTTAGGATATTTTAAGCATTTTTTGGGATTTTTTGTCAAAATTTCATTCCTTTTTTTTATTTAAATCGTGTTTTCACTTTTTTCTGTAACAGCCCTTTTTATTATCATTCATTGTATTTAATATGTAAATTTCAGACATTTTCGCTCAGTAGTTTTTTTGCAAACAACGTTTCACTTTTTAAACTTTCAAGCGTACTGCTTTGTGTTTTTTTTTTAATCTCGTTTGTCTGCGTGTCCTTTTTTTCCCGGCGGCTGCTCTGCGCTGTGATCGGCGGCTAGTCGGGTTTCTCCGGCGTGTTCGGCGTGGCTAATCCAGCTGTTTTCTGTGGGTTTCGATGAGTGTTCGATTAGTGTTCGACGGGTTTGCGGCGAGTTTTCCCTGCACTAAGGCGGTCGTGCGGTGCTTGCTGAATACACCGCAAGGTCGGCGAACTAGGATCGCCGAATTGCCCCGAAGTGCGGGGAACGAATCTCTTTGAATAACCCTGACAGTCTCAGTTTACGGATCCCAAGCGCTATAAATATGATTCCAGTAACGGTGGGTCCTGTAGGAGCGCAGATAGTAACGTGTCGGGCAGGAGGCTTATTGTAAGCCACGCGGCGTCCCAGAATGAATGGAGCTGCCAGTACGGGACATGTTGATGGGGAAAGCCTCACAGCTTCTCCGAGAAATCAGACACATTTACAAGTCTAGGAAGCTGTAAAAGATAAACAGGGGGAAAGCCGCCATATGCCTCCCTGACCGTGCAAGACCGTGATGCTCAGAGAACGCCTAAAACAGCATCCAAGCGCAGAAACGCGTGGACTGTAAACCAATAAAAGACGTTAACGAGGACAGGAACCCCGTGAACAGAACAACTATGCGCTGCAGAGATCTAAACACACAAATTCCAGCAGCAATATTTTGTTGGTTACCATGGCGATTGCCCCATTGAGCATCACCTTGTTAAGTTACCCGGGGCTGCGGAAATCAACGGTATAAAGACGCCCGTCTCACACAGGCTCCATCCGGTCTCATCCCATCATGCATTGCAGCAGGCCGGCATAAAGCTGGTGTCAGCGGTGGGATTATTATCCGTATTAAGAACCTGCACGTGGCATTTTCTGTTGCTTTCGGCGTATCTGTTCTGCTCCAGAAAGCTCCGTCGTCTTTCTATTATTTTTCCAAAGATTCAAGCAGAGTTTTGAATATGAAGAAATCCATCAAGATGCCACATGGTCTTCAAGCGGTGTATTATTAACCCTTTGTTGCCCTTGCTCTTTACTCCATTGATGTGGACTTTATGGGCCCTATTACATTCTTCGCGCACAATTTTGTACGTGCTCAATAAGGCATTAACGCGAGGGGAAAAACCCTTTGCGCTGAACGTCGTATTATGATGTTGGCGCACAAAATGCACGATAATGTCTAACGCGAGTGACCCTACGCGAACCCTTTGCGAGCGCAACTTAGTGCGCGCATCCTATACTTAACATTGTGAGCACAAATGCGTCTGTGCGCTGGTGCGCGCATGGTATTACAATCAGCGCAAAATTTAACGCACAGCGTTTGCGCATAATTTTAACGCCTTTGAAAAGCTGGTGGTAACGGCAAATTGTAACAACCTGACCGCACCAAACTGCCGATTCACAACGGAGAACGTCGATGCGCACGTTATTTTTACTAGATCCGTCAAATGACGGCCACTACCTTGTCTTCCGTCAGAACGTACGTCTGTTGTGCGCAGTCCGCACAAAATGCGTTCGTCTGACGGACTCACGTTCAAAATTACACTGCGCTCACTGATTTCTGCGCACAACGGTACTTTGCGCGCATTTGTGCGTGTCAGTTTTACGAGCGCAATTTCCCGACAGATGAAAAACGTGCGAGGAATGTAATTCCAGCGGTGATTTTCGTGCGTTAACGTTAACGCTACGCGCAAAAAAGCATGCGTTTAGCGGGCAGAATGTAACAGGCCCTATCAGTTTTCTGAAGAAATTAAGCACAATATATATATATACATACACACTGTATATGTGTATTTGTTTTTTCATTTGTCAATAAGAGTGTTCGGAACAAGAAGGAACAACATATACCATCACCCCCCCCTCCCCCCAGGAGAACCCAACGTTTATAAAAAAAAAAGTGATTTCACTGATGGGTTTTTCATGGAGAAATTTAATTTTTTTGATGTAGTTTTCGCTGAAATATCTTCAGTTACAAAAATGCACATAAACTGCGGGGCCTTCGATTCACCTACTGTGCCAGCATACCCCACGTGCAAAGGAATAGGATTAACCCCTTCACTACAAAGTTGTTATCTATAAAACCACTTCCAAGACCCAGTGGATTTATGCAAAACAACTGTCCATTGCAGGCAGTGTAAGAATTATTGTACGCGTCATAAAATACATTTTACAGACAGTAAGCTTATCTGACAGGCAGGAGGCCTCCATCTGGAAGGAGCTCACACAACAGAACGCCGTCAGGAAGGAGCTCACACAACAGAACGCCGTCAGGAAGGAGCTCACACAACAGAACGCCGTCAGGAAGGAGCTCACACAACAGAACGCCGTCAGGAAGGAGCTCACACAACAGAACGCCGTCAGGAAGGAGCTCACACAACAGAACGCCGTCAGGAAGGAGCTCACACAACAGAACGCCGTCAGGAAGGAGCTCACACAACAGAACACCGTCAGGAAGGAGCTCACACAACAGAACGCCGTCAGGAAGGAGCTCACACGACAGAACGCCCTCAGAAGGAGCTCACACAACAGAAATCTCTCAGAAGGAGCTCACACAACAGAAATCCCTCAGAAGGAGCTCACACGACAGAAAGCCCTCAGGAAGGAGCTCACACGACAGAAAGCCCTCAGGAAGGAGCTCACACGACAGAAAGCCCTCAGGAAGGAGCTCACACAACAGAAATCCCTCAGAAGGAGCTCACACGACAGAACGCCCTCAGGAAGGAGCTCACACAACAGAACGCCCTCAGGAAGGAGCTCACACAACAGAACGCCCTCAGGAAGGAGCTCACACGACAGAAAGCCCTCAGGAAGGAGCTCACACAACAGAACGCCGTCAGGAAGGAGCTCACACAACAGAAATCCCTCAGAAGGAGCTCACACGACAGAAAGCCCTCAGGAAGGAGCTCACACGACAGAAAGCCCTCAGGAAGGAGCTCACAGAACAGAACGCCCTCAGAAGGAGCTCACACAACAGAAATCCCTCAGAAGGAGCACACACGACAGAAAGCCCTCAGGAAGGAGCTCACACGACGGAAAGCCCTCAGGAAGGAGCTCACAGAACAGAACGCCCTCAGAAGGAGCTCATACAACAGAAATCCCTCAGAAGGAGCTCACACGACAGAAAGCCCTCAGGAAGGAGCTCACACGACGGAAAGCCCTCAGGAAGGAGCTCACACGACAGAAAGCCCTCAGGAAGGAGCTCACACGACGGAAAGCCCTCAGGAAGGAGCTCACACGACAGAAAGCCCTCAGGAAGGAGCTCACACGACGGAAAGCCCTCACACGACAGAAAGCCCTCAGGAAAGAACTCACATGGCAGAAAGCCCTCAGGAAGGAGCTCACACGGCGGAAAGCCCTCAGGAAGGAGCTCACACGGCGGAAAGCCCTCAGGAAGGAGCTCACGAGACAGAAAGCCCTCAGGAAAGCCCTCAAGAAGGAGCTCATATGACGGAAAACCCTCAGGAAGGAGCTCACGAGACGGAAAGCCCTCAGGAAAGAACTCACATGGCAGAAAGCCCTCAGCAAGGAGCTCGCACGGTGGAAAGCCCTCTGGAAGGTGCTCATACGAAGAAAAGCCCTCAAGAAGGAGCTAACATGACGGAAAGCCCTCAGGAAGGAGCTCACAAGACGGAAAGCCCTCAGGAAGGAGCTGACATGACGGAAAGTACTCAGGAAGGAGCTCACTCTCTGATGGTAAAATATATTCCTGCCTATAGTGAAAGATCCCCGAAAAGGGTAGCAGAGAACAAGCAACCCCAGTCTTTTATGATGGACTTGGTGGGACTGTATCTTTAAACCTTTGGCCAGCAATAAAAATCTATACCAGGCCCTAATAGCAAGGAATCCTCCTAATGACCTTAACGCAGCACTTCCAGGCTGAAACGTATCTCCCCACCTCTGGGATTTCACTCGATAGCTTCCAGAATAGACACATTAAACATTTATAGGACTTAAGTGAAATGGACGGATTTAGAACAAACTAAAATAGTCCGGATCTAAATAAAGGCCGATACAGGAGCCTGATGGCAAGCTCACAATCTCGGCATCCACGCCAGTAAACCTATTCCGGGAATAGGGAATTCTTACCACTAATGAGTGAGGAGGCCTATCATTTCTGGTCGGGAGGTGGGGGGGAGCCCTTGCGGTCTCCAGCCTTTGTGGGTATCATATGTAGAATTGCGTAACTTAATATATATTTATCCTCTTCCAGTAATGGATCTGTACGCATCGATCGGGGATCGCGCATGTATACACTGCAGATTTCATCTACCAAATTATCCCGTGACTCTCTGTATGCCGGTGACCTTGTTTTCTGCTTAATTCATAGAAAAACAGGCAAACACATAAACAGCGAGAGAGATATATCGGCGGAAATGCAGGCAGAGCAAGAGATCAAAAGATATGCAGACTGGCAGAGACAGAGACACAGAGACTCAGAGAGCGCGAGAAACAAAGCGGCAGAGGCCGAGCGTGGCCATGACAGAGCACAACAGAGACAGAGCAAGACGGAGAGACAGAGACACACACAAGAGCAAGAGACACAGACAGAGACATGGAGAGAGACACACGCACAAAATATATGTACATACATACATTCATACCAGGGGGTGCAACGGGGCAATTCCCCCCCCCAAGAAAATCGCCGCCGGCGTTCTTCTCTTCTCCCTACGAAGCGAGCGGCCGCTGGCATGCAGCTGGGCCGCTCGCCTGGAATGGGAACCACCTGACCAGCGTGCGATCTCGCGAGAACACGGCTGCGTGACTGGTCAGGTGGTTCCTGGCGAGCGGCCAAGCTGCATGCCAGCGGCCGCTCGCCTCATGGGGAGAAGAGAAGAACGCCGGCGAAGCCTGGGGCCTGGCAGCAGAGGAGGTGATAGATGGGGGAAACATATATCCATGTGAGCTGGGGGCAATATATCCATGTGAGCTGGGGGCAAATATACCCATGTGAGCTGGGGCAAATATACCCATGTGAGCTGGGGGCAATATATATATATATATATATATCCATGTGAGCTGGGGGACAATATATCCATGTGTGAGCTGGGGGGCAAATATACTCATGTGTGAGCTGGGGCAAATATACTCATGTGTGAGCTGGGGGCAAATACTCATGTGTGAGCTGGGGCAAATATACCCATGTGAGCTGGGGGAAATATACCCATGTGAGCTGGGGCAAATATACCCATGTGAGCTGGGGCAAATATATATATCCATGTGAGCTGGGGGCAATATATATATATCCATGTGAACTGGGGGCAATATATATATCCATGTGAACTGGGGGCAATATATATATCTATGTGAGCTGGGGCAAATATATCCGCCTTTCAATGCGAACCCAACACCAGCTCTTGGCCAAAACTGGTAGAATGCCCCCGAAACCTGTGTCTGGATCCATCCCTGATACATACACAAATATTGGGATACAGCAACCACTCGTCGGGACAATTAATTCTAGCCAAACAACACAGTCCTCTAGGGCAGTGGTCCCCAACCCTGGTCCTCAGGTCCCACTAGCAGGCCAGGTTTGCAGGATATGCGAAGAACAGCACAGGTGATATGATTTGATTGCTGCTCAGTGATTGCAGGATTCAGTCTGCATTTCCCCAAGGTGATCCTTAAAACCTGTCCTGTTAGTGGGCCCAAGGACCAGGGTTGGGAACCACTGTTGTGTATTGATTATGCTTATACTTCCTGTTTCCTGTTCTGACCTCTGACCTGGAGGCAGTTCTATGATCCAACATGATTCCTCACACAAGCAGCTTGCAGTGTCTTCATTTCTATACATGAAACAACCACTGCACTAGGATATAAACAGCCGCAGACTTGAAGTTATGCAAATGAGAGGTCTTTTTATTCCAGCATAAACAAACGCAGCACTCACTATCGCAGGTGATTTAAATAAAAATTAAAAAACACAAAATCCTAGCTCAATTAGAGCACTTACTAAACATACAGCGATCCTGACTATCCAGGTAACATAAACTAATAAACAAAAGAAAATCACAGCATTTCTTAGAAATGTTACTGCTCCCTGCCCTGCTCTGTGCCGTCTGATTAAACACTTCTGTCAGTGTCCAGGAGTCGCAGCCGGAGAAAGTACCTGTTGCTTAATTAATTAATTGGCAACAAGTGTGCGAGAGGATAGAGGCCATGCAGGATTCTGGGTCCTAAATACCTTCCCTCGATTACTCTCCCAGACATTCTGTAACCCAACCCAAGCACTCTGTCACAATATATACATATACACATATACGTTTATTATTGCAGAAGCCGTTTGCACATCCCAGCAATTCAGAGAACTGCTTCACAGAGCTCCTGTGCTACATGCCCCATATGCACCACGGAACTCTGGGAAGGACATGCAAATGACATCTGCAACTTCTCATTTTTTTGCATCCTGGGTCTGGTTTTACATAGAAGCCTCCAATCAATGCCGCGCCATACTAGATGGCTTTTTCTTTTGCAGAGATCAGGTTTATGCAACTGGTCACAACCACTCCTGGACAGCACTGTTTCGGGTTTATTGGACCCTCATCAGCAGGAGATAGACTGTGACTCATTGCTGTTTGATGCTTAACCCATAGGTATATATATATATATTTATATATATATATATATACTGTATATACACAGTATGTCTCTCATATATATATATTTATACCTAGACAGAAAACACTGTACATATAGATACAGAGGGACATACAGACAGATATAGACAGATACAGAGAGGGACATATTTGGGAGAGATTTCTCTAAATATGAAGATAATAATCACTTTCTATCCATTTATTGGAAGAATTGCCAGAACACATAGGCGTCCCTATGGCAGGGCAAGGGGGGCAATTGCCCCCCAGGTTATTCCTTGCCCACCCCATGTGCCCCCCCCACCAAAAATCAGCATCCAGGTTCCCACACATCTTCGGACCGCAATATCTCCATCCCTGTGCATCGTATATGGACGGCATGTGGCTCTAGATGGCATTGGAAAGGGCAGATTCTGGCCTTTCCAATGATGCCCAACATGACCATATTCAATATAAAATAAAAGTCAAAAACATTAAATAAATACGTGTTTGTAAACGTAAACATTTTCACAGGGTTGAAATGACTCAGGAGTGAAGTGGTTAATGTTCAGACTAGACATTACATTGTGTATTACATTCTCTTTTGCCTTGGTTTAGTTGTATATTAAGGGTTAATGGGTAGGCTTTATCCCTCACAGTATACATTTTATTTTTTCCTTGATTTATGGCATTGTGGGGTTAATGGACAGGCTACATGCCTCACAGTGTTTTCATGATTTCCTATGCTTAATAGCATTTTAGGGGTTATGATGGAAGTTAGAATCTAAAGGGTCTAATCATCTTCACATTTCGGGGAATCCATTTTGCCGAAAATATGTTGAATTCCCTATTTAGTGAATATTCACTGTAATTTGCTAAAAGTGGAGTCGCTGAAGCAGCTATCAGACATTCAGCGAAAACTGCCGAATTGCAGCAAATAAAATCTTGAATTTAAGTATTAGGTTAGTACACTGAAAAGGTATCATTGCATCACATTACTCTGGGATTTTGGAACCTTATTTATATATACAGTGGCAAGAAAAAGTATGTGAACCCTTTGGGATTACGTGGAGTTTTGCATGAATTGGTCATAAAATGTGCTCTGATCTTCATCTAAGTCACAACAATTTGAAAAACACAGACTGCTTAAAATAATACAACACGAACATTATATGTTTTTATGTGTTTATTGAACATAACATGTAAACATTCACAGTGTAGGGTGGAAAAAGTATGTGAACCTTTGGACTTAATAACTGGTTGACCCTCCTTTGGCAGCAATAACCTCAACCAAACGTTTCCTGTAGTTACAGATCAGACCTGCACAACGATCTGGAGTAATTTTGGACCACTCCTCTTCACAAAACTGTTTCAGTGTAGCAATATTCTTGGGATGTCTGGTGTGAATCGCTCTCTTAAGGTCATGCCACAGCATTTCAATCGGGTTGAGGTCGGGACTCTGACTGGGCCACTCCAGAAGGTGTATTTTGTTTTGTTGAAGCCATTCTTTTATTGAATTACTTGTATGCTTTGGTTCATTGTCCTGTTGCATCACCCATCCTCAGCTTCAGTTGGCAGACAGATGGTCTTACGTTTTCCTGCAAAATGTCTTGATAAACTCTGGAATCTATTTTTCCATCAATGACAACAATCCGTCCAAGCCCTGAGGCAGCAATGCAGCCCCAAACCATGATGCTCCCTCTGCCATGTTTTACAGTGGGGATGAGGTTTTGATGTTTGTGTGCTGTGCATTTTTTTCTCCACACATAGTGTTGTGAGTTTTTTCCAAAGAACTCAATTTTGGTTTCATCTGTCCACAGAATATTTTGCCAGTAGTGCTGTGGAACATCCAGGTGCTCTTTTACAAACTTCAAACGTGCTGTAATATTCTTTTTGGAAAGCAATGGCTTCCTCCGTGGTGTCCTCCCATGTACTCCATTCTTGTTTAATATTTTCCTTATTGTGGATGTGTCAACAAAAATGTTAGCATGTGCCAGAGATTTCTGTAAGTCTTTAGCTGACACTCTAGGATTCTTCTTTACCTCATTAAGCATTCTGCGCTGTGCTCTTGCAGTCATCTTTACAGGATGACCACGCCTAGGGAGAGTAGCAACAGTGCTGAACTTTCTCCATTTGTAGACAGTCTGTCTTACCATGGACACATGAACATCAAGGCTTTTGGAGATACTTTTGTAACCCTTTCCAGCTTCATGCAAGTCAACAATTCTTGATTGTAGGTCTTCTGAGAGCTCTTTTCTGCGAGGCATGGTTCACATCAGGCAGTGCTTTCTGAAACCAGTAAACCCAAAACTGGTGTGTGTTTTTAAAGGGCAGGACAGCTTTCAGCAACACATCCAATAATATCACACTGATTGGACTCAAGGTTGGCTCATTCCTGGCTCCAATTAGCTCTTGGAGAAGTCATTAGGCTAGGGGGTTCACATACTTTTTCCACCCTGCACTTTGAATGTTTACATGTTCTGTTCAATAAACACATGAAAACATATAATGTTTGTGTTGTATTATTTTAAGCAGACTGTGTTTTTCAAATTGTTGTGACTTAGATGAAGATCAGAGCACATTTTATGACCAATACATGCAAAACTCCACGTAATCCCAAAGGGTTCACATACTTTTTCTTGCCACTGTATATATACCTATTTAGGGCCCTATCAGCTGGTATGAGCTAACCCTAGCGTCGGCATGGTTTTGCGTTACCGCCAGGTTAATTCAGTCTAGTGCCTGACCAACAGATCATTTGCCTCTCGCTACAAATGGGAAAAGTCACTATTAGCAGTTTGTACCGCGAGGCGCGAGCATACTGTACTTTCCGCGTCCTTTACTTAACACGGGGAGGGCTAGAGATCTCTAGCGATTTTGTAACCAACAGATCACTTGGTGCCAGCGCTAATTCTTTTGGGAGCGCTAATTGCAACATTTTACCTACTGCTCAACCATGGTGCTAACTCCAAAAACCCAGAAAAAACAGGTCCTCGCCCAAAATTAACAGGCAATGTAAAGGAATGCAGCGCAGGTGTTCTCTTGGCCCCATATACACCATAGTAATGGATCTGGCCAGCAATGTAGCTGCTGCTGCAGTCGGCTCTATTATAAATGTATCCTTTATCCACATATATCCTAATTCTAATATATTGCCTAATTCTAAACATTTTATGCTGGTGGTTATTCATAGCATGTAAGCGGTTGATTATTAGGGTTAGGATCATGTTTAAAGGGACACATGGATACGTCTTGCCCTGAAACATGTATTATTTATATGCTGCAGCAGGGAGGTTATTGTGGCTCACCTGGCCTTCCTTTTGGATCTATTAAATGCAGTGTAATGATTCTACATGCTGTTGGGTGGCGTTTATCATGCAATGCCCATCAGCCTTTATTAATATATGTATGCATCGAAACATGGATGATGCGGCCACCATGGAGGATTTTAATAATGCAGTGGTGTGAGGTTATTCACTGGATGTGTTCATATTAAAGCTTGTGAGGGCGGGGGATAGGTATGGCCCGGCACTCTGCACTGGAAAAAAACTGTTCTATCCTGTACTACACAACCGCAGTAGCGCTGGGTCTCAGCCCGGGTCTTAGCGATTTCCTAGCGTGCGCCAAACGACCTTGTACACGGACTACTATGGACAAAGTGATCTGTTAGTAGGTCGTCAGGCACTAAGTTTTAGCAACCCGCACCAATTTTTTTCCTTTAGTGATGGCGTTTTAGCGCACACCAGGTGATAGTTTTCTCAGTGGTATGATTTAGTGGGGAAAATTATTAGTGCTCCCCCAGTTTTGACTACGGTATCCTATGTGCCCCCCTAAATATTGTTCCTAGAGTCGCCGCTGCCGGAACATAATCGATGAAGTGATGTAAGTTAATGAGTAACGACTTTAAGATTAAAGACCAAATTAAAACAAATAAAAGGTCTTTAATCTGCAGTGATTTTATGATTTTATCTTTGTGCACCGCGCGTGACAGGCCCTCATCAACAGCCAGGAGGTTTATGAACACAGATCGCATCGTTCATTAACCAGAAAACGCAATGTTTCAGTTTGTTTTCCACTTCAGAAGATCCACCACTCCCCCCTTTCCAAAAGATGTCCTGGTTACGGCGTGCCCTTTGGACAGAGCGAGGGGATGGCATGATCTGCGATGCGGAGCACGTGCTGGGGTGCATTTTCCATGGAGGTCGGCTCTGTACAAGTCACCATGGGTTAGAAATTGTGGGATATATATAGCAGGAGTCACTACTAGCATATTGCGCGTCTATAAAGGGAACGCTGCCCTAATCCTATGGCCAACGGTCACAGGGGGGTTTGTAAGTCAATGAGCCCGAAATAGAAATCTATATCTAAAAAATCACAACGCGTGGTTATAAATAGCAAGTACTTAGCCGCCGAGCCGTCAGATGCCCCCTGGAAACATTTTTTGTTCTATTTAGGCACAAAGGGACGGAAAGCTTTGTCGTCTCAGCTAAAGCGCTTTGGCGCGGCAGATCGTTTTTCGTTCTATTTATGCAACTTAAAATAATAATAATACTAATTCCGTACATTATCGATACATTTATATCAATCTCACATCTTCGCACATTTTGAGTGACCATAGAGGGACAGTTACATTTTGGTGAATGGCGTTGTGGGCGGGGCCAGAGACTTGGATAATGTCAGACAGTTAAGATGACATCATGAGCTAGGTGGAGGATCATTGATGTCAAAATGTCATTTAGAAGAAGAGCAAATTGTCTTATAATATTCACAGCCAGCGATTTCTAGCACATTTATTAAAAAGTTTACCTAACCCATTGCTGCGAGGTTTATTGCTTTGCAGCTCTGTTACACACCCGCACAGCTCGGATATATGAAGGAACCCCTAAAAAGACACCCACACACCCTGAATATATGGAGGAGCCCCTAAAAAGACACCCGCACACCCTGAATATATGGAGGAGCCTCTAAAAAGACACCCGCACACCTTGAATATATGGAGGAGCCTCTAAAAAGACACCCGCACACCCTGAATATATGGAGGAACCCCTAAAAAGACACCCGCACACCCTGAATATATGGAGGAGCCCCTAAAAAGATACCTGCACGCCCTGAATATATGGAGGAACCCCTAAAAAGACAACTGCACACCTAAAAAGATACATGAACACCAGGGCCCAGAATGTATATACCCGCAGAGCCCAGAATGTATGTACCAGCAGAGCCCAGAATGTATATACCAGCAGAGCCCAGAATGTATATACCAGCAGAGCCCAGAATATGTATACCAGCAAAGCCCATAATATATATACCAGCAGAGCCCAGAATATGTATACCAGCAGAGCCCAGAATGTATATACCAGCAGCAGAGCCCAGAATGTATATACCAGCAGCAGAGCCCAGAATGTATATACCAGCAGAGCCCAGAATATATACCAGCAGAGCCCAGAATATGTATACCAGCAGCAGAGCCCAGAATGTATATACCAGCAGCAGAGTCCAGAATGTATATACCAGCAGAACCCAGAATATATATATACCAGCAGAGCCCAGAATATGTATACCAACAGAGCCCAGAATGTTTATACCAGCAGCAGAGCCCAGAATGTATATACCAGCAGCAGAGCCAGAATGTATATACCAGCAGCAGAGCCCAGAATGTATATACCAGCAGAGCCCAGAATATATACCAGCAGAGCCCAGAATATGTATACCAGCAGCAGAGCCCAGAATGTATATACCAGCAGCAGAGTCCAGAATGTATATACCAGCAGAACCCAGAATATATATATACCAGCAGAGCCCAGAATATGTATACCAACAGAGCCCAGAATGTTTATACCAGCAGCAGAGCCCAGAATGTATATACCAGCAGCAGAGCCCAGAATTGTGTATACCAGCAGCAGAGCCCAGAATTGTGTATACCAGCAGCAGAGCCCAGAATCGTGCTCCCTCAGGTTTTTATTTAACGAACCGTCGTGTAAACATTTTCCTTAGTTGTGTATTTTACATTCGCAGTTGGATGCTCAGGAACCCGTCACGCAGATCTTCTCAGTCACTCACCTTTTTCTAGGGAATGACATTTTGTGCTCCACGTGTTGAGGCAGGATTCCTTCGATGTTGAGGCAGGATTCCTTCGACAGCATCATTTTGCAGCACCAGCCCCCATAATGCCAGGGCCCCCGAACACACTCTGAGGATAGCCTCTAAGGTCCCTGCCATCTCCCCTCTCTGCTATCTGGGCGGCATAGGAGGGGGATCTGACAGCCAGGTCAGGTCAGCAGGTTGAAACCGGCACCCAGCACTCAGCAGGAAGAAATCCTCAGAGCGCCAGCATGTTCCCTCGTGTGGCTGCCGGGCTGTGAACCGCTCTCACGTGATCTTGCGACCTCGCGAGATCTCGGCTATTGGCCGCATCACAGCCTTCACAGGAAGCACGAGTGACCATGCCAGCTCAGAGGATACATTTCTCTGCTGGCCCACAGCGGGAACCTGCGTTCCCGCTGCGTTTCCTCTGTGGGAGAAGTGCGGTTACGCCGTTCCCGCGTGTTCCCGCAGGACTCGAGCCCTGATTAACACCCTGAATATATGGATTTAAGCATCAAAAGCAACCAGTTACAGTCTATCTCCTGCTGATGAGGGCATAATAAGCCTGAAACAGCTGTACGGGAGTGACTGTGACTGGCTGCACAACCTGACCTTTGCTAATAAAAAAGCCATCTACAGGGTTATCCAAAGAGATCCGAATTGCTTGAGAAAGGTAACCGAACGCTGAAAATCAGTGTTCGGTTACCTTTCCTGACCATTCGGCTATCCAGAGAGCAGGCAATTCGCCAAATCCTGGCGAATTGCCTGCACATACGGTGCCTGTTCGGTTCCTGTTCGAGGGCAGTGAAATCCCCATGAAAAAGCACTGCTTCGGCTATTCAGAGAACACAAACCAGCAGTGAAAGGTTCCCCTAATGCCCTGCCATTCGGTGGTTTAATTCGGCAAATTTATTCAGGAGAATCCATAGGCTTCAATGTTAAAAATATTCCCGTTTTAATTCAATATCTAATAAAACCGTTCATTATAAAATTCTGCAGCAAAAAGTCTCTTTATTTATAGATTTTTTAGGATACTTTAAGCATTTTCTGATTTTTTTTTTTTTTTTCAGTTTGCTTATTTTTTTTGTAACAGCCCTCTTTATTATCATTCCCTGGACCTCCTGTGAAAATTTCAGACATTTTCGCTCAGTAGTTTCTTTGCAAACAGCGTTTCTTTTTCCAGATTCATACAAATGGTTTTTCTAATTTATTCACTGCCTCCTCTACGTCACAGCTGCTTCGGCTCTGTGTGATTCGGCTCATGTTCGGCTCCTGTTCGGCTCCTGTTCGGCTCCTGTTCGGCTTTTTCGAAGGTTAATCCAGATGTTTTTGCTTGTTTTCAGCGTGCATTCGGTTAGGTTTCGGTTGGTTTGCGGCAGCTTTTCCCTGCAATTCGGGGACCTTGTGGTGTTTGCTGAATACACCGCAGGGTCACCGAAATGCAATCGGCAAAAGGAACCGAATTGAAGAGAACGAAAAGTCACCGAACGTGCGGTGACTTTTCGAATCTCTTTGGATAACCCTGCTAGTATGGCATCATGCATGGCACTGGCAAGGAGGGTTCGGTGTTATTGCACAAAAAGTGAGAAGTTGTGGAATTAATTTGCATATCCTATCCAGAATTCTTTGCTGCATATGGGGAATGCAGCACATGAGCTCTGTAAGCAGTTCTCTAAATTGCTGGGATGTGTAAATGACTTCTGCAACTATAAACTTTATAATATGGACAGTAACACATAGACTTGCTGGCAAATAAAAAAAGTAAACATAAATATTCCAAGCTTCGTAGAGCATCAATCATAGTTCAGATGAGTTTGGGAGGTTTCCGTCCATCAGCTAAAGACCTATAGACTGAAAAATAACAGATAGCCTGTCACGAGAGACGTGAAGGAGACCTATTGCCAATTTACCTGCATCAGGAGAAAAAATGCTGAACAAGACAGAGAGGAGGGTATTAAAGACCCTCTCTGATACATTTTCATGGAATGAAGCTGTGACCAGGCCTGCTGTGAAACTGCTAATCCATCCAACATCATCCAGTCACATTTTTTTCATCCTGATCACATTTTACTGATTTGCTTTGCTTTTTTCTTCAAATCTCGCTTCCTGCCTAAGGCTAAGGCCGGGGTCAGACAAGCGTTTTTGAGAGTAGAAGGAACGTCCAGGAAAATGGGCAGCTCTGGTTGCCCGCTCATGAGGCAGCTGGCCGTCCTACTGTGGATGCGTGGAATGACACGTGATGACAATGAAGCGCCTGTATCACGTTCGTGCCTCCCATGTAGCGAATACTGCCCTTCCCACCCCATCTAGAATGGGCACAAGTTGGGAGGACTGATATTGGCTGATACGATGAATGACTAACCACCTAGAGAAGGCCTTTAATAAAATAAAATACAGTGTATTCTTTAATAAACACACTTAACCTGGTTCCCATTTCTCCCCTTATAAAAGTCACTTGGCAGAATACATCGCTCCTGGCAGAATGCACCTCTTTTTATTTCTCTGTACACAGACCTCTAACCCACGTCTGCTTTTCTATCCAGTGACTAGTCAGTTCCATGAGACCCCGAGAAGCTTTCTTGTTAAAACATTTGGAAAGAATAATCTGCCAGAATCCCCGTGGAGCACTTCATAAACCTCATGGGAATTAAGGAAAGCCCTCCAGGGATCACGCGTCAAGGATCCAGAACTCAGCGGGACGATGCCGGAACAGAGACTTTAATCCCGGGGATGGAGAGGCCGCGCAAGGTGTGCCAAAAGGGAGACTCTTTAACGTCTCAGATGCCAAGAGAGGGACACGTGTGTTGTTTTAGGGAATATTGCTGGAGACAGGACCAGAAACAAGGACATTCCCAGGATTTTAAGAGAACATCACAAAATACTGGAGCCATTTGTGTCCATAAAAATGGCATTTATGACAATAGCAACGGATCTTATTTACAGCAAGCGATTTCTAACATTTAATATAGATTACAGACTCATTGCTGGTAGGTTTATTGCTTTGCAGCTCTGTCATACACTCTCACACCCTGAATATTTGGAGGAGCCCCTAAAATAAGACCTGCACACCCTGAATATATGGAGGAGCCCCTAAAATGACACCCACACACCCTGAATATATGGAGGAGCCCCTAAAAGGACACCCGCACACCCTGAATATATTGAGGAGCCCTGAAAAGACACCCGCACACCCTGAATATATGGAGGAGCCCCTAAAAAGACACCTGCACACCCTGAATATATGGAGGAACCCCTAAAAATAAACCCACACACCCTGAATATATTGAGGAGCCCTTAAAAAGACACCCACACACCCTGAATATATGGAGGAACCCCTAAAAATAAACCCACACACCCTGAATATATTGAGGAGCCCTTAAAAAGACACCCACACACCCTGAATATATGGAGGAACCCCTAAAAATAAACCCACACACCCTGAATATATTGAGGAGCCCTTAAAAACACACCCGCACACCCTGAATATATGGAGGAGCCCCTAAAAATAAACCCACACACCCTGAATATATTGAGGAGCCCTTAAAAAGACACCCGCACACCCTGAAGTTATGAAGGAACCCCTATAAATACACACACACACCCCGAATATATGGAGGAGCCTTAAAAGACACCCGCACACCCTGAATATAGGAAGGAACCCATAAAAAGACACCCACACACCCTGAATATATGGAGGAGCCCCTAAAAGACACCCGCACACCCTGAATATATGGAGGAGTCCCTAAAAGGACACCCACACACCCTGAATCTATGGAGGAGCCCCTAAAAAGTACACCCGCACAGGGTATACTGTTAACTACAACCTATGGTTTCGCAGTTGACATGGCGCGAGGGATCCTGAGACATCGATACGTGTTGCCAATATCGGATTCCCTCCATGCTTGGCTACTCACACAGCCCGGAGCCGGCGTGTCCTGTGTAAATACAATGCTGGATTATCCATAATACAGTAGTTGGACAAACTATCTGCAGAAGCGAGGGGGGCTTCTCTCGCGCGCTATGAAAGATAGATGAGTCCTTGCGGGTTGAATATGATCCTGAGCCATTGCCAAGTTTCCGCAGAATGTGAGCGATAAGGTATTGGGTATCTCGGCAGCTTTAGCAGATATAAGCCGGGGTGTGGGAACCGAACGTGTAACACCAGCGAGGACGGGAATAGAAGCGGCCGCCGTGTTTAATACAGATAGCGAAACGCAGGCTACTTCACGCCTGCTATAATTACGCTTCCCATTCGAAACCTACTTGTTAAAACAGATGTACGAGGTCCTATATTTGGACGCACACACCGAAAACACGTCTGATAGTAAGTGAAGCTCCAAGGTTACCCAAACAAACAGAGGCAATCAGCGCCGCGCGGGACACGGGCCAGGATTTAAGGAAGCGCGACCGCCTGACCGGCCAGGAGCGGGCACAGTGTATCCATGCTATTTGGAGAACGCACAGGATCGAAATGAACTCCCATTCAATGACAGATCCTCAGTTTGTGCCCTCTAATCCCCACTCATGGATCGTCATGGAATGGTCCAATGGCCCCTGAATCTATTCCATCAACTATCAACAGCATTGGGATTCTCTGTCAATCTGTGATAAGACTCACCAAATAAAGAGTTTTTTGGTTTTTACCTCTTAAAGAGTGTATCTGAGTCTCTTGTGTTGACAGCTGAGCTTTAAGTCTTCCTCTATCCCTCTGTCAGCTGATCTCAATCTTCCTCTCCCTCATTGAAGCACACTTGTGCGATCCCGTCCAGACTGAATATGTATTCGGCTGACTATATCGGCCATTCGGAGCCTTCAGAATTACCAGGCTGCAAAACCACATCGCTTCAGTAAAAGGTTTTATAAAATGATCCCATTATAAATCGGATAAATTTTGATTCATTTTGATGATAATTTTTTTTTTTTTACTCACTACGCAATGCAAAATCCATAACCCTAACTCGAGAATAATAACCCTGACCGTAAAACAGGCATAAACAATAACCCTAACCCTAAAACAAGCATAAATATTAACCCTAATGCTAAAACAAGCATAAATATTAACCCTAACGCTAAAACAAGCATATATAGTAACCCTAACCCTAAAACAAGCATATATAGTAACCCTATCCCTAAAACAAGCATATATAGTAACCCTAATCCTAAAAAAAGCATAAACAATAACCCTAAAACAAGCATAAACAATAACCCTAAAACAAGCATAAATATTAACCCTAACCCTAAAACAAGCATAAATATTAACCCTAATGCTAAAACAAGCATAAATATTAATCCTAATGCTAAAACAAGCATAAATATTAACCCTAACGCTAAAACAAGCCTATATAGTAACCCTAACCCTAAAACAAGCATATATAGTAACCCTATCCCTAAAACAAGCATATATAGTAACCCTAATCCTAAAAAAAGCATAAACAATAACCCTAAAAAAGCATAAACAATAACCCTAAAACAAGCATAAATATTAACCCTAACGCTAAAACAAGCATATATAGTAACCCTAAAACAAGCATAAAAAATAACCCTACAACAAGCATAAATAGTAACCTCCCTAACCCTAAAAAAGCGGAAACAATAACCCTAAAACAAGCATATATAGTAACCCTAACATTAAAAGTAACCCTAACGCTAAAACAAGCATAAACAATAACCCTAACCCTAAACCAAGTATATGTTGTAACCTTAATACTAAAAGTAACCCTAGCCCTAAAACAAGCATAAACAATAACCCTAAAACAAGCATAAACATTAACCCTAACGCTAAAACAAGCATATATAGTAGCCCTAACCCTAAAAAAGCATAAACATTAACCCCAATCCTAAAACAAGCATAAAGAATAACAATAAAACAAGCATGTATAGTAACCCTAACCCTAAAAAGCATAAACAATAACCCTAACCCTAAACAAGCATATATAGTAACCTTATATTAGTATATGTTGTAACCTTAACACTAAAAGTAACCCTAGCCCTAAAACAAGCATATATAGTAACTTTAACACTAAAAGTAACCCTACCCCTTAAACAAGCATAAACAATAACCCTAACCCTAAACAAGCATATATAGTAACCTTAACACTAAAAGTAACCCTAACCCTAAAACAGGCATAAAAAATAACCCTAACCCTAAAACAAGCATATTTAGTAACCTTAACACTAAAAGTAACCCTAACCGTACACCTAATCCTAACCATAATACAACCATAAACAGTAGCCTTAACCCTAACCCAAACCTGACCCTACAAGTAACCCTAACTAAACAATTAATACAAGTAATCCCAATCATAAAACAAGCAAAAATGGGAACACTAACCTTAAACGTAACCCTAACCCTAAAACTAACCCTAACTAAATTATGGCATGAGTAATAAAGGGGGGTATACAGGGCAGTTTGGTGGCATAGAAGAAGTAAATAGGAAGGTAGGGGTAAAAGGGTAATACAGGAAGAAAAATACACACAATTTTCCAAAACAATATCGGATCTGTCCAATGTTTTTGGTCTAATCTGAAATGAAAATTTATGTGTATATAAATATTTGGATTCTGAAATTTGCTGCCCTGCAGGTGTCTGGGAAGCACAAACTAATGAGTCCCTAAACTACGATAAAGATAAAGAAGACGAAAGACACTTTACTGCTGTTCTTAACGTTGGGTTTGGTTACGGAAACGGCCCCAATAGCTCATGACATCATCCAAAGCATCTGGTAATAGCCTTGTCACTGGCTCTGTCTCCAGCGACATTCCCTATAATGTATGTGTTCCACTTTGGCCATTAGCACTGTTCCATAGGTGTGCGCAGGCAGTGGCGTAGCGTGGGGGGGCAGGGGGGCCGTGGCCCCGGGCGCAGTTTTGTTAGGGGCGCATAATTTCTTTTGAAATTATGCGCCCCTAAAACTTGTGGCCCGACTGACCCGCCGGGCCCTCGGGCGCCGCCCAAGGGCCCGCGGATTGAGGGGACCCAGATGCCGGGCAGCGGGAGTGCCTGCCCGGTCCTAAACAGTGAGTCCGTCCTGTTGAAGGGGAGGCGGCTGCGTGCAGGCGCAGGTCACGTGGTCCGTCTAATCAGGTGGTACTGAGTCTCTGTACCACCTGACTGGCCGGACGGCGTGACCTGCGCACGCACGCAGCCGCCTCCCCTTCAACAGGACGGACTTGCACGCTGTTCAGGACCGGGGCGGGCAGGCACTCCCGCTGCCCGGGAGCTGGGGCAATATCCAGGTGAGAGCTGGGGCATATCCATGAGCTGGGGCAAATCCATGAGCTGGGGCAAATCCATGTGCTGGGGGGCAAATCCATGTGCTGGGGCAAATCCATGAGCTGGGGCATATCCATGTGCTGGGGCAAATCCATGTGCTGGGGGGCAAATCCATGTGCTGGGGGGCAAATCCATGTGCTGGGGCAAATCCATGTGCTGTGGCAAATCCATGAGCTGGGGCAAATCCATGTGCTGGGGCAAATCCATGAGCTGGGGCATATCCATGTGCTGGGGCAAATCCATGAGCTGGGGCAAATCCATGAGCTGGGGCAAATCCATGTGCTGGGGCAAATCCATGAGGTGCTGGGGCAAATCCATGAGGTGTTGGGGCAAATCCGTGTGCTGGGGCAAATGTGTGAGCTGGGGAAAATCCATGAGCTGGGGCAAATCCATGAGCTGGGGCAAATCCATGTGTGAGCTGGGGCAAATCCATGTGTGAGCTGGGGCAAATCCATGTGTGAGCTGGGGCAAATCCATGTGTGAGCTGGGGCATATTCATGTGTGAGCTGGGGCAAATCCATGTGTGAGCTGGGGCAAATCCATGTGTGAGCTGGGGCAATATTCATGTTTGAGCTGGCTGGGGCAAATCCATGTGTGAGCTGGGGCAATATCGATAACTTGTCCACAGGTTGGGGGGGGCGCACAATTCTTGGCTAGCCCCAGGCGCTGACAACCCACGCTACGCCACTGTGCGCAGGGGTTGTACCTAGTGCGCCCAGGCACACCCTAAAGTTGGGAGAAGAGGTCCTCTTTCACTTCTCACATTGACATTCTAGCAGGGTTATTCAAAGAGATCCGAATGGCTGGCGAAAGGTAACCGAACGCTGAAAATCAGCGTTCGGTTACCTTTCCTGGCCATTCGGCTATCCAGAGAGCAGGCAGTTCGCCAAAGGTTGGCGAATTGCCTGCACATACGGTGCCTGTTCGAGGGCAGTGAAATCCCCATAGCTTCGTCTATTCAGAGTACAAAAACCAGCAGTGAAAGGTTCCCGAATTGCCCTGCCATTCGGTGGCTTCATTCGACAGGTTTATTCAGGCGAATCCCATAGGCTTCAATGTTAAAAATATTCCCGTTTTAATTAAATATCTAATAAACTGTTTATTATAATATTCTGCAGTATAGAGTCTCTTTATTTATAGATTTTTTGGGATATTTTAAGCATTTTCCGGGATTTTTTTGCCAAAAAACTTTTGCCGACTTTTTTTAAAAGAAATTTTTAAATGGTTTTTACTTTTTTCTGTAACAGCCCTTTTTATTATCATTCATTGGATCTTACATGTAAATTTCAGCCATTTTCGCTCAGTAGTTTCTTTGCAAACAGCGTTTCACTTTTCAAACATTCAAGCAAACGGTTTTTTTTTCTCACTCCATTCGTCTGTGGTGTCAGGTTTTTCCCGTTGGCTGCGCGTGATCGGCTCCTGCTTGCGTTTCTCCGGTGTCTTCGGCAGGGTTAATCCAGATGTTCTTGCGGGTTTCAGTGTGCGTTCGCCTTCGTTTTGCTTTGAGTTTTCGGCGGTTTTTCGGTGACTTTTCCCTGCATTACGGTGGCCCTGTGGTGCTTGCCGAATACACCGCAGGGTCGCCGAAATGGGATCGCTAAATCGTACCGGATTAAAGAAAACGTAAAGTCACTGAGCGTGCTGTGACTTTTCGATTCTCTTTGAATAACCCTGTATCTGCCTACTACACCTTGGTCGCCATTTTATATAGAAAAAAAACAGAACTCATAGCTTTTCAAACATGTTCAACACATTGACTACTTGCGGTTCAACACCGAACGTGCGGTGACTTTTCGATTCTCTTTGAATAACCCTGATAGTGTCCCTTAACTGGTTTATGATGAACGACATAAAAACTGATTGTATCTCTGATTACAGGCTTGTTATTTCCAATGAAAAATGTGCATTTTGTGCAAAATCTTCTAAATATAAGTTTTCAATTAATAAATGTTCCATGGGAGCGCACCATAATGTAACGGGCTGCGTGCGCCAGTGCACTATTGGTAGATCTGGCTTTGGATGCTAGGGATGTGCGCTTCGGGTTTCAGAATCTCGGAATTTTCACGAAATTTCCCGATTCGTGTTTTTGGATGCGGCCGATTTTCCGAAAATTTTTAGATCCGAAAATGGCAAATCCGAAAAGTTTTCCGAGCCGAAACGAAATATTTTCAGAATTTTCGAATGGACTTGAAATGTGTCAAATCGAAATTTATTGCTTTGAAACGAGGAGAACAGACGTTCCAAAAAAACGAAAATTTCCGAAACCACGAAAAGTCGATACAAAAAACGAGCAAAGTGACACGAAAATCCGAAAAATGGTCGATATTCCGAAAACATCTACATTTCCGAAAAACGAAAATTTCCGAAATCACGAAAAGTCGATACAAAAAACGAGCAAAGTGACACGAAAATACGAAAAATGGTCGATATTCCGAAAAAAAAATGTACACGAAAAACGAGTCGAGCCGAACCGAATCTAAACAGAAATCGGTCGAAACGAGCCGAATCGAAAAGTTTGAAAATCCGAAAAATCGAATCGAACCGAAAAAAAATCGGTGCACAAGCCTATTGGATGCCTCCGTCCGGGATAATACATTGATTTACGGGGGTTTTAGCAGCATTCCTTTTAGAATGTTTTGTTTTGTTTTATGCTGGCATATAATGACCGCACTGTGTGTTACTGCCTGCGATGACCAATAAACACCTTTAAAACCTGCATTATTCTGGGATTGTAGCAGTGTTTGGCTGGCGCCGGGTTCCATGGCATGTGACGCTCGGTTTGTACACACTATAAAACTGGAAAGGAAAGAATTCTGCGTAGCGTTTCATTTTAACACTCGGCGTTCTGCCGTCCACCTGATAAATGGCCTGGGTTTAGGTTAGGGAAGAGGTAAGCTTTTTTTTAATTTCCATTTGTTTGAAGTCAGCTTAATACTTTTTCCATTTACACCTATTTGGCATTGATTTATGTAAAGCGAAAAACAACTTCAGACGGTAAATCAAAAACCAGATGAGCTGTCAGTGCGATATCAATCTGCTGCTTCCAACCAGCTTTAACCCTCTCACGGCCAAGTCGTTTTCCATAAAGCCCTTCCAGGACCCAGTGGAATTATGGAGAACAATCCCCTACTAGAAAACTGATGAACCATTCATAAAATACATTCTATAGAGCTAGGGCGCACGCCTGGGGGAACCACGTGACCAGCTGCGATCTCGCAAAAACTCGGCTGGTGACGTGGTTCCCCCAGGCGAGCGCCTACCCAAGCTCCATGCTTTTGGACGCTCACAGGGAGCCGAACACACGACGTCGCCGCGTGCTTTGCGCCACTGGTCGTTTAAAAATATTTTAATCGGCCAAAAAAATTAACGATTAATCGATAGATTTATTGTTAATTTCCGCAGCCCTAAAATATATTAATATAAAATAAATAATATGCAACGTCTTTTACTAATTTATAATTTCATAGATATTTTAATATTTAAATGTATTTTATTATATTTTAATGTTTGTTCATTTTAATATTTAAATTTATTTTAAGGGCCATACCGGAGCAAAAAGGAGTCCTGGGCAGCATTTTAAATTAATAATTTTTTTTTAAAATTATTATACAATTTATTTATATAAAAATAAATATATATATATAAAATAAATAATATGCAATGTCTTTTACTATATATAATTTCATAGATATTTTAATATTTAAATGCATTTTATTATATTTTAATGTTGTTCATTTTAATATTAAATTTATTTTAAGGGCCATACCGGAGCAAAAAGGAGTCCTGGGCAGCATTTTAAATTAATAATTTTTTTTTAAAATTATTATACAATTTATTTTAATATAAAATAAATATATATATATATATATATAAAATAAATAATATGCAATGTCTTTTACTAATATATAATTTCATAGATATTTTAATATTTAAATGCATTTTATTATATTTTAATGTTTGTTCATTTTAATATTTAAATTTATTTTAAGGGCCATACCGGAGCAAAAAGGAGTCCTGGGCAGCATTTTAAATTAATAATTTTTTTTTAAAATTATTATACAATTTATTTTAATATAAAATAAATATATATATAAAATAAATAATATGCAATGTCTTTTACTAATATATAATTTCATAGATATTTTAATATTTAAATGCATTTTATTATATTTTAATGTTTGTTCATTTTAATATTTAAATTTATTTTAAGGGCCATACCGGAGCAAAAAGGAGTCCTGGGCAGCATTTTAAATTAATAATTTTTTTTTTAAAATTATTATACAATTTATTTTAATATAAAATAAATATATATATATAAAATAAATAATATGCAATGTCTTTTACTAATATATAATTTCATAGATATTTTAATATTTAAATGCATTTTATTATATTTTAATGTTTGTTCATTTTAATATTTAAATTATTTTAAGGGCCATACCGGAGCAAAAAGGAGTCCTGGGCAGCATTTTAAATTAATAATTTTTTTTTAAAATTATTATACAATTTATTTTAATATAAAATAAATATATATATATAAAATAAATAATATGCAATGTCTTTTATATATATTTCATAGATATTTTAATATTTAAATGCATTTTATTATATTTTAATGTTTGTTCATTTTAATATTTAAATTTATTTTAAGGCCATACCGGAGCAAAAAGGAGTCCTGGGCAGCATTTTAAATTAATAATTTTTTTTTAAAATTATTATACAATTATTTTAATATAAAATAATATATATATATATAAAATAATAATATGCAATGTCTTTTACTAATATATAATTTCATAGATATTTTAATATTTAAATGCATTTTATTATATTTTAATGTTGTTCATTTTAATATTAAATTTATTTTAAGGCCATACCGGAGCAAAAAGGAGTCCTGGGCAGCATTTTAAATTAATATTTTTTTTTTAAAATTATTATACAATTTATTTTAATATAATAAATATATATATATATATATATAAAATAATAATATGCAATGTCTTTTACTAATATATAATTTCATAGATATTTTAATATTTAAATGCATTTTATTATATTTTAATGTTTGTTCATTTTAATATTTAAATTTATTTTAAGGGCCATACCGGAGCAAAAAGGAGTCCTGGGCAGCATTTTAAATTAATAATTTTTTTTAAAATTATTATACAATTTATTTTAATATATAATAAATATATATATATAAAATAAATAATATGCAATGTCTTTTACTAATATATAATTTCATAGATATTTTAATATTTAAATGCATTTTATTATATTTTAATGTTTGTTCATTTTAATATTTAAATTTATTTTAAGGGCCATACCGGAGCAAAAAGGAGTCCTGGGCAGCATTTTAAATTAATTAAAAAAAATTTAAATTATTATACAATTTATTTTAATATATATATATATATATATATAAAAAAAATAATATGCAATGTCTTTTACTAATATATAATGTCATAGATATTTTAATATTTAAATGTATTTTAGTATACTTTAGGACCGGACTGGGTCAAAAAAGGAAGCCAGGCATTTAAAAGTACAGAAGAGAAGCATACACATGCTTAGCCATACATTTATAAACACACATGTAGTCATACATGCTACCTGCGCTCACCCGTCCCCATTCAATTTGACCCATTTTTTATGATATTTTTTATGTTTCACATTAAATCTGTTCTGTATTAAATTTGTATCTATGGGCAGAAATGGGTATTCTTGTATTTATATGTTTGTACACCCCCCACCCCTTCCGATTTATTTTTAAGGTGAAATTGATATTTTTCCCATTTCATATACTGGTTAATACCGTTTTATATCATATTTATTTTCTGGGTTAATCTGTATATTTGTGTTATTTGGTTTTTAATATCTATTATTTTATTACTTTGTATTTCTGTAACGACTGTAACGATTCAATGTTCTAGAACCCAGGAGATACAGAAAACCAGAGAAATGTCAATGTATCCGTCCAGGTAAAATACTTAATAAATAAATATCACATTTAATAGAATCATATCATAAATCACCCCCTCCCCCTCCTGGGCGTCCCGGCGTAGCACGTTATTGCTTGACATTTTGTGCCGGGGCGCAGATGACTGTACATGAAGACACGGAGTGGGTGTCGCGGCGGTGTCTGATTTGCACAAACCGTAATTAAAGCTCGACTGGCTTTGTCACTCGTTCTGTGTTTTTTAATTAGAGATGAGAGATGAGAGACCGGCGCGTTTTCCTGCAGCTCCGGCGCGGATATCACCAGGAAATCCTCAAAATAATCCTTTTATTTTTAAAGCAAAACATCCCAGAGCTCATTCACTAACCATGGCGCTTCCACTGGAATAACCGCGCTTTTGCTTTGGTGAACTGCGGTGGATCAAGTACAGTAGGCTTGCCAGGTCGGCCATGTTTTCCTGGACACGTATAATTTATTCCTGCTGATGGGCACCACATGAATACATGCCACCCCGCAGCATGTATAATCCATACGCTGCAGGTAAGAAATCATACAGGGTTATTCAATAAGAGCCAAACTTGCCACCGAATTGCACCGAACGGTGAATTTCCCCGCATGGTGCAATTTCATGGCCATTCAGCTATTCAGAAAGCTGTCAATTCGCCAAATATTGGTGAATTGCCAGGGAAATACAGTGCAGTTCGACACAGATCACCGCGATTCGGCGACCTTCGCCAGCAGTGACTTTGTCCCATAGAGAACGTTAATCTATTCAGAAAACGCCGAAAAGCACCGAAATGTTGGTGAAATGCCCAGATTTTTTTAGTTTAACAGGTTTAAACAGGCGACTCCCATACGATGCAATGTAAAAAATTACCATTTTTATTATTTTTTTATTCAGCCGTTTATTCTTTTCATTTACAGCAGAAGTCGTTTTAGTATTTTACAATTTTTATTTGTTTTTAATTTTTCTGGATTTTTTTAGGCAACATTTTGGATTCCGATTTTTTTTTTTTTAAATAATTTTTTATAGGACCTTTTTATTATTATTTTATGCTTTTTTATTGTTTTAAGCTGCTTTTCTAAATTAGCAAAATAGCCATTTTTTTTTCTTACTCGTTCGGCGGTCAGTTCGGTCCATCAATCGGCTATTTTTGGCGGCGACATGCAGAGGATCCCATTCGGCGCACTTCAGGGACCCTGCAGTGAATACTGAATTCACCGCAGGGTCGGCCGAATCGCCGAAGAACGAGAGAGTGATGAAATTTTGCTGAAATTTCGATGCTCTCTGAATAACTCAATCCCAGGTGACCTGCCTTGATTTCATTCCTGCGGCATATGAATTATACAAGTTGCAGGGCAGCTCTTTTCCCTGTGCTCCCCCTCTGCATGAAAGAGAAACATGTGTTCAGGAAAACACGGCCGAACTGGCAGCCATCCAAGCTAAAGCAGTGAAAGTGATGGGAAATGCCCCAGCCCAGCGATTCCTCCGCTTCAGCTTCTCAGGGCCTAATAACACGATATCTAATTCTCTCGTCTTGTCCAAATCACAGTTTAGCGAATAATCCCTGCAAATAAAAAATAAAGAGGAGAGAAGTCTGTTTTAAATCAAGCGGTTTTATTGCGGCTTGGTGTGTGTGCGTTCGGTGCATTTCTGCGCTCTATTATGGGGACAATTAACATATTTTCCACCACAATAACGTCGCTGGATCACATTCTTCCGCTGTATATGTTAAGGACGGAGCACGACCATAATAAATCCCGTTTTCCACTGAGACAAAGCTTTTTTTTTTCTTCTTGTCTTTGATCTATAACTTTATGTAATAAAAAAAGCTAAAATAAGACAGATGTATGGATTAGGGTTAAAGGTCCTGGAGCTCTCAGACAGGCTGTGATTGGTCCAGAGGCTGGGATGGAGTTACAGTGTAACTAAAAGCATCTATTCTACGTTGGGATTAGGGATATATAGAGATGAAGAATTCACAGAGATAAATCCTGGAAGGAATCGGTATATGAATTCCATCACACCTTCCTCATTGGTAAAGGATGCCTTTGTGAAAGTGTCAGTGACCTTGTCTATAAAGATGCCAGGATCCTGAAGAGGGCATTCCAGTTAAACTCCCTCAAAGAGTTAAGATATTGTCATGCTGCAGCGTGGTGATGTCACAGACATGGCTGCTGGGACCACCTAACTTTTTCCTTTTTCTGGTTACCCACTTAATTATCCCCGTTTTGCCCGACTTTAGTCTATCCAATACCTGACCACCGGTGCATCCGCCCACCAATGCTCTTTGTGGAAGCCTGCCCTGGGTAGACTATTAAGGGGGAATCCCACTGTGATCACCCCCAAAACTATGTCATCTTGTGTGGCGTGTCAGGCTAAACTGAAGCCTGAAAATGGTATCGGGCTAACTGGAGACTAGACATTATCTTGCGGCTATCAGGGTGTTGGTGTCATGTGTGTTATGTACGAATATGATACTATTGTTGATATTGTTGCTTTCTATGTGTTTGTATGTTTGAGTGGTCTTTTGTTGATCTGCCTTGTCAGGCAAACACTGCCACATTATCTGATGCCTTAGACTGCAATCCTGTTTACCATCCACAATTGTCATTGTTCTGCCTTGTCTATAAAATGTTGAGCAAGGCTCTGGGAATATCCCAGAGGCAGAGGAGCAGAAACTTCAGAACATCAGAAACTCACAACAGTATTATAGGGGAGGGATTGGTGATGAATGTCTGGGGCGCATATGATAAAACTGGGTTTCAGCTGATGTATAAAAGGCTGTCTGGTTTTGTTTAATTAAAAAAAAGACCTTTTTACTTGAACCTAAAACGCGTCTGGCCTGGTACTTAGGGGATTGCTGGGCTATAATCATTGACCATCCTTTTTCCAACAGAGGAAGCAACACCAGTGACGGAGGGTACCCAGTCGAGGTACCAGGCGGGAAACCAGACGGTCTGTCACAGTAGAGATAGAAAATATTAAGATCTTACACTATAAGGGTATCTATCCCTTCAACAGGAGGAAGGATACATTCATTCAACCCAACAAATTATAATAAGTCACAGATCCGAGTGTAAGATTGCACAATGCGCATGGTTGGTCATGTGACACTGTTGCAGTTTTGTATCCAATAAAGGAACATTCTACTCATCCTGACCACTTTAGCTTTTTAAAGTGGCCAGGATGTGAGAAGTGCTCCTGCCCCAATCTAGAGATATCACTGGGTGAAGCAGAGGAGTCTCCTCCACTCTACCCTGCGCCATCAGCAGTCGGGAGTTTTTAATTTCCCATCTGACGGTCAACGGATCGTCAACTAGTGACATCAGCACGCAGTGTGCTGCGATAGCGAACGGTACAGAGAGGCGGCCGATGGATCAGATCCGCACATGCGAGTGCCGCTCCGATCCATCGCTCTGCACAGGCGCTACGGAACTTGCGTACGTAAAGTGTGCAAGTCCCTTTGTGTTGCGCAAATTGCGGTTCCCACGCTATGAGATAAGAGTAGGAGTGCAAAGTGTGCAGATTCCGGGTTCGGGAGTCTGAGCTGAAGAGGAGTAAAAATCAATAAAAATAGGAGAAAAAAAAGGAAACTGTTACAGTTACAATGATTTATAGAGCGCTAACAAGTTCCGTAGCGCTGTACAATGGTGGTGGGAGTCTGTCAGCAGGATCTGTCCAGTTATTAAAGAGCAAAAAAAGGGATACTTTGGGTTTCAATAGAATACGCCTTTAACTATTTGTTGTTTTTGTATATAACTCCTCAAAAACCCTTGTAAATCACTTCCCCCCAATGTGGCCCAGAGTAAAATATTATGTGAAGTTACTCGCTTATCAAGGAGCTGACTGGGTGGCGAGGTATAAACAAGCACTTTCCACCGAGAATAAACCGCGGACGTATATTTCAACAAAGCAAAACACTGTCAGAAATGGAACACAGATGGAAAACTAGCGTGAAAGTAAGAGTGGAAAAATCTGTTAAGTTGTGCGGTTTATGCAAACAGCCCGGAGAGCGGCACAGATGCCGGCGGGGATCCCCGGGACTTATCAGCAGCTCCAATTATCCAGGCGAGATTTAGATTTCTATAAAAATCCAATTTATTTCTACGCGGCTGGGGGCAGCGGGTTACAGGTGTGTGTGTGTGTGTGTTTTACAGATTTCCCTCAAGCGAAATGTCAATGACGATATCACGTCGTGCTGGCGGGTTGCCCTGCGGCCGTTCTCAGCTGCAACGGTATGATCACACTCAGGCCAATAGGCTGGCGCTGCATCGTGGGAATTGTAGTTACGCTGGAAGGGAACCCATTGGCCACCCTTAATCTAGGCCAACGATACGTATTTTTTATTTATCTCAAGGCAATAGGGAGAACTATTTTAGCTTTACGCTTTTTGTGATTTTTTTAGGGCGAGTGACCCTTCTAATCCCTATCTGTACACGACGAGGATATGAAACAAGAACATAAAATTCTGTGAGTGGGAAGGGGATAAGAATAAAATATAAAAAGCATGATTTCAACCTTTCGGGCTCCATGAGGTGCACACAGTGAGCCAGTTCCATGCTGCTCGCAGTGTGAGCGCTGCGAGGAGACGCGGTGGATCGATCCAGGTTTTAAGTTGCGCAACATGATACAAAAAGAATGGACGAAAAAAGTTTAAAAGAAATAAAGCCCCGTCTGACTTTTATTGTACATCCGGAAGGAAAGGGCAGGCAGTGTATGAGCTCCCCACTTTTCTGTTTCAGACGGTGTTCTTTAACGGGATGGCCTCTGGTGTCCCCGCGTTCTTGTTGGAGGTGAAGATGGACAGCCGTGTAAAAATTACGATCATGATGAGGACTGGAAAAAAAACACACACACAATTGACAGGTGTTAATTTTAATTCTGCTTCTCGAAGGCTGCAATCAGGATGTCATGCAGGGATGGAGGAAATCAGACCGCAGGAACTAGAGATGTGCATTCGTTTCAGAAAAATTCAGAATTTGGAACAAAACTTGATAATTTGTGTTCGGAAGTACTTCCAAATAACGAATCGATACGATATGAATTCGAAACGAAATGCTATATAACAAATTTATTTTGTTTTACACTGTGTCATCGTCATAAAAGAAAAAATTGAATAACTGATAAACTATTGAATCTGAAATGAACTATCGAATTGATATTAATTTACAATACAAGTAATAGTCAGCAAAGGACTTTATGAAACAAATTAAATTTGTTTCACTGTTTAATTTGACTCAAATACTAAATCTGTGACACAGCTTAAAAGAAAAGCTAGGGTTAAATTTTAACAGCAAAATTTGATTAATTGGGGATTTATCTAGTGATCCAAAATTCGAATTGATATCAACTATCGAATTGATATATGAAATTCAAATCGATTCGAAATTTCAAATCGAAACGAAACGAAACGAAATACAAAACAAAATTAGTTACGAAATTCTGAAAACAAAATCATTTAAAAACGTAATGAAACAAAACTAAACAAAACAAATTTTTCAGCCATTCACATCCCTAGCAGGAACGCGTGCTCAATGACATCTACCGCAGCACAGACAGGGGCCTGAAACTGCTCCTAAGACTGACCGTTCACTGGGTCCGTATTTGTGCGATGGTGCGATCATCCAATATCGTCTGAAGTCATCCGACCAATCCCACAACATGCAGTGAATCTTCCCTCAACCACTGCATCCGACCACCATCGGACGATTTCAGACGATTTTTTGCGACTACAACAGATTAGCGATCTTTTAATTTTCAGGGGATTTGGTCAGATGAAATCGGAGGATCGGCTACAATTGACATGAAAAAGGGATGAATTGTATAGTTAAACCGCCGTGCCGCGTCACGGAAATTGCCCCATAGAGAAGTGATTCAGTTCAACAGCCCAAAGTAAAAAAATATTTTCTGTTTAATTTTTATTTTTTTCCTCCGCAGCAGAAAGTCTTTTTCGTTACTGATATTTTTTTTAAGGTATTTTTCTGGATTTTTAAGGTGAAATTTTGAGTTCCCGTTTTTTAATTGAAAAAGGCGAGGCTTTATTATTTATATGGATCATACATTATATACAATGTGCAGACTTTCAGAATTAAAAACTAACACGTCCACCTACCAAGCTTACCACAAGTAAGACACCAAAAAGAGTATGGGCGCGCTTCATTCACCATGGACCGGGAGTGGAAGCCCTGTAGACAGTCTGAAGGTCGCTGACTTACGTTACGGCGCTGGAAGGGCATTATCTTATTAATAAGGGCATCTACTGTGTGTAAATAACTTCCCGATGGTTTACTATCGTAACGATGGCACACCATGAGGGCGCGTCAGGTTA
This sequence comes from Leptobrachium leishanense, assembly GCA_009667805.1. Lineage (NCBI taxonomy): Eukaryota > Metazoa > Chordata > Amphibia > Anura > Megophryidae > Leptobrachium > Leptobrachium leishanense. Next base: position 8,141,970 of record CM019072.1, on the reverse strand, counting down.
GGATGTGTCAATAAAGTGATGTTTTAAAAGTGCTCCTTAGTGTTAGGATAATAGGGAAATAAAGTCATATTTTACAAGAAAAACTGTGCATTTACACCGTTTTTCCCCCCTGACAAAACTAGTACCAGACTAACGTGACATCACTGATACTGGTGTCAGTTTTAGGGTTAGGGTTACTTTTAAGGCTAGGGTTAACTCTATCCAGCAGATCCTGCTCTAAGAGTAACCAAGACCTTAAAACAAATGCAAATAATGACCCTAACGCTAAAAGTAACCCTTACCCTAAAACAAGCCAAATAAAATACTAATCTTAAAAGTAACCCTACAACAAGCACAAATAATAAACCTAACAATAAACTCTAAAACAAGCCAACTAATACTATCCTTACTAGTTACCCTAACCCTAAAACAAGCCAAATAAAATACTAAACTTTAAAGTATCCCTAACCCTAAAACAAGCCAAATAAAATACAAAACTTTAAAGTAACCCTAACCCCAAAACAAGCCAAATAAAATACTAAACTTTAAAGTAACCCTAACCCTAAAACAAGCCAAATAAAATACTAAACTTTAAAGTAACCCTAACCCTAAAACAAGCCAAATAAAATACTAATCTTTAAAGTAACCCTAACCCTAAAACAAGCCAAATAAAATACTAATCTTAAAACTAACCCTAAAACAAGTCAAATAAAATACTAATCTTTAATTAAAGTAACCCTAACCCTAAACCAAGCCAGATAAAATACTAATCTTTAAAGTAACCCTAACCCCAAAACAAGCCAACTAATACTAATCTTTAAAGTAATCCTTACCCTAAAACAAGCCAAATAAAATACTAATCTTTAAAGTAACCCTAACCCCAAAACAAGCCAAAAAAATACTAATCTTTAAAGTAACCCTAACCCTAAAACAAGTCAAATAAAATACTAATCTTTAAAGTAGTCCTAACCATATAACAAGCCAACTAATACTAATCTTTAAAGTAACCCTAACCCTAAAACAAGCCAGATAAAATACTAATATTTAAAGTAACCCTAACCCTAAAACAAGCCAAATAAAATACTAATCTTTAAAGTAACCCTAACCCTAAAACAAGTCAAATAAAATACTAATCTTTAAAGTAGTCCTAACCCTAAAACAAGCCAACTAATACTACTCTTTAAAGTAACCCTAACCCTAAAACAAGCCAATAAAATACTAATCTTTAAAGTAACCCTAACCCTATAACAAGCCAACTAATACTAATCTTTAAAGTAACCCTAAAACAAGCCAGATAAAAAACTAATATTTAAAGTAACCCTAACCCTAAACCAAGCCAAATAAAATACTAATCTTTAAAGTAACCCTAATCCTAAAACAAGCCAAATCAAATACTAATCTTTAAAGTAATCTTAACCCTAAAACAAGTCAAATAAAATACTAATCTTTAAAGTAACCCTTACCCTAAAAATAAGTCAAATAAAATACTAATCTTTAAAGTAGTCCTAACCCTAAAACAAGCCAAATCAAATACTAATCTTTAAAGTAATCTTAACCCTAAAACAAGCCAAATAAAATACTAATCTTTAAAGTAGTCCTAACCCTAAAACAAGCCAACTAATACTAATCTTAAAAGTAACCCTAACCCTAAAACAAGCCAATAAAATACTAATCTTTAAAGTAACCCTAACCCTATAACAAGCCAACTAATACTAATCTTTAAAGTAACCCTAACCCTAAAACAAGCCAGATAATATACTAATATTTAAAGTAACCCTTACCCTAAAACAAGCCAAATAAAATACTAATCTTAAAAGTAACCCTACAACAAGCACAAATAATAAACCTAACAATAAACTCTAAAACAAGCCAACTAATACTATCCTTACTAGTTACCCTAACCCTAAAACAAGCCAAATAAAATACTAAACTTTAAAGTAACCCTAACCCTAAAACAAGCCAGATTAAATACTAATCTTTAAAGTAACCCTAACCCCAAAACAAGCCAACTAATACTAATCTTTAAAGTAACCCTTACCCTAAAACAAGCCAAATAAAATACTAATCTTTAAAGTAACCCTAACCCCAAAACAAGCCAAATAAAATACTAATCTTTAAAGTAACCCTAACCCTAAAACAAGTCAAATAAAATACTAATCTTTAAAGTAGTCCTAACCCTAAAGCAAGCCAACTAATACTAATCTTTAAAGTAACCCTAACCCTAAAACAAGCCAGATAAAATACTAATCTTTAAAGTAACCCTAACCCTAAAACAAGACAAATAGAATACTAATCTTTAAAGTAATCCTAACCCTAAAACAAGCCAGATAAAATACTAATCTTTAAAGTAACCCTAACCCTAAAACAAGCCAAATAAAATACTAATCTTTAAAGTAACCATAACCCTGGAAGTAACTCTAAAGCACAAATAGTAATCCAGACCCTGATGCTAACCCTGACCTTGAAACAAGCACAAATAATAACCCCAACTCTGATATTAAACCTAAAAAAGCACAAATAGTAATCCAGTCTCTGATGCTAACCCTGACCCTAAAACAAGCACAAATAGTAACCCTAACTCTGGTGCTAACCCATAAGAAGCACAAATAGTAATGTTAACCCTGATACTAACTCTGACGTAAAACTAACATCACCGTCACTAAAATGACACTAGTCTGGTACGTTTGACTGAAATAGCGGCGCAAATGTGTAGTTCCCCCCCACATCAAATATAACCCCCCCCCCGTGTCCTAATGCTATGGAACTTTTTAAAAGGTGACATTAATGATGTCCTCAAGGTTTCGACATTCCTGCATGTTTCCCTTCCAGGATGGCACCGACTGGGATGTAACCACCCTCTGGCCAGACCGCGGTACCTTCTATAAGGCAAAGACCAGACACCAGAGCCCTCTGCGCATACGCAGGACAAACGTTCTCCACGTTCTCGCAGTAGTTGACTGAAACAAATTAACATTTAGCAGATTTTTCAAGTGGAGCCTGAGGTCAGGTAAGTATTCTGTTCATATCCGTATATCTTTAGCATTACTAGAGGTTCCCCTGTCATTCACAGTATTTACCCTCCAATGCGTGAATGGGACTAGGGCGTCCATCGTCAGTTTGACAAAACAAACCTTAAAATGGAACATGCCGGCGTTCAATACATACCGATGACTCCCAACGTCCCCAAAAGGGTGCCCATGGCCGTGGATACTGTCGGCATACTTTCCATCCTGTTTATCTCTGTAATGCAGTGATTGCTGGACCCACAGAGGCAGACGGTCACTGGAGGGAAGGACAGAATCCAAATATTAGCCAAAACGACGTCCCAAGCGGTGACACATCCTGCCTTTATAGCCAAGAAATAATGGGAAAATCTGTACCCACTGGTAGATTGCACAATATAGGCAGAAGGGGTTATTCACAGAGCACCAAAATGTCAGTGCTTTTCACTTCTGCAAAACTACGGTGAATTCACTATTCAACGTAATGCGGTGAAGATAGAGTCACCGAAGCCCCACGAAAAAATTTGGAGAACGTCGCCGAAGTGGCATCGACGAAATGCACTGAACTGCAAAAACAATTCAATAAAATAATTAAATAAATAATAATAAAAAAAAAACTTAACTCTCCTATTCTCCTAATAAGTGTTTAAACAGATAAAAATGCATTAAAATGTGTCTAAATAATAAAAAAAAGGTCCTTTAAAAAAATAATATAACGGTCTGGTAGAGAATAAGAAAAAACACCTTTTAAAAAAAATTGGGAAAGGAAAATTGTGTCAAAAAAAATTACAAAAAAAGTGTTCAAAAAAATTAAATTAATAAAAAGACTTTTTGCGGAAAATTAAATAAACGTTTCTTTTAAAAATAAAGAAATAAAAACGATAATATTTTTTAACATTGAATCCTATGGGATTCGCCTGTTTAAACCTGTCGAACTGAACCACCGAAAATCTGGGCATTTCACTGACATTTCGGTGCAGTTCAGCGTTCTATGAATACATTAACCATTACTTCTCTATGGAACAACTTCGCGGCTGCCGAACATCACCGAGCTGCACAGTATTTCTCCGTCAATTCGCCAGTGTTTGGCGAATTGACAGATTAGTGAATAGACAAACTGCCCTGTTCGGTGCAATTTGGTGGCAAGTTCGGTGCATTGTGAATAAACGTTAGTCATTATTTTTTAGCTGACAAAGGTTTTATTTTCTCCCAAACTTTCATTGTGCCTACAAAAAAAGCATCAACGTTTCGGTCCTCTGTGGGGATTTTCTCGAGTCATCTTGAGAAAAGTCTCCATGGTGGACTGAAACATTGATGCTTTTGTCGGCACAATAAAAGATTATTTTATAAGACTCCTTGGAGTGCGCGCTTTCCTGATGAACTATATATATTTTTTATAAAAAAAGAGGATGTTCTGTGTCACGGGGTAATAGATGTCCTGTGGATGATCACCGGTGGCTTCTTCTGCATCAGGAGGTGCTCTTAGTGTTAAAAGTGGGGATAGAGCATCTGCCAAACTCCCTGCTCCATCAATCTGGCCCGTTATTGCTCGCGATGGTAATTTGGCATAGACTCCCTGCAACAGTCATAACTAAAATTATCCGTGCGTGTCTCCGTATGCCTTTTGTAGCTCTCCTAAGATACAGTGTGTGTGTGTGTGTCTGGCACGCACCATTACACTGCTGTATAAATAAACACGCAGGAGATATATCCTGGCACACGCAGTGGCCTTAAAATAGGAGCCGTGAACCCGCCAGGCGAACCGGCTGCTACAACAAAGGGTTAAGCGTTTTGTAAGAATAAACGCCCTTTCTGGTGCTGCCCTATCACGTGCTGAAATCCCCACTGACTAAATACAAGCTATAATTATATAATAATAACAATAATATTCGCTCGTCCGCAGTAAGATCGCTTCCAGACCCCTGGGTTACATCTCGTAGCGAAACGAGCAAGGCTGTCACGGTCCTGTTTATTGGGGGCTTGTCAGATTAGGGGTGACGCACGATTTTTATTCTGGTACTCTCTAGATAACTTATTTATATTACCCTTTTAGGGTATGAAACGGAAATCGGGAAATATATATGATGTTTTTTTTTTATAGATCTAACGTCTAAAGACGTGAGAAACGCGTCGGTTTCAGATCGGATTCGATCTGAAACCGTGGATTCAGACCGAGACCACAGGGACTGAAAGGGTTAAAATGCAAAGAAAGAAAGAAAAATATTCATCCTCTGGGGTTTTTATACGTCACTGTAAATACAGTAGATTATCAGAGTCTGTGGTGTGTGTTTGCCGTCCCCTCACCAGGAACTGGCTGAAGCCACAGGTGATCCTGTCTTGGTGTGATCATCCTCAGCCACGCTTCCAGAGCAAGAGGAGAGTACCAGGGAGATTTAAGGGGATGTGTAGGATGGGCCAGAGGAAAAAGAGGGGAGAGGTAAGAGACAACGGGGTGTTTTATGGACAATAAAGTTTTATTTGACGTGAAACAACGACACCGCGGCGTGATCAGATTCGAACGGTTACCTGGGAGGAGCACATGTTGGCTTTGAGCGGGTTTCCCGTGGTCGCTGAGGATTATCGGCACGTCATGCACCTTGGGCTCCAGGTAACTAATGGCCATCGATAAATAAGCATGAGTCCCTGTAAGTGTCAGGAGGAGAAACAGAAGGTGCAGGTTTACTTAGGGATCAACGCGGGAACGACGGGAAAGCTGGAACGATCAATGTCCAACATGTCAAACCAAAAACACAAATATTCGAATCCCTGTTTTTTTGACAAAAAATCTGTTAAACCGAAGAGCACACGAGAGACGATAATGTGCTTATTATTGCAGCGGAGGCTCATTCCTAAGGACAAGTAGCGCTGCTCTCCGCTATTAACCCTTTCATGCTGATAAAATGGAAATTGGAAAATACAAATTAAATATTTTTATATATCTCTATCTAAAAAACATGAAAAATGCACTAATGCAATTAAAAAAACAAACTACTGAGGTTTCAGACCGAATCCACCGGGCCTGAAAGGGTCGACTATAAACAAATAAATAATAACACAAACAAATAATAATAATGATGTGAAGAATTCACTTGGTTGGCCCTGGTATAGACAAAGGAAAATTATTTTTCGCCTAGAGAGGGAAATATTAAATTAACAAAACTTTATTTAAAAAATTGGTAAACATACACTTTCAGGCTGTATCGTAAAGGTTTATGCCATGATCGCTGTCCTACAGGGTCTTAACCCCCTTACAGATGACTGTCTGGAGAAGCCGTTGAGAGTAATTGTCAAACCTTTGGGGCGTTATTTGAAGTCTGCCCCGGCTGAGACCTTTTTAGACATGCTCAGTTTGACAAAGTCACATAGTAGTGGCACACGTTAAACTTCAAACCTCCCCATCCACCTTTGACTTGTCAAAGTGGTACTGTTTAAGCCCTACTTCGGCGCCCAATGGAGAGAAACATAATCTATTCGCCAAGAAAAGCAGTTAACCCTTTCCTGCCGTGGGACATTCTATGCCGTCCAGGTGACGGGAGTGCTTGAAGACACAGGGTGTACAGGTATACCCTACTTTCGTCAATGGGCCGCCTCATGTCGTGTTAACATGATCTTGGGCTGAAGTGTCTACTACTGTTGATCACGTATACACAATTACAGTAGCGAAGGAGTTAAAGAATGAACCATCTCTTGACCTATGGCAAAGACAGCTATCATATACATTTTGGAACTATATGTCCAATGATGCACTGCCAAATTTTAGGCTCAATGAGCATCACGGTACTTTTTCTGTATCACATGGCTATCACATGTATCACACTATTTTTGCATCACATGGCTATCAAAAGCCAACTATCACCACCCTAGGGCGAGCGCAACCCTAAGAATGCATTCATTTGACACAACCTTAATTTTAGCTGGAATGATTGCTGATATTAATAGTATTTTGCTGGAAATGCAAATATTTGTGCTAAATAATGGTTGTGAACCGCTGATATAGATATCTTAACCCTTTCGCTGCTGAGGCTTTTCCCGCCTCTGTGCTGAGGTCATTTTTACCGGTTTTGCTCATCATGTTTAAACGTGTTTTTAAGGCTTATTTTAGTATATGACCCAGACATATTATATATCGTTCTTTCCGTCAGACTCAGTAGATTCATAATATGTCATTATTATATGTATACGTTATGTCATGTCTGTATATTATAACAAAAAATGCAATAAAATATGTATTTTCAATAATTTACAACGTGTAAAGTGTTTTTTTTCACATTTTAACATGCGAGCAATTGCGGTTATATTTTGTATGGGGTGCGCTTGTTAAAAAAATTAGAGATGGGGTCTCGTTACATTTTTTTTGGGGGAAAATTACGCGATTTTTAACAAACGCACCGCATACAAAAATCGTTAGTGCAGCATCATTGTTCACATTATAATTGCAATGGGAACAATATTGCTACACTAACAAACCAAAAAAAAGAAAAAAAAATGTTTATTTTTTTTTTATAATTTTTTTTTTATAATTTTTTTTAAAATATATTTTTATTTTTAATTTTTATTTTTATTTTTTTTTTAAAACTTTTTTCACATTCAAGTTTGGTATTGTTGGAACGGCCATGCTCTGGCCGATCCAACCATACCAAACATTAACCCCTAACTGCCACGGATCGGGAGATAGGGAGTTCCAATGAACTCCCTATCTCCACCGTTGGTGGCAGTTAGGGGTTAACTCTAGGACTGGCGTCATCGTGCTACGCACGATGACGCCAGTCCTCAGGGGGAGTTCCCGGAGGCTTGGCCGACATCCAAGATGTCGGCCAGCTCCGGGAAAGGATCGCGAACCGGCGCTTTTCAGCGCCGATTCGCGATCCAGCTCCCCAGGGGTTAATGCCAGGCACCATTTGGAAGGGCAGGCTGTGCCCTTCCAAATGATGCCTCGGTTAACCCCCGCAGAGCCGCCGATCGGGAAGGGAGAGAGGCCGAAGGACCTCCCCCCCTCCCTTTCAGGCGCCTCCTCCGCACATGCGGGGGGGGCGCCTGAATTAGGTGTCATCGTGCTGCCGCGATGACACCTAATCCGGCGGGCTGCGGTTCGGATGCGCGGCTGACATCGAGGATGTCAGCCCGCACCGGGGGGGCCAGCGATCGGCCGGAAGCCGGCCGAACGCTGACCCCAATGGGAGGACGCGCTCAGCGCGTCCTCCGCACAGCAGCGTAATGCGGAGGACGCGCTGAGCGCGTCCTCCGCATTGAAAGGGTTAATAAAGAAACCGGGTGCTGGACTAAATCCCGACAACCAGGTTCCTGAATGCCAACATCCCGACAGCCAACTTCCCGACATCCAAAATTCCGATGGTTAACCCTAACTGGCCAACGGTTAGGGTTAGGGAGTTAGGGTTAACAGTCGGGATTTTGGATGTCAAGAAGTTGGCCTTTGGGCACTTGGTCCATCGGGATATTGGATGTCGGAAAGTTGGTCGTCGGGGAGTTGTCTGTGTCGGAAACTTGGTATGTCGGGCACTTGTTCAGTCGGGAAGTTGGCCATCGGGATGTTGGCATTCGGGAACCTGGTTGTCGGGATTTCGAACCAAACCCATAGAAACCATATTCAGATTGTAGTAAGTCTTGCCAATGTAGGATGTTTGGGGGGGCTAGTTATAAAAGGTAACGCTGTACGATAATGTTGAATGTTTTAACCTTCCTGTTGGAGGCCGCCATAATTAAGGCTCTTTGGCAAATTGTCTCATCAAACAGCCCAATGGCATACAACATGAAGACCATTCATTCACGGGTTTACTGCAACTTGCCATTAAGAGCGTCGACTTTCCATTTTGGCTGACGATGAAGCTCTTTGACGGCTTGGAATGTGAAGGGGGCGCCGTTTTGACCCACATCATGGTCGTAGGCTCTGATGAGTATCCTTTGGGTCTCCACTCTATGGCTGCAGAAGAATTCCCTTGAATAGTCGCCCACGAGAAACGGGATATTATCGTTCACGTCCAGGACGTGCATCACAACGTTGGCGGTGTCCGATAGACCTCCAATCCCTGAAGAGAAACAGTAAAGGGAATCAAAATTTGTGGATAATCATCAAAAACAACTAAGAGCATCAAAGACGTGATGTCCACGCAGTGCAGCCTCTCACACACTACACAAAGTAACACCGCTTGTATCCATTACATCACAAGATGTTATCTAATTACTGACATGTTCCCGTGAATTACTCAATGAACACAGAACTATCCAACCCCCCCCCCCATAAACCCACAAGACAACGTATTTACATCATTTTAATGGGACGTGAAAATCATAGCGTTTCGGCCCATTTTGTGCATAATAGTGACATTGTGGGATCGGATGTTGTCGGAATTAAATGGATGAAATGACACTTGAGAGGAGGAGATTTTTTTAAAGAAGTGGGATCTGCAGAGACGAGAGGGGTTTATAAAATTACAAACTTCAACACCTAAAATGATAAATATGAAGCTCGAACCCTTTACTTTTTATAATATGTGTTTTATAGAATTCTTTACAATTCACTCACGTATTTTTTGATATACTCATTTAAAAACACTTTTTATCACAATGCAAGGTCACAGTGACAGACTGAGCTCATTACTTGTGTCACGGTAGCGAGCTCACGGTGTGCTGAGCTCATTACTGTGATCACAATGCAAGGTCACGGTGTGCTGAGCTCATTACTGTGTGATCACAATTCAAGGTCACGGTGTGCTGAGCTCATTACTGTGTGATCACAATTCAAGGTCACGGTGTGCTGAGCTCATTACTGTGCGATCACAATTCAAGGTCACTGTGTATGGTGTGCTGAGCTTCATTACTGTGTGATCACAATGCAAGGTCACGGTGTGCTGAGCTCATTACTGTGCGATCACAATGCAAGGTCACAGTGTGCTGAGCTCATTACTGTGTGATCACAATGCAAGGTCACGGTGTGCTGAGTTCATTACTGTGTGATCACAATGCAAGGTCACGGTGTGCTGAGCTCATTACTGTGTGATCACAATGCAAGGTCACGGTGTGCTGAGCTCATTACTGTGTGATCACAATTCAAGGTCACGGTGTGCTGAGCTCATTACTGTGTGATCACAATTCAAGGTCACGGTGTGCTGAGCTCATTACTGTGTGATCACAATTCAAGGTCACGGTGTGCTGAGCTCATTACTGTGTGATCACAATTCAAGGTCACGGTGTGCTGAGCTCATTACTGTGCGATCACAATTCAAGGTCACGGTGTGCTGAGCTCATTACTGTGTGATCACAATGCAAGGTCACGGTGTGCTGAGCTCATTACTGTGTGATCACAATGCAAGGTCACGGTGTGCTGAGCTCATTACTGTGTGATCACAATGCAAGGTCACGGTGTGCTGAGCTCATTACTGTGTGATCACAATGCAAGGTCACGGTGTGCTGAGCTCATTACTGTGTGATCACAATGCAAGGTCACGGTGTGCTGAGCTCATTACTGTGTGATCACAATGCAAGGTCATGGTGTGCTGAGCTCATTACTGTGTGATCACAATTCAAGGTCACGGTGTGCTGAGCTCATTACTGTGTGATCACAATGCAAGGTCACGGTGTGCTGAGCTCATTACTGTGTGATCACAATGCAAGGTCAAGGTGTGCTGAGCTCATTACTGTGGGATCACAATGCAAGGTCACGGTGTGCTGAGCTCATTACTGTGTGATCACAATTCAAGGTCACGGTGTGCTGAGCTCATTACTGTGCGATCACAATTCAAGGTCACGGTGTGCTGAGTTCATTACTGTGTGATCACAATGCAAGGTCACAGTGTGCTGAGCTCATTACTGTGTGATCACAATGCAAGGTCACGGTGTGCTGAGCTCATTACTGTGTGATCACAATGCAAGGTCACAATGCAATGTCACGGTGTGCTGAGCTCATTACTGTGTGATCACAATGCAAGGTCACAGTGTGCTGAGCTCATTACTGTGTGATCACAATGCAAGGTCACAATGCAATGTCACGGTGTGCTGAGCTCATTACTGTGTGATCACAATGCAAGGTCACAATGCAATGTCACGGTGTGCTGAGCTCATTACTGTGTGATCACAATGCAAGGTCACGGTGTGCTGAGCTCATTACTGTGTGATCACAATGCAAGGTCACAGTGTGCTGAGCTCATTACTGTGTGATCACAATGCAAGGTCACAATGCAATGTCACGGTGTGCTGAGCTCATTACTGTGTGATCACAATGCAAGGTCACAATGCAATGTCACGGTGTGCTGAGCTCATTACTGTGTGATCACAATGCAAGGTCACAGTGTGCTGAGCTCATTACTGTGTGATCACAATGCAATGTCACGGTGTGCTGAGCTCATTACTGTGTGATCACAATGCAAGGTCACGGTGTGCTGAGCTCATTACTGTGTGATCACAATGCAATGTCACGGTGTGCTGAGCTCATTACTGTGTGATCACAATGCAAGGTCACGGTGTGCTGAGCTCATTACTGTGTGATCACAATGCAATGTCACGGTGTGCTGAGCTCATTACTGTGTGATCACAATGCAAGGTCACAATGCAATGTCACGGTGTGCTGAGCTCATTACTGTGTGATCACAATGCAAGGTCACAGTGTGCTGAGCTCATTACTGTGTGATCACAATGCAATGTCACGGTGTGCTGAGCTCATTACTGTGTGATCTCATTACTGTGTGATCACAATGCAAGGTCACAATGCAATGTCACGGTGTGCTGAGCTCATTACTGTGTGATCACAATGCAAGGTCACAATGCAATGTCACGGTGTGCTGAGCTCATTACTGTGTGATCACAATGCAAGGTCACAATGCAATGTCACGGTGTGCTGAGCTCATTACTGTGTGATCACAATGCAAGGTCACAGTGTGCTGAGCTCATTACTGTGTGATCACAATGCAAGGTCAGAATGCAATGTCATGGTGTGCTGAGCTCATTACGGTGTGATCACAATGCAAGGTCACGGTGTGCTGAGCTCATTACTGTGTGATCACAATGCAAGGTCATGGTGTGCTGAGCTCATTACTGTGTGATCACAATTCAAGGTCACGGTGTGCTGAGCTCATTACTGTGTGATCACAATGCAAGGTCACGGTGTGCTGAGCTCATTACTGTGTGATCACAATGCAAGGTCAAGGTGTGCTGAGCTCATTACTGTGGGATCACAATGCAAGGTCACGGTGTGCTGAGCTCATTACTGTGTGATCACAATTCAAGGTCACGGTGTGCTGAGCTCATTACTGTGCGATCACAATTCAAGGTCACGGTGTGCTGAGTTCATTACTGTGTGATCACAATGCAAGGTCACAGTGTGCTGAGCTCATTACTGTGTGATCACAATGCAAGGTCACGGTGTGCTGAGCTCATTACTGTGTGATCACAATGCAAGGTCACAATGCAATGTCACGGTGTGCTGAGCTCATTACTGTGTGATCACAATGCAAGGTCACAGTGTGCTGAGCTCATTACTGTGTGATCACAATGCAAGGTCACAATGCAATGTCACGGTGTGCTGAGCTCATTACTGTGTGATCACAATGCAAGGTCACAATGCAATGTCACGGTGTGCTGAGCTCATTACTGTGTGATCACAATGCAAGGTCACAGTGTGCTGAGCTCATTACTGTGTGATCACAATGCAATGTCACGGTGTGCTGAGCTCATTACTGTGTGATCACAATGCAAGGTCACGGTGTGCTGAGCTCATTACTGTGTGATCACAATGCAATGTCACGGTGTGCTGAGCTCATTACTGTGTGATCACAATGCAAGGTCACGGTGTGCTGAGCTCATTACTGTGTGATCACAATGCAATGTCACGGTGTGCTGAGCTCATTACTGTGTGATCACAATGCAAGGTCCAATGCAATGTCACGGTGTGCTGAGCTCATTACTGTGTGATCACAATGCAAGGTCACAGTGTGCTGAGCTCATTACTGTGTGATCACAATGCAATGTCACGGTGTGCTGAGCTCATTACTGTGTGATCTCATTACTGTGTGATCACAATGCAAGGTCACAATGCAATGTCACGGTGTGCTGAGCTCATTACTGTGTGATCACAATGCAAGGTCACAATGCAATGTCACGGTGTGCTGAGCTCATTACTGTGTGATCACAATGCAAGGTCACAATGCAATGTCACGGTGTGCTGAGCTCATTACTGTGTGATCACAATGCAAGGTCACAGTGTGCTGAGCTCATTACTGTGTGATCACAATGCAAGGTCAGAATGCAATGTCATGGTGTGCTGAGCTCATTACGGTGTGATCACAATGCAAGGCCACAATGCAATGTCACGGTGTGCTGAGCTCATTACTGTGTGATCACAATTCAAGGTCACGGTGTGCTGAGCTCATTACTGTGCGATCACAATTCAAGGTCACGGTGTGCTGAGTTCATTACTGTGTGATCACAATGCAAGGTCACAGTGTGCTGAGCTCATTACTGTGTGATCACAATGCAAGGTCACGGTGTGCTGAGCTCATTACTGTGTGATCACAATGCAAGGTCACAATGCAATGTCACGGTGTGCTGAGCTCATTACTGTGTGATCACAATGCAAGGTCACAGTGTGCTGAGCTCATTACTGTGTGATCACAATGCAAGGTCACAATGCAATGTCACGGTGTGCTGAGCTCATTACTGTGTGATCACAATGCAAGGTCACAATGCAATGTCACGGTGTGCTGAGCTCATTACTGTGTGATCACAATGCAAGGTCACAATGCAATGTCACGGTGTGCTGAGCTCATTACTGTGTGATCACAATGCAAGGTCACAGTGTGCTGAGCTCATTACTGTGTGATCACAATGCAAGGTCACAATGCAATGTCACAGTGTGCTGAGCTCATTACTGTGTGATCACAATGCAAGGTCACAATGCAATGTCACGGTGTGCTGAGCTCATTACTGTGTGATCACAATGCAAGGTCACAGTGTGCTGAGCTCATTACTGTGTGATCACAATGCAAGGTCACAGTGTGCTGAGCTCATTACTGTGTGATCACAATGCAAGGTCACAGTGTGCTGAGCTCATTACTGTGTGATCACAATGCAATGTCACGGTGTGCTGAGCTCATTACTGTGTGATCACAATGCAAGGTCACGGTGTGCTGAGCTCATTACTGTGTGATCACAATGCAATGTCACGGTGTGCTGAGCTCATTACTGTGTGATCACAATGCAAGGTCACGGTGTGCTGAGCTCATTACTGTGTGATCACAATGCAATGTCACGGTGTGCTGAGCTCATTACTGTGTGATCACAATGCAAGGTCACAATGCAATGTCACGGTGTGCTGAGCTCATTACTGTGTGATCACAATGCAAGGTCACAGTGTGCTGAGCTCATTACTGTGTGATCACAATGCAATGTCACGGTGTGCTGAGCTCATTACTGTGTGATCTCATTACTGTGTGATCACAATGCAAGGTCACAATGCAATGTCACGGTGTGCTGAGCTCATTACTGTGTGATCACAATGCAAGGTCACAATGCAATGTCACGGTGTGCTGAGCTCATTACTGTGTGATCACAATGCAAGGTCACAATGCAATGTCACGGTGTGCTGAGCTCATTACTGTGTGATCACAATGCAAGGTCACAGTGTGCTGAGCTCATTACTGTGTGATCACAATGCAAGGTCAGAATGCAATGTCATGGTGTGCTGAGCTCATTACGGTGTGATCACAATGCAAGGCCACAATGCAATGTCACGGTGTGCTGAGCTCATTACTGTGTGATCACAATGCAAGGTCACGGTGTGCTGAGCTCATTACTGTGTGATCACAATGCAAGGTCATAGTGTGCTGAGCAAGGTCACAGTGTGCTGAGCTCACTAATGTGTGACCAAAATGCAAGGTCACAGTGCTCAGCTCCTTACTATATGACCACAATGTATGGTCACTCTGCTGAGCTCATTATAATGTGATCACAATGGAAGATCATGGTTTACTGAGCTCATTATTCTGTGATCACAATACAAGATCATGTTGTACCAAGCTCATTACTGTGTGACTGTGAACACAATGCAAGGTCACAGTGTGCTGAGCTCATTACTTTGTGATCACAATACAAGCTCACATGGTACGGAACTCACTACTGTGTGATCATAATTCAAGGCCTGGGCCACATTGTACTGAGCTCATTACAAGGTGATGAAACAATACACAGTGCAAGGTCCTGGGGTGTTGAACTCCGTATGTGACAATAGGGAAATGCAAAGTACCACACACATAGACACATGAGTAGGGACGCGGCGATTGCCCCGCAACTTCATAAATACCCAATTAAAGATATAAACACATAATGACATAAGTAGCAAACGACATTAATCCATGATCACACAAAGCCGGGCTGGTTTGGAGCATGGATTAACCCTTTAATTACCCGCAACCATCTGTATAGTGTGTGCCTGGATAAATGTGCTTTGCCAGGCAGATGTTTCTGGGCACAGAGACCGCAGGGTCCCTGCTGAGTTTACAGTAGGCGTAAGATTGGAGAGATTAATTGCACAATGATCTACATTTAAACTCCACTGCAATTACCTCAATTATTCCTAATATAATGGGGCTGATGAGTAACTGTGTGAATAATGGATTTTTCTCTCCATTTTATTTAACGCTTTCACTGCCTTCACAAACACATCGCAGAACACAAAGCAGCTTGTGCTTTTTTTCCTCCAAAGATCGGTTGCATGGCCAGAAATAAAACCAGCCTGAGGGATTATCACCGGCAGAAGCTGCCCGCGGACTATCCAAGTGTTAAATAGTGAAGATGCTGGCGGGTTCTTCCATTACGACTCTCCGCGAGTGACGGACCTTGCACACATTAGTGAGTGTGATGGACAGGAACATCAATATGTGGGATGCAGGCCTTAGACTTAAAGGGTTATTCAAAGAGATCCGAATGGCTGCCGAAAGGTAACCGAAAGCTGAAATTCAGCGTTCGGTTACCTTTTTTAGCCATTCGGCTATTCAGAGAGCAGGCAGTTCGCCAAATGTTGGCGAATTGCCTGCACATACGGTGCCTGTTCGAGGGCAGTGAATCCCCATAGAGAAGCAATGCTTCGGCTATTCAGAGAACACAAACCAGCAGTGAAAGGTTCCCCTAATGCCCTGCCATTCGGTGGTTTAATTCGGCAGGTTTATTCAGGAGAATCCCATAGGCTTCAATGTTAAAAATATTCCCATTTTAATCCAATATCTAATAAACTGTTTATTATAATATTCTGCAGTAAAAAGTCTTTTATTTATAGATGTTTTTGGATCTTTTAAGCATTTTTCTGGATTTTTTTGCAAAACAATTTTTTCCGTTTTTTTTTTTGACCGTTTTTCTTTTTTCTGTAACAGCGCTTTTTATTATCATTCCTTGGATCATATGTAAATTTCAGACATTTTCGCTCAGTAGTTTCTTTGCAAACAGCGTTTCACTTTTCAAACATTCAAGCGTACTGTTTTTTTTTTCTCACGCCATTCGCCTGCGGTGTCGGGTTTATCCGGCGGCTGCTCTGCGCTCTGATCGGCTCCTGCTCGGGTTTCTCCGGCGTCTTCGGCGGGATTAATCCAGATGTTTTTGCCGGTTTCAGTGTGCGTTCGCCTGGGTTTTGCGGTGAGTGTTCGGCAGGTTTTCGGCGGCTTTTCCCTGCACTACGACGGTCCTGTGGTGCTCGCTGAATACACCGCATTGTCGCCGAAATGGGATCGCCGAATCAAGCCGAATTGAAGAGAACGAAAAGTCACCGAACGTGCGGTGACTTTTCGATTCTTTTTGAATAACCCTGTTAGTGCAGCAATGGCTAATGTTGACCCTAGATTTATTAGGACTACAT
Source organism: Leptobrachium leishanense (assembly GCA_009667805.1). NCBI lineage: Eukaryota > Metazoa > Chordata > Amphibia > Anura > Megophryidae > Leptobrachium > Leptobrachium leishanense. Next base: position 8,125,137 of record CM019072.1, on the reverse strand, counting down.
ATCCCATGGTGCTCAGCCAAGCTTATGGCTAGATGAGTGGCAGGAGACATGTAGTTTAGGATGAAGAAAAAAAGAAAAGAAAACAATATTGCAAGGACAAAAGAAGCATAAAAAATTCCAGGCATGGTATGAAGTCTAGCAATGGTTAAATAATGTGGAACGAGGTTGGTTAAGCTAAAGGTTGGAAGCTAAAGTCAGGACAACCAATATATGGATAAACAAGAAATGTGGCCAGTCTTCCGTCAGTTCTATCTCACCCCTCCATTTCCGCCTCCCTAGTACTCTCAGGCAGCCATTGGCACATTGTGATGCGCAGATAATGGCACAACGGTGTCGCACAGGTAGGTGTGATAAACAAGCAGGAAGCAACGAGCAAAGAATGGGACTCGCGCACCATATTATTCAAAAAGGCACATTAATCGGGTTGCAACGTTCCAGCCGCTCAACTTGGAGAAAGCCGACACCAGCAGCCAAAACGTTGCACCCCGAATAAAGTGTCTGCTTGCATTATATGCGGCTTGGCCCATTCTTTGCTAGTTGCTGTGCGTTGGAGCTGGAGTTACTGAGTATGTTTCTTCTGGATACAGTTGCAGAGTGACAGACCGAGTGCTCCATTCTCCTGTGTTGTTGCAGGTAGGTGTGATGTCACACCGCACCGATCCTACCTTTGCCTTTCTCTCTGCAGCTCGGTGGACTCTCCAGTTATCATCCAGTTTGTGTCTGACCAGTTTCTATTTCACCTGTCTGACCCCTGTTTGCCAATTCTTCAACCGGGCCTGTCCCAGCTCACTGGACAAGGAAAATCATTTCCCATAAAAGCCTTGGCTTATTTTTGCTAATGGTCCAGTAAATTGATGACCGTGAGAGGTGTGGAGTGCGTTACTCGACTATAGTTTGCACTGTGATATATGGGATGGCCTGGCTTGGAGTCGCAGAGCATGTTGAACGCATGGTAAATCAGTATGTGTCTTTAAGCAGGCATGGGATAGACATAAGGCTATCCTAAACAAAAGATAAATCCAGGTAAAGTATCCATGTAATTGGGCAGACTAGATGGGCCGAAAGGTTCTTATCTGCCGACATTTTTTCTATGTTTCTATGTTTCTAATGAGTCCCTTTATAAAGACACTGAGCGTCCATTAATGTGTCTTTGATGTGCCTGAAAAATGAAATGCTGCAGTTCTACAGAAAAAAAGGAACAGAAAGCGCTCACATGCTGTTTAGTGGATCCGAGCCACGTGCTGTCTGCTAATCCCTCCTAAATATTCACCCACAGAAGCATTATCCCTTTAATTCTTGACTTGTTCCATGTTGTGCTAAATAAAAAAGACTAACAATATGGTAATCAAGCGTAATTACCGCTTATTTGCTTTCGTTCGCCGTTGTGCTAAAGCTTTGTGTACTTTTGAACGAGAAACAGAGAATTTTTTTACATGCAAAAAAACAAACAAAATCTCCTTTTGTATGGGTTGCTGCCACGGTATCCCACCCGGGGGGACCTTCCCAGACAGGATGACAGCTGTAAATGTTCAGGGTATGTCATGTAACCATCGTTATTGTAATGAAATGGTTAAAATGATGATTTATTCTATATAACTTGCTGTCCTTAGCATATGACTTAAGGTAATTAACTATTTTTGAGGGTACGATGGGAGGTGATAGATAGCAGAAAACCACAGATGTGCGTCATCGGCCCGAGTCGAAACCAAAACACTGGCAAAGCTTTAGGGAAATGTCAACTAACATTTTTTTAGTTTAGTGTTTTTAAAGATAGGGGGGTTTTACGAGAAACTTGACAATTTCGACTGTGGAAAGGAGATGCTTTGCCCAGGGTGCTGTTTGCATCATTCGAGAGACCCTAAGATGTTTGCAAAGGGACTCTCAGACGGATCTAGGTGTTCAATGCAATCAGAATGGTGATGTATATTATTTTTCCTTAAATGACCTTATCCGATTCAAATAAACTGTCAACTTATCTTATTAATGTGTCTTTTGTTTCTTTAATTGATCACTCTAAAAGAACCCTCTGTTCAGAAGCTTCTCTGACCAAAACAGTTATCCAACTTAAGCTTCCCTAATGGCTCTCACAACAGATCTCAGAACCCCAACTGAGTCTCATCTGCTAATGCCGCTCCCTTACAGGACAACCGTCTTCCACCAGTGACCTTTCATGCCTTCTCCAGACCTTAGCCGAAGTTTAAGGACAGGTACAAGGAAAAAGTGGTTACAGCATTCCCCAGTAATGAGACAGCACTCAGTACCTGGGGTAAACCAGACAGACAGATAGCTAGACTTTAATGAAACCTGTGTAGCAAATATATAGAGTGCAAAGAGGGACCTGGAGACCAATGGAAGATGACACTCTTTGGTGCAACCCCTCCTCCTCAGGTGACCCAGTCCCTAGTCATATAAACCATTTTAATCTCCAGACACGAAACAATAGAGTGCCATTTAATCTCAGCCTTAGCATCAAACTGTCGGAATACGTTAGCACAAGCAGACAATAGTCTGATGGATTGGCATGGTTTGGCAAACAAAGACCACTTAAACCTGTCACAGCTATAAAACATATTCTAGACAGAGAGGTTGGAAAGGGCTGCAGTGACACAATCAGTAATGATATTAGAAACAATAACAGTAACCTAAATATTAACAATAATAATATTCCTACAACACAGACACCCTGTACCCTTATATGCACAGGATGACTAGGACATAGGAAAGGGTTGGGGAATAAAATGATGGGCAAGACCCCCCCAGAACCCACAGTCTCACACCTACCAGCGGTAATGCCAAATTCAGTGTCAAAGTGACTACCGTCACAGCCACAGTCACAGAACATTAAGGGTTATAATATTTAATATGTGGGTAAAAGCTACTTGATCCAAGGAGAAATCTGACGCCATCTGGGGTCAAGAAGGAATTTTTCCCCCAGTGTGTTGCATATTGGCGAGCGCTTCACACTGGGTTTTTTGCTTCTTTTGGATCAACAGCATTAGGTGATGCGAAAAAGGCTGAACCTAATGGACACATGTCTTTTTTCAGCCTTTGTAACTATGTATTTATGTAACTAGCCCTGAATCTCGGGGAATCTCAATGTAACCGGAAAGTGATCAGACAGTGAATGCCCTGTCTAAATAACAACAAGGAATCCCCTGTGTTGGGGTTACTGGGGAGCCCCCTCTGTGCTCCTAAGACCCTGGCCTGCATAAGGTTCTGTCAGCCATAGGATCAACAGGCGCCATGTCACTTGTCTGTGGGGGCGCATGTCCACCCAGTCTTCAGGGAGAAATAATTGCAGAGGATGTACAGCGATTTGGAACTTATTGGCGCTTTATAAATACTTGGAACTGTAGTGTAACTGTACCAATGGCGCCGGCAGTGTGAGAGCTACATCTGGAGATAACACATCCAAGGCTACGGTGATCACTTGCTCCTATCTCCCCTCAATGATCAATACTATGGGTCAGCAACCTCAGCCCTCATGATCATTCGGATCAACATCTCCCTTGGGACTCTGTCAACCCAACAACCATTTGGGAGATGTAGTAACAAAAATTTTGGAGGGCCAAGGGGGCCGACACTTGATCAGTATGCAATATCTGAAACTCTTTCCTCCTCTGGCCAGGTAGGCTGTCAATCAAAATGCGCTCAACAGGATTGGACAGCTAGTGCTGTGCTAAACGGCCAATGCTTCTTTTCAGCAATGTCCCGATCACATTTTTCGAGCCGCCGATCCGAGTCAAATGGTAGTGGGGATCAGCCAATACCAAGTCCCGATCTGATATCATACGAATCGTGGCCAGATCGGCATCTCAGTTGCTTTGTCCCCCGTCACATGAGGTCAGGGGTGGGATTTCCGCTTTTGGCATGATGCCGACACTCCAAAAAGTTCAGATGTTGAAATTTCAGATAAGAGATCCTCAACCTGTAATCACAGATAATCCAAAATCTAATATAAAGACCGTATGTGGCCTTTATTAGAGGTCATACCCCATACCATAGGTGTAGGTGGGATACATGTGACACATCTCCATGGTTTGCATCAGACCTTCTCCATCAACTGAAAGCACAAAGGTCCAGTCATGCTTCTTGGTTTGAGCCATCAGGCAGGACTGATTTTCCGTCTTTCTTCTCGTTAGAACATACTAGTTTACGGGGAGGCGTACACAAAGGAGGAAGTGAATGAAAAGCATATTATTATTTTAGAGTCCTTTCAAAAGTTGTGTGTGAATGAGACGGCTTCATCGGAAAGCCGTGACTCATCTCCGGCAGCCTCAAGGACAAATCGTCTGACGATGATCCATTTGTATTTATTCATAGACACAAGCACCGTCCTGATTGCAAAAAAATATGACAGATAACGATGTCTCTTAACCCTCATTGCAGGTGAATGTCCAGCGAGGGTCTCCTCAGGCTCCACCGCTGGTCGAGGGGTTAATGCAAAGTGCATGAAGCCCGAAGCCAAGGTGGTTCAGGTCTCAGAGTGACTCATGCTCTGCTCCTCTAAAAGAAAAAATAGACTTCCCCTTGCGTGTTCTGCTGAATTGTATATACCCCTGAACAAACGATATGCGTACGGCGCTTAAAAAAGGCTGAGGCGACATTATATGGAGAGATTTTCTCATCGCCAACGTGCCGGCGTGAAAGGATTCCCTTAGCATTCACTGCCCACCTCTCCGTCACACCAGGGTATCACGTTGTAGGCGGAAAATGCCATAAAGCTGATTTGTGGCTTTTAGATTGTCTGTTATTTGCTGAACACGTTATCACAAGTGACCAAGGCTGCAATTATCCCACCCACGGCGTGTTTGACCGGCCGAAAGGAGACCTGGAAAGAAACGTTCTCTTGCCTTCATAGTGTTATACTGCACGCTAGCATCGCGGCACGACTTTCTGTTTCCTCTCATTGGGGAAATGGGTGGAACCAGGTCATAAAAGGGGACTTGGCCAGACGTCTGAGGATTTAAACTCTAGACGGACAGGTTTGCCAATGGTGTTTGGACGATACGACTCTCGCGGTGAACATGGTGTGTACCAAATTATGTGTCGGTATACATAAAGGCTGCTGGGTTTTAGTTGTGAGTACACTGTGCTTTAGTGAAGACCTGCACACAACATAAATAACCTCACCCACATTGCCATGTATGCCTAAAATGCTGTATGTGGAGGTCAGTGTGAGACACAGCTGCCAAGATTTCAATGACCCATTGACATAAAAGAATAAACCCTGTTTCAGTTTACTCTATGACCTCTAGACCTAACCCTGGGGTTTTAAAACCAGTTGGGACAAGTCCGTATATGGCATCCCAACCAACGCAACGCTAACTACAATCAGAACCCACCCTCCCATCCCAGGGGGGTCTACTCCATCCGTGCCCATGTACTCTTCCCTCCATCCTGGCCCAAAGACCCTCCGCTTCATACCTGCTCACTGACCTTCTTCTCTATCCCTGGTACCAAAGTTCCTACATTCATAGTACAATGGGCACTCCCATCCATCCTTGCTTGTGGGCCCTTCCCTCCATAGCTGCCCATGGATACTCTCCTCTATCCTTGGTACCATAGGCCTATTCCTACATACAGTTGTGTTCAAAATTATTCAACCCCCACTGAAATTGAGTGTTTTGGCCAGTTTGACATTGATTTTGATCATTCAGTCATCTTGCTTACAATTAAATCAAAGAGGCACGTGTAGGTCAGACAAATATAACATAACATTTATAATGAAATAACCACAAATGTCTTTTCTGTGCTCACATCATTATCAGTTTTATTCAACCCCCAAGTGACATTCAATCTTACTACTTAGTACAACATCCTTTTACAGTTATAACAGCTTTTAAACGTGAAGCATAGCTTTACACAAGTGTCTTGCAGCCATCTACGGGTATCTTCGCCCATTCGCCATGGGCAAAAGCCTCCAGTTCAGCCACATTCTTAGGCTTGCGCACTGCAACTGCTTTCTTTAAGTCCCACCAGAGGTTCTCAATCGTATTTAAGTCAGGTGACTGCGATGGCCACTCCAAAATGTTCCAGCCTTTAATCTGCAACCATGCTCTAGTGGACTTGGAGGTATGCTTGGGATCATTGTCCTGTTGAAAGGTCCAACGTCTCCCAAGCCTCAGGTTTGTGACTGACTGCATCACATTGTCATCCAATATCTCCTGGTACTGAAGAGAATTCATGGTACCTTGCACACGCTGAAGCTTCCCTGTACCTGCAGAAGCAAAACAGCCCAAAGCATGATTGACCCCCCGCCATGCTTCACAGTAGACAAGGTGTTCTTTTCTTCATAGGCCTTGTTCTTCCTCATCCAAACATAGCGTTGATCCATGGGCCCAAACAGTTCTAATTTTGTTTCATCAGTCCACAGAACACTATCCCAAAACTTCTGTGGTTTGTCCACATGACTTTTGGCATACTGCAGTCGACTCTTCTTATTCTTTGGAGACAGCAAGGGGGTGCGCCTGGGAGTTCTGGCATGGAGGCCTTCATTACGCAGTGTGCGCCGTATTGTCTGAGCTGAAACTTCAGTACCCACATCTGACAAATCTTTTCTCAGTTCCTCAGCAGTCACACGGGGACTTTTCTCCACTCTACGCTTCATGTAGCGCACAGCGTTCAAAGTCAGCATCTTCTTTCTGCCACGACCAGGTAGCGTTTCAACAGTGCCCTTTGCCTTGAATTTGCGTATGATGCTTCCTATGGTCTCTCTTGGTATGTTTAACATCTTTGCAATCTTCTTATAGCCATTGCCCTTCCTGTGAAGGGTAATCACCTCTTCTCTTGTCTTCCTGGACCATTCTCTTGACTTCACCATGTTTGTAACCACACCAGTAAATGTCTAGAAGGAGCTGAGTATCACAGTCATTTTAAAGCTGCCTAATTGGTGCTTATTATGCTTTATTGCTGCTCCGTGACATCCACAGGTGTTTTCAATACCTGATTGAAAACACTTGAATGAACCTCTGTTCTTCAGAGTGATAGTCTTTAAGGGGTTGAATAATTGTGTCAATGAAGAATTCACAAAAGAAACATTTACTACTGTATTACAAAACCAATTGATGTCATTTTAGTTGCATATGGTTCTTTAAAAAGTCCTTGTAGGATTTCATTCTGAATACAATTACAAATGTACACTAAATTCCCTAAAACCCTTTACAACATTGGGGGTTGAATAATTTTGAACACAACTGTACCTGCCTGTGAGATCTCTTATCCACACATGTGAACAGGCCCTCATCCCCATTCCTGCCTATGGGACCTCCTCTCCATCCCTGGTCATGGGCCCTCCCCTCCATTCCCACCCATGGGCCCTTTTCGCCATACCTTCCCCTAATATCACTGGTTCCATGGGCCCTCCTCTCCATCCCTGCTCATGGACCCTCCTCTCCATTCCCACCCAAGGGTCATCCTCTCCATCAATGCCCACGGGCCCTTCTCTCCATACCTGCCCACAGACCTTCCCCTATATCACTGGTTCCATGGGCCCTCCTCTCCATATTTGCCTTTGGGCCCTCCTCTCTGTACATGCCTGTAAGCTCTTTCCTCGGCCTTGCTCATGGGTCCCCTCCCTGCCCTTGGGTCTACACTCCTGTCCCTGTCCGCGGGATCTCTCCGTCACTTCATGCTTGTCCTCACCTTCGTCTGAGCCAGTTGGCTGAACCCATCTCTCGTCTCGTTAACAAAGACGAAATAACTACGACTAAAGCAGGTGTCAGCAAGCTTGGGCCTCCACTCGTCAGGTTGGCTGAGCATCATGGAAGATGCAGTTCCTAAGCAAATGGAGGGCCAACAATACGTCACATTCGTGTACCATACCTTCTTCTGTGACTACGACCTGCACGGTATATGTCGCCTCCTCCATTTCCTCTCTGTCCAACGCACGGCGCAGCTGGATCTTTCCCGATTGGTCCTGGATGGAGAGCCATCTCCTGGTGTCATTGTGAATGCTGTAACTACACAGTGAACGATGAGGAATAGGATTTATTACACATTTTTCAAAATACTGCTGTGTTCTACCAAATTCTTAACTTCTAAAAGGATTTTCCGCAAAAAGCATTGGTACGTTGCCCCAGTCTGACCTGCGATACCTTAATGCGGGAGCAGCCAAGCGCTCACCAATCGTCATCGCCGGCTCCTTCTTATTCACCAACTGCTATTTGGTTACATTATTGGGTCTGTTCACAAAGCACCCACATTGCGTGTAATTTTGGTGCTTTGTGTTTTGCCGTATTTCGGCGAATTATGAATTCAGTATTTAGTGAACGTTCACCTCATTTTGCCGAAATTGGAGTCGCCAAAGTAGTTATCGAATGTTGGCGAAACCCGTTGAATTGCACCAGATCGCGCCTAATTGGCCTTGTTCCACCGAACGGGAAAAAAAAAAAAAAAAGGAAGACTTCTCCTTATATGGGTATTAAGCAATAAAATGAGTCCAAATAATAATAAAGACCTTTAAAAAATAATAACAAAAAGGTCCGTTACAAAATGAAAAAACGTCTTTTGAAAAATAATTTTAAAAAATGTCATCCAAAAATTATATTAAAAAAAATTAAAAAAATGCATACAGTTATTTAAAAAAATTAAGTGTTTTTGCAAAAAATAAAAATAATGAACGGTGTTTTTTTAAAAAAAAAATTAATAAGGATATTCCATTTATTACATTGAAACCTATGGGATTCGCCCGTTTAAACCTGATGAACTGAAACACAGAAAATCAGGGCATCTCGCTGCAATTCGGCGTTCTGTAAATCGAAGACATTACAGTCTTCTATGGGACAATTTTGGTGCTGCCGAATCGCACCGTATTTTGCTGTCAATTCCCCTATATTTGGTAAATTGACATCTTACAGGGTTATTCAGAGAGAGAGCCGATCTGGCCCCGAAATGTCACCGAACAGTGAATTTCCCCATACGGTGACATTTCGGGGCCATTCGGCTATTCAGAGAGCAGGCAGTTTGCCACATTTTGGCGAATTGCCTGCAAGTACAGTGCCTATTTGACGGCAGTGAAATCCCCTATAGCGAAGCAATGGTTAATCTATTCACATTGAACAGCAGAGAAAAGTTACCGAAATGCCCTGCTGTTCGGTGGTTTCATTCAGCAGGTTTAATCATAATCAGGCGAATCCCATAGGCTTCAATGTTAAAAATGCTCCCGTTTTAATTCAATATCTAATAAACCGTTTATTATTTTAATCTGCAGCAAAAAGTCTCTTTATAGATTTTTTTAGGATCTTTTAGGCATTTTTCGTGATTTTTTACACAAATTTTTCTTCCTTTTCTTTTTTTAAAAAGGTTTTTTTTCTTTTTTTTCTGTAACAGACCTTTTTCTTATCATTCATAGGATCTTATATGTAAATTTCAGGCATTTTCGTTCAGTAGTTTTTTTGCAAACAGCGTTTTAATTTTGACACTTTCAAGCGTATTATTTTTTTTTTATCCCGTTCGTCTGCTAGTCGGTTTTTTCCAATGTGTTTTTTGCGGCGGTTCCAGTGGGTTTACGGCAGGTTTTCCCTGCACTCCGGGGACCCTGCGGTGAATGCTGAATTCACCCCAGGGGTGAGGAACTTTGATTCCCCGAAGTGAACGGAAGTGCGGCGAACGTGAGAGCTCTCTGAATAAGCCCCCTAGTGCAGGCCTCAAAATTTCCACTCGCCTGCTCGCATTTGGCGAGTGGAAATTACATGAGGGCGAGTGGGAATGCAGAGGCAGGGCAGGATAAGGGGTTAAGTGGGGCAACTAGTGGCGAGTAACTCTTAAGGCCTGGCTAGTAGCTTGTGACTTGAAAATTTGAGCCCTGCCCTAGTGTATAGACAAATTGCCCCAAAATTGCACCGAACAGTGCTATTTGGGGCCAATTAGGAAGTTAGAGAATAACCCTTATATTTGTTTGTTTTATTTGTAAATTGCTCCTTAAACGCAAGGGTCAGCAACCTCGACCCTCCAGATGTTTTGGAACTGCATCTCCCATGATGCTCAGCCACTCATTAGATTGGCCGAGGCTTAATGTAGTTCCAAAGCCATCTGGAGGGTCGAGGTTGCCGTCTCCGGCTTTAACGTTTTTTGGAAGGTTGAAAAAAACCAATATCGATTGTCCAGAAGCAAATAATACAAAATAGAATCTACACGAAGAACACAAAGTTCTGAACAATTCCCGGCAGGTTCCGCTCCGATGTCCCCAGTTTATATATAACTCGCCGTGTGATTATTGAGAGTAAGTAAAGCAGTTCTGGTTTGGGGAAGGGATATTGAAATTAATGTCACTTGGGTTCCATCCCGGCGGCCTGACACGTGTAACTAATTTCGAGACGAATAACAAAATCAACTCGGCACACAGTGAAAGCGACGTTAACAGTCTGAAGCGAGCGCTAAATGAGATCTGAATTATCCCCAGGCTTTATCTGGAAACAGATAAGGTAATCCATCGATTTTTCCATCTCGCGCAAGCATAAAAATCACCAAGTGTGGTCCTCTCCGTGCTGCTATTGATCGTTCTGCTCCTCCTGACCCGCGTCTTGGCATTCGGCCACAGCTCTGTGAAGAACAGAAAACGCCTTCCTGCCGCTGCCTTCGGCTTTTACGTTAGCGCAATGCCCGGGAGCGGCGTGGGGCTTTTTTTTGTGAATGAGCCAAACCGGCCATGTTTTCTCAAAGGCATATAATTATTTCATGCAGAGGGAGAGCACAGGGTAGGTGCTGCCCTGCAACATGTATAATTCATAAGCTGCAGGGCTAGGGAACTCGATTGCCTGATTCAGTCAGCTCACCTGGGATTCCTCTGATTTCTTATGTATTCCACATGCTGCAGGGTTGCACTTGTCATGCACTGCTCATCAGCGTGAAAAAAATATATGTAACTTCACTGCACAACCCTGATTTTATAAATATATATATATATGTATATGGCTCAAAATTCCCATTCGCCCACAACAGGTAGAAATATAAACAGGGCGAGTGGACATTCGACCCTTTAAATTAGGGATGTGCGTTTCGGGTTTCGGAATTTCGGAATTTTCACGAAATTTCCCGATTCGTGTCTTCGGATTCGGCCGAATTTCCGAATCGGGTCGGACCCGAAAACCGATAGATCCGAAAAGTTTTCCGAGCCGAAACGAAAAATTTTCGGATTTTTCGAATGGACTTGAAATGTGTCAAATCGAAATTTATTTTTGCTCTATTCATGATTTCGGTTCCATTCGTGATTTCGGTTCCATTTCGGTAATTCTGGACATCGTATATTTAACTATTATCGGTTATATCGCTGATTCTGTAAATTTTGTATTTGTAAATGCGTATCACTTGTTTCTTGTGGCATTCGGGTCAGTTTAGCGTTTTTTAAATCGTTTTGTTCCTTGGCTTTCATACCATTTTAATATGATTAAATAAAGTTGTGAAATGTATATTCAATTATTCATAAGAAAAAAAGGATCTTTATTTAATAAAAAAAAACACGATAGAATCGCCAGAATTATCGTAGACACTTTGAAACGAGGAGAACAGACGTTCCGAAAAAACAAAAATTTCCGAAATCGATACAAAAAACGAGCAAAGTGACCCGAAAACACGAAAAATGGTCGATATTCCGAAAAAAAATGTACACGAAAAACAAGCCGAACCGAACCGAATCGAAACAGAAATTGGTCGAAACGAGCCGAATCGAAAAGTTTAAACATCCGAACAAATCGAACCGAATCGAAAAAAAAAAAAAAAAAAATCGGTGCACAAGTCTACTTTAAATAAGCTGCAAGTTCAGTTTGGCGCTTGCCCCTTTACATCTAGTCACGCAGTCTAAACGAAAGCAGCACACAGTTGTGAGTGGGGTGTGTGGAAGTGGGTTTGTGGTGTGGGGGAGGTGACGGGTGGAATCAGAAGTGGCGACTGGCGAGTAACTTTTTTTTTAGGCCTGGCGGCGGCCGCCTGTAGCTTACTTGGGTTGCCAGATCAAGATTTCCTGCACGTTATATTACGAAATCATGCAGAGGGGAGCACAGGGAAAAGTGCTGCCCTGCAACATGTATAATTTATATGCTGCAGGAAGGAAATCAAGACAGGTCATCTGGGATTTCTGTTTCATTTCTCACCTGCAGCATATGGATTATACATGCTGCAGGGTGGCATTTTCCATGCACTGCCCATCAGCATGAATAAATTATATGTGTCCAGGAAAACATGGTCGATCTGGCAACTCTATGTGGATTGTAAGTCATGGTTGCGCTCTGTGTCATCTATACCCCACTTACTGCAGCTTGGCACCGTGGTATATGTCAGGATCGAAAGCCTCCACGGTGAGTATCACTGCTCCCGGCTCTGTGCTTTCCGGCACGTGGATTTCATACACCTCTTTGGTAAACACCGGCGCCTCGTTCACATTCCCTACGGCGACGTGGACGGTGGCGGTGGAGCTGGGGCCATATTCCGCGCCGCGGAGCTCTGCTTCGTTCTTGGCGAGGAGGATTAATTCATATTTTTGCTTTTTCTCGTAATCGAGATCCTGAAAGAAATGAACCACCTTTCAGCGCGGGTAAAGCGGCAACAAAAAGTCACTTTTTAGGTTTAAATCAAATTATTCCTATTTTCCCACGGCCACTCCCACTTCCAGACATGAGGCCACTCCCACGAGGAGCCAGGATTAACCACACGGTGTCTATTCACCATATAACATTACTTTTTAGACATAGCTGCTTGTTTTCTTCTCATCAGTGATGCAGCCTGGCGCTTTCTGGGGGTAAAGTGTTGTAAAACTCAGCAGCACAAGGGTTAAAAGTACAAAATCTAGAAGCTTCTAATGATTTCAAAGCCCCCCTATGGTCTGAAAGAAAAAGCCCACACAGCTTGGTATTTTTATGTATTGTGTGGGAAAATGTCAGTATTTATTCCTATTAAATCCGCCCGTCAAAAAAAAAATAATATAAAAAAAAAGGGAAAGTATTAACCCGCCGGGACTGAGAAATCCCGGCACAAAGGCGTCGAATGAAAGAGATACACTTTCCCGGCTGCCAATCAGTGCATGTGGATGTGGCAGTCCCCTTTCACGGCAAAAGTACAGCATTTTCCTACGAAACGCCTCCACGCTACCCCTGGCCTCAGCCGCCCCCTCACCTCGCCCAAGTGCCAATTTAATACAGCGGGGCGCCGAACCGCCAGGCCTCCTCACCAAGGTGGAAGCTTTCATAAAACCTGCACAAATCCGCCGCGTTTTCATCAGAGCGACGGGGGACGACAACAACGAAAAAATAGCGAGCTGCGTTTGAATGGTTTCTCAAAACAAGCGACGGCAGAAAATGCGAAAATCAGAAAGAAAAGGCGCTTTTATAAGAGGCGAAATGACGGGAATTCTGAGGTTTTCAAAACGACAAAAAAATAAATAAAAGAAATATAAAAAACATTACGATTTTAAAGATTTAAGGCTGGGGTCAGACCAGCGCACTTTTAACGTGAGTTCTGGCGCACATAATTACGGCCGCACTAGCAGCAGATGACGGCCAATGACGGCCAATATACGATGTACGGCCGCACAAAAGTCCGGCCACGCAACGCAAGTGGAATTTGAACGCATTTTTCTGAGAACGCTGAACCGCTAGTACTGACGTACTGAGTGCGCAGCTGAGGCATAGCGGCGTGTGTGCGTGATTAGGAGATGTCAGACGCTGCTAATGTCCAGCCTACATAACGTCCAGACGCAAAAAGAGTTTTATTGAGAATCCGTACAAAATCACACCCGAAAATGCGCGTCGTCTGACCGTTTTTGCGCATTCCGTGAAAAAATACGTCAATGCGTTCGGAAGCACTTTTTCACGTTCGCGGGGAAAAATGCGTTCGTTTGACCCTAGCCTAAAGGGGGAAAAATAATGAGAACGCGGGGAGGGACGCGGGAGAAACTGTCAAATCACCAGTGTGGATGGGATGCCCCGGCACTCACCACGATCGGTGGAACGGCCCACCGGGTGGTTTAAATCACGGCATTTTAGCAATAACTGAACATCAGCGGATCATGAATCACCCCTAGAACGAGGCTTGTGTGGCCGGTGGGGTGCGAGGTGCTGAAGCAATCGCCATGGAAACGAGTGGACTCTCTTTGCCGATTGCTCCAGTTCTAACACTTGGTCCAGAACTGCGCCACAGCATCCAGAACACATAACCTCTGTGTTTCAGAAAAACCTAAAATCAGCGCTTTACAGGTTACATATAGCTAGCAGTAACAGGTGTACTCAGCGCTTTACAGGTTACATTACAGCAGAGGGAGGTGCAGTAAGTGCAGTAGTTATAAAGCGTAAGTATATTTATATAGCAGTAACAGGTGTACTCAGCGCTTTACAGGTTACATTACAGCAGAGGGAGGTGCAGTAAGTGCAGTAGTTATAAAGCGTAAGTATATTTATATAGCAGTAACAGGTGTACTCAGCGCTTTACAGGTTACATTACAGCAGAGGGAGGTGCAGTAAGTGCAGTAGTTATAAAGCGTAAGTATATATTTATATAGCAGTAACAGGTGTACTCAGCGCTTTACAGGTTACATTACAGCAGAGGGAGGTGCAGTAAGTGCAGTAGTTATAAAGCGTAAGTATATTTATATAGCAGTAACAGGTGTACTCAGCGCTTTACAGGTTACATTACAGCAGAGGGAGGTGCAGTAAGTGCAGTAGTTATAAAGCGTAAGTATATTTATATAGCAGTAACAGGTGTACTCAGCGCTTTACAGGTTACATTACAGCAGCAGGGAGGTGCAGTAAGTGCAGTAGTTATAAAGCGTAAGTATATTTATATAGCAGTAACAGGTGTACTCAGCGCTTTACAGGTTACATTACAGCAGAGGGAGGTGCAGTAAGTGCAGTAGTTATAAAGCGTAGGTATATTTATATAGCAGTAACAGGTGTACTCAGTGCTTTACAGGTTACGTTACAGCAGAGGGAGGTGCAGTAAGTGCAGTAGTTATACAGTGTGCGTATATTTATATAGCAGTAACAGGTGCACTCAGCGCTTTACAGGTTACGTTACAGCAGAGGGAGGTGCAGTAAGTGCAGTAGTTATACAGTGTGCGTATATTTATATAGCAGTAACAGGTGTACTCAGCGCTTTACATGTTACATTACAGCAGAGGGAGGTGCAGTAAGTGCAGTAGTTATAAAGCGTAAGTATATTTATATAGCAGTAACAGGTGTACTCAGCGCTTTACAGGTTACGTTACAGAAGAGGGAGGTGCAGTAAGTGCAGTAGTTATAAAGCGTAAGTATATTTATATAGCAGTAACAGGTGTACTCAGCGCTTTACAGGTTACATTACAGCAGAGGGAGGTGCAGTAAGTGCAGTAGTTATAAAGCGTAAGTATATTTATATAGCAGTAACAGGTGTACTCAGCGCTTTACAGGTTACATTACAGCAGAGGGAGGTGCAGTAAGTGCAGTAGTTATAAAGCGTAAGTATATTTATATAGCAGTAACAGGTGTACTCAGCGCTTTACAGGTTACATTACAGTAGAGGGAGGAGCAGTAAGTGCAGTAGTTATAAAGCGTAAGTATATTTATATAGCAGTAACAGGTGTACTCAGCGCTTTACAGGTTACATTACAGCAGAGGGAGGTGCAGTAAGTGCAGTAGTTATAAAGCGTAAGTATATTTATATAGCAGTAACAGGTGTACTCAGCGCTTTACAGGTTACGTTACAGCAGAGGGAGGTGCAGTAGTTAAACAGTGCTTGTTAATTGTACAAAGCTTAATGCTGTGCTTGTTACGTGTCGGTTATTGTAGCGTGGCTTTATGTTCTGCTGCCGCGTTATAGATCGATGTTGTACTTGTTTAATCTGTGTTCTCTGCCGACTCTCTCCCTCACCTTCCCATAACTATTTCGCTTTTATTTTGCGAGGTTGCCTAGCAGCTCTCTCCCTAAAATAAATGATAATGTTGAACTTTTCACTCGCTGAACTCGTGACTCATTCCTTTAACTCGTGGCTCGGCGGTGGGTTTAGCAATAAGCGCTGCGGCCTCCTGAGGTCTCGGCATCCAGGACTGGGGCTGCAAGTGTTATATGTGTGTGTGGGGAAGGGGTGATGCCAGGGGGCCGGATTAAGATCTCTATGGGCCTGGAGCTGAATATTTTGGTGTTTTTTTGGGAATTTTGTGAAATGAAAACAAATATTAAGGTTATTTAATATTATTTTATTGTGATTTATTAGTGCAGATTCGGGTATATCTAAAAAGACAGATACTGCGTGATTACTTTTTCATTAAGATTTCAATCTAAAGCATGTAAAATTATTTTTTTCCTATTTTATCATCCAAACCTTTATGATATGGATTATATATTCTATAGGGAATAGGATTTAGAAAGAAATGGGAACCTGTTACTGCATTTTTCTGAGTAAATATACAATTCTAACCAAAAAATGAAAGATTTCCCTTGTGTTTTAGGCTAGGGTCAGACGAAAGCATTTTTCCCCGCGAATGTGAAAAAGTGCGTCCGAACGCATTGACGTATTTTTTCACGGAATGTGCAAAAACGGTCAGACGACGCGCATTTTCGGGCGTGATTTTGTACGGATCGTCAATAAAACTCTTTTTGCGTCTGGACGTTATGTAGGCCGGACATTAGCAGCGTCTGACATCTCCT
Organism: Leptobrachium leishanense; assembly: GCA_009667805.1. Classification (NCBI taxonomy): domain Eukaryota; kingdom Metazoa; phylum Chordata; class Amphibia; order Anura; family Megophryidae; genus Leptobrachium; species Leptobrachium leishanense. The sequence continues at coordinate 8,108,526 of CM019072.1, read as the reverse complement.
AATCTCGCACACACGCCGCTATGCCGCAGCTGCGCACTCAGTACGTCAGTACTAGCGGTTCAGCGTTCTCAAAAAAAATGCGTTCAAATTCCACTTGCGTTGCACGGCCGGACGTTTGTGCGACCGTACATCGTATATTGGCCGTCATTGCCTGTCATCTGCTGCTAGTGCGGCCGTAATTATGTGCGCCAGAACGCACGTTAAAAGTGCGCTGGTCTGACCCCAGCCTTAGAGGATGGTGTTTTATGAATAATATGACTGTGTATAACACACTGACCTTGCTCTCAGCGAGGGAAATTAAAAGGTGAGTAACGGCAGTGGTATTGCTCATTTTATACGTGACAAATGGACAATACCATCGCTTTGGAGCTAAAATTTTTTTTATATAAAATTAAAAAAAGTGTTTGGTTCTCTTTTCTTTTCGATTGTGCATGGTCATGTTTGGTATCAATGCAAAGGCCAGACTCTGACCTGTCCAATGACACCTCACCTGACTATGTGAGGTGCAAAGATTAGTGACGTAGGGGTCCACAGTCCCCCCAGTGCTCTACGCTGCAGTGCAGCGGTTTAGGTTTTTGATGTACTGTAACAATTTGTAAGAATAGATTCATTGTGCCATCACCTCCACACTTGTTGATGACATGAGAAATGAGATGGTGAGTTAATGCAGTATAATTGTTCACTTTATAATTGAAAAGTGAAAAATATTGCTGTGTTAGAAAAAGAAAAAATAAAGAAATATTTATTTTATCTTTATTGCCACATAAAACCTGGTCATGTTCTGGCCTTTCCAGTGATACCTCACATGACCCTGTAGCTGCTATGTAGTTGGAGATACAGGGGTCCAAATGACCATCGATGCAGATATACAGGGTTATTCAAAGAGAATCGAAAAGTCACCGCACGTTCGGGGACTTTTCGTTCTCCTCAATTCGGTGCGGTTTGGCGATCCCATTTCGGCGACCCTGCGGTGTATTCAGCAGGCACCAAAGGGTTCCCGAATTGCAGGGAGAAGTCTTGGCAAACCCGCCGAAAACTCGGCAAACCTGGCGAAGGCACACCGAAACCTGCAAAACCATCTGGATTAACCCGCCGAAAATGACGGAGAAACCCGAGCAGGAGCCGATCACACGCAGTGCAACCGCCGGAAAAACCCGACACCGCAGACGAATGGAGTGAAAAAATAAATAAAACAGTCCGCTTGAATGTTTGAAAAGTGAAACGCTGTTTGCAAAGAAACTACTGAGCGAAAAATGTCTGAAATTTACATATAAAATGCAATGAATGATAATAAAAAGGGCTGTTACAGAAAAAAGAAAAAAACGTTTTTAAAAAAAAATAAAAAAAATAAAATAGGAAAAACAATTTTGCCAAAAAAAATCCCGAAAAATGCTTAAAATATCCCAAAAAAATCTAAAAATAGACTCTTTACTGCAGAATATTATAATAAACGGTTTATTAGATATTGAATTAAAACTGGAATATTGTTAACATTGAAGCCTATGGCATGCGCTTGAATAAACCTGCCGAATTAAGGCTAGGGTCAGACGAACGCATTTTTAACGTGCGTTTAGCCGCACGAAATCACGGCCGTGCTAGCAGCAAATGACGTCCAATGCCGGGGAACACACGAAGTACGGCCGCCCGAAAGTTCGTCCGCGCAACGCAAGTGGCAAACGAACGCATTTTTTCGAGAACGCTGAACCGCTAGTACGGACGTACAGAGTGCGCTGCGGCCGCATAGCGGCGTGTGTGCGTGATTAGGAGATGTCAGACGCTGCAAATGTCCGGCCAACATAACGTCCAGACGCAAAAAGGGTTTTATTGATGATCCGTACAAAATCACGGACGAAAATGCGCATCGTATGACCGCTATCGTGTATTCCGTGAAAAAATACGTCCATTCGTTCGAACGCACTTTTTCACGGACAACGTGAAAAATGCGTTCGTCTGACCCTAGCCTAAACCACCAAATGGCAGGGCAATTCGGCAACTTTTCACTGCTGGTTTCTGTTCTCTGAATAGCCGAAGCATTGCTTCTCTATGGGGATTCATTGCCCTCGAACAGGCACCGAACAGGCACCGTATGTGCAGGCAATTTGCCAACATTTGGCGAACTGCTTGCTCTCTGAATAGCTGAATGGCCAAGAAAGGTAACCAAACGCGTTCGGTTACCTTTCTCCAGCAATTCGGATCTCGTTGAATAACCCTGATAGTTATCCTTTCTCTGGGTCTATTCTGGGGCATGGGCCTGGAGCTGCTGCTCCATCAGTCCCTATGTTAATACTTAATCCGGCCATGGGTAATGCCCTCAGCGAGTACTGGGATCGGGTCGTCGCATATATGTGGAATGAGCTCTTTGTATTATATAAATACATAGGTAAGGGTCAGATCCAGCCTGAAGCGCCCTTTCAAGGGGGGTCATTCCCGTGGTTTTTAATGAATCCAGCCTGGTAAAAGAAGCATTTTTGCAATTAAAAACTATAGCCATAATCTCTACCTACAGTGAGTTAATGCTATTTATTTAAGATATTGCAGACCCAGCTTTTAGGCTAGGGTCAGACTAACGCATTTTTCGCGTTGTCCGGGAAAAAGTGCGTTCGAATGAATGGACGCATTTTTTCACGGAATACGCGATAGCGGTCATACGATGTGCATTTTCGTCCGTGCTTTTGTACGGATCATCAATAAAACACTTTTTGTGTCTGGACGTTATGTTAGCCGGACATTAGCAGCGTCTGACGTCTCCTGATCACACACACACGCCGCTATGCGGCCGCAGCGCACTCTGTACGTCAGTACTAGCGGTTTGACGTTCTCGAAAAAATGCGTTCATTTTCCACTTGCGTTGCGCGGCCGCACTTTTGTGCAGCCGTTCTTCATATGTTCCCCGGCATTGGACGTCATTTGCTGCTAGTACGGCCGTGATTTAGTGCGGCTAAACGCACGTTAAAACTGCTTTCGTCTGACCTTAGCCTAAGAACCATTTCCTTGTTCACTGGAGGACAGGGATCTCACCCCCCCCACCCACCACCACCAGATGTACAGTATATTGCCTACAGTTCCCAGAATTCTTTGAATGCAATAGATGGCCAGAGAACCGTGGGAGGTGTAGTTCAGAAAAATCTGGGGATGCCAGAGTTTGAGATTCCTGCTGTAGGGGGATGCAGTTTCTTCATGGGGAGGATGATCGATATCAGGTTGCAGACTGAGGAGCCAGGAGGCACAGTCATAATACAGAGAACCCTCTTCCTCTTCTCTATTTTTCTGCTGTAAAAGGTAATAAATGGCATTATCTGACATTTCTTTATACAGATTTAAAAGGATCATCGTGGGATTTGGTGGTTACAAAAAGATATAAACATTGTTTAAACGGAACTGAACGGAATCTTCTGTCACGTTTAATTACACTAAGGAAACAAATCAGCGTAGACGAGCTTGTAAAAGCCACAGGACGCGTTTGTTTCGAGCATTTTGTTCCCTATTCTTCTCGCTCATACAAGGCGTCGCACTAACGATCCTCGAAGCGCGAGGAACCGACAGCCGATTCATTGTTGACGCCCTGCGCGGTGTACGGGAACATGCGTCACCTCTCACGATGTCCGTGTTAAAGTTCACATGACGTGGGCTGACTCAGAGGTTAACGGGAGCAATTTCCTGCGGTGATCAATTTGCAGTTACTTTGCGAGAAGCCGGGAGCGCGATGCTCTCTCCTCACCCCTTTCATTTCATTAATGCATCTCAAATCATCCTGCTCAGATCACACGAGGGTCTGCTCTCAATGCGTCAGCTCCTTGCAGACGCCGACGATGGACCCATCTAGCCTAAAGCAAAAGTACTCTGGGAGCCGGTATTTTACTGGTTATCTCAGTTCCGGCCGCAGAGGAGAAGAACCAGTTATGGTGGAGCAGCTCTTCTCATTCTGGCTACAAATGAACAGCTCCAGATACAAAGTATCAGTGACTGAGCCGCAACACCTGAGCAGCAACAACTGAGCCGCAACACCTGAGCCGCAACACCTGAGCCGCAACACCTGAGCCACAAGCAAAGCGGCTTGGCCCGTTATTTTAGCATAGGGTTCGGCAACCCGCCAGTTGTTTTGGAACTACATTTCCCACAAGGCTTCGAAAACCATATATGTACAGCGCAGCACAAAGTGATATTTGGTATTAATTGGCAACTGGGTTCACTGGCGACCACAAAGAATCAGCACTAAGAATCAGCACACCAGATGATTCAGAACTACTTAAAGCATATAGAGCTGTCAAACATCTGGGTCGGCTGGGACAGCTGTACGAGTGGCGAGCGCCATCCCGCTTCCTCCACCCGTCCAGTTTTAAACAGAGTCGCAGTCAGTAACCGCGAGATTTCAGAAAGTTACCTTGTTGAGGTAGATTGTGATGGTGCTGTGTTCCTGGTCAATGACAGTGCTGAAAGTCCCGTCTTCATTCCCAGACTGAACAGAAAAATTGATCAGTTTGTAATCGGTCAGATCATCTCCATCAGTGGCGGTCAGCGTGGTGATAAGCAGGCCAGGCGCTGTGTCCTCTGCGATAACAAAGGGAGGAAACTGGAGAAAAAGACAAAGGATCAATTACACTAAAGAACAAGTCGATACATAAAAAGTATTTAGATGGTGATGGGATTTCTACATTAGTATTTGTATCTATCCTCCCCTGACCTGGGTTGTCCTGGATCAAACTCTTTTAGGTGAGATTTTCCTGCCTCCTGCTCTGCAGTCTGCACTCAGGCCTGGCTCTGACCTGCCTCCTGGTCCTCTCTCAGGCCTGGCTCTGACCTGTCTCCTGCTCCGCTCTCAGGCCTGTTCTGACCTGCATCCCGCTCCGCTCTCAGGCCTGGCTCGGTCCTGTCTCCTGCTCTACTCTTGGGCCTGGCTCTTCCTGTCTCCTGCTCTACTCTTGGGCCTGGCTCTGTCCTGTCTCCTGCTCTACTCTTGGGCCTGGCTCTGTCCTGTCTCTTGCTCTACTCTTGGCCCTGGCTCTGTCCTTTCTCCTGCTCTACTCTTGGCCCTGGCTCTGTCCTGTCTCCTGCTCTACTCTTGGGCCTGGCTCTGTCCTGTCTCCTGCTCTACTCTTGGGTCTGGCTCTGACCTGTCTCCTGCTCTACTCTTGGCCCTGGCTCTGTCCTGTCTCCTGCTCTACTCTTGGGCCTGGCTCTGTCCTGTCTCTTGCTCTACTCTTGGCCCTGGCTCTGTCCTTTCTCCTGCTCTACTCTTGGCCCTGGCTCTGTCCTTTCTCCTGCTCTACTCTTGGGCCTGGCTCTGACCTGTCTCCTGCTCTACTCTTGGGCCTGGCTCTGACCTGTCTCCTGCTCTACTCTTGGGCCTGGCTCTCCTGTCTCCTGCTCTTCTCTTGGGCCTGGCTCTGACCTGTCTCCTGCTCTACTCTTGGCCCTGGCTCTGTCCTGTCTCCAGCGCTACTCTTGGGCCTGGCTCTGTCCTGTCTCCTGCTCTTCTCTTGGGCCTGGCTCTGTCCTGTCTCCTGCTCTTCTCTTGGGCCTGGCTCTGTCCTGTCTCCTGCTCTTCTCTTGGGCCTGGCTCTGTCCTGTCTCTTGCTCTACTCTTGGGCCTGGCTCTGTCCTGTCTCCTGCTCTACTCTTGGGCCTGGCTCTTCCTGTCTCCTGCTCTACTCTTGGGCCTGGCTCTGACCTGTCTCCTGCTCTACTCTTGGCCCTGGCTCTGTCCTTTCTCCTGCTCTACTCTTGGCCCTGGCTCTGTCCTTTCTCCTGCTCTACTCTTGGCCCTGGCTCTGTCCTGTCTCCTGCTCTACTCTTGGGCCTGGCTCTGACCTGTCTCCTGCTCTACTCTTGAGCCTGGCTCTGACCTGTCTCCTGCTCTACTCTTGGGCCTGGCTCTCCTGTCTCCTGCTCTTCTCTTGGCCCTGGCTCTGTCCTTTCTCCTGCTCTACTCTTGGGCCTGGCTCTGTCCTGTCTCCTGCTCTTCTCTTGGGCCTGGCTCTGTCCTGTCTCCTGCTCTTCTCTTGGGCCTGGCTCTGTCCTGTCTCCTGCTCTTCTCTTGGGCCTGGCTCTGTCCTGTCTCTTGCTCTACTCTTGGGCCTGGCTCTGTCCTGTCTCCTGCTCTACTCTTGGGCCTGGCTCTGTCCTGTCTCCTGCTCTACTCTTGGGCCTGGCTCTGACCTGTCTCCTGCTCTACTCTTGGGCCTGGCTCTCCTGTCTCCTGCTCTTCTCTTGGGCCTGGCTCTGTCCTGTCTCCTGCTCTTCTCTTGGGCCTGGCTCTGTCCTGTCTCCTGCTCTACTCTTGGGCCTGGCTCTGTCCTGTCTCTTGCTCTACTCTTGGGCCTGGCTCTTCCTGTCTCCTGCTCTACTCTTGGGCCTGGCTCTGACCTGTCTCCTGCTCTACTCTTGGCCCTGGCTCTGTCCTTTCTCCTGCTCTACTCTTGGCCCTGGCTCTGTCCTTTCTCCTGCTCTACTCTTGGCCCTGGCTCTGTCCTGTCTCCTGCTCTACTCTTGGGCCTGGCTCTGACCTGTCTCCTGCTCTACTCTTGAGCCTGGCTCTGACCTGTCTCCTGCTCTACTCTTGGGCCTGGCTCTCCTGTCTCCTGCTCTTCTCTTGGCCCTTGCTCTGACCTGTCTCCTGCTCAGGAGTTAGTACAGTAAGAATTATTGAGAATTTTATTTTTAAATTTTTCTCCAAAATATTTGACCCGGAAAAATTAGATTTTTTTTCCTGATCTGACTATTTTGGGCTGAAATGTCCATATACGTCATCAATTCAGTTTAGAGACTTAGCCCCATAAATGAGTTTATTATCTGCAATATTCAACATATTCTCCTGTCATGCGTCCAAAACACTGTCTGCCTTCATCGTAAAATACCTGATTCTGCAGAAATACGGGAGGATTATCGTTTAGGTCCATCACATCGAGTGTTACACGGCAGCTACTGCTCAGACCTGTGTGAGGTTATACAAAACACCCGTGTGTTAGGAGACGTCGCTGATAGTCCTTCGGTTTAGACTTTGTAGGAATTCTGTATCTATGTGATCTCAGTGAGGTATAAAAGGCAAATTGCTGAAGAAATGCATATTTTAGGTCAAGAAAGCTAAAAGTAGGAGATTTTCCCAATTCCATTCCAGTATTTTTTCTGATACAGGATTTTTTTTAGCCAAAAATCGAAATTCTTCACCGTTTCACCTCAATACACGATACTTAAGATAAATAATACAATTGAGGCTGTTTTGTCTTGTCACACTGGAGGTCAGTGGGATTGGATAGAGGCATAATGGAGGGAAGTGGGATCTGGTGGAGGCGCACTGGAGGTGAATGGGATTGGGTGGAGGCGCACTGGAGGTGAATGGGATCGGGTGGAGACGCACTGCAAGTCAGTGGGATTGGATGGAGGCATAATGGAGTTGAGCGGGATCGGCTGGATGCACACTGGAGGTGAGTGGGATCAGGTGGAGGCACACTGTAGGTCAGTGGGATTGGATGGAGGCATAATGCAGGTGAGCAGGATCGGCTGGATGCACACTGGAGGTGAGTGGGATCAGGTGGAGGCGCACTGGAGGTCAGTGGGATTGGATGGAGGCATAATGGAGTTGAGTGGGATCGGGTGGATGCACACTGGAGGTGAGTGGAATCAGATGGAGGCCGACTGGAGGTGAGTGGGATCGGGTGGAGGTGCACTAGAGGTCAGTGAGGTTGGATGGAGGCATAATGGATTTGAGTGGGATCGGGTGGATGCACACTGGAGGTTAGTGGGATCGAGGTGGATGCACACTTGAGGTGAGTGGGATCAGGTGGAGGCCCACTGGAGTTGAGTGAGGTCAGGTGGAGACCCACTGGAGGCCCACTGGAGTGAGTGGTGTCTGGTGGCGGCCCACTGGAGGTGACTGGGATCTGGTGGAGGCCCACTGGAAGTAAAAGATGAATCAGAAGCACAATGGGAGTGAGGGTGTTGGGGCAAAGGCACAATTGTAAGAGGGATAGGGCAGAAGCACAATTGGGATGAAAGAGATGGGATGGGGCAGTGGCACAATGAGAGGAGAGGGTTAAGGCAGGTGTACAACAGGCTGTAGAGGGGAAGCAGCATACTGAGAGAGACTGGGCCGGAGCACAACAGGGTAGAGGGGGAAGTGGCACAATGAGATGGATAAGTCAAGGGCACAACAGGGGAGTGGGAGCAGCACAACACATTGGGGGTGAGAGGCATGGGGAAGAGGCAGAATGGTGGTGAGAAGGATGGGCCTCAGCCCACCTGCCCATCTGCATGGGCCTCTGCACAAGGAGCGGAGAGAGGCACAACAGGGGAGATGGGGCAGCAGCAGAATGGTGTTGTGAAGGATGTGGCAGCAGAGGCACAATGGGGATTGATAGATGGGACAAAGAATATCAAAATCATCAGCTCCAGTACGGTGAGTCAAATAAATGTCTCCATGTGACAATGTGATTTCTGCACCAATTAAGGTCGGCGCGTGATCTACCTATGGATCTTCCTACATGGTACTTGAGAAGCTCTCTGGAAGGGCCGGCAGCACTCCAACTCGAAAGGTTTCACACTTAATTACTCCAGCTTCTGCCTGTTATTTTCCCCTCTTTTCTCTAGCAGATGGTAGGAGGCGCGCGGTCGTGATGATGTGGGCAGCGGTTTAGGAACGGCAGACAGACACGTGTCTCCGAGAGAACAGGCGAAGGCTTTAATTGGGGAAATCTCATAATACGAGTCGATAACGCCGGGGCTGCATAGATTTGCACGCTTTGTGAGCTCTGCTCGACGGCTTGTATTTTTTTTTTCCCAGAAGCCGAAATGTAATTACAGCTCGGTAATAAAGGAGCTGATCTTTTATTATCTCCTTTTCTTCCCGGCCTGGAGATGCGCCATGCGTTACACAAAGCGGCCCACGTCACCGTCTCGCAGACCAACCAAGCTCCTATCTGGCATTACATGTGGGGCTCCAGATCTGCCACCTCCCCACCCCCCCCCAAACCTGACAGCAACAAACCGATGCTGATTAATCAATGGGATAAACATTTAAACCTCGGCACAGATATTTTAAAATATATGATTAAATATTTAAAAATTACAAATATATGTTTAAAAAAAATATAATCTAAAAATACATAAAAAAATAAAAAGAACAAATATAGTAAAAAAAAATATATAATATAAAAACATATACCAAGGAGATACGCACACTAGAGACTTATTGATATTGAAACTTATTACAATATATACGACATTTCAGCCCTCACCAAAAAAAAAAAGGAATAAATATGTATATAAAAATATATTTAAAAAATAATATAAATTAATAATACGTAATGAATTAAAACTATAATATAAAATAAAAAAATTTAAAATATAGATATAAAAATTAATAAACTATAAAATACTTTTTAAAAATATAAGAACACATTAAACAATTTAAATATATATTGAACAATAATATAAAATATAAAAACTATAATATAAAATATATAAACATATAAAAAAATATAAATATTTAAAAAATATTAAATAAAAAATGTTTCGAAACTATATTTAAAAATATATTTAAACAGTTTTAAAAATAGAATTTTTTTGTTTAAGTTTTAATTTTGAGGATAAATTTTAATTTCACGTATCACGTGGATCTAATGTTTTTTTCTTTATTTTGGGGGGGGGGGTCTTCCCGTTTTGTTTGGCAGCAGTTATGATAAGTGTATCATGTCTTTGGGTTTTATAGTCACTGTTTTTTTTTGTATACTAAAATTCAGTTTTTGCTGCTTTTGTGATCAGTTATGGCTCGTCTATAAGTCTGGAAATTCCACAGCAGGAGTCGTTATGATGGACGGTAATGTCTCCTAAACGCAGTTGCGTGTCACAGATCTTTCAACTCATGTTAGATTTAGATTGCAAGCTTCGGGGCCCAGTATTTCCCAGTGGATTATCTTATTATTTTACTCTTATTTTAGCATTGAGTAAGAATATAAAGCTTACCATCCTGAGCCCCGGCACGGTCTGTGGCGGTGATTTCCAAGGTGTACGTCTTTGCCATTCCTGGCCCGAGGACGCCACCCTGCAGAGTAAGGACCCCGCTCTCATCATCCAGGTGGAAGATGTCTTCACTGGTGCTGGGCTCTTGGCTGACTATCCTGTATCGAATGTCTGCGTTGTTGGTGTCCTTATCGTCAGCGTCCACCGCGCTTAGAGTTAGCAGGACAGATCCTAAAACGCAGTGAAACATAAAAGCAGAAGCTCTGGCGCTACTCGACCCTCCAGATATTACTCTATCTCAGTGCCATCATGTCTCATCATACTCCAAACCCATTGCACGTCTCGATCGTTTTAATGTGATCCCTGGCAGAGGCAGCTCTAGCGTCGGCGAGGCTTTAGGAAAAGCTCAAATATCAGTCACCAAATGTTATATAAAATAATTATTTAAAACTGCTCAGAAAGATCATTAAACACGGCTCGCGCTGCTCTCTTGGTGGACAGGAATATGGGAATGTAGTATGTGTGTATTTGTGTGGAATGTCAGGATGAACGTGACTGCCGACGTGTGTTATGATGGAGCACTTTGATCACTGCAACACTGGTCATCAGATCCCACGCAACACTGGTCAACAGATCCCATGCAGCACTAGTCATCAGATCTCATGCTGCACTGATCATCAGTTCCCATGCAGCACTGTCCATCAGATCCCATGCAGCACTGGCCATCAGATCCCATGTAGCACTGGCCATCAGATCCCATGTAGCACTGGCCATCAGATCCCATGCTTCACTGACCACCAGATTCTGTCCTCCACTGGTCATCAGATCCCATGCTCCACTGGCCATCAGATTCCGTCCTCCGCTGGTCATCAGACCCCACACAGCACTGGTCATCAGAACTCATGCAGCACTGTCCGTCAGATCCCATGTAGCACTGGCCATCAGATCCCATGCTTCACTGACCATCAGATTCTGTCCTCCACTAGTCATCAGATCCTATGCTCCACTGACCATCAAATTCTGTCCTCCACTGGTCATCAGATCTCATGCAGCACTGATTATCAGATCCCATGCTTCACTGATCATCAGATCCCATGCAGCACTGATCATCAGATCCCATGCTTCACTGACCATCAGATTCTGTCCTCCACTGGTCATCAGATCCCATGCTCCACTGACCATCAGATTCTGTCCTCCGCTGGTCATCAGATCTCATGCAGCACTGATCGTCAGATTCCACGCAACACTGATCATCAGATCCCATGCAGCACTGGTCATCAGATCCCATGCAGCACTGGTCATCAGATCCCATGCAGCACTGGTCATCAAATCTCATGCAGCACTGGACATCAGATCCCATGCAGCACTGATCATCAGATCCCATGCAGCACTGGTCATCAAATCTCATGCAGCACTGGACATCAGATCCCATGCAGCACTGATCATCAGATCCCATGCAGCACTGGACATCAGATCCCATGCAGCACTGGACATCAGATCCCATGCAGCACTGGTCATCAGATCCCATGCAGCACTGGTCATCAGATCCCATGCAGCACTGGTCATCAGATCCCATGCAGCACTGGTCATCAGATCCCATGCAGCACTGGTCATCAGATCTCATGCAGCACTGGTCATCAGATCCCATGCAGCACTGATCATCAGATCCCATGCAGCACTGATCATCAGATCCCATGCAGCACTAGTCATCAGATCCCATGCAGCACCGATCATCAGATCCCATGCAGCACTGGTTATCAGATCCCATGCCGTAACGGTAAGCTATATCTCAATGATAATTTTACGTTTTATTTGATAACTCTCCTTAATTATATAACAGTTATAGATTTCTGACCCATCGGAAACATTTTCATATAAACGAGTGTTCCCACCTTTTGATGCTTTGTCTGTGATTTCCACCCGATACGTCTGATGGGAAAACACTGGTTTATTGTCATTTTCATCCTGGACTGTAAGAGTTATCTCTAAGGAGTCGCTGTAAGGGATGTTGTTGTTATTCACCGGAGACACCTTGATACGGTACTGGAAATAAAGACCCAAAGCCAGGGAGGTAAGTGAGTAACACGGCGAGTATCTGTACGACTAGAGTACACGCTGTCCATTCGTGTTTTAACTAGTATAAATGAGAAGGTCACCATAGCTGGTAAGGGATCTTCTGGGGAAGAGAGGCTTGCGTCCAGTCTGTATCGGGCACTTTGTGTCGGCAAACAGGCCAGTATCGAGTTATTATAGTGAGTGAGGTTTGTAGATCTTTAATGTGAAGGAAACCAAGTGAAACCCTGGGCCACTTCATGATCATTAGCCACAGTGCTATGAAAGATTTTCCAAGCAAGCCCGATGAGGTTTCCCCCCGGAAACATGTTTAATTCATTACTTTACACAGTTTTATATTTTTTTGCCTTGGTTTGCGCGTTCTCCTCTTACCTGACTCTGCGTTTCTCTGTCCAGTTCTCTGGTGATAAAAAGGTTTCCTGTTTCGGCGACTGTGAATAGACCCTCCTTGAAATCCCCCTCCAGGGTATAGTGAACCTCTGTACTGTCCCACTTCACCTGGTGAAAAGATTAACTGTTTACAAACCAGAAAAACACAACATGGATTTCATTCTAATCTTTATTGTGTTACAGAATAACAGCTTTCAGATCTGCTCATTCCATATGTTTGTAAATAGTATTGAATAGAAAAATATACAAAGGAAACATAGGGCAAAATATGCTGCTAGTGTCTGTCATTGTGTGCTTGGGATGTTGGTGTGTGTCATTGTGTGCTTGGGATGTTGGTGTGTGTCATTGTGTGCTTGAGATGTTGGTGTGTGTCATTGTGTGCCTGGGATGTTGGTGTGTGTCATTGTGTGCTTGGGATGTTGGTGTGTGTCATTGTGTGCTTGAGATGTTGGTGTGTGTCATTGTGTGCCTGGGATGTTGGTGTGTGTCATTGTGTGCTTGGGATGTTGGTGTGTGTCATTGTGTGCTTGGGATGTTGGTGTGTGTCATTGTGTGCTTGAGATGTTGGTGTGTGTCATTGTGTGCTTGGGATGTTGGTGTGTGTCATTGTGTGCTTGGGATGTTAGTGTGTGTCAGAGTGTAGCTGGGATGTTGGTGTGTGTCAGTGTGTAGCTGGGATGTTGGTGTGTGTCAGTGTGTAGCTGGGATGTTGGTGTGTGTCAGTGTGTAGCTGGGATGTTGGTGTGTGTAATTGTGTGCCTGGGATGTTGGTGTGTGTCATTGTGTGCTTGGGATGTTGGTGTGTGTCATTGTGTGCTGCTTGAGGTGTTGGTGTGTCATTGTGTGCTTGGGATGTTAGTGTGTGTCAGAGTGTAGCTGGGATGTTGGTGTGTGTCAGTGTGTAGCTGGGATGTTGGTGTGTGTCAGTGTGTAGCTGGGATGTTGGTGTGTGTCAGTGTGTAGCTGGGATGTTGGTGTGTGTCAGTGTGAGCTCAGGATGTTGTTGTGTGTCAGTGTGAGCTCAGGATGTTGGTGCGTGTCAGTGTGTAGCTGGGATGTTGGTGTGTGTCAGTGTGAGCTCAGGATGTTGGTGTGTGTCAGTGTGTAGCTGGGATGTTGGTGTGTGTCAGTGTGTAGCTGGGATGTTGGTGTGTGTCAGTGTGTAGCTGGGATGTTGGTGTGTGTCAGTGTGAGCTCAGGATGTTGGTGTGTGTCAGTGTGTAGCTGGGATGTTGGTGTGTGTCAGTGTGAGCTCAGGATGTTGGTGTGTGTCAGTGTGTAGCTGGGATGTTGGTGTGTGTCAGTGTGTAGCTGGGATGTTGGTGTGTGTCAGTGTGAGCTCAGGATGTTGGTGTGTGTCAGTGTGAGCTCAGGATGTTGGTGTGTGTCAGTGTGAGCTCAGGATGTTGGTGTGTGTCAGTGTGAGCTCAGGATGTTGGTGTGTGTCAGTGTGAGCTCAGGATGTTGGTGTGTGTCAGTGTGAGCTCAGGATGTTGGTGTGTGTCAGTGTGAGCTCAGGATGTTGGTGTGTGTCAGTGTGAGCTCAGGATGTTGGTGTGTGTCAGTGTGAGCTCAGGATGTTGGTGTGTGTCAGTGTGAGCTCAGGATGTTGGTGTCCATCAGTTTGCGCCTGATGACCTATATGTGTCTGTGGTGAGCACGTGCTTTGTAATTGTCCAGGCAGCCGGGCGCTGGGCGGTGGACATTGCGGCACGTTCCAAAATGAGCAAAATGTTTAAAAACTACAATTTAAAAAACATAACATAATTCAGATAGAGCCTGATTTTGTGTCAGCTTTAGAAACGAAAGTCGGCCGGGACAACCCATAGACAGAGGGATCCAGGGACGGCGTTACAGGCATTAGTTACCTTGGTAACTGTAACAAGTACTATTGTTTGGACTGCGCGGCGCTCTCCGAAAACACTGCATCGCATCCCAGCTCCTAACATGGAGAAAAGCAGGTCTCCATATGGGACACATGTAAATCACGATGCTGGCTCCTCTAACCCGGCCTTGGAGACACTATCCTAAGTCCAATACCTCATGTGTTTATGCTTCAGCTAAAGGCTTTTTGTAGCCGCGCTTTATTGCTGCGCCCTGCGCTGTATCATGTATATGAGCTTGTTAAAAAGGAATGCGGCGCGGCGCAGCGCAGAGAATACATTTTCCACAAGGAGGAACACTGTAAAAAATGTGTGAATAAATAAAGCACTGCTGCCTGGACTCACAACCGGTTAGAATAACATGTGCTATTTAAGGCAGGGGGTTTTCTAGTCTGCCGCTGCGGCAGGGATCCCCTCAACGGCTACCGTAAGGAGGAGAGGACTAGCGGTTACATCCGAGGTAGAGTAAGACATCTCATGTCAAATAAACAGAAGCAAAACGTGTTCCAGGACTGCAGCGCGTGAGCGAGTGCGCGGGGATACAGTGTCGCTGGATTATAATAGTGTTAAATGAAAAGTAGCAGCTCATAGGGATGTGCGTTTCGGGTTTCGGAATTTCGGAATTTTCACGAAATTTCCCGATTCGTGTTTTCGGATGCGGCTGATTTTCCGAAAATTTTTAGATCCGAAAATGGCAGATCCGAAAAGTTTTCCGAGCCGAAACGAAAAATTTCGGAATTTTCGAATGGACTTGAAATGTGTCAAATCGAAATTTATTTTTGCTCTATTCACGATTTGATCTTTATTTAATAAAAAAAACCACGATAGAATCGCCAGAATTATCGTAGACACTTTGAAACGAGGAGAACAGAAGTTCCGAAAAAACGAAAATTTCCGAAATTTCCGAAAAGTCGATACAAAAAACGAGCAAAGTGACCCGAAAACACGAAAAATGGTCGATATTCCGAAAATAAAATGCACACGAAAAACGAACCGAACCGAATCGAAACAGAAATCGGTCGAAACGAGCCGAATCGAAAAGTTTAAACATCCGAACAAATCGAACCGAACCGAACCGAAAAAAAAAAATCGGTGCACAAGCCTAGCAGCTTATGAATAAACGTGCCGAATTCTATGCTGTGTGTTCCGCGCCGGAATGGATAGAGCATCTCTAGACTGGCTGGTGCCACCACGAAATATGGAGTGACTGCCATCAAGATCTCCGTAGAATCAAAGAAGAGCTGGACCTGGGACGCAAACTCCTTTTTCAGAGTGGTTTAATAGATAACCCAACCAGAGCCACTTCAAGAGGGTGACATCCCATGACATGTTCAGGGGCCCAGTGGCTTCAGAGCGCCCTGACCATTGCCAAACCCTGTGCAGCTTGTCTAAGTCCCACAGATGTAAGGGCTCCTACATGCCACCCAGGACTGGCCCGTCGGTATACCCAGAATTTTCCCGGTGGGCTGTAGCATCTGGTGCTGCTAAGAGCACTGCGGCTCATCACTAAGGGAGAGATTAGTATGGTCTGCACCAGGTAGAGGAGCAGAGTGAATGCTCGGTTGTCAGGGAGCACTATTTATTAAAGGTCCAGCTCTTCTTTCGACCCCTGGGGTAGAATGACACTCTAAAAGAAGAAAAAAGACCTACATGGATTCCATCCAGTAGACATGTGCCCAACAAAAAAATTCATTTTGTTACCTTTCTTTACGTTTTTTAGTTTGTTTCCGTGCGTTCGTTATGTTACCGTGATTCATATTTCATATCGATTCGTTATTTCGGGAGATTAGTAAATGGTATTTTGTATCGATTTGTTATTTTGTTTTTATTCGCTATTTGGGAATGTGAAATAGATGAATTACTTATATTAGGGTTAAAAAAAAAAAAGATACGTAATCCCCCTGTCCTAGGTGCTGAAATATGCACCTGTCGAACCCAGCCAGACTGAAGGAAAGAAAACAAAAACAAAACAACGCTGCGTTAGGCAAAGAAAAAAAGCCTCTTTGTTTTGAAAATTATTGGTAATCCAAACATTTCACCTATAAAAATAAAAAAAAAAATACAAAAAAAATTCTAAAAGCAAATCAATAAATAAAATCGACTTTTTGCTGCAAGTGAAAAGAGTAAAATGTAAATATTTAATATATATTTAATAAAAAAGGGGATTTTTTTTGCATCGAAACCTATGGGATTCACCTGTTTAAACCTGGCGAATGAAACCACAGAAAATCTGGGCATTTCACTGACATTTCTCTGCTGTTCGGTGTCCTCTGAATAGATTAACCATTGCTTCTTTATGGGGAATTTCACTGCCGCCGAATCGCACCAAACGGCACCATGGCGCTGTCCATGGCCTGTGAAGCTGAATACAACTGATTCAGCACCACGGTCAATGGACAGGGACGCGGTGCTGAATCTGTGAAACAAGTGACATGGTATAACGAATCGATTCATGAAAACTATCAGGGTTATTCAGAGAGGTCCGAAAAGTCACCGCACGTTCGGTGACCTTTCGTTCCCCGCACTTCGGGGCGATTCGGCGATTCCTAGTTTGCTGACCCTGCGGTGTATTCAGCAAGCACCGCAGGGCCCCCGTAGTGTAGGGAATACTCGCCGCAGACCCGAAGAACACTAGCCGAACACTCACTGAATACTCACTGAATACTCACCGAACACTCACTGAATGCCCACAGAAACTGCTGCAAAAACCCCACGAACACGCCGGAAAAAGCCGCCGAGCTGCCGATCACAGCGCAGGGCAGCCGCCAGAAAAAGCCGGCATGCAGACGAATGGGGTGAAAAAAAAAAAAACACAGTTTGCTTGAAAGTTTGAAATTTGAAACGCTGTTTGCATAAAGAATACTGAATGAAAATGTTTGGAATTTACACATAAGAACCAATGAATGATAATAAAAAGGTCTGTTACAGAAAAATGAAAAAAAACGATTTAAAAAACCCCCAGAAAAAAACGTTACCAAAAAACTCCCGAAAAATGCCTAAAAGATCCTAAAAAATCTATAAAGAGACTTTTTGCAGCAGAATTAAATGATAAGCGGTTTACAAGATATTGAATTAAAACTGGAATATTTTTAACATTGAAGCCTATGGGATTCGCCTGAATAAACCTGCTGAATGAAAACACCGAACAGCAGGGCATTTCAATGACATTCCTCAGCTGTTCGTTGTTTCTGATTAGACAAAGCATTGGTTCTCTACGGGGGATTTCACTGCCCTCTAACAGGCACCGTACGTGCAGGCAATTCGACAACTTTTAGCGAATTCTCTGCTCTCTGAAAAGTCGAATGACCCCGAAATGTCCCTGTACACTGAATTTCAGTGTCCGGTTACATTTCGGGACCAGATTGGCTCTCTCTGAATAACCCCTTATATCAATTCGTTATATTCCGTTTTGTTTTCGTTCTGGATGGAGTCGATTCGTTATTTCGGAAGTGCTTCTGAAATACGAATCGGTATAATATCATCCTGATTGCGATTTGGAACGAAATAAAATGCACATATCCACCATTCAGTCCATTCATTTGTTTCAGTCCAAGAGGACAATAAAACTGTGCCCACTGTTTTCCACTGGTGGTGATGTTCAACAAGTAACGGTTTTACCGTCTCCTCTTGGGTCCCCTGCGTTGATTGTGTGCAGTGATCAGGAGTTACTTACTTGAGAGATGATGAGAGGGTAATCTCCTTTCAGGTTTTCTGGAAGGTACACGGGACCGGGGTCGATCCATGTATTCTCAGTGACATCAATCTCAAGGTCTGCCTTGTCCGTAAAACCCATGGACTGATCACCCATGTCTTTGACCTGGACCAGGAGTTTGAAATTGGTCTCTTTCAGCTCAGACAACATGGCGGCACCTGATGGACAAAGCAGATGCTGTGACTGTATAATGAACATGAACTGTCCAAAAATGGTGTTTTAGGAACCTATTCTATGCATACATGCAAGAGACACTTGGGAATGAGAGAATGAGAGGTGCTTTCTTCAGTTTTAGAACAGACTTCAAAGTGTACTTCACAAGTAGCCATGCCTTTCCAATAAACAATGTCAAAAAAATGCTAAATCCTGGTAGATAGGCAGGCAAGTCGTCAACCTTAACCAAACCACCTAGCTCTGGTATGGAGGTGAACCCAAATTATTCAGACTGGTGGCAGTTAGTAAGCATGTTGTTGACCTGGTACAATCCATCCAACTCTTGTTGTCTGGAGAACAAAAAATCTTCAGATGTGTGGAGGTAAGGAGGCATTTTATCAACCTCATACAATCTACCTGCTCTTGGTAGTCTAGAGGAGAACCCAATTTTTTCAGACTGGTGGAGGTAAGCAGGACTGTTGTCGACCTGGTACAATCCACCTACCCAAGTTAGTTTGAAATGGAGAACCAAAACTCCTCAGACTGGTGGAGGTAAGGATATATTTTATGAACATTGTACATTCTACCCGCTCCTGGTTGTCAGGAGAATCCAAATTCTTCAGACTGGTGGAGGTAAGAAGGCATGTTATCGTCCTGGTACAATCCATCCACCCCTGTTAGTCTTGGGAATTCAAATTCTTCAAACTGGTGGACATATGGAGGTACGTCTTCAACCTTGACCAATACATTTGCCTGTGGAAATCTGGGGAAATAAAATTCTTCAGACTATTGGGCACAAGGAGATGCATCGTTGAGTTGACTTGGGCCAAGCCATCCACCTCTACTGGGATGGGGAACCTAACTTCTTCACAGGTGGTGGTGATAAGGAGGTAAGAAGACCCAGGTCTGTCTATCCTTCTGCAGTGAAAACAAATAGGAACCAGAGTGAAAGGTGTTCCTCTAGCACGCTGACTGCAGTTCAATACCAGGAAAGGTAATAACGATGTCTTTACGGTAAGAGTTACGATAGACAAGTACTAGTTGTTTTCTTTGTGCCCGAGGGCAGAGCAGTTCTGTACGTTGCCATGGATTGGGATTTTACAGCACTTTTAATTATTTTTGGTGCTACGCAGTACATCATTCCTTTGCAACAGAATGTGCTTATTTCTTCCCAGTGTGTGCCAATATCTTTAAACACAAAGTCCGATCGATTTACAAGAGAAATGTTACCTTAAAGGGAGTCTTTTACTTACAAGTAAGACCCTAATCCCACTGAAACCCTACAGGGTACCTCGAAAAGCCCAGTACCTCGAAAAGCCCACTGGCAGGATCTTATGTTTAAACCCAAAAATCTTGGAATGACACTCATCTGTCATCCTTAACCCCTTCTTTACCAATTTGTTATCCATAAAACCTCTGCCAGGTCCCAGTGTAACCACTTACCATTGTAGACAGTGTAAATATTAATGTACCCTTCACTAAATACATTTTACAGACAGTAAGCTTATGTGACAGGTGCTGGCCAAAAAGTGCTACTGCATCTATACTATAAAACAGTAAGATGGCGGCGTGTCCATTGCCATGCCGCTGTCTTCAAATGCGTGCACAACCAGCGTACTGCTAGGTGCGCACGCATCCAACCGCCGCGCCACGAGAACATATTGTCGGCGGCCGCGTTACTATTCTCCATCGAGCGGCCGCCAGCATAAACTCTGCTGCTCGCTCGCCTGGGCGGGATCTATCCACCAGCCAGCCGCAATCTCACGAGATCGCGGCTGGCTGGTGGATAGATCCCACCCAGGCGAGCGAGTGGCAGAGTTTATGCTGGCGGCCTCTCGAAGGAGGTAAAGCACACGACTGGGGCAATATATCCAGGTGAGCTGGGGCAATATATCCAGGTGAGCTGGGGCAATATATCCAGGTGAGCTGGGGCAATATATCCAGGTGAGCTGGGGCAATATTTCCATGTGAGCTGGGGCAATATATCCAGGTGAGCTGGGGCAATATTTCCATGTGAGCTGGGGCAATATTTCCAGGTGAGCTGGGGCAATATATCCATGTGAGCTGGGGCAATATATCCATGTGAGCTGGGGCAATATTTCCATGTGAGCTGGGGCAATATTTCCATGTGAGCTGGGGCAATATATCCAGGTGGGCTGGCCTGGGGCAATATATCCAGGTGAGCTGGGGCAATATATCCAGGTGAGCTGGCCTGGGGCAATATATCCAGGTGAGCTGGGGCAATATATTCATGTGAGATGGCCTGGGGCAATATATCCAGGTGAGCTGGCCTGGGGCAATATATCCATGTGAACTGGGGCAATATAATCATGTGAGCTGGCCTGGGGCAATATATCCATGTGAGCTAGGGCAATATATCCAGGTGAGCTGGCCTGGGACAATATATCCAGGTGAGCTGGGGCAATATATCCAGGTGAGCTGACCTGGGGCAATATATGCAGGTGAGCTGGCCTGGGGCAATATATCCATGTGAGCTGGGGCAATATATTCATGTGAGCTGGCCTGGGACAATATATTCATGTGAGCTGGGGCAATATATCCATTTGAGCTGGGGCAATATATCCATGTGAGCTGGCGCAATATATCCAAGCGTGAGCTGGGGGCAATATATCCATGCGTGAGCTGGGGGCAATATATCCAGGTGAGCTGGGGCAATATATCCATGTGAGCTGGCCTGGGGCAATATATTCATGTGAGCTGGCCTGAGGCAATATATCCATGTGAGCTGGCCTGGGTCAATATATTCATGTGAGCTGGCCTGGTGCAATATATTCATGTGAGCTGGCCTGGGGCAATATATTCATGTGAGCTGACCTGGGGCGATATATTCATGTGAGCTGGACTGGGGCAATATATTCATATGAGCTGGCCTGGGGCAATATATTCATGTGAGCTGGCCTGGGGCAATATATCCATGTGAGCTGGGGCAATATATCCATGTGTGAGCTGGGGAAATATATTCATGTGTGAGCTGGGGCAATATATTCATGTGTGAGCTGGGGGTAATATATCCATGTGAGCTGGGGCAATATATCCATGTGAGCTGGGTTAATATATTCATTGTGAGCTGGGGGCAAATATATCTTGCTCTAATATATAAATGCCTTTCTAATGCACTGTCAGCTGCGCGCGCACCCATCACAGCTTCTCACTTGGCTCTCCTGTTGCGGATGGGATGGCTCCAGACGCGTTACTCTTGGATAGGACATTGGAAAACCAAATATGTGGACATAAATCCTGAGCTGGCAACAACACTAGACTGCCCTCCGGGCAGGCTTAACTACTAGTGTATAATAATACAGCTGGAGCTTCATCATTCTGCAAATGAAAAATGGATCACCAAGCCGTTCAAACAGCTTCAGCACCTCAGCTGTCATGTCCAAGGTGCTGAAAGTTTGGGGGCACGCTCTTGAGCCCATTTGCAAACAAATTTTGTTTACAATAAACAAAATTCCTTTACGGTGATCCAGAATATGACCAGATTGAGTTTACGCGATATTGGGCTCGTTTAGGAACTTTTGAACGGTGGACTACACCCGACTGTGGTAGCGATGGGTTAAGGAAGTGTTCTATCAGTGACTTACATTGTTAAGTAGAAAGAGACACAATTCTCAGTATCATATGCCAGATTCTGAAGTTCTTGAAGAAAAATGGGGTAATACATAGCTTTTAATTTCCATTTGTTGTCAGTGCGTGTGTCAGGTATGCAATGAGTGCACGTTGCATAACAAATAGGAAAAAACAATAACCGTTAAAAGGTAATAAAGAGCATTAGCTAAGGATCTGCACTGAGATACAAACGCCTGTGACCTTGGCATTTTAAAATGGTATGGTTTGCAAAAACATATATAAACATATTGTGCAGCTAAAAATGATTTAATCATCAGACACACAGGGACACTCAATGAACCCTCAGGAACGTCAGCCGTGTCAGGTACACGGGGGAACTCAATGAGCCCGTAGAAGCATCAGCAACACAAAGTGCTGCAATCTGAAGCTACCATTTAATAAGCACCTTCCAGTGTGAGAGAGAGGGAGCGCCATGACTTCACTCCTGTCTATTGTATTAAAGAATAGAATTCAATCTGAATCCGGAGGGGTGGGAGCGTCTGTTCCCTATTTTTGTGTCAATACGCATATTTTCCGTGTCAACTCTCTCGATGTGACATTGAAGTGACGGCTCGTCTTTGTTTGGGATTGCCGTATTGCCAAAAATTCCCCGTTACAAGATTATAAGATTCTGATGCGGAGTCTCGCAGAGATACATTGTATATGTTGGCAGCAAAAGCATCACTAATGGATTCAACCGGTGACATTGCAGGACCGGCCGGCGGGCCCTGGCAGCTGCAGAATATCGTCTAAAGTGGAACTTTACGAAGAAACTTTGACAGCGGAAAAGAACCAAACGTTCCATTCTATGGTGAAGAGCCCTGGGGTCAATCCTAATAAAACATCTCCCAACGTTTAGAAGAGCCGCCAAGGCTATTTCTGTAGAAGCTTATATTTTGCGCACGGCTTCCTACACTCAGATCTTTCGAAGTTCCTTTATAGGTTTTGTTACAGTGATTTTGCTTCATTTTAAAAAACCTTTCCCAGGTGGAATAACTGGAAGATGAGGGATGGGCTGCTGGTTTGAATCGGTTCGAAGTTCGATTTGAACATCGGCTGTCCGAAAGTTCGCGAACTTCGAACTTTTCAGGATGTTCGTGAAAAGAAAACGTTTCCAAAAGAATTCCCAAAAATGCTTAAAAGATCCTAAAAAATCTAAATATAAAGAGGCTCTTTACTGCAGAATTTTATAATGAACGGTTTATTAGATATTGCATTAAAACGACAATATTTTAACATTGAAGCCTATGGGATTCATAAACATTTCCCACTCCTTGTTGGTCAAACATTTCCCACTCATTGTTGGACAAACATTTCCCGCTCATTGCTGGTCAAACATTTCCCGCTCCTTGTTGGTCAAACATTTCCCATGACTTCAAATCACGTTTAAACATAAGCAAAAGGGATAAAAATTAGCTCAGCGCACAGCAGTGAAATGGCTCAGCACTCAGCCGTGAAAGGGTTAAAAACTGGGGGGTTTTTTAACCTTTTTTTCGTTGTTTCCTGTCCCCCAGGGCAGTACCAGGACCCCCATTGACCTTTTATGGCCAATATCTTGCATATATGCCCTCTTGGAGGGCACTTTCATTTTCTGAAGTTCGACCCCCATTGACTTGCATTACTTTCGAGTTCGAATTCAAACTTTTCAGTCGTTTGGGTGTTCGAGTTCGAGTCAGACCCATCGACACACACAGATCTGTAGAGAAACCTACAGAAATGTAGGAGCTTGAGGGACCCTCCCCCCACCCCGACTTAAACAGCTAGTCAACTACTTTGCAATGGAAGACTGTCTACTGCCCAGAGGTTGGGTGGGGGCAAGTCGTAGACAACCAGCATCGTCCCAAATGCGGGGGTCATGGCTTGCAGGCTGTTAGGTGTATTTTGGGATGGCTGTTTATATACCAGTGCACAGATCTTTCTCATTTTCCCCTTTCCCAAAAATGTTTTGGAATCGCATTTCTACTCGTTGAGAATCATGGTTAATGTATTTCCAAAATATACGAGGTGCCAAGGTTGCCAACCCCTGTTCTAGAATATATACCACCACGCTCATACCCCAAAACCTACCCCGAATGGATCTGCCATCATTTTATGAACCTCGAAAAGAAGAAGGATAAGCCGGTCACTCCACGGCGTCAGAAATTTTAAGAGCTGATTCTATTGGAGTACGTTGCAGCGTTTCGGTCCCGACCGGAAGCTTTATCAAGCCGGCTTTGTCAAAGGTCCCATTGGGGACCGAAACGTTACAATGTACTCCAACAGAATCAGTTCTGATTTATTGACGCCACGTAGTGACTGGCTTTCCTTTCTTCCTCATGACGTTGCTCCTGTGCCGGCTGCCTGAAAGGCCAGGAACCCATAGGTTAACCCTTTGTGGATCTGTTTAAAAGAATGTTGCATCAATTTGTTCTACAGTACAGAAATCATTTTTAGGAATGGTCTCACCGTGCTCGGTCAAAGAAACGGCTCCTGTGCGCGGCTCGATCTGGAACGCGTCTTCATACAGGGCAGAGTGGTATGATAAAATAGAGTAAAGTAGGGCTGCGTTATCGGTCTTGGGATCATCCTTGTCGGTGGCCACCACATGAACGAAGGCGACTCCTAGGACAGAGAGCAAACACACAAAACTGAATGAAGTTTGGTGTCTTTACATATTAAAGGGCCACTACCAACAAAAAATGAAATGTCCTTATTGTATGATGTAAACTGCACCCCCCCCCCCACAGTATCTTTCCATCACTTGCTCCTCACTGTGTGGCTTTACCATAGAATGGAGTGAATGGGTCAGTCACCGACTCACATCATTGTATTATGTGGGATGTATTCAAAGGACACCACCAGGGGGTAGATTAGAAGGGCCCTATTACATTCCTCGCGCATTTTCGTTTGCGCGCGAAAATGCGCATTTGGGCGAGGGGCAAAACTCTTTGCGCTAAACGTCGTATTACAACATTCGCGCAAACAACGAGCGCTATCATTTAACGCGGATGGAATTGCGCGAGCGTGATGAACTGTGCGCGTCCTATACTTAACATTGTGAGCGCAAATGCATTCGTGCGCTAGTACGCGGATGGTATTACAATCGATGCACAACTTTTTACCTACGACGTTTGTGCGCATAATTGTAACGTCTTTGAAAAGCTGGTGGTAACTGCAAATCTGAACGTTCTGGCCAAAACGAAAAACACCAGCACGAAAAAAAAAAAAAAATACAGCACAGTATAGTTCTGATTGGCTGAATCCTGCGAAAAAAAAGTCTGCACGCTGATTTACGTGCGCTACCTTACTGCGTGCGTATTACTCTTCGTTTTGCGCATCATTTTTACGAACGTTATTTTTGGACGGACGAAAATGCGTTCAGATCGTAATACCACAGTTAATTTTTGCGCGATAACGCTTAACGCTGCGCGCAAAACAAATTGCGCTGCGCGGACGAATTTGCACAAAGAATGTAATAGGGGTCAGCATCTCTTAGCCATCATTATGGGACATCAGAGTCACGGCTCATTATGGGCGATGCAGTTAAGGGATGTAGGATCAGCTCGGCGACAGAATGAACATGGACCCAACTAGCCATGAAGAAAGCTGCGATTGAAGCAAAACGGATTAAAAACTCTGTAAAAGAAAAATGTGCTCGTGGACCCAAGAGTCCCTTTAAACATGGCAGAGGCCATTTAAACAGGGCAGAGTCACTTTAAATACGGCAGAGGCCATTTAAACAGGGCAGAGTCCCTTTAAACATGGCAGAGCCCCTTTAAACAGGGCAGAGTCACTTTAAATACGGCAGAGTCACTTTAAACATGGCAGAAGCTCTTTAAACAGGGCAGAGTCCCTTTAAACAGGGCAGAGTCACTTTAAATACGGCAGAGTCACTTTAAACATGGCAGAAGCTCTTTAAACAGGGCAGAGTCCCTTTAAACAGGGCAGAGTCCCTTTAAACATGGCAGATGCCCTGTAAACAAGGAAGAGTCCCTGTAAACAAGGAAGAGTCCCTGTAAACATGGCAGAGTCCCTGTAAACAAGGCAGAGTCCCTGTAAACAGGGCAGAGTCCCTGTAAACAAGGCAGAGTCCCTGTAAACAAGGCAGAGTCCCTGTAAACAAGGAAGAGTCCCTGTAAACAGGGCAGAGGCCCTTTAAACAAGGCAGAGTCCCTGTAAACAGGGCAGAGTCCCTGTAAACAAGGCAGAGTCCCTGTAAACAAGGCAGAGTCCCTGTAAACAAGGAAGAGTCCCTGTAAACAGGGCAGAGTCCCTGTAAACAAGGCAGAGTCCCTGTAAACAAGGCAGAGTCCCTGTAAACAAGGAAGAGTCCCTTTAAACAGGGCAGAGTCACTTTAAACATGGCAGAGGCCCTTTAAACGGTGTGCTACTGTTATTGTTCGAGACATGCGTTTTCCACGTTCATTGGGGTGGCGCATGATGCAGCGCTGATACAGTATATGGTCAGCACATACTCGCCGTATAATAAAGGTGGAAAGTCCAGACACAGCATCTTATAACCGGAATAACGCGCTGAGACGTTTCCACGAAATCCTCTCCTCAATATCGCTTCCAGGATTATTCGCCTTACAGAAAAAAGCCCGTTTTCGAGCGGGGAATCCCTGCGGCGGAAGGTGCGAGACAAGCACGTCGCTTCATTTACTTTATCCTCCAGAATGATGTCACAGCCCTCCACTTGTTTGTGTTACTCAGCGGCTGCACTTTCTGCCGCGAATCCTCGCCATGTTTAAAGAAATGGCATCTGTTCTCCCTTGTAGATTTAACCCTTATTCTGCTGGGCAGACAGTGTAACTACTAAATGATTATGCACGGGTTTTCAGGAACGAATAGAAACCTTATTGATTCATGAAAACTGCAAACAAGAGGCCACAAAGTATCATAGAAACCTCCGGAACGTCCGTGATCATGTACATCTAATTGTTAAATAAAATTTATATATATATATATATATATATGCACGTTTGGGTTTTCTCACCTCCTATCATTTTACTTGGTCACTTTCACTGGAGATGGGGCTAAAAATGATGCTACGACCTGTCAGATCCTTTAATATCAATAGAATGTGATCCCGAATAAGAACCAAGAAGCTTATTTACAGCCAGCGACTTCTAAAAGCATTTATTCTACTCTGTGCTCTGTTATTTATCTGCACACCCCAAATATGTGAAGAAGCCCCTAAACAGACACCCACACACAATGAATATATAGAGGAGCCCCTAAACAGACACCCACACACCCTGAATATATAGAGGAGCCCCTAAAAAGATGCCCACACACCCTGAATATATAGAGGAGCCCCTAAAAAGATGCCCACACACCCTGAATATATGGAGGAGCCCCTAAAAAGATGCCCACACACCCTGAATATATAGAGGAGCCCCTAAAAAGATGCCCACACACCCTGAATATATAGAGGAGCCCCTAAAAAGAAACCCGCACACCCTGAATATATAGAGGAGCCCCTAAAAAGAAACCCGCACACCCTGAATATATGGAGGAGCCCCTAAAAAGACACCCGCACACCCTGAATATATGGAGGAGCCCCTAAAAAGACACCCGCACATCCTGACTATATGGAGGAACCCCTAAAAAGACATCCACACACCCTGAATATATAGAGGAGCCCCTAAAAAGACACCTGCACACCCTGAATATATAGAGGAGCCCCTAAAAAGAAACCCGCACACCCTGAATATATAGAGGAGCCCCTAAAAAGAAACCCGCACACCCTGAATATATGGAGGAGCCCCTAAAAAGACACCCGCACACCCTGAATATATGGAGGAGCCCCTAAAAAGACACCCGCACATCCTGACTATATGGAGGAACCCCTAAAAAGACATCCACAAACCCTGAATATATAGAGGAGCCCCTAAAAAGACACCCGCACACCCTGAATATATGGAGGAGCCCCTAAAAAGAAACCCACACACCCTGAACATATGGAGGTACCCCTAAAAAGACACCCACACACCCTGAATATATGGAGGAACCCCTAAAGACACCCGCACACCCTGAATATATGGAGGAACCCCTAAAAAGACACCCGCACACCCTGAATATATGGAGGAGCCCCTGAAAAGACACCCGCACACCCTGAATATATGGAGGAGCCCCTGAAAAGACACCCGCCCACCCTGAATATATGGAGGAGCCCCTAAAAAGACACCCACACACCCTGAATATATGGAGGAGCCCCTAAAGACACCCACACACCCTGAATATATGGAGGAGCCCCTAAAAAGACACCCACACACCCTGAATATATGGAGGAGCCCTAAAAAGACAACCACACACCCTGAATATATGGAGGAGCCCCTAAAGACACCCACACACCCTGAATATATGGAGGAGCCCCTAAAAAGACACCCACACACCCTGAATATATGGAGGAGCCCTAAAAAGACAACCACACACCCTGAATATATGGAGGAGCCCCTAAAAAGACACCCACACACCCTGAATATATGGAGGAGCCCCTAAAAAGACACCACACACCCTGAATATATGGAGGAACCCCTAAAAAGACACCCACACACCCTGAATATATAGAAGAGCCCCTAAAAAGACACCCGCACACCCTGAATATATGGAGGAACCCCTAAAAAGACACCCACACACCCTGAATATATAGAGGAGCCCCTAAAAAGACACCCACACACCCTGAATATATGGAGGAACCCCTAAAAAGACACCCACACACCCTGAATATATGGAGGAGCCCCTAAAAAGACACCCACACACCCTGAATATATGGAGGAGCCCCTAAAAAGACACCCACACACCCTGAATATATGGAGGCGCCCTAAAAAGACAACCACACACCCTGAACATATGGAGGAGCCCTAAAAATACAACCACACACCCTGAATATATGGAGGAGCCCCTAAAAAGACACCCACACACCTTGAATATATGGAGGAGCCCCTAAAAAGACACCCACACACCCTGAATATATGGAGGAGCCCCTAAAGACACCCCACACCCTGAATATATGGAGGAGCCCCTAAAAAGACACCCGCACACCCTGAATATATGGAGGAGCCCCTAAAAAGACACCCACACACCCAGAATATATGGAGGAGCCCCTAAAAAGACACCCACACACCCTGAATATATGGAGGAGCCCCTAAAAAGACACCCACACACCCTGAATATATGGAGGAGCCCCTAAACAGACACCCACACACCCTGAATATATGGAGGAACCCCTAAAAAGACATCCACACACCTGAATATATAGAGGAGCCCCTAAAAAGACACCCACACACCCTGAATATATGGAGGAGCCCTAAAAAGACAACACACACCCTGAATATATGGAGGAGCCCCTAAAAAGACACCCGCACACCCTGAATATATGGAGGAGCCCCTAAAAAGACACCCACACACCCTGAATATATGGAGGAGCCCCTAAAAAGACAACCACACACCTGAATATATAGAGGAGCCCCTAAAAAGACACCCACACACCCTGAATATGGAGGAGCCCCTAAAAAGACAACCACACACCCTGAATATATGGAGGAGCCCCTAAAGACACCCACACACCCTGAATATATGGAGGAGCCCCTAAAAAGACACCCACACACCCTGAATATATAGAGGAGCCCCTAAAAAGACACCCACACACCCTGAATATATGGAGGAACCCCTAAAAAGACACCCGCACACCCTGAATATGGAGGAGCCCCTAAAAAGACACCCACACACCCTGAATATATGGAGGAGCCCCTAAAAAGACACCCACACACCCTGAATATATAGAGGAGCCCCTAAAAGACACCCACACACCCTGAATATATGGAGGAGCCCCTAAAAAGACACCCACACAACCTGAATATATGGAGGAGCCCCTAAAAAGACACCCGCACACCCTGAATATATGGAGGAACCCCTAAAAGACACCCGCACACCCTGAATATATGGAGGAGCCCCTAAAAAGACACCCACACACCTGAATATATGGAGGAGCCCCTAAAAAGACACCCACACACCCTGAATATATGGAGGAGCCCCTAAAAAGACACCCCACACCCTGAATATATGGAGGAACCCCTAGAAAGACACCCGCACACCCTGAATATATAGAGGAGCCCCTGAAAAGACACCCGCACACCCTGAATATATGGAGGAGCCCCTAAAAAGAAACCCACACACCCTGAACATATGGAGGAGCCCCTAAAAAGACACCCACCACACCCTGAATATATGGAGGAACCCCTAAAAGACACCCGCACACCCTGAATATATGGAGGAACCCCTAAAAAGACACCCGCACACCCTGAATATATGGAGGAGCCCCTGAAAAGACACCCGCACACCCTGAATATATGGAGGAGCCCCTAAAAAGACACCCACACACCCTGAATATATGGAGGAGCCCCTAAAAAGACACCCACACACCCTGAATATATAGAGGAGCCCCTAAAAAGACACCCACACACCCTGAATATATGGAGGAACCCCTAAAAAGACACCCGCACACCCTGAATATGGAGGAGCCCCTAAAAAGACACCCACACACCCTGAATATATGGAGGAGCCCCTAAAAAGACACCCACACACCCTGAATATATGGAGGAACCCCTAAAAAGACACCCGCACACCCTGAATATGGAGGAGCCCCTAAAAAGACACCCACACACCCTGAATATATGGAGGAGCCCCTAAAGACACCCGCACACCTGAATATATGGAGGAGCCCCTGAAAAGACACCCGCCCACCCTGAATATATGGAGGAGCCCCTAAAAAGACACCCGCACACCCTGAATATATGGAGGAGCCCCTAAAGACACCCGCACACCCTGAATATATGGAGGAGCCCCTAAAGACACCCACACACCCTGAATATATGGAGGAGCCCCTAAAAAGACACCCACACACCCTGAATATATAGAGGAGCCCCTAAAAGACACCACACACCCTGAATATGTGGAGGAACCCCTAAAAAGACACCCACACACCCTGAATATATGGAGGAGCCCCTAAAAAGACACCCACACACCCTGAATATATGGAGGAGCCCCTAAAAGGACACCCACACACACCCTGAATATATGGAGGAGCCCTAAAAAGACACCACACACCCTGAATATATGGAGGAGCCCCTAAAAAGACACCCGCACACCCTGAATATATGGAGGAGCCCCTAAAAAGACACCCACACACCCTGAATATATGGAGGAACCCCTAAAAAGACACCCGCACACCCTGAATATATAGAGGAGCCCCTAAAAAGACACCCGCACACCCTGAATATATGGAGGAGGCCCTAAAAAGACACCCGCACACCCTGAATATATAGAGGAGCCCCTAAAAAGACACCTGCACACCCTGAATATATGGAGGAGCCCCTAAAAAGACACCCACACACCCTGAATATATGGAGGAGCCCCTAAAAGGACACCCACGCACCCTGAATATATGGAGGAGGCCCTAAAAAGACACCTGCACACCCTGAATATATGGAGGAGCCCCTAAAAAGACACCCACACACCCTGAATATATGGAGGAGCCCCTAAAAAGACACCTGCACACCCTGAATATATGGAGGAGCCCCTAAAAAGACACTCACACACCCTGAATATATGGAGGAACCCCTAAATAGACACCCGCACACCCTGAATATATGGAGGAGCCCCTAAAAAGACACCTGCACATCCTGAATATATGGAGGAGCCCCTAAAAAGACACCTGCACACCCTGAATATATGGAGGAGCCCATGAAAAGACACCCGCACACCCTGAATATATGGAGAAGGCCCTAAAAACACACCCAGTAGAAGTGGTAGAGGCCAAAACAGTAATTGAATTTAAGCAGGCATGGGATAGGCATAAGGCTATCCTAAACAAAAGATAAATCCAGGTAAAGTATCCATGTAATTGGACCGACTAGATGGGCCAAAAGGTTCTTATCTGCCGACATTTTCTATGTAAATACATGCTCACAGGGTCACCAGGCGGGTGACAGCCAATGATATGTTCAGGGGCCCAATGGATCCAGAATGCCCTGGCCCGTGCCAAACTCTTTGCAACTTGCAAGTGCAAGGGTCCCTTCCATCCACGACTGACCCACCAAGATACCACCAAATTTCTAGGTGGACTCTCTCATCTGGAGCCAGTAAGAGCTCTCTGACTCATCACAGAGACTGCATTATTATGGCTCCACCGGTAAGGGGGCCCAAGTAGCGGTTCATTATGGGGCCCCAAGATTTCTAAAGGCAGCCCTGCATGCGCCGTTATTTATTGAGGGGAATTGTAGAGGTCACTCGTCGGTTCTCCATGTCTTGTTTGATGCGTTTAACTCATACATTTAAATTTCCTAACTTTGATATGAAATAATCCTAAATGTTCATTAAATCCCATTAATGTGAGCCGTGTGAGCGCGCTGGGCGGCTTTGCTGGACTTGAACTATCAGCTGGTGATAAAGTGGTCCTCTTGGTGAGATAAGGATGCTAAAACGGTCCTGTATCTCTGCCCTGACATTTCAGCGGGGAGCGTTACAGTGTGGGAAGCTCCCTGGCTGTGCGTCCAGGAGAAGGACTTGGAACAATAACAAGTCATATGCTCCATTAAGGCTTTTCTCTTTTCTTTTTTCCATGCTCCCAGTGGCAGCTGAAGAGGATCGGTTAATCCTGCCGAGTGATGTCCTCAGTTCTCACCGCCACACGTACAGCCGCTGATACAACAGCCATGGGTCCTGTGTTTATGTAGGCACAGGGAGCGCAACGTTATCAAACTGTACCAGGGAGAAAGAGAGAGGAGCAAAGAGAGAAAGAGAGAGGAGCGAAGAGAGAAAGAGAGAGGAGAGGGAGAAAGAGAGAGGAGCGAAGAGAGAAAGAGAGAGGAGAGGGAGAAAGAGAGAGGAGGGAAGAGAGAAAGAGAGAGGAGAGAGGAGCAAAGAGAGAAAGAGAGAGGAGAGACGGAGAAAGAGAGAGGAGAGGGAGAAAGAGAGAAGAGCGAGGGAGAAAGAGAGAAGAGCGAGGGAGAAAGAGAGAAGAGCGAGGGAGAAAGAGAGAGGAGCAAAGAGAGAAAAAGAGAGGAGAGAGGGAGAAAGAGAGAAGAGTGAGAGAAAGAGACGAGCGAGGGAGAAAGAGGAGCGAGAGAGAAAGAGGATCGAGGGAGAAAGAGAAAGAGAAGAGAAAGAGAGGAGAGAGGGATGAAGAGAAAGAGAGAGAAAGAGAGAAGAGCGAGGGAGAAAGAGAAGAGCGAGAGAGAACGAGAGGAGCGAGGGAGAAAGAGAGAAGTGAAAGAGAGAAAGAGAGAGGAGTGAGGGAGAAATAGTGACGAGAGGCAAAAAGAGAAAAGAGAGAGGCAAAAAGAAAAAAGAGAGAGGGAGAAAGAGAGGAGTGACAGAGAAGCGAGAGAGAGAGAGAGGAGAGAGAGAAAGCGAGAAGAGAGGCAAAAAGAGAGAAGAGAGGGAGAAAGAGAGGATAGAAGGGAGAAAGATGATCAAAGGTAAAAGAGAGGAGTGAGGGAGAAATAGAAGAGTGAGGGAGAGAGGGAGGAGTGAGGGAGAAAGAGAGGTGAAATGTAGAAAGAGAGAGGGGAAAGAGAGGAGCGAGAGAAAGAGAGGAGAAACTGAAAAAGAGAGAGGACTGAAGGAGAAATATGAGCGAGGAAAAAAGAAAGAGAGGAGCGAAGGGAGAAGGAGAGGTGTGAGGGGAAAGAGAGGAGTGAGGGAGAGCAGAGTGAGGGAGAGCAGAGTGAGGGAGAAAGAGAGGATTGAATGAAAAATAGGAGTGAGGGGGAAAGAGGAATGTCATGTTGCCTCTGTATAGTGTACTCCTCTGTATCTACCCCCCTCTCTGTGTATTGTACACTTGCTGTTGCTGTAAGAAGATTCCTTTACTTCCCTCTAGGATCTAGCAGGCAGGTTAAGATAAGAATGCATAGGTAAACAATCCATTGTGTTGGATATTATTTCTTCCCATTGTCCTGTGATTGGAGTTATCTGATCTAATCTGTAATTTATTCTTTTAGGTGGCTGTCCCTCAACTGTCTTTAACTGTGTGTTACAAATAAAGAATCAGTCTTTGTTTTGCACTCTATAACACTGATTGTGCCTGGTGACTGTAGCCAAGGTTTGGGGGCTGCTAAAGCTGGATTTCGGGGTCCAGCTTGGAGAAAGCTAGACCTTGGCAGAGGCACACAGTCAGTGTGCCAGTCGGTCTGTCACAATGGTATTTATCCCTCAAGCGTCGACGATCTCAGCCATGCATAGGGAGACCCGCTCCTGGTTTTAACCATGCTTAGTGAGACGCCGTTCCGGGTTTTACCCATGTATAGTGAGACCCCCTCTGGGTTTTACCCATGCTTAGTGAGACACCGCTCCGGGTTTTACCCATGCTTAGTGAGACACCGCTCCGGGTTTTACCCATGCTTAGTGAGACACCGCTCCGGGCTTTACCCATGCTTAGTGAGACACCGCTCCGGGTTTTACCCATGCTTAGTGAGACACCGCTCCGGGCTTTACCCATGCTTAGTGAGACACCGCTCCGGGCTTTACCCATGCTTAGTGAGACACCGCTCCGGGTTTTACCCATGCTTAGTGAGACACCGCTCCGGGCTTTACCCATGCTTAGTGAGACACCGCTCCTGGTTTTAACCATGCTTAGTGAGACACCGCCCCGGGCTTTACCCATGCTTAGTGAGACACCGCTCCGGGTTTTACCCATGCTTAGTGAGACACCGCTCCAGGCTTTAACCATGCTTAGTGAGACACCGCTCCGGGCTTTACCCATGCTTAGTGAGACACCGCTCCGGGCTTTACCCATGCTTAGTGAGACACCGCTCCGGGCTTTACCCATGCTTAGTGAGACACCGCTCCGGGCTTTACCCATGCTTAGTGAGACACCGCTCCGGTCTTTACCCATGCTTAGTGAGACGCCACTCCGGGTTTTACCCATGCTTAGTGAGACGCCGCTCCGGGTTTTACCCATGTATAGTGAGACCCCGCTCCGGGTTTTACCCATGCTTAGTGAGATGCCGTTCCGGGTTTTACCCATGCTTAGTGAGACGCCACTCCAGGTTTTACCTGCTCTGGAGCCTTCGCTGACTTTCCCATGAAATGTTTTATTCACCATCACCGGTGGATTGTCGTTCACATCGTTAACGTTAATGTGGACGGTGATCGTGTCAGTGACAGCTCCCTCTGTATCTCTCACCATTACCTATGGGACAGGGTATAAAGTAACAGAGCAGATTAAACTCATATATAACCGTATATAACACAACCGTATATAACATAACCGTATACAACACAACTGGCAAAATGGAAAAACCACAAACGCTCTCGTTACGGGATTGAGCTGTGTATCCCAGTATGGATCACTTGGGAAGGAGTGACAGACGATAATCCATTGGGATGGCCCCTATGTATGTTGCATACATTCAGCTTGGTGACACATATTTGCTGTGTAAAGAGATTTGGGGGTTCGGGGTACCTGCAGGGTGTAGGATTCCTGCTTCTCTCGATCAAAGGAATGGTTTGTTGACAGAATTCTGGTCTCTGGATCAAAGTGGATTATCCCTTCGGGGTCTCCGGCCAGCACGGTGTCATAGTGGCGGCCTGCTGGGAGCTGGACCTGCGGGGGGAATGTACTGGCAGGTTAACTGAGAAAATCTACCCGGCAGAGCCGGTGCAGGATAATGAGGAGTCATTGATCAGATTACAGCCTGACACCCCTGCACCCATTACTGACACATGACTCTCTACAGATACAATTAAAGGGACCAGGCAGATAAAAAATATATACAGGTGACAGTTGAAGAATTAGAACATCGTGCAAAAGTTAATTTATTTCAGTAATGCAACTTAAAAGGTGAAACTAATGTAGCGCTCACTCCCGGAGGAGCCGCTGAATAAACCTTGGGTTAATCTCACCGCACTAGGAAATAACTATACACCAGCACTGTTGTGGATTTTTATATATTATATTCTTTACTGATCCCAATAAAGCAGCATATATTATGCATATACGGTATTTGAATGACAAGAATTCGTAACGCGGGAAAAACACGCGGCGGTAAAAGAAACGGTTAACCCCCTCAGTTCTGGAGTGTAAGTCACGTGAATAATAGCTCAAAAAATATATACAGTTGTGTTCAAAATTATTCAACCCCCAATGCTGTAAAGGGTTTTAGGGAATTTAGTGTACATTTGTAATTGTATTCAGAATGAAATCCTACAAGGACCTTTTAAAGAACCATATGCAACTAAAATGACATCAATTGGTTTTGTAATACAGTAGTAAATGTTTCTTTTGTGAATTCTTCATTGACACAATTATTCAACCCCTTAAAGACTACCACTATGAAGAACAGAGGTTCATTCAAGTGTTTTCAATCAGGTATTGAAAACACCTGTGGATGTCACCGAGCAGCAATAAAGCATAATAAGCACCAATTAGGCAGCTTTAAAATGACTGTGATACTCAGCTCCTTCTAGACATTTACTGGTGTGGTTACAAACATGGTGAAGTCAAGAGAATGGTCCAGGAAGACAAGAGAAGAGGTGATTACTCTTCACAGGAAGGGCAATGGCTATAAGAAGATTGCAAAGATGTTAAACATACCAAGAGAGACCATAGGAAGCATCATTCGCAAATTCAAGGCAAAGGGCACTGTTGAAACGCTACCTGGTCGTGGCAGAAAGAAGATGCTGACTTCGACTGCTGTGCGCTACCTGAAGCGTAGAGTGGAGTAAAGTCCCCGTGTGACTGCTGAGGAACTGAGAAAAGATTTGTCAGATGTGGGTACTGAAGTTTCAGCTCAGACAATACGGCGCACACTGCGTAATGAAGGCCTCCATGCCAGAACTCCCAGGCTGTCTCCAAAGAATAAGAAGAGTCGACTGCAGTATGCCAAAAGTCATGTGGACAAACCACAGAAGTTTTGGGATAGTGTTCTGTGGACTGATGAAACAAAATTAGAACTGTTTGGGCCCATGGATCAACGCTATGTTTGGAGGAGGAAGAACAAGGCCTATGAAGAAAAGAACACCTTGCCTACTGTGAAGCATGGCGGGGGGTCAATCATGGTTTGGGGCTGTTTTGCTTCTGCAGGTACAGGGAAGCTTCAGCGTGTGCAAGGTACCATGAATTCTCTTCAGTACCAGGAGATATTGGATGACAATGTGATGCAGTCCGTCACAAACCTGAGGCTTGGGAGACGTTGGACCTTTCAACAGGACAATGATCCCAAGAATACCTCCAAGTCCACTAGAGCATGGTTGCAGATTAAAGGCTGGAACATTTTGGAGTGGCCATCGGAGTCACCTGACTTAAATCCGATTGAGAACCTCTGGTGGGACTTAAAGAAAGCAGTTGCAGTGCGCAAGCCTAAGAATGTGACTGAACTGGAGGCTTTTGCCCATGACGAATGGGCGAAGATAGCCGTAGATCGCTGCAAGACACTTGTGTCAAGCTATGCTTCACGTTTAAAAGCTGTTATAACTGGAAAAGGATGTTGTACTAAGTACTAAGATTGAATGTCACTTGGGGGTTGAATAAAACTGATAATGATATGAGCACAGAAAAGACATTTGTGGTTATTTCATTATAAATGTTATGTTATATTTGTCTGACCTACACGTGCCTCTTTGATTTAATTGTAAGCAAGATGACTGATCAAAATCAATGTCAAACTGGCCAAAACACTCAATTTCAGTGGGGGTTGAATAATTTTGAACACAACTGTATGTGTGTTGTCTCGGGTACCCGGGTACTGTGTTCAACTGGCCAGTGAATGAAACAAAACATTCTTCGACTAGTCACCATTGGGGCCCTGTGAATTTAAACAATATTGCAGCGTGCGTTTCTGTATTGGAACTGCAGCCTGGAGGCCTCTCACCAATCCGATGAACGAAACTGTCCAGCTCTCGATACCTCGACCACAAGATCTTCTCCGCAACTGTACTGGGACTCCGTGCTGCTGAATCTGCTCTCAGCTTGCCCAATCTCCGCAACTGGAACACCGATCCGCTGCCTGCACTCCCAATCGATCATCGCAGCCTCCTAACACGGGGTCCTGCAGGAACTAGCTTCTTCCTCCAGACCTCTTAGCGCTGCGCAGGTAGGTCTCAACGTGATTACTGTCCCGATCTCCAGCACCAGTAAGACAGCGTCTGTACTCCGGCCTGGTTGCGATCCCTGACAGCTCTAACGTGCGTCCTCCACCTTTCACTGCTCCGCTCACTCTGCTTCTGCCCTGCACGAGGCTGCTGATCTCTTTCCTCTTCCTGTACCACCTCCTTCCTGTCCTCACGCAAAGGATGATGGTACATGTAGTTCGGTTTTGTCCAGCATAGTCTAACAATGTCTCTGTCTCCCTCTGGTGGCAGCAATAGTTCAATGCACCAGAATACAGTGGTTTTAAAGCAGCGCTACACTAATATATGAGACTCATTAGATGCAAAGCAAGATAGATCAAGCGGTGATTTGTCATAATTGTGAGGATTATGGTTACAGCTCATGAAAACCCCAAATCCACAATCTCAGAAAATAAGAATATTACATGCAATCAATAAAACAAGGATTGTACATAGAACAATATGGAACCTCTGAAAAGTATAAGCTGCATATGTACTCAGTACTTGGTTTGGGCCCCTTTTGCAGCAATTACTGCCTCGATGCGGCAATGTGGCATGGAAGCTGTCAGTCTGTGGCACTGCTGAGGTGTTATGGAAGACCAGGATGCTTCAATAGTGGCCTTCAGCTCTTCTGCATTGTTCGGTCTCATGTCTCTCATCTTTCTCTCGGCAATGCCCCCTAGATTCTCTATGAGGTTCAGGTCAGGCGAGTTTGCTGGCCAATCAAGCACAGTAATCCCATGGTCATTGAACCATGTTTTGGTGCTTTTGGCAGTGTGGGCAGGTGCCAAGTCCTGCTGGAAAATGAAGTCAGCATCCCCATAAAGCTCATCTGCGGAAGGAAGCATGAAGTGCTCCAAAATCTCCTGGTAGACAACTGCGTTGACTCTGGACTTAATGAAGCACAGTGGACCAACACCAGCAGATGACATGGCTCCCCAAATCCACACAGACTGTGGAAACTTCACACTGGACTTCAAGCATCTTGCAGCGTGTGCCTCTCCATTTTTCCTCCATACTCTGGCTCCTTGGTTTCCAAATGAGATGCAAAAGAAAAGAGGACTTTGGAGCCACTGAGCAACAGACCATGTCTGTTTTTCTGTAGCCCAGGTAAGACGCTTTTGACGTTGTTTGTTGTTCCGGAGCCGCTTGACAAGAGGAATACGACATTTGAAGCCCATGTCCAGGATCCGTCTGTGTGTGGTGGCTCTTGATGCATTGACTCCAGCCTCAGTCCACTCCTTGTGAAAGTCCAACACTTTTGAATGGGCTTTTCCTGACAATCCTCTCCAGGCTGCGGTCATCCCTGCTGCTTGTGCACCTTTTTCTTCCACACTTTTCCCTTCCATATAACTTTATATTAATGTGCTTTGATACAGCACTTTGGGAACATCCAACTTCTTTTGCAATGACCTTTTGAGGCTTTCCCTCCTTATGGAGGGGTCAATGATGGTTTTCTGCAGAACTGTCAGGTCAGCAGTCTTTCCCATGATTGTGATCCCTACTGAACCAGACTGAGAGACCATTTAAAGGCTCAGGAACCCTTTGCAGGTGTTATGGCTTAATTAGCTGATTAGAGTGGTACACTTTGAGCCTAGAATATATTGCACCTTTACACAATATTCTAATTTTCTGAGATTGTGGATTTGGGGTTTTCATCACGAGCTGTAGCCATAATCATCACAATTATGACAAATCACAGCTTGATCTATCTTGCTTTGCATCTAATGAGTCGATCTCATATATTAATTTCACCTTTTAAGTTGCATTACTGAAATAAATTAACTTTTGCACCATATTCTAATTATCAGGCAATGAAGGTTTAAGAAAGACATGCGGACTGGTTCCCCTGACAACCATGTTGTG
The DNA here is from genome assembly GCA_009667805.1 of Leptobrachium leishanense. Taxonomy (NCBI): domain Eukaryota; kingdom Metazoa; phylum Chordata; class Amphibia; order Anura; family Megophryidae; genus Leptobrachium; species Leptobrachium leishanense. The sequence continues at coordinate 8,068,770 of CM019072.1, read as the reverse complement.
TTAATGAATGTGCGCCGCCGATCGGAGAAGATAAGTCTCCGGTTTGCACCTTCATTCTAAGGACATCAATCACCAAGAGAGTCCGATACGTCACTTCCGCTCAAGAAAGACTTCTGGACATGCGCGGTAGCTGAAACGCACGTAAATGGAAATTGCGACGGATGATTCAAGCTGTTGATCGTTTATGTAATTACCTTCAATTGTGTCCTTTTGAGATTTTTGAAAAGTACTTTTATTTAAGGGTTGGGAGGGGAATGTACTACATGCATTTTTGTTTCCCTGATGAAGTCCTTTCTATCTATGGACGAAACGCTTTGGAATTACTGTATGCAGTGTTACGAATAAAATGCTTTTTATTGGATTCAACTTCTTTTGGTGGTCCTGTGGCGGCGGGGTGTACCAGGAGTGCGACCTTTTACGAGTGGAGTGGTAACAAAACAGCAAAGATACCTTTACAAGCTTACAACTATTTATGCTGTGTGAGTGCATTGGTACGAATTTCATTGCCAAGTGCCGCAAATGATATGTTTTTTAACTTGGAGCACTTTGTGTTGTCTAAGGCTAGGGTCAGACTAACGCATTTTTCGCGTCGTCTGTCAAAAAGTGCGTTCGAACGAATGGACGTATTTTTTCACGGAATACGCGATAGCGGTCATACGATGCGCATTTGCGTCCGTGATTTTGTACGGATCATCAATAAAAACCTTTTTTGTGTCTGGACGTTACGTTGGCCGGACATTAGCAGCGTCTGACGTCTCCTAATCACGCACACACGCCGCTAGCGGACGCAGCGCACTCTGTACGTCAGTACTAGCGGTTTGACGTTCTTGAAAAAATGCGTTCATTTGCCACTTGCGTTGTGCGGCAGCACTTTTCTGCGGCTGTTCTTCGTATGCTGCCAGGCATTGGACGTCATTTGCTGCTAGCACGGCCGTGATAAAGTGCTGCTAAACGCACGTTAATACTGCGCTCGTCTGACCCCAGCCTTAGTGCATTGGTACTATTTGCCAATTGCTTCACGGTGAGCATAGGGCAAGAATGCAGCTGGGACATGCACGGTGAGCATACTGCAAGGACACAGCGAGGGCATGGTGAGCATTCTGTAAGGACACAGCAAGGGCACGGGGAGCATACTGCAAGGACACAGCGAGGGCACAGTGAGCATACTGCAAGGACACAGCGAGGGCACGGTGAGCATACTGAAAGGACACAGCGAGGGCACGGGGAGCATACTGCAAGGACACAGCGAGGGCATGCTGAGCATACTGCAAGGACACAGCGAGGGCATGGTGAGCATACTGCAAGGAACAGCGAGGGCACGGTGAGCATACTGCAAGGACACAGCGAGGGCATGGTGAGCATTCTGTAAGGACACAGCGAGGGCACGGTGAGCATACTGCAAGGACACAGCGAGGGCACGGTGAGCATACTGCAAGGACACAGCGAGGGCACGGTGAGCATACTGAAAGGACACAGCGAGGCACGGTGAGCATACTGAAAGGACACAGCGAGGGCACGGGGAGCATACTGCAAGGACACAGCGAGGGCACGGTGAGCATACTACAAGGACACAGCGAGGGCACGCACGGTGAGCATACTGCAAGGACACAGCGAGGGCACGGTGAGCATACTGAAAGGACACAGCGAGGGCACGGGGAGCATACTGCAAGGACACAGCGAGGGCACGGTGAGCATACTGCAAGGACACAGCGAGGGCACGGTGAGCATACTGCAAGGACACAGCGAGGGCACGGTGAGCATACTGCAAGGACACAGCGAGGGCACGGGGAGCATACTACAAGGACACAGCGAGGGCATGGTGAGCATTCTGTAAGGACACAGCAAGGCATGCTGAGCATACTGCAAGGACACAGCGAGGGCATGGTGAGCATTCTGTAAGGACACAGCAAGGGCACGGTGAGCATACTGCAAGGACACAGCGAGGGCACAGTGAGCATACTGCAAGGACACAGCGAGGGCACGGTGAGCATACTGAAAGGACACAGCGAGGGCACGGGGAGCATACTGCAAGGACACAGCGAGGGCACGGTGAGCATACTGCAAGGACACAGCGAGGGCATGGTGAGCATTCTGTAAGGACACAGCAAGGGCACGGTGAGCATACTGAAAGACACAGCGAGGGCACGGGGAGCATACTGCAAGGACACAGCGAGGGCATGGTGAGCATACTGCAAGGACACAGCGAGGGCACGGTGAGCATACTGCAAGGACACAGCGAGGGCACGGTGAGCATACTGAAAGGACACAGCGAGGGCACGGGGAGCATACTGCAAGGACACAGCGAGGGCACGGTGAGCATACTGCAAGGACACAGCGAGGGCACGGTGAGCATACTGCAAGGACACAGCGAGGGCACGGTGAGCATACTGCAAGGACACAGCGAGGGCACGGTGAGCATACTGCAAGGACACAGCGAGGGCACGGTGAGCATACTGCAAGGACACAGCGAGGGCATGGTGAGCATACTGCAAGGACACAGCGAGGGCACGGTGAGCATACTACAAGGACACAGCGAGGGCACGGCGAGCATACTGCAAGGACACAGCGAGGGCACGGTGAGCATACTGCAAGGACACAGCGAGGGCATGCTGAGCATACTGCAAGGACACAGCGAGGGCACGGTGAGCATACTGCAAGGACACAGCGAGGGCACGGTGAGCATACTGCAAGGACACAGCGAGGGCACGGTGAGCATACTGCAAGGACACAGCGAGGGCACGGTGAGCATTCTGTAAGGACAACAGCGAGGGCATGCTGAGCATACTACAAGGACACAGCGAGGGCACGGTGAGCATACTGCAAGGACACAGCGAGGGCACGGTGAGCATACTGCAAGGACACAGCGAGGGCACGGTGAGCATACTGCAAGGACACAGCGAGGGCATGGTGAGCATACTGCAAGGACACAGCGAGGGCACGGTGAGCATACTGCAAGGACACAGCGAGGCACGGTGAGCATTCTGTAAGGACACAGCGAGGGCATGCTGAGCATACTGCAAGGACACAGCGAGGGCATGGTGAGCATACTGCAAGGACACAGCGAGGGCACGGTGAGCATACTGCAAGGACACAGCGAGGGCACGGTGAGCATTCTGTAAGGACACAGCGAGGGCATGCTGAGCATACTGCAAGGACACAGCGAGGGCACGGTGAGCATTCTGTAAGGACACAGCAAGGGCACGGTGAGCATTCTGTAAGGACACAGCGAGGGCACGGTGAGCATACTGCAAGGACACAGCGAGGGCACGGTGAGCATACTGCAAGGACACAGCGAGGGCACGGTGAGCATACTGCAAGGACACAGCGAGGGCATGGTGAGCATTCTGTAAGGACACAGCAAGGGCACGGTGAGCATACTGCAAGGACACAGCGAGGGCACGGTGAGCATACTGCGAGGACACAGCGAGGGCACGGGGAGCATACTGCAAGGACACAGCGAGGGCACGGTGAGCATACTGCAAGGACACAGCGAGGGCACGGTGAGCATACTGCAAGGACACAGCGAGGGCACGGTGAGCATACTGAAAGGACACAGCGAGGGCACGGTGAGCATACTGCAAGGACACAGCGAGGCACGGTGAGCATACTGCAAGGACACAGCGAGGGCACGGTGAGCATACTGCAAGGACACAGCGAGGGCACGGTGAGCATACTGCAAGGACACAGCGAGGGCACGGGGAGCATACTGCAAGGACACAGCGAGGGCACGGGGAGCATACTGCAAGGACACAGCGAGGGCACGGTGAGCATACTGCAAGGACACAGCGAGGGCACGGTGAGCATACTTTGAATTCAATAGAAGGTCAGAGAATCATGGTAATTGTAGTTTAGAAGCACCGGGGGGGGGGCAGAGTTTGTTAGCCCTGATATAAAGCTATTCCTGATATACATTTCACGGCATCTGGGGCTGATTTACAACAGAAAATAAAATGCTCAAAACTCGAAGGATATTACCAGAATATCTATTTATTATTTGATTAATTTGCTCGTACCCTTTAGACGTGTCATTATTCTTACCTTGGCGAAGTACCAGGGGGACGCGGCGTAGTTTTCCTGCACATTGAAAACTTGTCGCTGTGATGTATAGGAGGATTCTGCCTGCATCAAACACAACCCAAGTCAACAAGATCCCCGTGCAACAACCACACAGACAAACGACGAGCAATTACTAACATTTATTATAGCTTATACACTCATCGCTGGAAGAGTTATTGCTTTGCAGCTCTGTTATACACTCACACACCCCGAATATATAGAGGAGCCCCTAAAAAGACACCTGCACACCCTGAATATATGGAGGAGCCCTAAAAAGACACCCGCACACCCTGAATATATGAAGGAGCCACTAAAAAGATACCCACACACCCTGAATATATGAAGGAGCCCCTAAAAAGACACCCGCACACCCTGAATATATAGAGGAGCCCCTAAAAAGACACCTGCACACCCTGAATATATGGAGGAGCCCTAAAAAGACACCCGCACACCCTGAATATATGAAGGAGCCCCTAAAAAGACACCCGCACACCCTGAATATATGAAGGAGCCCCTAAAAAGACACCCGCACACCCTGAATATATGGAGGAGCCCCTAAAAAGACACCCGCACACCCTGAATATATGAAGGAGCCCCTAAAAAGACACCCGCACACCCTGAATATATAGAGGAGCCCCTAAAAAGACACCTGCACACCCTGAATATATGGAGGAGCCCTAAAAAGACACCCGCACACCCTGAATATATGGAGGAGCCTCTAAAAAGACACCCGCACACCCTGAATATATGGAGGAGCCCCTAAAAAGACACCCACACACTGAATATATGGAGGAACCCCTAAAAAGACACCCACACACCCTGAATATATGGAGGAGCCCCTAAAAACACACCCACACACCCTGAATATATGGAGGAGCCCCTAAAAAGACACCCGCACACCCTGAATATATGGAGGAGCCCCTAAAAAGACTCCTGCACACCCTGAATATATGGAGGAGCCCCTAAAAAGACACCCGCACACCCTGAATATATGGAGGAGCCCCTAAAAAGACTCCTGCACACCCTGAATATATGGAGGAGCCCCTAAAAAGACACCCACCATCCTGAATATATGGAGGAGCCCCTAAAAAGACACCTGCACACCCTGAATATATGGAGGAGCCTCGAAAAATACACCCGCATACCCTGAATATATGGAGGAACCCCTAAAAAGACACCCGCACACACTGAATATATGGAGGAGCCCCTAAAAAGACACCCACACACCCCGAATATATAGAGGAGCCCCTAAAAAGACACCCGCACACCCTGAATATATATATACTTGAAAACGAGAAAATCTCAATGTATCCTTCCTGGTAAAATCCTTTTTAAAATATGGAGGAGCCCCTAAAAAGACTCCTGCACATCCTGAATATATGGAGGAGACCCTAAAAAGACACCCACACATCCTGAATATATGGAGGAGCCCCTAAAAAGACACCTGCACACCCTGAATATATGGAGGAGCCCCTAAAAAGACTCTTGCACATCCTGAATATATGGAGGAACCCCTAAATAAACACCCGCACACCCTGAATATATGGAGGAGCCCCTAAAAAGACACCCGCACACCCTGAATATATGGAGAAGCCTCTAAAAAGACTCCTGCACACCCTGAATATATGGAGGAGCCCCTAAAAAGACACCCGCACACCCTGAATATATGGAGGAACCCCTAAAAAGACACCTGTACATCCTGAATATATGGAGGAGCCCCTAAAAAGACACCCACACACCCCGAATATATAGAGGAGCCCCTAAAAAGACACCCACACACCCCGAATATATAGAGGAGCCCCTAAAAAGACACCCGCACACCCTGAATATATATATACTTGAAAACGAGAGAAATCTCAATGTATCCTTCCTGGTAAAATCCTTTTATAAATATGGAGGAGCCCCTAAAAAGACACCTGCACACCCTGAATATATGGAGGAGCCCCTAAAAAGACTCCTGCACACCCTGAATATATGGAGGAACCCCTAAAAAGACACCCACACACCCTGAATATATGGAAGAGCCCCTAAAAAGACACCCACACACCCTGAATATATGGAGGAGCCCCTAAAAAGACACCCGCACACCCTGAATATATGGAGGAGCCCCTAAAAAGACACCCGCACACCCTGAATATATGGAGGAGCCCTAAAAAGACACCCACACATCCTGAATATATGGAGGAGCCCCTAAAAAGACACCCACACATCCTGAATATATGGAGGAGCCCCTAAAAAGACTCTTGCACATCCTGAATATATGGAGGAACCCCTAAATAAACACCCGCACACCCTGAATATATAGAGGAGCCCCTAAAAAGACACCCACACACCCTGAATATATGGAAGAGCCCCTAAAAAGACACCCACACACCCTGAATATATGGAGGAGCCCCTAAAAAGACACCCGCACATCCTGAATATATGGAGGAGCCCCTAAAAAGACACCCGCACACCCTGAATATATGGAGGAACCCCTAAAAAGACACCCGCATACACTGAATATATGGAGGAGCCCCTAAAAGAGCAACAGTGCATGATTCAAACTGGACACCACAGACAAACATAAAGCCCTGTTTCCCAGGGTTCCCCCAGTCCTCTTTTGGCCAGACTCATGCTTTCTCACAGCTGGTACCAGTAATGATACAATGTGTTTATTTAGACATACCTGAACTGATACAGACAGGAGAAGTAACAGATAAATGGATTTCATGCCCATCATAGCTGTAAAAGGAAAGTCATAAACATATATCACATATAACACAACATGCAAAGCTCTGTCAGCATCAAAACCCAAATAAAATCTATTATCAGGGGGAAATACATCTCCTGCTATGGGACTTTATTTTCATTTTAGGGAATGGCGCAGGGGGCGGGGCCAGAGATGGGTCTATTTTAATGCTTTTTAGCCTAATGGGCCATTTATGCCAATAAAATTGTCATTTAGAAAAAATACAAAGCATCTTACAGCGAGTGATTTCTAATGTCACTTTTTTCAGTTTGCATGGTGGCTCTGCCGGACACATTTCAAATATATGGTGGGAGTCCCTGAAAAAAGGACAATATAGGGACTGACCCTCCAAAATAAGGCCACATAGGAAGTGTGATATCATCCATGTAACCCTTGGCTGTCAGCAGGCTCAGCGTCCTCACTGCAATATTAATCCAATAGATCAAGGCCAGGCCAGCAATGCATTACCGGTTACTGTGTCAGGATTTTGCCGGATTTGGCCAGTGTCGAGCACCCTACAGCTCAATCATTATTACAGGACAGAAGTCTAAAAAAAAGGGCAAAAAGCTGCCTCATAAAAAATAATTCCACCGCCAGGAGGATATTCCATGTATCTACTACCCTTTCTATATCACTGTTACTGCTCCCACTGGGAGGATATTCCATGTATCTACTACCCTTTCTATATCACTGTTACTGCCCCCACTGGGAGGCTATTCCATGTATCTACTACCCTTTCTATATCACTGTTACTGCCCCCACTGGGAGGATATTCCATGTATCTACTACCCTTTCTATATCACTGTTACTGCCCCCACTGGGAGGCTATTCCATGTATCTACTACCCTTTCTATATCACTGTTACTGCCCCCACTGGGAGGCTATTCCATGTATCTACTACCCTTTCTATATCACTGTTACTGCTCCCACTGGGAGACTATTCCATGTATCTACTACCCTTTCTATATCACTGTTACTGCCCCCACTGGGAGGCTATTCCATGTATCTACTCCCCTTTCTATATCACCGTTACTGCCCCCACTGGGTGACTATTCCACGTATCTACTACCCTTTCTATATCACTGTTACTGCCCCCACTGGGAGGCTATTCCATGTATCTACTACCCTTTCTATATCACTGTTACTGCTCCCACTGGGAGACTATTCCATGTATCTACTACCCTTTCTATATCACTGTTACTGCCCCCACTGGGAGGCTATTCCATGTATCTACTCCCCTTTCTATATCACCGTTACTGCCCCCACTGGTGACTATTCCACGTATCTACTACCCTTTCTATATCACTGTTACTGCCCCCACTGGGAGGCTATTCCATGTAACTACTACCCTTTCTATATCACTGTTACTGCTCCCACTGGGAGGATATTCCATGTATCTACTACCCTTTCTATATCACTGTTACTGCCCCACTGGGAGGCTATTCCATGTAACTACTACCCTTTCTATATCACTGTTACTGCCCCCACTGGGAGACTATTCCACGTATCTACTACCCTTTCTATATCACTGTTACTGCCCCCACTGGGAGGCTATTCCATGTAACTACTACCCTTTCTATATCACTGTTACTGCCCCCACTGGGAGGCTATTCCATGTATCTACTACCCTTTCTATATCACTGTTACTGCTCCCACTGGGAGGATATTCCATGTATCTACTACCCTTTCTATATCACTGTTACTGCCCCCACTGGGAGGCTATTCCATGTAACTACTACCCTTTCTATATCACTGTTACTGCCCCCACTGGGAGGCTATTCCATGTATCTACTACCCTTTCTATATCACTGTTACTGCCCCCACTGGGAGGCTATTCTATGTATCTACTACCCTTTCTATATCACTGTTACTGCCCCCACTGGGAGGCTATTCCATGTAACTACTACCCTTTCTATATCACTGTTACTGCTCCCACTGGGAGACTATTCCATGTATCTACTACCCTTTCTATATCACTGTTACTGCCCCCACTGGGAGGCTATTCCATGTATCTACTACCCTTTCTATATCACTGTTACTGCCCCACTGGGAGGCTATCCCATGATATGTTAATCTGTATTTTTGTGTTTTGTTTTTAATTTCTTGCATTTTATTACTCTGTATTTCTGTAACTGTAACACTTCAATGTTCTTGAACCCAGGACATACTTGAAAACGAGAGAAATCTCAATGTATCCTTCCTGGTAAAATCCTTTGCAAATAAATAAATAAATAAATAAATGTATCTACTACCCTTTCTATATCACTGTTACTGCTCCCACTGGGAGGATATTCCATGTATCTACTACCCTTTCTATATCACTGTTACTGCTCCCACTGGGAGGCTATTCCATGTATCTACTACCCTTTCTATATCACTGTTATTGCTCCAACTGGGAGGCTATTCCATGTATCTACTACCCTTTCTATATCACTGTTACTGCCCCCACTGGGAGTTTACTCCATGTATCTACTACCCTTTCTATATCACTGTTACTGCCCCCACTGGGAGGCTATTCCATGTATCTACTACCCTTTCTATATCACTGTTACTGCCCCCACTGGGAGGCTATTCCATGTATCAGATTTATGGTAAATCAGGTTTTTTCCACCACCCCAGTGCAGTTCACTGTTCAGTTAATAGCTCCCTTAGATACCTAGTTACAATATAACACACAAGCCGTAACCATTAATGTTTCACCTTGACAAGTTGCATCTTTCTGCTGAATTGCTTTTAAGTATCCTGCATCATAATATTGACAATATCTATGAAAAAGCCACAGAAAACATAAACAAAAAGCTCCTTTGAAGACAACAAAGATACAATAACACTTTATGGTGTTAAATAAAAGGTGTCCTACCTCACCCGGCTCCTGAAGGGCAGAAAACAAATTACTGATCAAGTAAAATAGCAAAGAATGACTGTTAATAATTTACTGTAGAATTAAAACCCTGACCAATCGCTAGCGACGCCGCACTCGCCGCAGGCTTCACCCGATCCCTTACAAACCGGTTTGAAGAGAACGCCAGCAAAACGATATTCATTATTCTGTAAAAAGTCTGATTATTAATGTTACGCTTGGCAGCCGTCTCCATAAGACGTGATCTGATGTACGTGTCCATTATATACAGGGAATGGACAAAAGAACAGAAACGCACCAAAATATAATAAGGCCGAAGAATTTATCCAGAGCAGGACCACTCGTTATCCTCAGGATGGTCTCCACAAACCCAGACATGTCGTTATGCCATGCTGGCACTTCACAAATACAGTGTTGCAGCATCCTTCAAAAGAAACACTGAGTGGGTTATTCACAATGCGTGTGATGCTTTAGATATCATCTATGGGAGTCCGCGGGACGGCAAGACCTGCAGAGCATGGATGACCAGGGTCACGGAGGAGCCACAGAAGGACTCGGGTACATTGTTGTTCCCACTGCCCGCAGCTACAGGGAACGACGGATCACGCCACCCTCTTCAATGCAGGATTAGGGGAATGTTTGGGACTTTTTAGCTGTATTTCATGGTGTTAAGTGATTTTGCAAATGTAGAAACACTTAACACCAGGCTCTGAGACAGTAATATCTGTAAACCGTCTCGAGTTCAGATTAGCTCATAGTGCTTGCTTGGAGCCTTTAGTAACAGCTTCTACACAAAGAATACAATGTATAGGAGCCTTTAATATACAGTAAGGAGCCACAACTTCCTAGCCGCAAGCCAAATTAATGCTCGGGTTGGAATAATGGCTTGAGTTGTCTGCTTGAGCTTAACCGCTAAGTAACCTCTCTGTAGGAATTGACTTCAACCTTAGCAGAAACTACAGTGACAGCTCCCTAAATAGTCCAGATGTTGAATCGTGGGCTGCCTCTGCTCCTATATAATGGGGATCACTAGGCTTCTCCTTAATTTGATGCACAAGAACCATTAACACTAGAGATGTGCATTAGTTTCGGAAAAATTCAGAATTTGTAACGAAATTTGATAATTCGTAGTTCGGAAGTACTTCCGAATAATGAATCGATATGAATTCGAAACGAAACGAAATGGTATATAACAAATTTATTTCGTTTTACACAGTGTCATTATCATAAAAGAAAAATTTGAATAATTCATATCAACTATCGAATCTGAAATGATCTTTCGAATTGATCTTAATTTACAATACAAGTAACAGTCAGCAAACGACTTAATGAAACAAATTAATTTTGTTTCACTGTTTAATTTGACTCAAATACTAAATCTGTGACACAGCTTAAAATTTAAGCCTAGCTTTTCTTTTAACAGCACAATTTGATTAATTGGGGTTTTATTTACAGGGTTATCCAAAGAGATTCGAATTGCTTGAGAAAGGTAACCGAACGCTGAAAATCAGCGTTCGGTTACCTTTCCTGGCCATTCGGCTATCCAGAGAGCAGGCAATTCGCCAAATCCTGTCGAATTGCCTGCACATACGGTGCCTGTTCGGTGCCTGTTCGAGGGCAGTGAAATCCCCATCAAAAAGCACTGCTTCGGCTATTCAGAGAACACAAACCAGCAGTGAAAGGTTCCCCTAATGCCCTGCCATTCGGTGGTTTAATTCGGCAAATTTATTCAGGAGAATCCCATAGGCTTCAATGTTAAAAATATTCCCGTTTTAATTTAATATCTAATAAACCGTTCATTATAAAATTCTGCAGCAAAAAGTCTCTTCATTTATAGATTTTTTAGGATACTTTAAGCATTTTTCTGAATTTTTTTAAAAAAAATTAAAAGTCCGATTTTTTTTTTTATTTTTTTTCAGTTTGCTTATTTTTTTTGTAACAGCCCTCTTTATTATCATTCCCTGGATCTCCTGTGAAAATTTCAGACATTTTCGCTCAGTAGTTTCTTTGCAAACAGCGTTTCTTTTTCCCAGATTCATACAAATGGTTTTTCTAATTTATTCACTGCCTCCTCTACGTCACAGCTGCTTCGGTTCTGTGTGATTCGGCTCCTTTTCGGCTCCTTTTCGGCTCCTCTTCGAAGGTTAATCCAGATGTTTTTGCTTGTTTTTAAGCATGCATTCGGTTAGTGTTCATCAGGTTTGCGGCAGCTTTTCCCTGCAATTCGGGGACCCTGTGCTCTTTGCTGAATACACCGCAGGGTCACCGAAATGCAATCGGCAAAAGGAACCGAATTGAAGAGAACGAAAAGTCACCGAACGTTCGGTGACTTTTCAAATCTCTTTGGATAACCCTGTTAGTGATCCAAAATTCGAATTGATATCAACTATCGAATTGATATATGAAATTCAAATCGATATGAAATTCCAAATCGGTCCGAAACGAAACGAAATACAAAACGAAATTATTTAAAAACGTAACGAACCTAAACTAAACAAATTTTTCAGCCATGCACATCCCTAATTAACACCATTAATCTGTATGCATGATTTCGGATGTCCACCATGTCTGTTTAACTGATTGAACATGTCTATGTTGTTCAATGGATCCTTTAGGCTGGGGTCAGACTAGTGCACTTATAACGTGCGTTTAGGCGCACTTAATCACGGCCGCAGTAGCAGCAAATGATGCGCAATGACGGCCAATATACGAAGTACAAAAATGTAACGTATCTGGTGAGCGCAAAATGAATTGCTATGTCTCATACAGGTCCGTAGCACAACATGTGATATAAAAAGGAAGCAAATACAAAGATCATGGTACAATATTGCAATATATATAATTGGCAATGTGCTATATATCGATTCTACTCACAAGAGTAGAGCCCTATCACCGGCTCAGAGTGGGACCTCGCCTTTGGGTGATTTTTCTTCCTCCTTGTTTGCAGGTGACCCCCACCTTGCGCATAAAACGATCTTCAATATCTCATTATACGTGAAATCATGGAGGGAAAGATAGAGAAATACATACTCTTCTAGTGTGAATCTTTCAGGAAAATGTTACAAATCTTTTTTCTGCTGATTGCAAACTTACATGAGTTGGAGCTTCCAAAGCTCAGGATGAAGTTCCCATGGATTTTTTGTGGAAGAAAAATCCAAAGAAAAAAACAATCTGGAACCGAATTGTGGACTGTATAAAAGGTTTAATAAGGATTATTTAAAAACAAACCATGATATATGGCCCCAGGACGCGTTTCGCTGCTGTAAAGCAGCTTCCTCAGCTGGTCTTCGAGAACAGCTGAGGAAGCTGCTTTACAGCAGCGAAACGCGTCTTGGGGCCATATATCATGGTTTGTTTTTAAATAATCCTTATTAAACCTTTTATACTGTACAGTCCACAATTCGGTTCCAGATTGTTTTTTTCTTTGGATTTTTCTTCCACAAAAAATCCATGGCCGACCTGGCAGCCCTACCCATCCTAGTGACTGTCTCATCCAAGCAGGGACATTGGGGAGGTATGCTTAGCTATAAACAAAAAAGGGTATGAAAGGGAAATATTTAATCTTTTCCAAGAAGACAGATCAGCTGGATTCCCCTTTCTTTCCCCCCACCAAGGAAAGAAAAGCATACGCCATACACGCCACGAGATCAGCTGACGGCTCAGAGAGGCGCACACGGCGTTCCTGCCAGCGCTGTCATTAGCATTTTTATTTCATTTTAACCCCTCGGGAGCTGGGAGGCCAGCACTCACTGCATTAACCATCAACAAATCCTGAAACCTCCAGGCCCGAGTCAGAGTTAACACACTCCATATTATACGCTTGCCTGATGAAGTTCGACACGAGCTGTTTCGAGGACCCTTGAAAATCATGGAGAAGCAGCAGAAGCATAAAGTGAATACATGACGTGTCAGCTCTCTATCTGCAAGTCGAGATCTGGCGGGGGAGTCCTGGAGCAACCTCTTAGAAGAAGAAGATACTGCCGGAAGCCCTGGAGACAGCGAGAGGTCCATGGGCATCAAACCAGCATTTTCTTTCATTAAAATCGTGATTCTGAAATGGTCATCGCCGTGGATTCTAATTAGTCCATATTTAAAAACAATCCATTCTGCTAAAAGCAGTGTTTTAGCAAAAGAAGCTCTTGGTTCGGAGGCTACAAGGATCCCCCAATTCCATTCATGGCGGTAACACAGAGCTGTGATAAGAAAATATTGACACGATCCGACTCCCTGTCAGAAAAGCAGAACGAGCCGTAAACTTACCGGCAAGATCAGAATAAGGCCCAGTGGGCAATAGAAGAACGAGCTGTAAACTTACCGGCAAGATCAGAATAAGGCCCAGGGTCAGAATAGTAGAACGAGCTGTAAACCTCCCGGTAAGATCGGAATAAGGCCCAGGGTCAGAAAAGCAGAACAAGCTGTACACTTACCGGCAATATCAGAATAAGGCCCAGGGTCATAAAAACAGAACGAGCTGTAAACTTACCGGCAAGATCAGAATAAGGCCAGGGTCAGAATAGTAGAACGAGCTGTAAACCTCCCGGTAAGATCGGAATAAGGCCCAGGGTCAGAAAAGCAGAACAAGCTGTACACTTACCGGCAATATCAGAATAAGGCCCAGGGTCATAAAAACAGAACGAGCTGTAAACTTACCGGCAAGATCAGAATAAGGCCCAGGGTCATAAAAACAGAACGAGCTGTAAACTTACCGGCAAGATCAGAATATGGCCCAGGGTCAGAAAAGCAGAACGAGCCGTAAACTTACCGGCAAGATCAGAATATGGCCCAGGGTCAGAAAAGCAGAACGAGCCGTAAACTTACCGGCAAGATCAGAATATGGCCCAGGGTCAGAATAGAAGAACGAGCTGTAAATTTACTGGTAAGATCAGAATATGGCCCAGGGTCAGAAAAGCAGAACGAGCCGTAAACTTACCGGCAAGATCAGAATAAGGCCAAGGGTCAGAATAAAAGAACGAGCTGTAAATTTACCGGTAAGACAGGAATAAGGCCCAAGGTCAGAATAGAAGAATGAGCTGTAAACTTACCGGTAAGATCGGAATAAGGCCCAGGGTCAAAATAGAAGAATGAGCTGTAAACTTACCGGTAAGATCGGAATAATGCTAAGGGTCAGAATAGAAGAATGAGCTGTAAACTTACTGGTATGATCGGATAAAGGCCCAGGGTCAGAATAGAAGAATGAGCTGTAAACTTACCGGTAAGATCGGAATAAGGCTAAGGGTCAGAATTGCAGGACGAGCCGTAAACTTACCGGCAACATCGGAATAAGGCTAGGGGTCAGAATTGCAGAACGAGCTGTAAACTTACTGGCAAGATTGGAAAAAGGCCCAGAGTCAGAATAGTAGATTGAGCTGTAAACTAGCAGTAAGATTGGACTAAAGCCCAAATTTGGAATAGTAGTTTGAGCTGTAAATTTATGGGCAACAGAATAAGGCCCAAGGTCATAAAACCTGATCGAGACGTAAACCTACCAGCAAAATCAGAAAAAAGCCCAAGGACAGAATTGCAGATTGAGCTGTCAATTTACCGACAAGATCGGAGTAAGGCCCACAGTCTGAACAAGGCCCCAAATCACTGCTTAGTGAATCATTCCTAAAAATGGTATTTGTGCATGAGGATTGTGCAAGTTAAATGTTGTTTTCTGTACAAAACAGAATGGCAATTAAGTGAATTTCCTTTTTTTAGCTGAGTACATTTGACATACTTTCATAACAGCAGGGCTGTATATAATATATATATATATACATATACATAAATTGCAGCTGATAGTTACATTACCTCTAACGATCAAGGCTATATTTATCCAATGTGCATAATGCTGACGAAAGCTGGCATTTGCCTGGTAAGCGCTCAGAGTTGCTCTAGCATTACCAAGGACGTTTAGGTCATCAATTATTAATGGGAGGTGTTTTGTTTTTTTAAAAAAACATCCTTTTTTCTATACTCATTAAATCTTTGCTGAAAATGTAAATTTCTCCTGTTGTGCACATAGACAAGGTACAAATTACCAAGTGAAGGCAATAAACAGGAACATCAAATTATTTTGCTGTAAAGGCCCTTTAATTCACTGAATTCTCCTTTACTCCTCTCAGAACTCTTGGATGTATTCAAATTTCTTAATTGTTGTACTTTTTACCCCCCCTCCCTAATACCCCAGTGCAGGGATCTCAAACTCCACGCCCCCCCCCCAGGTGTTTCTAAACTACAACTCCCACAAATCTCTGACAATCTATTGCACACAAAGTATTCTGAGAATTGTAGGCCATCAGCATCTGGGGGGGCCAGAGTTTGAGATGCATGCCCTAGTTTGCATTCTTTGTGGAAATGCGCTCAAAGTTCACAGTTAGGGATGGTTGAACATCAGCAATGTAACTGCGCGGCTGGTTGAGCTTTATGGCAGTGGTAGTCCTCAATGCACACACTGCTAAAGGCTAGCCATTCCTCTTCTGAGTAACCATGTATCACTGATGGATACCAGTATCATGTTCACAATGGAGGCACTGCCGAGATTGCAGCATAATTGTGAGGTGTCCACATCAATGGATAATCAGTCTCTCTTCACTGCCCATCCTGGGGATCTTTGTACCCGTCTAATAAACCAGGGACAGCAACCTTGGCCCCCCAGACGTTTTAGAACTACAATTCCCATGAGTCTCTGTCAATGTAATGAGTGGCTCAGATGCAATTCTAAAACATCTGGAGGGAAAAGGTCGCTGACCCCTGTATTAAATCAATAAGTGAACTTGTATTTAAACCACAAAAATCATATTAAAAGTATTCCTTCACTATATCTATATATAGATCATGTATAAAAATCGAGTGACTGTGAAGACTTACAGTCTGGCAGGTGTATATGAGGTAACAATTAGGTTCCCTAATGGGGCAATCTGGAATCATAAGAGAAAACGCTCCATGATATAAAAGCTTTTAAATACAAAGCAGAAATATAAAACTGACAACAAATAAAAGCAGACAGAAATGTACATGTAAATGCATTTCATAAAAAAAAACTCCCGATACCAGCCAAGTTCCTCTCTTGCTCTTGATGGACAATGATGAAGGCACCATACACCAGTTGATCCACTAATGCATGATTCCAGTGTGTTGTATAGGTCACAGGAACAGTGTGTCATGGAGCGGAAAGCTCGACGCGTTTCATCACACTGCAACTTCCTCAGGAGCTGTGATGATCAAGTATGCTTTATGTTCAAAGCTTCTGCAGGAGCCCAACTTCGAGTAGACACGATCAGGTCATATTCTGGAACAATGTGAAGGAGTTTAATTTCCTGCAAACAATATTTGTTTACAAATGGACTCCAGAGTGTGCCCCTGCATTTTCAGCACCTTGGACAGGTCTTCTGAGGTGCTGAAGCTGTTTGTATAGCTCGGAGGTCTGTTTTTCTTTTACAGAAACCTGGAACTCCAGCTGTATTATTATACATGTAGGAGCACTTTTTGACCAGCAGGGGGTGTCCTCTGCCCGTCACATAAGCTTACGGTCTATAAAATTTATTTCATGAAGTGTACATTAATTTGCACACTATCTGCAGTGGAAAGCGGTTTTCTATTAAACCACTGGGTCCTGGTAGTGGTTTTATGGAAATGAACCTGGCAGTGAATGGGTTAAATAGTGTTCTCATATACAAATCCCGAAGAGGTCGCACTATCACGAAATGTGACCTATACAGTCACCTTGCTCATGCATTTGCTAATCAGCCGGAGATCAAAGGACTCTTCAACTTGTCCATCCAGGGCACGCAAGGAAACAAGCCAGTATTCTGAGTTCATCTTTAAAAAAGAAACACATTTCTTGTACATTTTTGTACCTTTGTGACCATTTATTTATGATTTCTGTAAATTGGAATGACATGGTAGAATGACATGTCCAAAGATCGAGTAGTTGTGATTCCAACAATAAGCACGTGCAAGAGTTAGGGTGCTGCATATACAATCTATGTACCTGCAGGAACTGTAAGTCTTGCATGTACTTATTGGTGGATTCACAGCCAATCGATCTTTGCACATGGACATTCAACCAGCCTTCCTAACCAATAAGATGTGCAAGGATCCAGAAATATAAATAATTACAGTCACGTTGTACAAAAACGATACAAAACGTGAAAGGCTGAGCCAACTGGAAGGGTCTTACAGGTGATCGGAATCGCCTGCCATTAAAACGTAGCGCAGTCGGTCGCAATGGACCACCATGAAGACTCAATATAGAATAAAAAATGAATATAATACCAGGAACCAGAAGCTTTATCGAATATTAGAAAGACCAGCTCACGCGGAGGTTATGGTTATATACACAGGAGGAAGAGGTAGAAATAGATTCTGCTGTTTAGCTGGGCCTGATTAACATAGGGGCTGTAGGAGCTGGAGCTCCAGGCCCAAGTCCTGAAATAGGCAGTGTGAAAAGTTACCAATGGTGGCACCAGTTGTCACCAACACATTGTGATCAAGGTGGATGGAGCAGTGTCATGTGAGAAGAATGGGACAGGAACACAATGGCATGTGAGGAGAATGGAGCAGAGGAACAACTGGAGGCGAGAAGACTATGGAAGAAGTATGTAGCCAAGTTGGTTTTGGCAAAGGCCCACTGAAATCTTTAGCTTTGGACCCATGAAGCTTTTAATCCAGCCCTGTTGCTTAGTAAAAGTACATCTACCTTTGCCACATTTTTACACCTCAAAGTTTACCATGTTTTGGATCAGATGCAACAGCAGAGCCTGGCCAGACCTGGACTGACCAATGGGCAAATCCAGCAAGCGCCGGGGTTTGGATTGCAAGTCAGGTGCAAACGTAACCAGAGCTGTTGTAAACCTCCCAACTTCCTAAACTTTAATGGCTCTCTGCTTGCTGACGTCATTAGTGACCGATCTGGTGACAGTCAGCCGGGAAATTCAAAATCCCAGCTGCTCGAAATGCTGGGTGGGGTGGATTAAACTCCTCCACTTCACCTAGCGTTTTCACCCGGTCGGTGCGGGGGGGGGGGGGGTTAGTGATCCGGATCAGCAGACTGTTCCATTAAGTTTTATTCTTTCTCCAAATGACAATTAGTTCCTGATAAATCGATGGTGGTAATGTGCGGTCACATGACAGTACGCTCGTTATTATAACAGTACATAGTTTATTATAAAATCTGCATGTAAACAAGTAGTAAATCCATTCGAGAACAGGTAACGGAAGTGCAAGTACAACTGGGTTATTAGCCTACATCTCAGTCTCCGTGCCTCTATGTGAATTCAGATACATGGACTGTAAGAAAACAAACAAACAAAAAAATAATAATGATGTACGAGCCTGCGTACAAAAAATTTCAAGTTTTAATGCAAAAAGTCTATGGTGACAACTCTTCCCGGCGATCCTCTCTTTTTCTTTTTTTTTTTCCCTTCGGATCCGTAGGACGTCAGTCAGCTCTGGTTATAAATCCGTTCACCTCTCCACACCTTGAACACGAGACCGCCGCTTACAAATTCGACATCTAAACGCAACCTCACAGTCATGATTATTAAGGCATAGATTAGAAATGAGAGTAGGAGTTATAGATCTGTAGCAATCTACCACCATGAGATCTTCATTTCAAGTCAAGTAATCATTCAGTTCTACCGAGGGGGGTTGTTCATATGCGGTACGAGCCCCTTCAAAGCACAGACAGGTCGTGGCACGATTTGGACTTCTGTTTGAATGCCATTTTCTTGTTGTTTTTGGCGACGATCTTCCCGAGGAACCTCTTGGCCTTTTTGCCGATGCTTTCTCGTCGCTTGCTGTTGGCCATTCTCCGGGCATTGTCCTCTTTGCTGTCTTTGCGCAGTCTGATCTGGCGCACGATGCCTTCAAAAAGGTCCTTCACGTTGTGATGGAGCGCGGCCGAGGTCTCTATGAATTTGCAGTCGAACACAACAGCACATGCGCGGCCCTCTGGGAAACAAGAAGGACAGCCTGGTTAGAAACATTTGATAGATAAAGATATATTCTTATAATATAGAAAAACCTGGTATGATTTCCAGTAGATGGGCGATTCAGGTTACGCACTCTACAGGCACTGACCCCTGGCGCCTAAGTCCTACACACTACAGCAGTGTTTCCCAAAACTCTCCTCGGGACCCTCAACCAGGCCAGATTTTGCAGATCACCTTGGGGAAATGCAGACTGAATCCTGCAATCACTGAGCAGCAAATCATATCACCTGTGCTGAGCTTCACATATCCTGCAAACCTGGCCTGTCAGTGGGTCCTGACGAAACACTTCACTAGAGGGACTGGCCCCTGGCACCTAAATCCCACACACTAGAGGCAGGTCCCTGGCACCTAAGGCCCACGCACTAGAGAGGCAGGTCCCTGGCACCTAAGGCCCACGCACTAGAGAGGCATGTCCCTGGCACCTAAGGCATATACACTAGAGAGGCAGGTCCCTGGCACCTAAGGCATATACACTAGAGAGGCAGGTCCCTGGCACCTAAGGCATATACACTAGAGAGGCAGGTCCCAGGCACCTAAGGCATATACACTAGAGAGGCAGGTCCCTGCTGGCACCTAAGGCATATACACTAGAGAGGCAGGTCCCCTGGCACCTAAGGCATCTACCCTTCCATGTTTGTACATTTGCAAGTTTGGGTTCTACCAATGAATCAATGAAGAGAACATCTCAAACAAAAATAACTATTTTATATTTGTTACTTGATTATCCTACAAATAAAAAGGATGGATAGATAGATAGATAGATATATAGAGAGGGATAGATAGAGGGATAGATAGAGGGATAGATAGAGGGATAGATAGAGGGATAGATAGAGGGATAGATAGAGGATAGATAGAGGGATAGATAGAGGGATAGATAGATATATAGAGAGGGATAGATAGATATATAGAGAGGGATAGATAGATATATAGAGAGGGATAGATAGATATATAGAGAGGGATAGATAGATATATAGAGAGGGATAGATAGATATATAGAGAGGGATAGATAGAGGGATAGATAGATATATAGAGAGGGATGGATAGAGGGATAGATAGATATATAGAGAGGGATAGATAGATAGAGGGATAGATAGATATATAGAGAGGGATAGATAGATAGAGGGATAGATAGATATATAGAGAGGGATGGATAGAGGGATAGATAGATATATAGAGAGGGATAGATAGATAGAGGGATAGATAGATATATAGAGAGGGATAGATAGATAGAGGGATAGATAGATATATAGAGAGGGATAGATAGAGGGATAGATAGATAGAGGGATAGATATATAGAGAGGGATAGATAGATATATAGAGAGGGATAGATAGATAGAGGGATAGAGGGATAGATAGATAACATCATATTCTTGTACACCGGGTCCTCAGCCAATGGCATTATGTTTCACTTTACATATTAGTACAATGTGTGGCTCTTTAATTGCACAGGTATGGGCTTTCATTATTAATGAAGGGATGGGTTGTCATTACTAGCAAAGAAAGGGTTTTTTGTTTTAAAACTTTAATCAATTCTCATGACTAGTACAGGTAGAGGCTCTCGTTATTAGCACAGGTAGAGGCTCTCGTTATTAGCACAGGTAGAGGCTCTCGTTATTAGCACAGGTAGAGGCTCTCGTTATTAGCACAGGTAGGGGCTCTCGTTATTAGGACAGGTAGAGGCTCTCGTTATTAGCACAGGTAGAGGCTCTCGTTATTAGCACAGGTAGAGGCTCTCGTTATTAGCACAGGTAGAGGCTCTCGTTATTAGCACAGGTAGAGGCTCTCGTTATTAGCACAGGTAGAGGCTCTCGTTATTAGCACAGGTAGAGGCTCTCGTTATTAGCACAGGTAGGGGCTCTCGTTATTAGGACAGGTAGAGGCTCTCGTTACTAGCACAGGTAGAGGCTCTCGTTATTAGCACAGGTAGGGCTTTGCATGTGTGAGCTTGGCATTGAGTGTGTTTAGGACTGCTTGATGGTGGTGATTGAAGATCACGATGCTGTGGCATATGGACTAGACCAGTCAGGAGTCTCCATTAGTATATAGAGAGTCCTTGTCATTTGATAATATACCAGCGCCGTATCTGATCTTTACCTTCCACTGAGACTTCTCGTGACCGCACCAAGTCGCTTTTGTTTCCCACTAGAATGATGGGGATGTCTTCGCTTTGCCTCGCTCGTCTCAGCTGAATCCTGAGCTCAGAAGCCTTCTCAAAACTCGCCTTGTCCGTCACCGAGTAAACAATAACATATGCGTCCCCCATCTTCATGCACTGGTTATGCAGCCAATGGGTGTTATCCTGAAATCAAACCAAACTGACATTAAAAACCACATCCTTCATTCCAGTCTGGATTGCAAGATATTACGTGTTCCCCTGTATGGACAGCGACGTACCTGCTCCCAGATATCAAAGACCAAGAGACACGCTTCTTCGCCATCCACCGCGATAGATCTGTCGTATGTATTTCCTGTATAGAAAAAAAGACACAAAAACAGTTATTTTTATGCTGAAAAATGCAAGTAATTTTCCCGTAATCATCAGCCATTAGATTTAAATTCAGGAAAATAGTGTTTTGCCGAAAAGCCGCGCTGCGGAACATGACTAGTGTCAGTCGACAACACCATAAGTGCAGATAAAATGAGCCTTCATCAGGAGAACTTCTAGTAATCATGGTGGGTGAGGACGCTAGTGTTGACATCTCCGTATCTCTTAGAGCCCGGCAATGGAAAACTTACCCTATGTTATAAGGCTGCTACATTAACTCTATCAGGCATGGACTGAATAAAGACGTGAACCGACTTTGCTATATCCATCTAGAGCAGTGGTTCCCAACCGCGGTCCTCAGGTCCCCCTAACAGGCCAGGTCTGCAGGATATGTGAAGCACAGCACAGGTGACATGATTTGCTGCTCAGTGATTGCAGGATTCAGTCTGTATTTCCCCAAGGTGATCCTTAAAACCTGGCCTGTTAGGGGTACTTGAGGACCACAGTTGGGAACCACTGGTCTAGAGCAAGGCTGTCAAACTCCGACCCCCGAGATGTTCAACTCACAATGGGCGCGCGGCCGTCCAGCAAACACAAGGCTGGGAAACGGCACTCACGCTGCAGCGGCTGTCAGCCCGGCGGCGCCTCCTCCCTCCCTCGCCAGTAAATCGTCTGATGGCCGCCTTGCAGTGTGTAGTAACTCGCGGGCCGGCCCGGCCACCAGCCCACGGTTTGTTTCTCAAGATCAAGGGATGATGATGCTGTGGGCCTGCAGCCCAAATATTGCAGCAGCCTACCGGGATTCCTCCCGGTATCCCGGTAGGCCAGTCCGGCCCTGACTCCCAATGATTCCCCTGGCCATCTATTGCATACAAAGAATTCTGGGAATTGTAGGCTTTAACATCTGGGGAGGCAGTAGGTTTGACAGCCCTGATCGAGAGGTTTCGACCTTGTGTCTTAAACTAAATTTCCATAACATGTGGTCGTGTCCTTATCAGAAAGACACAATATAATTTGGGAGGATACATAGAACTCGGAGGGTGACATCGTTTTATATTGTGATTCATGGTTCTTCTGGATTAATGAGATATACTGGTCTATTCCCTAAAAGGTGAAACTCTGGAGAACTGCTGGAGAAGTGAAAATTCTAGTTCAAAATAGTTGATTTGGAAAGTGAGATAAATGGGAGAATTCTTCTGGTTTGGCTATTTTGACCTAAAATTTTCACTATTCCAAAAGTTCTCCAGAGTTTCACCTTTCCTTGAATAGACCGTATGTCAATATTAGATTATCAGGGTTATTCAGAGAAAAGTGAAACTCTTGAGAACTTTTAGAGAAGTGAAAACTCTAAGTCAAAATAGCCAAAAAAGAAAAATTCTCCCATTTATCTCACTTTCCAAATTGGCTATTTTGACCTCGAATTTTCGCTTCTCCAAAAGTTCTCCAGAGTTTCACCTTTCTCTGAATAACCCTGTACGTTTACTTGCAATGGATATTACAGCTACGTTTGTGTTTGTATCACCCAGGGATCTCAGACTCCGGCCCCCGGGACCTAAACTCCCATGACTCTCTGGCCATGCATTCAAAGAATTCTGGGGATTGTAGGCCATCAACATCTGGTGAGGCCAGAGTTTGAGATCCTTGATATAACCCATCGGAACGTTATGTATCCAGAGGAAGTGGCCAAAATTATGAGCAATCCCTATAGTATCGACTGATTGGTCCACTTGTCGGGGAATAGCTCTTTGTGCATGTCTACCACTTGGCTTAGGTCAGGGGTCTGCAACCTTGGCTCCCTGATGCTTCGGGAACTACATTTCCCATGTGGCTCAGTCAGCCTAATGGGTGACGGAGCATCATGGGAGATGTGGTTCCCAAAACATCAGGGAGCCAAGGTTGCTGACCCCTGGCTTAGGTTGTTTCTTGTGGCGCACATGCAGTTAAAAGAGCTATCGCTTAGATCGTATCTCACCTGCATCCTCAACATCGTGCAGGTCTTCCACGCCTCCAAAGATCCTGGCCAAGCTGGACTTCCCGACCCCGTGCTCGCCCAGCAGGATCACTTTGAAAACATGATCTTCGGAGTCACTGCCGGAGGAGATGACGGAGTCCGAGGAATCGGAGTTCCAGCCCTCGCGGTGCTCGTCTGCAGGGTTGTATGACGGGCAGCGGACCAGCTGGGCAAGGTCCCTTGCTGGAGCATTACCGTGCAGCTCCTTGTCGTCCACCGGCATGCTTCTCCGGTGCAGCTGCTGGTGCACGGAGAAGGGCATGCTGCCTCGTCGCTTCTCCAGGTTCTTGATGCGGTCGCTGCGGTTCAGGGTCATATCTAGTTGTTGTCAGGGGAGAAGAAAGAGAAGGAGATACACGCGTTGTTAGCCAATGCATGTCCAAGGGCATCTAGGCAGCTACTCGTCGCCCGTGGTCATCAGGAGGATCACAAACACTAAAGTGATTTCTGGATCGATGCTCTGCAGCTCCCTGACAAAGTGTTACTAATAATATAATATTATATTAATATAATCACTCATTTAAATGGTCCTCTGGTTTATAAAAGACATTGCTATCTCTCCCAGCAGCCGGGGGGTTAAACGGAAGCTGTATACATTATACATTCTTATTATGAGAGTGTCAATCATTCCAACTTTAGTGCTTTTCATAATAACTAATGCCTTCATCTCCTAGGAGCATCTTACTCATACGTGAATCATGCAAGGAGACTGCTCTCCCCTGTCACATATATATATGGCTTCTGCAATAATAAACACATTATATATATATACATATATAATGTTACAAGCATTTATAAAGCACCAACAAATTCCTTAGCGCTGGAGAGACTGAATAACATATCCGTTAGGACCCTGCTCAAAAGCTTACAATATATATTATATATATATATATATATATTAACCCCCATTTACAGCACCCACAACATTAGAAATGTCAATTTATCTCAAGTAAAGGCTCCTTAATAATGAAAAATAATTCTATGTTGCAGACCATGAATGGGTGAGTGATTTATTATTTTTTTATTTCTTAATGTATCGATTTGTGACATTTATCAAAATATAAATCGCTACAATTTTATTTATTCATTTATCATTTATGCGCTTTTGATTGTTATTAAGTTATCGATATCAAGCTGCACTGAATTAATCATGACGGTGTTAATGCAATGAAATGTGATGATGGTGGTGGTGAAGTTGGTGGTGATGATGATGATATTGGTGGTGGTGATGGGGGCGGTGGTGATGATATTGGTGGTGGTGAACGTGATGGTGGTGAGGTTGGTGGTGATATTGGTGAATGATGGTGGTGATGATGATGATATCGGTGATGGTGGTGGTGAGGTTGATGGTGATAGTGGTGAATGATGGTGGTGATGATGATGATATTGGTGGTGCTGATGATGATGATATTGGTGCTGGTGAATGATGGTGGTGATGATAACATGCCTGATTCCGGTTTAAAAGCCGCCGTGTTAAGTTGTGTAAGATGCACATGCGAGCATATAATGTCTAACATTAATGATGAATAAAAGAAATAAAAGGATAGAAGGAATAAAATTGTGACTTACTTGCAGGAGTTGTCAGTTTATTGACTGTCTGTGGGTAATAAATATATTCCCTTTGCGTCTGTGTGCGGTTGCTGCTCCTAAAGGAATTGTCGCCTCTGCCTGCTAGTTCACTTCTGATCCTCATGCTCCGAGTCTTTCCTCTTTATGTATTTCTCCGGGCAGGCATCCCCCGGTGACGTGGGACTCAGCCCGGCCTATCAGCTGCCTAGATCCTCCCAAACTTCCATATCTGTCAGAGTGTGACATCACGCCGGCTGTGCTTAGTCAGACCTCTCCCATTGCATCCTGATGTCAGCTCGGCTCGGAGCCTCTGCCTCGCCTGCCCATTATCATTGTGAGGGAGGCACATAGACAACCTGCAGAAAGTGCAAGCAGGCAGGAACCGAGGACCCGGTGTGTTTATACCAGCGTGTTTTGTCATGGTGGAAACGAGGAAAAGGATGCGAGTGCCCACAGCATGACCCGCAAGGGTTAACCCAATGCACCGCATGGATCTAGCACAGCGATGACGAACCTTTGCACCCAGAGGTTTCTGAACTGCATGTCCCATGATGCTTAGTCACACACAGGCAGGACGAGCATCATGGGACATGCAGTTCAGAAACATCCTGGGTGCCAAGGTTGCCCATCACTGATCTAGTTCAATTGCTGGCAAAGACCTCAGTAACTGTAGCGACAGCGAAGCTTTCCTGCCGACTGATAAAATGTTGCACACTGCCTACATGTACTTATGAGCATCTAGGAGCAGCAATGGTTTCCTTGGGCACCACAGATGCTTGTGGACTACATATCCCATGATGCTCAGCCACGAGCAGTGCCAAGGTTAGCTTGGAGCAGCAATGACAACCCTTGGCAAAGCAGATGCTTGTGGACAACATATCTCATTATGCTTAGTTTGGAGTAGTTGGTTACCCTTGGCACCGCAGATGTTGGAGGACTATAGATCTCAAGCAGTGCCAAGGGTAATGTAGAGTTGCAATGACTACCCTTGGCACAGAAGATGCTTGAGGACTACATATCCCATAATCAGCTTCAATCAGTGCCAAGGATAAGCTGGTGCAGGAATGGCTACCCTTGACACACTAGATGCTTGCAGACTACATATCCCATGATGATCTGCCTCAAGCAGCGCCAAGGTTAAGCTGGTGCAGCTATGACTATTGGCTACCCTTGGCACATTAGATGCTTGAGGATCACATATCCCATGATGATCTGCCTCAAGAAGTGCCATGGTTAGCATGAAGCAGCAATGCTTACCCTTAGCTCCGCAAATGCTTGTGGACTACATATCCCATGATGCTCAGCCACGAGCAGTGCCAAGGTTAGTCCTCACTGCCCTGCTGATTGGCTAAGGAAGGTCTGCCATAAATGAGTGGTGCTCAAGTCGCCGTTGACATGCATTCGCGCTTTAATTAAATGCCCTTAATGTCACCATGGATTGCTGATGGTTTATAGCTCCGCTGGAGGAATGTGATTCAGCTGTGAATGGTTTGCTGACACTCCATGTGATGCAGAGCTGAGCTCATGCCGGGAGAATCCCCTGTGCAGCCAACACATGGCGCAGACGTGCGCGGCATCCTGCAGGTGGTCAGGAAACATGGGAGTGAGCTGTCTGCGGGGAGAGGTTAGGGTTAATTTAGTCCAGAGACAGCTCATGGCAGAGGCATACATCAGGATTGGGTTACAGAAGGAACCGCATGCCATGCACACAAATAGCCGGGTGACATGGCAACCTCTGTGTGTGCAATGCCCCACCGGGACAGGTGTGAGGATCATGCTCTATATCGGAGGGGAACACGGTGAGCTCTGGCTCATCATCCCTTCCTGATACATTCGTCCTCGTTCCACCCTGCCAGGAAGATGCTGGATGGACCAGCTGACACTTTCCAGGGTTACCCGCCGCAGCACGTGTTCCTTTCCGGGCTGAGTCATCCGGACTATTCGATTTCCTTCTGGCCAGTCGAGTAAAAGAGGTATGAGTGTCTGGAAGCCATGAACCAAAATAGACAGGGCTCCTGGCAACCCAGACCTCATCCTAAAATAATGCACGCGCTCCTAGGTGCAGAGACCTCAAACTTCAGCTAACCCAGGTATTGCTGAACTACAAGTCCCATGATTCTCTGTACTCCTATTGGATTCGAAGATTTCTGGGAATCATAGGCAAGTGTCATCTGGGGGGCGGCCAAAACATGACATCCCTGATTATGGAGGCGGCTCTCAAGTCAGTGATGTGAGTGCATTTGTGTGGAATGTCGGCGTGCATGTGAATGCAGACGTGTGTTTGTGTGTGTGTGAATGCAGACGTGTGATTGTGTGTGTGTGAATGCAGACGTGTGATTGTGTGCGTGTGAATGCAGACGTGTGATTGTGTGCGTG
The DNA here is from genome assembly GCA_009667805.1 of Leptobrachium leishanense. Taxonomy (NCBI): domain Eukaryota; kingdom Metazoa; phylum Chordata; class Amphibia; order Anura; family Megophryidae; genus Leptobrachium; species Leptobrachium leishanense. The sequence goes on along the minus strand of CM019072.1, from coordinate 8,040,705 downwards.
TGAATGCAGACGTGTGATTGTGTGCGTGTGAATGCAGACGTGTGATTGTGTGTGTGTGAATGCAGACGTGTGATTGTGTGCGTGTGAATGCAGACGTGTGATTGTGTGTGTGTGAATGCAGACGTGTGATTGTGTGCGTGTGTTTGAATACTGAAGTTGATACATCGAGTGTAAGTTACTATGCGCAGGAGTTAAAGTCTGTGTGTCATTGTGTGCTGAAGATATTTGCTGTATTGCAAGTGTATTTGCATGTTGCAAGTGTGAATTTCATCTTTTCTCCCCCCCAGTGGACGATGCATGGTTTTGGCCAAAACTCTAGGCCACGGATCAACCAAGTACTAAGCCAGCTGGTATAACACAAATTAACCTGGTGCTTTGCAAGATGAACTCAACCTGCCATGACATCACGTGACGCCCCTGTTTGAGTGATGCCCCGGGCAGCTGCCTCTTTTGCACAATTGTAGAGTTGCCACTGACCGAGACGTCTAATGTTGGGGAACGTCCAAAGCATTTTATATCCTGACAACGAATAATAGTGCTCTTGACAACCAAAAAAACCTTCTTTTGCCTTCCTCCACTCCAATTCCTCTAAATCAGTGGTTCCCACCCGTGGTCCTCAGGTCCCCCTAACAGGTCAGGTTTGCAGGATATGTGAAGCACAGCACAGGTGATATGATTTGCTGCTCCGTGATTGCAGGATTCAGTCGGTATTTTCCCAAGGTAAACCTTAAAACCTGGCCTGTTAGGAGTACCTGAGGACCGCGGTTGGGAACTTCTGCTCTAGATTGTAAGCTCCTATAAACAGGACCCTCTACACCTCGTCTCAAGCCTATGTCTGTTTATCTGTATCTCGTTCTCTTTGGTTATTGTAAAGCGCTGCGGAAACTGTTGGCGCTATATAAATGATCACAATAATTTAACACAGGAAATAAAATTACAGCTGACTATTAAACTACTATTTTTATTAATCAGGCATGGATCAGATGGCATATGTAACCAAAGCTCCCACTACCTTTGCGCCCTCACCCTCCTTGGCACCCTTGCCCACACTAGACATGCCCTCTGTGCCTGTTGGAGAAGTGTGGATGCTGGCCTCCTGCCAAGAAATCGTGGACCAATTTGGCAAAGCCATTTCTCAAGGACAATGGGCATAAGGGGCACCTAAGAGTTAAGGAGTTCAATGTATTTCTATCTCGAAACTGTTTGTATTTTTAGGAGTTAGTTTGTGGTACAATATAGACATGTTGTTCTTGCTATCTGTTTGTCCTTAAATTGATCTGATGTTGCTGTCTGTTTTAATCCTGTCTAGTGTGTAACTAATTAGGTTTCTGTGTCTTCTGAAGGAATTCACCCCCCTCATGTAGACAATCAGGGTTATTCAGAGAGCGGTGAAAAGCAGGAGAATGGAAAATTCTAGGTCAAAATAGCCAAACCAGAAATATTCTCCCATTCATCTCACTTTCCAAATCATCTATTTTGATCTAAAATTTTCCATTCTCCAGTCATGCTCCTGCTTTTCACATCTCTCTGAATAACCCTGATAGTATTCTATTGATTGTGTCATGTTACCCCCCCCCTCTCTGTTGCCCATATAACTGGACCCATTTTCCATTAAAGCATATTCATTCCCCTGCATTAAGCTGTGTCTGATGTTTGGGGGAGAGATACTGCGGAATATACAGCGGTCTCTAAAGTTCTGGCTGAGGGTTGTGAGCGAAGGAAGCTGCTACGGATCAGCTTGGCTGGAGAGAAGGGACGGACGCTGTAACAGGTTCGGGTCTGGTCCACAAGCCGGAGACCAGTAAACCCCAGTTGCTGTTACAGCATGTGTTGCTTATTGTGTTTTATAATAGTATGTTCACAACAAACTTTTAGATCCATGTGCAATGAATGTGGACGATTATGGAGAGTTCTGGCCACAGAAGACACAGGCGCCGGGGACACAAAGGTGAGGTCATGGAGTGGCTACACGTGTCCAGGCTGGAGCCTCATGGCAGGATCGGAACGTACTTGGGTTTCATGTAACCTGAGGTCCCCACAAAAACAATTATTGCCAAGATTCCGAGTCGCAGGTAAGAGGATCCGTCTCGGAGCTCGCCTGACAATATGGAAACGGGCTCATTGTAGGGTAATCGAATTCCAGAAGTGTTTAGGAAACACAATAGCGCCTGCAGTGAATGCATTAAAAAAGAAAAGCCCACATAAAAGAATTAAAACATTAGTCATGTGTAGAGTTAACACTTGTGACTGTGAGATCCTCGCCGCACAAAGCGCATTACTAGGGCAACAGTAAAGACAAAGAGCGGCTTTCAAAGGCCTCTTCGTCACTGGATATATTGCAGACGGATTGGAGTGAAACATCACTGGGTAACACAGAACCCCAGAACACCGACCCTGCAAACAGGCCCGCAGAGTCACACAATTACTGTAAGGTCAGGTTTGCTCTGAGCAATGAAGACAAAGGGTCAAATTACAGTCAACGCGATAATGAGGCAAACCTCCATATATTCAGGGTGTGCGGGTGTCTTTTTAGGGGCTCCTCCATATATTCAGGGTGTGCGGGTGTCTTTTTAGGGGCTCCTCCATATATTCAGGGTGTGTGGGTGTCTTTTTAGGGGCTCCTCCATATATTCAGGGTGTGTGGGTGTCTTTTTAGGGGCTCCTCCATATATTCAGGGTGTGTGGGTGTCTCTTTAGGGGCTCCTCCATATATTCAGAGTGTGCGGGTGTCTTTTTAGAGGCTCCTCCATATATTCAGGGTGTGCGGGTGTCTTTTTAGGGGCTCCTCCATGTATTCAGTGTGTGTGGGTGTCTTTTTAGGGGCTCCTCTATATATTCAGGGTGTGCGGGTGTCTTTAGGGGCTTCTCCATATATTCAGGGTGTGCGGGTGTCTTTAGGGGCTCCTCCATATATTCAGGGTGTGTAGGTGTCTTTTTAGGGGCTCCTCCATATATTCAGGGTGTGCGGGTGTCTTTTTAGGGGCTCCTCCATATATTCAGGGTGTGTGGGTGTCTTTTTAGGGGCTCCTCCATATATTCAGGGTGTGCGTGTGTCTTTTTAGGGGCTCCTCCATATATTCAGGGTGTGCGGGTGTCTTTTTAGAGGCTCCTCCATATATTCAGGGTGTGCAGGTGTCTTTTTAGGGTCTCCTCCATATATTCAGGGTGTGTGGGTGTCTTTTTAGGGGCTCCTCTATATATTCAGGGTGTGCGGGTGTCTTTAGGGGCTCCTCCATGTATTCAGGGTGTGTGGGTGTCTTTTTAGGGGGTCCTCCATATATTCAGGGTGTGCGGGTGTCTTTTTAGGGGCTTCTCTATATATTCAGGGTGTGCGGGTGTCTTTTTAGGGGCTCCTCCATATATTCAGGGTGTGCGGGTGTCTTTTTAGGGGCTCCTCCATATATTCAGGGTGTGCGGGTGTCTTTTTAGGGGCTCCTCCATATATTCAGGGTGTGCGGGTGTGTTTGTAGGGGTTCCTCCATATATTCAGGGTGTGTGGGTGTCTTTTTAGGGGTTCCTCCATATATTCAGGGTGTGCGGGTGTCTCTTTAGGGGCTCCTCCATATATTCAGGGTGTGCGGGTGTGTTTTTAGGGGCTTCTCTATATATTCAGGGTGTGCGGGTGTATTTTTAGGGGCTTCTCCATATATTCAGGGTGTGCGGGTGTGTTTTTAGGGGCTTCTCCATATATTCAGGGTGTGCGGGTATCTTTTTAGGGGTTCCTCCATATATTCAGGGTAAACAGGTGTCTTTGTAGGGGTCCCTCCATGTATTCAGGGTGTGCGGGTGTCTTTGTAGGGGTCCCTCCATGTATTCAGGGTGTGCGGGTGTCTTTGTAGGGGCTCCTCCATATATTCAGGGTGTGCGGGTGTCTTTGTAGGGGCTCCTCCATATATTCAGGGTGTGCGGGTGTCTTTGTAGGAGCCTGATAATGGGTCGGCCTCTGAATAGGTGGCACCTGTGATACCTTATCTGGTAAATCATCGCATTCCATTAGTGATGCCAATATCCTGTCTTTGAAACCAAGGAAACAAACCATAAGTTCTGGCAGTTAAATGGAGTAATTCTTGCTGCCTCGAGATTCCTTCAAAGCGTCTGTCTGTTAAATAAAGGAGGTTATTCAGAGAGTGGTGAAAACCAGGAGAATTGGCAGAAGAGAACAATCTAGACCAAATGGGAGAATTTTTCTGGTTTGGCTGTTTTGACATAGAATTTTCACTTCTCCAGTCATTCTCCTGGTTTTCACCTCTCTCCGAATTACCCTGAAAGTGATTTTAGTCCATTCTAAATTCCCAACAAGCCCACAGCTGTATCCTGCAGGAGGGGGGGGGGTACAGTGCTGGGGTTAATGATGTGTGACTTGTGCCGAGGAGGATAGAGGAAGGTACAGAAGTATTATCTAGTTACTGACCTTGAACGCATCATTACGGTTCTCAAAAGGTACAACGTGTACGAGCAGAGCCGAGTCAGGACATTTCTGAAAAAGGAAAATTGCTAAATTTGTGTGAAAGCCCAAACGCCCCGACGCTAGAGATGTGGTACAGTGTGCCATGTGTGGTATCTTGATCTCGAAAAATGTCCAACGACTTATTCTACGCATGATATGCAGGTTCCAAAGTCCTCCTGTCTCTCCTCACTGCAGCGCTACGGTCTAGGTTGTCGATGAAACAATGTGTTGCATCATACTTGCTGGAAGTGTGGGAAATGAGAAGGTGAGTTAGCGCAGCATCACTGTGCACTTTATAATTGCAAACTGAATAATAGTGCTGCGTTAGAAAAAAATATATATTATTTTATGATTTTATTTTTACATAAATCTAACCAGGTTATTTTTGGTATCACTGGAAAGGACATAATCTGACCTTTCCAATGATACCTCATATGTTCCTCTATCCCTTAGGGCTCCAGAGATAAAGTAGTGTAAATAACTGTAAAAAAGTATATATGTGTTTATTATTGCAGAAGTCACTTGCACATCACAGCAATTCAATGAATTGCATCCCAGAGCTCCTGTATCACATTCCCCATATGCAGCAAGGAATTCTGGGTAGGATATGCAAATGACATCTGTCTCCCTTTTATGCATCCTGGGTCTGTTATTACACAGAACCCTAAAATCAATGCTATGTCACACTGTGACTTTCTAGCAGAGATAAGGTTTATGCAACTGGTCAAAGCCACTCCTAGGACAGCGCTGTTTCGGGTTTATTGAACCCTCTTCAGCAGGAGCTAGGCATGATGACCAGTTGCAGGGAATGCTTGGGACCCGTAGGGCAATCAGTATCTACAAGGGTTGTAGTGGAGGACAAAAAGTGAGATAAAAGGCCTCCACACTATAATAGGTGTGTTTATTATTGCAGAAGCCTCTTGCCCATCATTTTGCACAGAACAAGGCGCCCCCTTGTGGCAGGTACCTGTAGGCACATGCCTATTCTGCCTTGGTATAAATCCAGCCCTGGATGACATGCTAGGTGAGATTAATTGCAGAGTATGTGAAGTAACCGGATGTACACAGGCTGTGTGGGAAGATTGAGCAAGAAATGTGCAGTGGGGGATTATGGAGGGAGCGGAGCCTGAATGGCGTCTCTAAAGCCATGTGTTTTCCCCTGCTCCTCTCTATCAAGAGGGCCGTGTGACACAGGCCACACAATGAGGATCGGGTACAATGATGGAACCCGGGTTGGGGCCGGCTGCGTCCCTAAGCGGCAGTGTGTCCTAGGCGGTGAGGCCCTTGGGATTGTGTGGTCAGTGCGCCATCTGGGATCACTATTGTTTTTTCTGTTGCCTAGCTTGCCTAGTGGGAGCACCGGCCCTGCGTGCGAGCCTTCTTAATTCAATTTTAGTGGGGTAATTTCTGCACTCCTCGTATAAAAACAGAGCCTCACAATTGTTTCGATGCATAAGGCCTCATTAAAAGGGATAATATAGGTGCTGTAGGGTTAAAATGGGATGAAAAAGAGAACACTACCCCTCCTGATCCCTTCCCATTTTAACCCTTTAAAAAATTCCCTATATTCAGCGCTGATCTCCCTCAGAGCCCAGCAGCAGCACCAAGTCACATGACCGTAGGGGCCTGAAGGCTTCGGCCCGTCAGTAGCTCTCATTGCTGGGAGACATTGAGATCCATTGGTGGGACATAGTTTGCAAAGAACCCGAAGAACTGAGATTCTGGGTGGGACGAAACCCCTGCTCTCAGTAGGCTGAATCCACCCACCAGAGGTAAAAAAAATGACATTACTTGTGTCTTACAGGACACATTATTACCATCGCTACCTCCTCTAAGGCCACTCGCAATTGGCTTTTGCTTCTTCGTCTGAAGAGCCGGCTGGTGCTTACCCCCCCCCCCATCCGTTATGCATTTTAATACACAAGCCTGGCACTCATTTGGTTAATTAAGCCTCGGAGAGCCTGGGCAATCGTACAAAGCAGCGAATTCATCACCCACCCTATAAAAGGTAGAGCTGTGGGTTTTGCAGATCTCGTTATAAAGACCTCCCATCGATCGCGGCGTATAGACATGCAGGTTATTGCCAGCAGGCATTGCCTTATAAGTCTGTGTTTTCTGGCTTTTCAGGGGGATTTTTTACAGTATGAACGCGCTCTGTAATTATGCACGGGTTTGTGTGAATGCTAAAGGAGCGGGACACGTGCCTGGCAATAACATAGCTAGTGATACATTGATATATATGTTGTTTATTTTTCTTTAAACATCTAGCTTTTCCATAGTTTATTAGACTATAAATGTAATATAAATGTATTATACTAAAAATCTGCATTTCTGCTTTTCTAAAGCGAGGTGACAGCGCCCCCTCGTGGCAGCATTCAGCATTGCTTGTTATTTATGCTGCAGGCTTGACACATTTTATGCCAGGGGTCAGCGACCTGGGCCTCCCAGAATTACAGCTCACATGATGCGCAGCCATTTATTACGTTGGATGAGCATCATGGGAGATGTAGTTCCACAACATCTGGAGGGTCAAGGTTGTTGACCATTGCTTTATGTTAAAGTAACTGACCTGATACAGTTTCCTATGTCATCCTTCCACCCCTGCTACGACCAATCAGTGACTATCAGGGCTATTCAGAAAGAGGTGAAAACCTTGAGAATGACCGGAGAAGTGAAAATTGTAGGCCAAAATTGTCAAAACAGAAAAATTCACCCATTTATCTCACTTTCCAAATTGTTCATTCTCCTGTCAATTCAAGGTTTTCACCTCTCTTTGAATAACCCTGTATATGTATATTCTCCTCATTTGCCCTTATCCCTTTCCTCGCCCTGGCTCGTGTTTATGATGGTGTTTTAATATGTGGGTCAAGCTGCTCGATCCAAGGCGAAATCTGACGCCATCTGGAGTCAAGAAGGGATTTTTTCCCAATATGTTGCACATTTGGCGAGCGCTTCAGACTGCGTGTTTCTGTCACGTCCTGTGCCAAGGATTTGACCCGGCGCCCGGCGGTGCTGACCTCGCTGCTTGCTGGCCGGGCGCCAAGTAAAGCACACGCATGCGGGGTAACATGGGTGGTCAGGGGTGGGGCGCAGCATGATGACACGTCGCCGCCAGGTTTAAAACCAGTCTGCTCGGACAGACTCATTGCCCTGATGTGAGTTTTGCTTCCCTCATTGTATTGGCGATTTATCATTACGTGCATGACTATGGCTATTAATAGCGAACCCTCTATGTGTATGACCACGGCCATTTGAGAACCTTGTTTTGTGTATGACCATGGCCATTTCTGAGAACCTTGTTTTGTGTATGACCACGGCCGTTTCTGAGAACCTTCTTTTGTGTATGACCACGGCTACTTCTGACAATCTTGTTTTGTGTATGACCACGGCTATTTCTGACAATCTTGTTTTGTGTATGACCACGGCTTTTTCTGAGAACCTTGTTTTGTGTATGACCACGGCTATTCCAGACAACCCAGCTCTGAGTTTAACCCTTGGTATAAGGCTGATCATCTCTCCTGACCAATAGACCTATGCTATCGGGGCTAAGGGTGTTCTCCTATTCTGGGGGCCTGTTAACCCTTGCTGGGTGCTACAAGATCAATTGCCTAAAGGTAGTTAGCTTTACCGGCCATCCGAGGATCGGAGAGGTAGATAGCATACTTTGTACAGGGACCTGGATTGTAAACCCAGTGGGGATCCATAACAGTTTTACCTTCCTTTGGATTAACAGCAGTAGGTGATGTGTAAAAGGTTGAACCCAATGGACGCACAGCTTTTTTTGGCTTACGTAACTATGATTTTGTGCTTCTTGGTTTGACCATTTGGTACCCGGTTCCAAAATTGGCGTTAAACTTAACGCTCGAGACGCACAGCATAACGTCAGAAAAGTTACCAGGAAAGGCTTAATGATCTTAACATGTACAGCTTGGAAAAAAGACGAGACAGAGGAGATATGATAGAAACATTTAAATACGTAAAGGGAATCCACAAGGTAGAGGAAGGGAGTATATTTAAAAGGAAACAAAGTAGCAGAACAAGAGGACATAGTCTTAGATTAGAGGGGCAAAGGTTTAAAAGTAACATCAGGAAGCATTATTTTACTGAGAGGGTGGTGGATACATGGAACAGCCTTCCAGTAGAAGTGGTAGAGGCCAAAACAGTGATTGAATTTAAGCAGGCATGGGATAGGCATAAGGCTATCCTAAACAAAAGATAAATCCAAGTAAAGTATCCATGTAATTGGGCAGACTAGATGGGTCGAAAGGTTCTTATCTGCCAACATTTTTCTATGTTAATTTTTTCACGTCCTATTTAATCCTTGCCGTTAAAGGAGGTGTTCCGACCTTAGCGTCTCATGGCTTGCGTTCCTTACTGTACTTGCCGTCTCCTATACTTGAAACATGCAAGACGACTAGTGACTAGGGATGAGCCGAACACCCCCGAGTTCGGTTCGCATTCGAACTCGAACCTTTCAAAAGTTCGAACTCGAACACAAACTCAATAAAAGTCAATGGGACTCAAAGTTCGATTTTTAGAGTGCCCTCCAAGAGGGCATATATGCTAGATATTTGCCATAAAAAGGTGTATGGGGGTCCGGGTAGTGCCTGGGAGACAGGAAACAAGGACAAAAACTTTAAAAAAAAAGTTTTTAAAGGAACAGTGAGTTTTCCATAAAATAAGGGTTAAAAATAAAAACGAAAAATTCCTTCAAATATCGTGCCTAGGAGGTCCCCATAACCTGCCCGTGAATTGGCGGATTTGTAGGATGTATAGAAACATCGCCATCACAGACCCACACACGACACCTAGCACTCCCAGTCTGCATACAATGTATCAAATTCATGAGACCGGACCAATTAGAAGCACATGTTATTTGCAAACACTAAACACCTGTTGTTTACGCCGTTTGAGAGCACAGGTCATTTAGAGGTGAGAATCTTTGCACCTAGACATTAGTTTTTAATTCAATATCTAATAAACCGTTGCTTATAATATTCTGCAGTAAAGAGTCTCTTTATTTCTAGATTTTTTCGTACTTTTTAAGCATTTTTTATACTTTTATAAAAAAAAAAAAAATTCGAACTCGAACCGAACACGCCAAAAACTTCGAAGTTCGCGAACTTTCGAACTGCCGATGTTCAAATCGAACTCCGAACTGATCGAACAGAACAGCTCATCCCTAATGGTTACGGCTTGCACACGTTATTTTGCTACTGGTTTGCTATTTTGTTAATGGTTACGGCTTGCACACGTTATTTTAACGATAACCTTGTAATGGGTCCTTGGTTTGCTCCTTACAGTTTCTGACCTTGGCTTTGGTTGCGACGACCTCCTTTGCCCCAGATCTTGACTTGTTGTCAAGCTCCTGTTTTTTTCTCCTACCATAGACCTTGGATTACCCTGACCATTCTCTGGTATTTGGCCATTATAAGGAGCGTTGTTTCTCCAGGATCTTCTCCCCGGTTGGGTTTTGCGCACTGTGTATATATCACCATCGCGGCAGATTAATTCCTACGTAACTCTAGCTGGTGCTATTCATTTTGTGAAGAGGTTTTTAACCCCCAGGTGCGTCGGCTGACTTTGTGTCGCAGCCAAACCACACAGAGGTACTTGCATCCCTGAGTGTGTCATTCTTCTCCTGTAACTCCCAAAGCTTGAAGACTATGGGGATTATTCAGAGAGCACCGAACAGCAGAGAAAAGTTGCCGAAATGCCCTGATGTTTGGTGTTTTCATTCGGCAGGTTTATTGAGGCGAATCTCATAGGCTTCAATGTTAAAACTGTTCCCTTCGCTGACATTTCGGTGCTCTGATTCCCCGGAGTGCGGAGAACGAGAAAGTTCTCAACCCTGCGGTGAATTTAGCATTCGCGCAGGGTCTCCGGAGTGCAGGGAAACCCGCCAAAAGCCCGCCGAAAACCCACCAAAAACCTGCCGGAACCGCTGCAAAAAACGCACTGGAAAAAGCCAATGAGTCGCGGATCACAGCGCAGACCGCCGCTGTAAAAAGCCGGCGAATGGAGTAAAAAAAAAGAAACTACTGAAAGTGTGAAAATTTAAACGCTGTTCGCAAAAAAAAATACAGGACGAAAATTTCTGGAATTTACATAGAAGATCCTATGAATGATAATAAAAAGGTCTGTTACAGAAAAAAAAAAAACGCTTTAAATTTTTTTTAACAAAAAGGAAAATAATTTTGCTGAAAAAATCCCGAAAAATTCCTAAAAGATACGAAAAAATAATAAAAAAAATCAATAAATAAAGAGACTTTTTGCTGCAGATTAAAATAATAAACGGTTTATTAGATACGGGATTGATACGGGAATATTTTTAACATTGAAGCCTATGGAATTTGCCTGAATAAACCTGCCGAATGAAACCACCGAACAGCAGGGCAATTCGGCAACTTTTCTCTGCTGTTCGGCATCTCTGAATAGATTAACCATTACTTCTCTATGGGGGATTTCACTGCCGAACAGACACCGTTCGTGCAGGCAATTCACCTAAATTTGGTGAACTGTCTGCTCTCTGATTAGCCGAATGACCCCGAAATGTCACCGTACGGGGAAATTCCCTGTTCGGTGACATTTCAGGACCAGATCGGCTCTCTCTGAATAACCCCTTATATCCTGGGGTCAAGTCGAGGGGGGAAAGCGGCAGCGCAGGAACGCAGTTACTCCACTATTTTTGCAGAGAGAACGGAGTTCCTAATGGTCCCATACGGGTTTGGGTCGAAATCCCTACAACCAGGTTCCCTAATGCCAAAATCCCGACGGCCAACTTCCCTGCACAGACAACTCCCTGACGGCCAACTTCCCTACACAGACAACTCCCTGACGGCCAACTTCCCTACACAGACAACTCCCTGATGGGCAACTTCCCTGCACAGACAACTCCCTGATGGGCAACTTCCCTGCACAGACAACTCCCTGATGGGCAACTTCCCTACACAGACAACTCCCTGATGGGCAACTTCCCTACACAGACAACTCCCTGACGGCCAACTTCCCTACACAGACAACTCCCTGATGGGCAACTTCCAGACATCCAAAATCACAGCGGCTAACACTAACCCTACTCCCTAACCCCCTAAACCTAGCCCTAACCCTGACCCCCTAAACCTAGCCCTAACCCCCTAAACCTAGCCCTAACCCCCTAAACCTAGCCCTAACCCCCTAAACCTAGCCCTAACCCTAACACCCCTAAATCTAGCCCTAACCCTAACCCCCAAACCTAGCCCTAACCATAACCCCCTAAATCTAGCCCTAACCCCCTAAACCTAGCCTTAGCCCTAACCCCCTAAACCTAGCCTTAGCCCTAACCCCCTAAACCTAGCCATAACCATAACCCCCTAAACCTAGCCATAACCCTAACCCCCCTAAACCTAGCCCTAACCCCCTAAACCTAGCCCTAACCCTAACCCCCTTAAAACCTAGGGTTAGGGTGTTAGTTTTAGGGTTAGCTGTTGGGATTATGGATGTCTGGAAGGCATGTAGGGAAGTTGGGATGTCCGGCACTTGTTCTGTCTGGAAGTTGGCCGTCGGGAAGTTGGCATTAGGGAACCTGGCTGTAGGGATTTTGTCCGGCACCCGTCCCATACAGTATAAAGCTTTTATTCAACTGTTCAATTGAATATTTCCCAGTTAATAATTTAATAAATAAAAATAATAATCCTTATATTTTGGTGCTAATATCCATATATATAAATATATATATATACAGAAAATGAGAGTTCAGTGTGGCTTTATGTTAAGTGCAAAACGGAAAATCTTAGGGCTATATTACATAGTTGGTGCTAATTTAACCAGAGCTGTTGTTAACTTACCAGAGCCATTATAGTATATGGAGCTGTTAATTTAACAACAGCTCTGCTTAAATTAGCACCAGCTTTGTAATATAGCCCTTAATTAGGAGACAGGAATCTTGGGGCGTTTGCACAAGCTGCACACGGAGACCCTGAGGGATCTGGCTAGATCCCCACCCGGGAGAAGCATCCCATGTTGCGCTATGTCTCATTCCCAACGCCTTATACAGTATAATGAATAACCCTGTTATTCTGGATTATGAGACACATTTGTAATGATTAGGACTCATTACATGACACCTGTCATATATGTATATATTACATGAAACTCGGTAAATATGAGCACTCACCCTGTGCAGGATACATTGAGAGAAATATCGGCGTAACTACCAGGGGCTGCCGGGGCCTTGTCTGGCCACACGGCTAGGGGCCGGGATCTCGCCTAGGCCGCACAGCTAGGGGCCGGGGCCTTGCTTAGGCCACATGGCCTCACCTGGGCCACACGGGGCCTCGACTAGGCTCTTCCATAATCGGACCTTTGTCAATGATATCTCATGTCCCTCTAGCACCTAGGGTTCCACGGATACCGTGGCGTAAATGATTGTAAAAAAAACAAAAAACTTTCTTTTCTGTTTTTAACAGAGCAAGGCCTACTCTGCCTAATCATAAATCCGGCCCTGGAAATGATGCCACAGCGAATGCGTGCTCCGCAATCACACCAAAAGGCGTGCCACTCTTTCGTATTATTTTGTTTCTTACAGGTCTATTCGCTAAAAGGTGAAAACCAGGAGAACTGGCAGGTGAAGAGAACAATCTAGACCAAATAGCTGATTTGGAAAGTGAGATAAATGGGAGAATTTTTCTGGTTTGGCTATTTTGACCTAGACTTTTCACTTCTCCAGTCATTCTCCTGAGTTTCACCTTTTAGTGAATAGACCTGAAAGTATTTTGTAAATGGTACCATGTTGTCCTGCAATACTCTGATCATCCCATTACGTATATATTGTGATACTTATTAAATGCACATGTTGTCAGTTTGCAATAGGGATGTGCGTTTCGGGTTTCGGAATTTTCACGAAATTTCCCGATTCAGGTCTTTCGATGCGGTCGAAATTCCGAAATTTTTTAGATCCGAAAAAGTCGAATCCGAAATGTTTTCCGAGCCGAATCGAAAAATTTTCGGAATTTTCGAATGGACTTGAAATGTGTCAAATCGAAATCTACTGCTTTGAAACGAGAACAGACTTTCCGAAAAAACGAAGAAATTTCCGAGCCAAATCGAAAAAATTTCGGAATTTTCGAGTGGACTTGAAATGTGTCAAATCGAAATTTATTTTCCCTCTATTCATGATTTCGGTTCCACTCGGGATTTCGGTTCCATTTCGGTAATTCTGAACATCGTTTATTTAACTATTATCGGTTATCTCGCTGATTCTGTAAATTTTGTCTTTGTAAATGTGCTGGGGCAAATCAATGAGCTGGGGCAAATCCATGAGCTGGGGCAAATCCATGAGCTGGGGCAAATCCATGAGCTGGGGCAAATCCATGTGCTGGGGCAAATCAATGTGCTGGGGCAAATCCGTGAGCTGGGGCAATATCCTATGAGCTGGGGCAAATCCATGTGCTGGGGCAAATCCATGTGCTGGGGCAAATCCATGAGCTGGGGCAAATCCATGTGTGAGCTGGGGCAATATCCTATGTGCTGGGGCAAATCCATGTGCTGGGGCAAATCCATGTGCTGGGGCAAATCAATGTGCTGGGGCAAATCCGTGAGCTGGGGCAATATCCTATGAGCTGGGGCAAATCCATGTGCTGGGGGGCAAATCCATGTGCTGGAGAAAATCCATGTGCTGGGGCAAATCCATGAGCTGGGGCAAATCCATGTGCTGGGGAAAATCCATGTGCTGGGGCAAATCCATGTGCTGGGGCAAATCCATGTGCTGGGGCAAATCCATGAGCTGGGGCAAATCCATGTGCTGGGGAAAATCCATGTGCTGGGGAAAATCCATGTGCTGGGGAAAATCCATGTGCTGGACTGCTGGGGCAATAGAGTTAGACAGCTTTGAAACGAGGAGAACAGATGTTCCGAAAAAAACGAAAATTTCCGAAATAGCGAAAAGCCGATAACCAAAAAACGAGCACAGTGACACGAAAATACGAAAAATAGTCGATATATACCGAAAACCATGTACAATTCCGAAAAACGAAAATTTCCGAAAAGTCGATACAGAAACCTAGTAAAGTGACCCGAAAATACGAAAAATGGTCGATATTCCGAAAAATAAATGTACCCGAAAAACGAATCGAGCCGAACCGAATCGAAACAGAAAGCAGTCGAAACGAGCCGAATCAAGGTTTAAAAATTCGAAAAATCGAATCGAACCGAAAAAAAATTCGGTGCACATCCCTAGTTTGCAACGCATCACTGAGCTGAGGCTTGAAGACCCCAGCGTCGCAGCTCACCCGCTGGACCGTGGAGGCTTGTCGTGCACTCGTGAAAGCAGGGCTCTGCAAGTCTCCAAGACATGGGTATGTTGCTCGGTGTCAAGGAAATCCGTCCAAGCTCAGCCCTTTGCACACACCACCTGCTCTGCAAACCGCGCAGCCCTTTGTGTCACTCCCTCTGCTCACCTCTCCAAGAACTCAAGTCACTCGTCCCAACCTTCTCCGCGTGGAGACACATTGAGGAACCCGAGCAGATACCTCAACGTCCGGGTGCATATAGACACAGCAGCCATAGGACCCAGGTAAGGATTATGCACTTACTTAATCATATCGAGACGAGCACTCGGGAGAAGAGACTCTGCATTTCTTTCCATCATTCCCATTATTTTGAATAATACAGAGCGCCGCGCAAGGATATGCCCCTTCGATATAAATATACATATATACGCACACTGTATATTTAATCAAGGTCCTTCTTGTGGAATTGCAAGACTTTACAGCACATAAATAGTTTTGCAAAAAAAAAATTAATTTTTCTGTTTTTGTTACTATGGCCCCGGTCCAAGGATTCTGTTACAGAGAATAAAGGTACGGAGCCAGCGGTATGTGCGATCCGTAGCACGTGCGGCACACACAGGATGCAAGCTTGCAACGTGCCTCGATTAAAAAGCATCTCGACTGCTATCGGTAAGAGCAAGGACGGAGGCGATTGTGAAGAGCTGGTACGCTTCCCTCCGCTCGCTCGTGGCAGACCTTAACCTCCCGGGGAAGCGCAGCGATGGGCTATTGTCTGTCATTACCGCAGGCTGTCTCACATCGAGCTGGTGTGATGTGCTGACACATCCAGACACGTGGCTGCCAGCTACTCGTGGCTCCGACACAGGCAAAGCAGAATCCACGGGGTGATTAGTCACCGGCCATGAGCCAATTCCCATTATCCATCTGACACACAGGCTGAGTATCCTTTATCTGAAATACTCGGGACTAGAAGCGTTTTGGAATTTTTATAGTAACTTAGAGGACATATAAATTGGTGAATCTAGTGTGTTTTACAGCTGAGTGCTCTGTCTTCCTGTCTCTTCCCTCTGTAACCTGATATCAATCGTCTTCCACCACTACAGAGAACAGCAGAAGCCCTCGCCCAATACGGTAAACCAGGAAGATGAGGACGGCTGAGTCTGCAGCACGCTGAAACCTGCCGCGTAAATAAGATCATTTATTCTCCACGTAATCAGTCGACAGGTACGTCATCGAAGTGCTAAAACACTTCTTTTACCAGGCTGGATCTAGGAAACCCGCTAGGATCTCCCCTTAAAACCAGGGATCTCCATCTCCGGCCCCACAGATGTTTCTGAACTACACCTCCCATGAGTCTCGGACATCTAGTGCATTCACAGAATGCTGGGAATTGTAGGCAATAAACATCTGGGGGGCAGAGAGGGAGACCCCCTGCTTCAAGGTGATATTTTTCCATCCTAGCGACTTTGATTTAAAGGAGCTTTTAGTGCATAGATGGATTTTGGCCATTCATGGTACGCCGGGTGACTTTGGATCTCCATACCTCATGACTCTTAGGTGGTCTTCAGAAATATTGAGCAACATAGGAACATGTATTCATATTGAACTGGGGTGTCACCTTAACCATCACGTCCACCATGTTTCATGAACAAAAGTCAAATATTACGTATAACTGAATTAACGCCTATCGCATGTTCTCTTTATTACAGACGAACCAAGATGGAGGCTCTAAGTGAGTACGGATGGGAACCAATACACCACGCTGCCTACAGAAACCATATATCTCTTGTGGAACGTCTCGTGGAGTCTACAGGAGCAGATATTCTTGAGACATTGACGAATGACGGCCTCAAAAACACTCCTTTGCTCTTAGCTACGTTCGGTGGAAGAGAACCCATGGTCAACTTGTTGGTTAACCTTGGGGTCGACATAAATTCTGTCAATGGGCAAAACCATGGGGTGGTAGAGATTTGTGCACTTCATGGACACCTTGGCCTTATCCGATATTTACTTTGCCTTGATCACCCAAGACTAAACGTGTGCAGGAAGCTGGTCGCAATGTTGGAGTCCGACTTGGAGAAGGAGATCCAATGCTCTTGCGCTATGATTTCTGAGTTGACATCCAAGACAGGCACAGACGAGGACATTGGTTCCCACACGGACAGATTTATAGCCGAAGGGTTGATCTCGGGTCTTCTCAGTGTGCTCAAGAGTAAAATAGTCAACGATGTCAAAAATTCTGCTTTAAATGTCCTGAAAATGATCCTGTGCAACAAGTGCGCCAAGAGACATCTAATGGAAAGTGGGGGAACGCAGGTTCTGGTGTCGCTACTCTTGATGAAATCCCATGTTCTTCTGCCCGGTTTGATGGAAGCAATCTGTGAACTGACTTCTGAAGAGGATTTTACAGACTCCGACTCTGCAAACATCGTCCCCGCACTTCTAAAAGTCATCTCTGATGCCACATATGAGAGCAAAGACACCGTTCTCCTGCCAGCTTTCAAGGCCATTGGGCTTCTGGCGAGGTGTTCAGTCGTTTATCAAGAAGCCATTGGAAAGCAAGTTGGGTTCATACCGGTATTCGTAAAACTCCACAAGGAATGCCAATCGGAAGTCCTGCTAGTAACCTGGAGTGTGGCTGTGGGGTGCATTGCTAGGGAGAATTCCCATAATCAAGACGCCTTCATGAATGAGAACATTATCTCCTGCCTTCTCAAGATGATGAGATCCAGATATAAAGATGTAAAAATGTCATCAGTAAAAACCGTATGCAGGTAATATGTCATCATATGTATCGATGATTAATGAATCAATGCAAAACTAGCAACACAGCTTCCAAGAGGGGATACTGGCAATTTACAGAATGTCACTAGAGAAGGTCGACCAGAGAGAGGACTATTCCAAGATTTTATAGATAACTTCAAGCTCTAACTGGACCATTTATACCTAAAAATTATTTAATAAAAGAGTAAAGTATCTTATTTACAGCAAGCGAAAAGACACCACACACCCTGAATATATGGAGGAGCCCCTAAAAAGACACCCACACACCCTGAATATATGGAGGAACCCCTAAAAAGACACCCACACACCCTGAATATATGGAGGAGCCCCTAAAAAGACACCCACACACCCTGAATATATGGAGGAGCCCCTAAAAAGACACCCCCACACACCCTGAATATATGGAGGAGCCCCTAAAAAGACACCCGCACACTCTGAATATATAGAGGAGCCCCTATAAAGACACCCGCACACCCTGAATATATGGAGGAACCCCTAAAAAGACACCCGCACACCCTGAATATATGGAGGAGCCCCTAAAAAGACACCAACACACCCTGAATATATGGAGGAACCCCTAAAAAGACACCCGCACACCCTGAATATATGGAGGAGCCCCTAAAAAGACACCCGCACACCCTGAATATATGGAGGAGCCCCTAAAAAGACACCAACACACCCTGAATATATGGAGGAACCCCTAAAAAGACACCCGCACACCCTGAATATATGGAGGAGCCCCTAAAAAGACACCCACACACCCTGAATATATGGAGGAGCCCCTAAAAACACACACACCCTGAATATATGGAGGAACCCCTAAAAAGATATCAGCACTCAGACACTCCACGGAGCCCATAAAAGAAAGAACATTAGGACAGACAAAAGTGAGGAATTTTCAATACTTTTGCCTAAATAGGGACACTTTAAACCCAGTATAACATAACCTGCCCCTTTTCGATACTGTATATAACTCAATGGTATAGGTGCGGAATAACTATATTCCAGGGAAAATGTGTAAGAAGTGTTTAAGAAGCCATCATGACGTACGTCCAGAGGTGGTTTCTGTGAAATTATGTTCTGACCTGCTGTCAAAAAGACTTTCTAGGCTCGCGCATCTAATCCTATAAGGACCAGTGATGATATAATTCCCTCAAATCATATAATCCAGTGCTTAAAGCTCATATATAAAAAGATCATATACTGACAGCCGGGCTGCATAGAGCAACCGATGCAAGATACACAAAAGTGGCAAAAGATAAAACCTCATTGCGCAGTCTGTGTCAGCGATGCGGCCATACATGAGATAAGTAGAGGCCGATGCGGCCATACATGAGATAAGTAGAGGCCGATGCGGCCATACATGAGATGAGATAAGTAGAGGCCGATGCGGCCATACATGAGATGAGATAAGTAGAGGCCGATGTGGCTATACATGAGATAAGTAGAGGCTGATGCTGCCATACATGAGATAAGTAGAGGCCGATGCGGCCATACATGAGATGAGATAAGTAGAGGCCGATGCGGCCATACATGAGATAAGTAGAGGCCGATGCGCCATGAGATAAGTAGAGGCCGATGCGGCCATACATGAGATGAGATAAGTAGAGGCCGATGCGGCCATACATGAGATGAGATAAGTAGAGGCCGATGCGGCCATACATGAGATGAGATAAGTAGAGGCCGATGCGGCCATACATGAGATGAGATAAGTAGAGGCCGATGCGGCCATACATGAGATGAGATAAGTAGAGGCCGATGCGGCCATACATGAGATGAGATAAGTAGAGGCCGATGCGGCCATACATGAGATGAGATAAGTAGAGGCCGATGCGGCCATACATGAGATGAGATAAGTAGAGGCCGATGCGGCTATACATGAGATAAGTAGAGGCTGATGCTGCCATACATGAGATAAGTAGAGGCCGATGCTGCCATACATGAGATGAGATAAGTAGAGGCCGATGCGGCCATACATGAGATAAGTAGAGGCTGATGCTGCCATACATGAGATAAGTAGAGGCCGATGCTGCCATACATGAGATGAGATAAGTAGATGCCGATGCGGCCATACATGAGATGAGATAAGTAGAGGCCGATGCGGCCATACATGAGATGAGATAAGTAGAGGCTGATGCTGCCATACATGAGATGAGATAAGTAGAGGCTGATGCTGCCATACATGAGATGAGATAAGTAGAGGCCGATGCTGCCATACATGAGATGAGATAAGTAGAGGCCGATGCTGCCATACATGAGATGAGATAAGTAGAGGCCGATGCTGCCATACATGAGATGAGATAAGTAGAGGCCGATGCTGCCATACATGAGATGAGATAAGTAGAGGCCGATGCGGCCATACATGAGATGAGATAAGTAGAGGCCGATGCGGCTATACATGAGATAAGTAGAGGCTGATGCTGCCATACATGAGATAAGTAGAGGCCGATGCTGCCATACATGAGATGAGATAAGTAGAGGCCGATGCGGCCATACATGAGATGAGATAAGTAGAGGCTGATGCTGCCATACATGAGATGAGATAAGTAGAGGCCGATGCGGCTATACATGAGATAAGTAGAGGCTGATGCTGCCATACATGAGATAAGTAGAGGCGATGCATTGAGTAGAGGCGGATGCGGCCATACATGAGATGAGATAAGTAGAGGCTGATGCTGCCATACATGAGATGAGATAAGTAGAGGCTGATGCTGCCATACATGAGATGAGATAAGTAGAGGCTGATGCTGCCATACATGAGATAAGTAGAGGCCGATGCTGCCATACATGAGATGAGATAAGTAGAGGCTGATGCGGCCATACATGAGATGAGATAAGTAGAGGCTGATGCTGCCATACATGAGATGAGATAAGTAGAGGCCGATGCTGCCATACATGAGATAAGTAGAGGCTGATGCTGCCATACATGAGATGAGATAAGTAGAGGCCGATGCTGCCATACATGAGATGAGATAAGTAGAGGCCGATGCTGCCATACATGAGATGAGATAAGTAGAGGCCGATGCTGCCATACATGAGATAAGTAGAGGCTGATGCTGCCATACATGAGATGAGATAAGTAGAGGCGTCGCAGCAGTATTGTATAAATTAAGAGCTTTATAAAGTCTAACTTGAAATAATATCATTTCTAGGCTTGCAGAAGGAAACATCCAGGTGCAGAAGACATTCAAGGAATCCGGTGTGGTTCTGCCCATCATACAGCTCCTGAGGAAGAACCAGTCGCAGCACACACAGGAGGCCATCGCCGAGACTCTCTGGGTTCTCGCAGGAGCAGACATTGAGGCACAACGGATAATGGCAGCCAGGATAGGTCTGTATTAAGTTACGTTTTCGTGCCCAGAACCTATATTTATCACGAAGATAGGCGCCAAGCGTCGGCGTTTAAGACGTCCTCCATTGTTTCTGGTAAACTGAACATGGCCTCGCTGCTATACGTCGACTGGAGGTCTGAACGTCACCAGATACCTTTCCACATTCCAACCAAAGCCAGTAGAGCACATGCCGGTGTTTGCTGGAGTGTGGATCTTCTGTTACAGTGTGTTGGGGGAAGAGGGAAATGGATCATCGGGTTCCTTGGAGACAGATTGGGTTACTCTATTCATTGTGGGCTTATCAATTCAACGTATGAACCTGCGGTCTGCATGTACGGTGCTTGTGCCGGTGCTCGCCAAGTTCACAGAGTTCGTACTCAATTGGGAGACATATCCCACCTGTTATGTGACAAAAAAGTCATCGTAATATTAACTACCTTTTTACAAGCAGCACTGTGGGCACCGGGCATGCAGCAGCGGCACAGCATGCCCTCAGTGAAACGGATAGCACTGTGGGCACCGGGCATGCAGCAGCGGCACAGTGTGGCCTCAGTGAAACGAATAGCACTGTGCGCATCGGCATGCTGCAGCGGCACAGCGTGGCCTCAGTTAAACGGATAGCACTGGGTGTTCCTAAACAGCAAAGAGACCTCTGCCAGGACTTGACATTGTCTGGATGAAAGAGATAAGGTGATGTTTAGACCCTACTTGGTCAGTGGAATTAAGCCAAAGCAAGATTTTCCGATACGATCGAAAACACCTTGGAGAATCTCTGCCGTTTTTCCGCTTGCGGATCCATTGCTCCGACCACATAGAGGTTTCAAGCTCACTTGTGCCAGTACATCGAGTGTGTACAAATCAGGCCAACCGGGCCCGTAGCACAGTCCATGGCAAAATACCAGGCAGCCCTCTTCTGCATGAGTGATGTAGCAACCACCGACAATCATCACACACTGTAATGTTTGGTTGTGCCGCCTTTTGCTGTGATTCTGGCACTCTTATCGTGTCGATAAACTCATGTGATGTCACAGCATTTATTGGCGTCCAGAGTGGCATTAATTTGTGGCCAAGATCTTGTATTGATGATGGGAGAGTCGTAGCGCTGCGTAAAGTCTTCTCCAGCACATTATCCCAAAGATTAACCTCAATGGGGTTAAGGTCTGGACTGTGCGGTGGCCAATCCATGTGTGACAATGATGTCTCATGCTCCCTCAACCACTTTTGCACAATTTGATGAATCCTGTCATTGCCATCTTGGAATATGCCCGCTGTGCCATCAGGGGAGAAAAACCCATTGATGGGTAAACGGTAACCTGTTCACTCAGTATATTCAGGGAGTCACATGACCTAATGTTTTGCCGAAAACACTGCAGTAATTGTCCAATGGAAGGCTCACACCTATTGGCTTAAATCCATGACTTTATTTTTTGGCCGGGCGGTGTGTTTTCCAGCTAAAATATCGGCTCCGTTACAGGCACTCGCGTCTATACACGATATCGGAAATATTGCCAAAAAGTGTTTTATTGATGATCCGTACAAAATCACGAAAATGCGCATCGTATGACCGCTATCGCGTATTCCGTGAAAAAATAAGTCCATTCGTTCGAACGCACTTTTTCACAGATGACACGAAAAATGCGTTCGTCTGACCCTAGCCTCAGAGACACCGAACAGCAAAGAAATGTCCTGATGTTCGGTGTTTTCATTTGGCAGGTTTATTCAGGCGAACCCCATAGGCTTCAATGTTAAAAATATTCCTGTTTTTATCCAATATCTAATAAACCGTTTATTCCTTTAATCTGTAGTAAAAAAAAATCTCTATATTTTTTATCTTTTAGGCATTTTTCAAAAAAATTAATTTCAAATTATTTTTTCTAATAGCGGTTTTTCTTTTTTTTTTCTGTAACAGCCTTTTTATTATCATTCATAGGATCCTATATGTTAATTCCAGACATTTGCGTTCAGTAGTTTTTTTGAAAACAGCGGGGGACGGGTTTGTGGTGGCATTCGGTGACTGATTCCCTGCACTTCAGGGACCCTGCGGTGAATTCACCGGGGTAATTTGATTCCTCAAAGTGCAGGGAATAACAGAACACTAAAATGCCTGTGTCATGTCGGTGCTCTGTGAATATCCTTTTTGAGGTGGTTTTTTTGCCGCCCCCTGGAAAGTGTCAGCCTAGGCCTTGCCTATCCAGGACATACTTAAAAATGAGAGAATTTTCAATGTATCCTTCCTGGTAAAATATATTTGTGTAAAGAAAAAAAAAATTTTTTTAGTTTATCACCCGGTGCGGGCCGCACCCCCCGCGGCGACGCCACTGCCTGTAGGCACTTGCCTACCTTATTATACATCCAGGTGTGAATCCCCCATGTGGAAGGAATAAACGATGCAGAATAGACATGTGCACAGCACAAAATTTCGTTTTGAACTAATGGATTAGTCCTAAAATGCAATTTATTTAGTTGCTAAAGAAATTCATTTTCAGTTCTTTAGTATGAAAACTAATTTCATTCATCCGAAAACCAGTGGATACAATTACTATTGTAGTGGCTCCTCAGAGGGCTGAGATTGCTGCTTGTTACAGTATCTCTCACTCTCAGCACAATGTGTCAGGCAAAGCTGTTACAGTAACTGACTGCTCATCACAGCGCTCAGAGTTTCAGTAAAACTAGTAAATAATATTTTTATATATAAGAGGTTAGAACAATATGATTTCCTTGTTTTACTGAAACTCTGAGCGTTGCTACAGTCAGTTACTGTACCAGCTGAGCCTGATACATTGTACTGAGAGATAATATAACAAGCAGCCGATCTCAGCGCTCACAGTCACTGGATTTAAAGGGCTAAAAAAAGGCTCCTCTCTGTATAATGTATAGAACATCCTCCTGCATTAATTAATGCCCCTCTCTGTATAGAACATCCTACTGCATTAGCATGTGGAGGGTGCAGAACTTCGGAATGCAATGCTTATCCAGCACAGGAGAGGGAACTTTCACTTAAACTTTGTATCTCTGTGGGGGAGACACAGGAATATAAAAGCAGGGGAGAGGGAAAATATTAGCGTAAATCGGTCTGAAGGCTCAGAGAAGAGATGACTGATGCAAATTGAATTTTATAATAAAATAAAGCACTTTAAATCTAGGGAAAACATTCAAATAAATCACACTGAAGGCTCATAATGACAGAGTAACTGTGAGAGCTGGATACTAAATGTATCAGACGTAAAAAAAACCTTTATAACAAGCAGCACTGGGAGAGGAGAGGGACTTTATATAAAACGTGTATTATAGATGAGGAAAGGGGGATAGTGCTCCTGGATAATATAAAATGTATCAGACCTAAGCCCCTATTATGTAGAGCGGGAGGGTAGATAACACACGTTTTATAAAGTCCCAGAGCTGCTTGTTATAAAGGGGTTTTTACTATCCAGCCCTCCTCTGTCATTAGCTTTCAGTGTGATTTATTTGAATGTTTTCCTTCTCCAGCTGCTTTTATCATCTTGTCTGCCTCATAGACATGCAAGGGTTAAGTAAAGGTTTCCTCTCCTGTGCTGGCTGTCTGTGCTGCGAGTGAGTATTCTGGCGCTCTATCACTGTCAGATTTTTGGGTAGGGGTCGGGAAGGATTACGCATACAAACCTTTGCTGTAGCTTTGCGATGTTGCGCTTTTCATTGCTGGTCTCCTTCACTCATCAATGTAATATCCCAAAATGGACCGAAACTAAAATTTAGTGCATTTTATTTTAGTTTCTCTCGTTTTTTGTACTGAGCAGTTTCGTATCTCGAGTCATGCTAAAACTAAATTATCCCAAAATTTGGACTAAATCGTTTTAGTACTAAAACGAATTCACATGCGGAACATTTAAAGCATCAAGTGTAAAACGTCCAGCGACGAGCGTATCTCATGCTGATGTGACATTGAATTCCTGTCCATTTCTTTGATTTCCAGGAGTGAGCTTCTTAGTTGAGTTCCTCGTGTCCCCGTCGTGTAAACTCAACCTAATAGGAAGCCGAGGCCTCAGCGTCTTGTTGCAAGGCCCATACGATCTGAGAAACGCAGTGGCCACATCCAAAGGAGCTCATCACCTGCTCCGACTCCTCCGATCCAGCCCAGAGGAGGTGGTGCTGCTGAATGCTGTGCGAGCTCTCCGGCACGTCTGCCTGGGAGTAGGTGCGTGACGTATTTCCTTTTTTTATTTCACTTTATGACCAGTTGTATTTATACATATATCAGAAAATGGCTAGGCTTGTGCACCGATTTTTTTTTTTTTTTTTTTTTTCGGTTCGATTCGATTTTTCGGATGTTTAAACTTTTCGATTCTGCTCGTTTCGACCGATTTCTGTTTCGATTCGGTTCGGCTCGACTCGTTTTTCGTGTACATTTTTTTTTCGGAATATCGACCATTTTTCGTATTTTCGTGTCACTTAGCTCGTTTTTTGTATCGACTTTTCGTGATTTCGGAAATTTTCGTTTTTTCGGAACTCTGTTCCTCGTTTCACAACAATAAATTTCGATTTGACACATTTCAAGTCCATTCGAAAATTCCGAAAATATTTCGTTTCGGCTCGGAAAACTTTTCGGATCTGCCATTTTCGGATCTAAAAATTTTCGGAAAATCGTCCGCATCCAAAAACCATCCGAAACGCACATCCCTAAAAATGGCAAGGACCTTCAAATTCTGCTTTAAGTCAGGTGGTTTATGATTGATATATTAGTACAAACACAGGATAGATTTAAATGAAACACTTTGATTTTGTACAGAGAATCCATGTCACTCATACCGCTACAAAAGGAAGAGACGGTGCGGTGCTGAGGCTGCCTGAGCACCATGAGACTTGTGGTTCAGAAACACCAGGGGCTCTATTACATTCCTTGCGCAAAAAAGCTCGCGCAGCGCGTTAATTTGTGCGCGAAGCGTTAAACATTAACGCGCGTAAATTAACGCTAGTATTACAACCCGAGCGCATTTTGTCATCCGTCAGAAAATAACGTGCGTAAAAAAGCCGCGCTAAAACGCGCGCACATTAACGTTGCGCGCAGAGATCGGTGTGCGGACTGTTTTTTTCACACGATTCAGCCAATCAGAATTAAGAACCACAATTGTCTCCCGTTAAGATTTTGCACCTGTCAAAGTCAATCTGAGTATATATGCTGCAGCAAAAATAAAAACAAGCACAACTTCTCCATTTTATGGTTTGGGTATGTGTAGAATGTGTAACTATACTTTTTTTTTTTTTTCGGGCTGGTGTTTTTGGTTTCGGCCAGGACGTTCAGATTTGCCGTTACCACCAACTTTCCAAAGACGTTAAAATTATGCACGCAAACGTTGCCCGTTAAATTTTGCGCATAGATTGTAATACCATCCGCGTACCAGCGCACGAACGCATTTGTGCTCACAGTGTTAAGTATAGGACGCGCGCAGTACATTACGCTCACGCAGCGTTCGCACAGGTTCACTCGCGTTAGACGTTAACGCACATTTTTTGCGTGGACATTGTAATACGACGTTCTGCGCAAAGGGCTTTTCCCCTCGCGTTAATGCGTTTTTGCGCACGCGTTAACGTTTGCGCGAAGAATGTAATAGAGCTCCAGGAGTGCTAGTATTAGTCAACATAGACATTGGAGGTTATTCAGAGAGTGCCGGTGTTTGCCGAAGCTGCACTGTGATTGAAGCTTCTCCTGCCACTGTTTTGGATTTCCCTATTGTGAAACGTCTCTCTGTTGCCATTGCAAGAATGTCGATTTTCTTACCTTGACACCTTTTATGTTCGCCCGACGCCCACAGGAATGTAAGTCTTATTTTTTGTTTATGATACTGTAGGTTATGTTGCTCACAGTAAAAACCAGGCTGCAGTGGCCACCTCCAGGGGGCTGAAGTCCTTGGTGGCAGTAATGACGCAGTCCCAGTGTGAATATATCAAGGTGGAAGCAGCTCTGGCCATCGCGGCGTCAGTTCAAGGTAAGAGGGAGTAAACACGGTGTACAGAACGTCCGAAAAATATACAGGGTTATTCAGAGAGAGACAATCTGGCCCGAACAGGGAATTTCCCCGTACGGTGACATTTCGGGGCCATTCGGCTATTCAGAGAGCAGGCAGTTCGCCACATTTTGGCGAACTGCCATCAAGTACAATGCCTGTTCGACAGCAGTGAAATCCCCCATAGAGAAGCAATGGTTAATCTATTCAGAAACACCGAACAGCATAGAAAAGTTGCTGAAGTGCCCTGCCGTTCAGTGTTTTCATTCGGCAGGTTTATTCAGGCGAATCCCATAGGTTTCAATGTTAAAAATCTTCCCGTTTTAATTCAAAATCTAATAAACCGTTTATTATTTTAATCTGCAGCAAAAAGTCTATTTAATAATTTTTTTAGGATCTTTTAGGCATTTTTCAGACAAAAAAATTTCCCGTTTCTTTTTCTGTTTTTTTTTCTGTAACAGACCTTTTTATTATTCACAGGGGTAGAAAAGTGGATAGCAAATAACAAACTTTTTCTAAATACTGACAAAACGGTTACAATGCTCTTTGGAACCGCACCTAAACTACACAAATTGCAAACACCCCATCTATGTGTTGGGACAAAATCAAATGGCACGCTGACCACAGTCACCTCTCTCAAATATCTAGGTATGTGGTTAGACCCAAATCTATCTTTTGGCCCCCACATCGAAAAACTCTCATCTAAACTTTACCCCAAACTAGGTGCCCTGTACAGAAACAAATCCTGCCTGAGCACCGCGGTAAGAAAGCAGATTGTACAACAAATGCTTATGCCAGCCATTGAATACGGAGATGTAGTGTATGCAGCCGCCCCGCAAACACACCTCCAGAAACTTACTACATTGTATAACTCATTCTGTCGCTTTGTGCTACAATGTAACTACATGACACACCATTGTGACATGTTAAAAGAGCTAAACTGGCCATCGCTGGACTCTAGACGCACTCTTCACCTTTCCAACCTGGTGTTTAAGAGCTTTTCTGGGAAGCTACCACCCTACCTGAATATGCTGCTTCCCCCAGCAGTTCCCTCATCTTATAACCTCCGATCCAGGACCAGCATCTTACTTGCAATACCACAATACAAAAAGAAAGTGGCTCGGTCCTCATTTTCCTACAAAGCACCGCAAATATGGAATAACCTCCCAGACGCCATCAAATCTTCCCCCAGTCTAAAGTCCCTTAAGAGCTCCCTATTAGCATACCTCAATATGAAATGCACCTGTAAACATGTAACATAAGGACTTTATTTCCTCCATATTTATTTTTCTGTTAATCTGTGTATTTGGTCTTGTGTTAATATCTTGCATTTTACTATTTTGTATTTCTGTAACAATTCAATGTTCTCGAACCCAGGACATACTTGAAAACGAGAGAAATCTCAATGTATCCTTCCTGGTAAAATCCTTTATAAATAAATAAATAAATAATCATTCATTGGATTTTATATGTTAATTCCAGACATTTTCGTTCAGTAGTTTTTTTTCTGAACAGAGTTTCGATTTTCACACTTTCAATCGTATTGGTTTTTTTTTTAACCCGTCCAGCGACTTGTCGGCGCTTTGCTCGGCGACTGGGCGCCTGCGTTTTGTGGCCCTTCGGTAGGTTTGCGGTGGATGTTCGGCAGGTTGGCGGTGTCGGGCGACATGCGGCAGCATTCGGCAGCTTCTTCCCTGCGGTGAATGTTGACTTCACTGCAGGGTGGCGAAATTTGATTCCCCGAAGTGCAGGGAATGAGATTCGGCGACATTTCGGTACTCTCTGAATAACCCCCTATATCTGTGTTTCCCAACCCTGGTCCTAAAGTCCAGCTAACAGGCCAGGTTTTAAGGACCACCTTGGGGAAATGCAGACACTGAGCAGCAAATCATCTCACCCGTGCTGTGCTTCACATATCCTGCAAACCTGGCCTGTTAGAGGGACTTGAGAACCAGAGTCTGGATGGAACCACTGCCCTATATAGCATACGTTTAATTTACCATGTTTGTCCAGGATGAGATAGAGTCGAGTGATAAAGCAAAGCCAAAAACAGATGAATTTGAGGAATAAAAATTCCAATTAATTCATTTCTGACCTAAAAAACAAATGTTGCATTTCTTCACAAACTAGACTAATCCTCCCGTTCTCTCTGATCTGTATAAACGGGTGACATGTTGACCTAACGTGTGGTTTCATGGGACATTGTCGTCCTCACAAAAGGCACAATGGATGTAAAGCTAGTGGAGTATTTACTCTTCTTTCTTTTCCGCCCGGTTTGTTTTGACCGGTACTCGCCGGGTGCATTAAGGCATGAAAGCTAGTTAATGGTTTCCAGCAACGAGCCATTGATTCGTGGCAGCCCAGATAAATATAGGGAGCTTTGAACAAGTGCCCGCACGCCCTGCGCATTGTCTGCGAGTTTGTTTTGCGCTGTCATTTCTAACGTGCCGCTCGACATGTCTTTTAGATCGCTTTGCTCAGCAATAAGCGCGAATGACGCCGCGCGGGAGTGAAATCCGTGTGCTGATACCTGAGCTATGGGGGGGGGGGGACCAATCAGCTGATGTTTTGTATCAAGTGAGGAGGTTGAGTTTTATTGTTACTTTTAACCCTTTCACTACCAAATCCAATCAGTCCGATCTTGCATAGAAATGTACTGAAAAGCAACCGTTCGCGAATCCAAACCCATTCTCATAGCTTTTTAAAGCAAGATTTGTGTGAGAAATTAAATGCTTTATTTTATCCCTCTCCTGTCACACCGTAACAGTATTACTGTAAACAAGCTGCAAATGGCAGCCCCCACCTTCACTCTAACAAAAAGTTCAACAAACTTTAATGCTGCATTCCAGGAGCCAGGGCAGAGGGCAGTATGCAGGGAGAGCTGTGGGGTCACTCGCTGCTGTACAGGGATATGATTCAGAGGGTTATAAAGAGTGAAAATGATATGCAAACGAGTTTTGATATGCAAATGATTGCTTTTCAAGGTGTTGCAATGCAAAATCGAGTTAACCTGACTTTGGTGGTGAAAGGGGTAACGTCGCTGAGCGGTTGAGCTTTTCCAACACGGTCAGCTGCAAGGTTAGGCATTTTGCGTGTATAGGCGTCTTGTGAAGAGTTGGTCCTGTTGCGTTGCTCACTCTCAGCCTCTTTCATTTCACAGGGCACACGAGGAACCTCCACATGGTCAGCAGGATCCCCGGGTTCAGTTATCGTAATGTGCTGGGGCTGCTGAGTTCTTCGAATGAAGAAGTTCGACTCTTAGCTGGAGAAGCTTTGGCAAGCTTTGCCTTCAACAGCAGCAGCCAGCAGAAGGAGCTCACGCGGTGCGGAGGAGTCCACTGGGGTGACTTTGCTCATTTCCTGGACTCAGACAATCCTTGTTATAGAGCACAGGCAGCTTTTCAGGTACACACACAACACGTGCGGCAGAACTCACCGGTAAAATGTGCACCTGGTGCCTTCATCTTGGACCATATTCCAACCGAGCCTCTACGTTAACAAGTGGGGCCTTTACGCTTAATGTCTCGAGTCGCTGCTCCAGTTGAGCTGCGAGCTTTCTCATTTGCAGATTGTTGTTCTGGCGAGGGTCATCCTGGATAAGGATCCGTCTTATACCAGCGCTACGGGAATCCAGATTCTGGTGGGCCTGCTGGACGACTCACACTCTAACAACACAGTTGCCCTGGCTACAGATTGTGTGGCTCGCTTGGCGCACACCAGAGCAGGTACGACTATCTTCTTCCACAGGAAATTGTCATGTTGTGCACTATGGCGCTCAGCTCACCCAGATCAACGTTGTATGGATCTTAATGAACAGATTTCTTAGATACTCAATCTCACAGTAGTTTGGACTGCTACACCTAGTCCCCTCAGCCAGAGAGGTGATATAGAATGCTAAGTACCACTCAGCAACAAATGGTTTTGTGACCAAGTGACTACTGAGTGAAATCAATTTAACCAGACAAAGAAAATGTAGCAAGATTGAAACATAAATTGGTTTAACAAAAGCCTGATAAGAAATACTTTCTGAGTTGGCACCAATGGTGGTCGTCTTACAGACAAGATCGGCAACAGAGAGGACTACCATATATTTGTTTACAATCATGTATAACGGATACACAATGAATTCGTCAATCTGCAGGGCAGAACCATACTCAGAGAAAATGCTACTTAAGCTGTACACTGACTTGGTATTAGACAGGTAACCCGAAGAGTTAGTGACTTCAGCAACCTGCAGGGCAGACCCCCACTCAGAGACCATGCGGTGTGATCTGTGTATATACTTGGTACCAGCCAGGTAGCTTAAGAGGTTGAGGAATTGTGCAACCTGCAGGGCAGACCCACACTCAGAGACCATGCAGTGTGATCTGTGTATATACTTGGTCCCAGCCAGGTAGCTTAAGAGGTTGAGGAATTGTGCAAACTGCAGGGCAGACCCACGATCCGAGACCATGCGGTTCAATCGGTATATATACTCATAGATAGCAGTGTACAACATCAACATGCAATAGGGAATAAGAATAAGAATCGTCAAGCAGTCAGTGCGGGTCAAGATCACAAAACAGGGTACACGTACAAAGCAGAATCAGCAACAAAGCGAAAAGTAAACACTGAGACAGAACACCGATCAGCTGGCGATGTGGGAATAACTCCACTTCAGGGCGACGAGCTGTATCTCGCGCCCTGCATTTAAGGCTGGCGGCTTTACATCACTGTGCCAGGCCCCGCCCCCTGAGATGCCAATCTGCCAATCTGAGCTCCTGGCACCCGGCCAGCCAGCGATGGTGCCCAGGCCCCCCCAGGCGCTGCGGGGGCTGAGGACGTGACAGAAATACTCAAGTCCATTGCTTCTTTATGGGGACCTAATCTTGTGTTTCTAACCCTTTCACCACCAAAGTTAAGTTAACTCGATTTTGCATTGAAAAGCAATCATTAGCATATCAAACCCAGCTTGCATATCTTTTTAATCAGGATTAGTGTGCCTCCTGTGGAGAAACGGAATTCACTGTGAAAATTCAGTCCTGTCCCTCTGTAAAACAAGCTGCAAATAGCAGCCCCCAGCCTCACTGTAACAAAAACCTCAAACGTTACTGCTTCATTCCAGCAGCCAGGGATTTGACAGGATACAGGGAGAGCTGTGGGGTCAGTCACTGCTGTACAGGGATAAGATTCAGGGGGCTATAATGAGTGTAAATCCCTGTACAGTACAGATACAAGGTGTTGCTGTAATTGCCATACACAGGCATTATGCAGCACATACAGATACAAGGTGTTGCTGTAATTGCCATACACAGGCATTATGCAGCACATACAGATACAAGGTGTCGCTGTAATTGCCATACACCGGCATTATGCAGCACATACAGATACAAGGTGTTGCTGTAATTGCCATAAACAGGCATTATGCAGCGCATACAGATAGAAGGCGTTGCTGTAATTTCCATACACAGGCATTATGCAGCACATACAGATACAAGGTGTTGCTGTGATTGCCATACACAGGCATTATGCAGCACATACAAATACAAGGTGTTGCTGTGATTTCCATACACAGGCATTATGCAGCACATACAGATACAAGGTGTTGCTGTAATTGCCATACACAGGCATTATGCAGCACATACAGATACAAGGTGTTGCTGTAATTGCCATACACAGGCATTATGCGGCACATAGATACAAGGTGTTGCTGTAATTGCCATACACAGGCATTATGCAGCACATACAGATACAAGGTGTTGCTGTAATTGCCATACACAGGCATTATGCAGCACATACAGATACAAGGTGTTGCTGTAATTGCCATACACAGGCATTATGCAGCACATACAGATACAAGGTGTTACTGTAATTGCCATACGCAGGCATTATGCGGCACAAACAGATACAGTGGCAAGAAAAAGTATGTGAACCCTTTGGGATTACGTGGAGTTTTGCATGAATTGGTCATAAAATGTGCTCTGATCTTCATGAATGTTTACATGTTCTGTTCAATTAAAACATGTAAACATATAATGTTTGTGTTGTATTATTTTAAGCAGACTGTGTTTTTCAAATTGTTGTGACTTAGATGAAGATCAGAGCACATTTTATGACCAATTCATGCAAAACTCCACGTAATCCCAAAGGGTTCACATACTTTTTCTTGCCACTGTACAAGGTGTTGCTGTAATTGCCATACACAGGCATTATGCAGCACATACAGATACAAGGTGTTGCTGTAATTGCCATACACAGGCATTATGCAGCACATACAGATACAAGGTGTCGCTGTAATTGCCATACACAGGCATTATGCAGCACATACAGATACAAGGTGTTGCTGTAATTCCCATACACAGGCATTATGCAGCACATACAGATACAAGGTGTTGCTGTAATTGCCATACACAGGCATTATGCAGCACATACAGATACAAGGTGTTGCTGTAATTGCCATACACAGGCATTATGCAGCACATACAGATATTGCATTGCTAATAATCTCATTCTGATCACTACAAACCCCCATAAGCAGGAGATTACCATTTTATTAACTGTCAGCAAGACATTTACTGCATCTGCCTGTATGCTGATAATGCAGACCCCGTGTAAGCAGGAGATCTCCCCTTTTAATTATCTGTCTGCAGCACATTTACTGACGCAAAGGCCATTTCTGCCTGTATGCTGATAATGCAGACCCTGTGTGACATTGTTCAAGATAAGGGACGCCATCTAGAGTTTAGAACCTTTCATCCCCGTGACATTTCTGTAATGAATAAAATAGAATACATGAAAAATTTAAAATGAGCAAATTTGCAAC
Organism: Leptobrachium leishanense; assembly: GCA_009667805.1. Taxonomy (NCBI): domain Eukaryota; kingdom Metazoa; phylum Chordata; class Amphibia; order Anura; family Megophryidae; genus Leptobrachium; species Leptobrachium leishanense. Next base: position 8,007,094 of record CM019072.1, on the reverse strand, counting down.
AATCCCTGTGCAAGATTTCTATTTTACTCTATATCTAATTGTTAACTTCACATCCCGCATTTGAAATTAATGTTATGATAATATTTTTGCAACAAAAAGTGCTTGGTAGTGAAGGGGTTAAAGTCAAGAGCTCCAGGATAAGCCAGTAACAGAACCTCCAACGTGGCCGGTCCATCACTCTAACATCAGAAAACCTCCCTTTTTCAGGACTCCCAGAAGCCATGGTCTCCATAGATGTTGTGAACTTGCTCTGCCACCTGCTATCGAGTCCGTCTGACCGGGTTCACGGCTCTGCGGCCATTGCGTTGAATCTCCTGAGCTTTAATCACGCAGCGGAGAGGCAGCTGCTGAAAAGGTAATGCGGTGGAAGATCAGGTTACCACATTGAAGATGCTGTTGGTTTGGGAACGCTGCTTGGTCACCAGAATATCTAGATATTTAAACTTTCTTGACTTGCAACAGGATTTACGGATTAGAAATTTCTCGAAAAAACCCAAAACCAAATTTCCTTTGCATTGCTCCAGAGTTCCACCAGATAGGAGCCTTAGAAGATCGAGTATGCTCGATTGTGGTAGTGAAGGAGCTAAGTAAGAGTTAAGATACGCGGATATTATACGGTACCCAAACACTGTTTTTAATTCAGGCTAAGAGAAGATCCACAGCTCATGAAAGTGTTAATCCACTACAACAAGCCACAGAAATGGCCGGCGCATTTTCTCCAGAGATGGAATCACATCAGAGAGCTGAATTTGCCCCCCCTCCGGTTGGTTAATAGCTTTATATATTTCTGTCATTCATTGTGTTGTGTAACAATGTGCAAAGAGTGCAATAAAATAAAACACTAGCCAAGCCCAAAGGGGGCAAAGGAATCTCCTGAATGCCCGGGCAGCTTCTGCCTTGACCCGGCCAGCTGGATCCAAGCATCCTTGTTCTGGAGCACTACTTGGTCCAGGACTGGCTTTTTACAGGGTCCATATGCAGTGGTAGCCACGGGAGTGGCCCTTCAGTCACACAGTGCATCCTGGGCTCTTTCTGTCAATCCCCGACACACTACACTTACAGCCTGCGTCCTCACGTTCTCCTCAGTGTTATTCTCTTCTTTGTGCATTGATCTCTGTATTGGTTTGGGTATATATGTGTGTGTCTGGGTATTTGGGTATACACGTATATGTATGTGTCTGTGTATTGGTTTGGGTATATATGTGTGTGTGTGTATTTGGGTATACACATATATGTATGTGTCTGTGTATTGGTTTGGGTATATGTGTGTGTGTCTGTGTATTTGGGTATATATGTGTGTCTGTGTATTGGTTTGGGTATATATGTGTGTGTGTGTATTTGGGTATATGTGTGTGTGTCTGTGTATTGGTTTGAGTATACATGTGTGTCTGTGTGTATATATGTGTGTGTCTGTGTATTGGTTTGGGTATATGTGTGTGTGTGTGTATTGGTTTGGGTATATGTGTGTGTGTATTGGTTTGAGTATATATGTGTGTCTGTATTGGTTTGGGTATATATGTGTGTGTCTTTGTATTGGTTTGGATATATATATATGTGGGTGTCTGTGTATTTGGGTATACATGTGTGTGTCTGTATTGGTTTGGGTATACATGTGTGTCTGTGTATTGTTTTGGGTATATGTGTGTGTCTGTGTATTGGTTTGGGTATATATGTGTGTGTATTGGTTTGGCTATATATGTGTGTGTCTGTGTATTTTTTTGGGTATATGTGTGTGTCTGTGTATTGGTTTGGGTATACATGTGTGTGTCTGTATTGGTTTGGGTATACATGTGTGTCTGTGTATTGTTTTGGGTATATGTGTGTGTCTGTGTATTGGTTTGGGTATATATGTGTGTGTATTGGTTTGGCTATATATGTGTGTGTCTGTGTATTGTTTTGGGTATATGTGTGTGTCTGTGTATTGGTTTGGGTATATACGTGTGTGTCTGTGTATTGGTTTGGGTATATACGTGTGTGTCTGTGTATTGGTTTGGGTATATATGTGTGTGTCTGTGTATTGGTTTGGGTATATACGTGTGTGTCTGTGTATTGGTTTGGGTATATACGTGTGTGTCTGTGTATTGGTTTGGGTATATACGTGTGTGTCTGTGTATTGGTTTGAGTATATATTTGTGTGTATTGGTTTTTGTATATAGGTGTGTGACTGTGTATTGGTTTGGGTATATACGTGTGTGTCTGTGTATTGGTTTGGGTATATGTGTGTGTGTCTGTGTATTGGTCTGTATGTTTCTATGTGATGTTGCATAGTGGTACGTACGTACGTCTTGTCTCAGCCTATGTAACTATGTATAAGAGAAGCAAAGCGGAGAAACCACCATGGAAGTTAATGGGATGTCCCTGCGGACTCCTACACTTTATTGCTACAGAGTTTCTCTTTATTAATCGCATCCATCAAGGCTTGGGTTTGAATCGGAGAAAGGTCGTGATGCACCCGGCGTGACTGCTTAGTACATGATCTTGCACTCCTGGTCCTCTTTGCACAACCTGGCGAGTGTCTGAATTGTTCGACCAGTGAAACAGAAATTACTATCAGGGTTATTCAGAGAGAGGTGAAAAGCAGGAGAATGAGTGGAGAAGTGAAAACTCTAGGTCAAAATAGCCAAACCAGAAAAATTCGCCCATTTATCTCACTTTACAAATCGGCTATTTGGTCTAGATTGTTCTCTTCTCCTGCCATTCTCTTGGTTTTCACCTCTCTCTGAATAACCCTGTATGTGTGTATGTTGCCCTTTTAGGAGCAGAAAGAAATCGTCACAGTCGCCGACCGCCTGCATCACGGGCAAGACAAAAGACAAGATTTGGCTTGGTAAGGGATGACCAGTAATGGAGATTTTGGCTCTTTGACAGGGAATCCTATTGGAGCGGAGACTCCATCAGGTCGACCACGGTAATGTCAAGTAAAAAAAACGTGAATTAGGCCAAAAAAAATTCAAAAATCACTGGAAGTTTAACTTGCATCAAGCAACTGAATGGAGTATGGTATGAATTTGACTCGGTGTCAAGAAACTGATGCGCCCTTACCCAGTGTCACGAAATCGATGCAGTCGTCGTGTACCGACCAATTGCAAAGGATGTCATATGCGCTGAGTAAATACCTTCTCACCTGACAGTTGTCTACCTGTGAGAGGTGGAAGTGCTGATCACACCTCTCCAGACAGGCTTATGCACCAAGTAATGCTCCTCTCACCACCACCCTTAGGCTAGGGTCAGATGAGCGCATTTTGTACGGACTGTGCGTCCGTGCAGTACGGACGTACTTACTGACTGACAACAAGGTAGTGGCCACACAGTCCGTCTTTTTTCACTGACGTATTTTTTGACTGATGTAGCAGGAAAATAAATTAAAATGAAAAAACATTCTGTCCGTCAAAAATGCTGGACGTATAAATGCAGTCCGTCTGACCTCGCTCCATCACTCACACACAAAGCTATGCGGACGTTGCAGATGTGGCGCACTCCGCACGTCCGTTCTAGCAGTATTACGTTCTTGCCTAACCTGCGTCCGTTTGCCATGAGCTGGGGCAGTATATCCATGAGCTGGGGCAATATATCCATGAGCTGGGGCAGTATATCCATGTGCTGGGGCAGTATATCCATGTGCTGGGGCAGTATATCCATGAGCTGGGGCAGTATATCCATGAGCTGGGGCAGTATATCCATGAGCTGGGGCAGTATATCCATGAGCTGGGGCAGTATATCCATGAGCTGGAGCAGTATATCCATGAGTTGGGGCAGTATATCCATGTGCTGGGGCATATCCATGAGCTGGGGCAGTATATCCATGAGCTGGGGCAGTATATCCATGTGCTGGGGGCAGTATATCCATGAGCTGGGGGCAGTATATCCATGAGCTGGGGCATTATCCATGAGCTGGGGGCAGTATATCCATGAGCTGGGGCAGTATCCATGAGCTGGGGGCAGTATATTCATGAGCTGGGGGCAGTATATTCATGAGCTGGGGGCAGTATCCATGTGCTGGGGCAATATATCCATGAGCTGGGGGCAAATATATCCATGAGCTGGGGGCAAATATATCCATGAGCTGGGGCAAATATATCCATGAGCTGGGGGCAAATTTATACAGGAGCTGGGGGCAAAAATATCCATGTGTGGCCTGGGGGCAATATATGTCCATGTGAGCTGGGGCAATATATATATCCATGTGAGCTGGGGGCAATATACAGTATATATCCGTGTCAGCTGGGGGCAATACTATCTTTTTTATATTGCAGGAAAAAAAAAAGTAAAAATATAGATCTTTTTTTGGGGGGGTTGGGGGGGCCCTTCATGGATTCTTGCACCGGGGCCCTCAGGTTTCTAGTTACGCCACTGACTGCGCTCGTCTGACCCCAGCCTAAAAAAGATACTTGTGGGAGACTTACAAGAGCATTTGGACACGTAGTTGCTATTGTATCCACAGATATGACTGTGTCACCTTGATTGCATCTGTCTGTCTCGCTCCAGAAGCCCTGTCTGCTGAATTATCTCCTGAGAAGATCGCATGGAGCATCCACCGGCCCGAAAACACAACAACACATCCGCAGCTTGAACTGTAACATTTCAAGACCATCGCCCGTGTCTCGCCATGCAATACTGACATTATTAAACGTGTTACTTTTTTGTAATAATTATTATTCTTAGCAGGAAATGATTACTTCTTGTAACAAAAACAAAAAAACCTTAATGGCCAAATAAACCAATCAGGATATCACATTTATTTGTAGAGCGTCAACATATTCCGCAGCGTTGTACAATAAAGAAAAAATCCACAACTTACAGGGTTATTCAAAGAGAATCGAAAAGCCATCGCACGTTCGGTAACTTTTCGTTCTCTTTAATTCGGTGCGATTTGGCGATCCCATTTCGGCGACCCTGCGGTGTATTCAGCAAGCACCACAGGGCCGTCGTAGTGCAGGGAAAGGTTGCTTAAAACAAACCGCAAAACCAGGCGAATGCACACCGAAACCCTCAAAAACATCTGGATTAACCCCGCCGAACACGCCGGAGAAACCCGAGCAGGAGCCGATCACACACAGCGCAGCCACCGGAAAAAGCCGACACTGCAGACGAATGGAGTGAGAAAAAAAACAGTTTGCTTGAATGTTTGAAAAGTGAAGCGCGGTTTGAAAAGAAACTACAGAACGAAAATGTCTGAAATTTACATATAAAATCCAATGAATGCTAATAAAAAGGGCTGTTACAGAAAAAAGAAAAAAGGTTTAAAAAAAATAAATAAAAAATTTAAATCAGAAAACATTTTTTGGCAAAAAAATCCAGAAAAATGCTTAAAATATACCAAAAAATCTATAAATAAAGAGACTTTTTACTGCAGAATATTATAATGAACGGTTTATTAGATATTGAATTAAAACGGGAATATTTTTAACATTGAAGCCTATGGGATTTGCCTGAATAAACCGGTCGCATGAAACCACCGAATGGCAGGGAAATTCGGCAACTTTTCACTGCTGGTTTGTGTTCTCTGAATAGACAAAGCATTGCTTCTCTATGGGGATTTCACCGCCCTTGAACAGGCACCGAACAGGCACCGAACAGGCAACGTATGTGCAGGCAATTCGCCAACATTTGGTGAACTGCCTGCTCTCTGAATAGCCGAATGGCCAGGAAAGGCAACCGAACGCTGAATTTCAGCGTTCTGTTACCTTTCGGCAGCCATTCGGATCTCTTTGAATAACCCTGTTAGTAACTTGTGTAATGTTTCAGGCAGAAGCGAAATGATTCATCAATGCCGGGGTGTTTGATTGACAGCAGGCTATTTTTAGGCTATAAATCCCTTGGTATTATGATGGATTGGGTAAAGTATGCAGGATAATTACAGGTAAGATAGCTGCGCTTTACAGCAATTCACAGACGCACACGACGGGTTTGAAAAGTATTATCGGGACTGACGAGGCTTAATGGGAAAAAATTATCCAGACCAAGGCTGACAAACTACGGTGCCCCCATATGTTTCTGGACTACAACTCCCATGATTCCCTGACCATATATTGCATTGAAGGAATACAGGGAATTAGAGGTTTCAACATCTGAGGGGGGGGGTGAGTTTGACATCACTGATCTAGACTAATAAAAAGGACAAAAACCTTCCAGAAAGCCATCAACTGTGCTTAAAGGGGAGCTGCAGCAGCTGCAGCGCTTCTTCGTTATATGTGAAAAAGCCGTTTGGCAAATAGACATTTTCATCCCTGTGCATTCCCGGGGCGCTCAAGCCCTAGAAACACGCTTAACCCCTTCACTACCAAGTGATTTCGCAAAAAAAAAAACATTGTGAGAAACCAATGTTTTTTTTGTAAGATATATATTGTTTTTTTACAGTAATAAATAGCTATTACTGTAAATAAACTTTTTTGGCCAGTAGATGGCGCTATCTGCTACCAAACTGAGTTACAGAAGTTTGAGCAACAGGTCTAGTTTCTTCTATTTTTCCTGCATCGGCTGCTGAAAGCCCGATATTTCACAGCATTCGTCAGCTGATTTTACAGTTTTACTGCTTTGGGCATTATGCCGGCAGGGCTAAAACTTTGGGGCACCTTCTGCAGCCCAAAAGCAAAGAAAATTAGTTTGCAACAAATGAATTTCATTAGCTTTTGGGAGGCAGATCAACAGATCGAGATACCAAATGGTGCCTTTGAAGCCCGAGATATCTCGATCTCGGCAGTGAAGGGGTTAAATATAGATATTTTTGAAAACTGTGACCAAATAGAAAGATATTGCAGCTTTCCAGTATGTCTAAGTTCCTGCTGCTAAAATAGTGGGGGATCTGTATTGCTGCTCAATTGCCTCCTGCGGAGAGGGGGGTATCCTTGAAGTCCTGGCGCATCACACGTGGTCCTGAAACCCCTAGAGAGTGTTGAGCCATGTTTAACTCTATGTAGTCATTTGTAACCACTGTGATGAGGCACACAGGATCGCCTGGAGGTACAATCGGTGCACCCAGAAGAGCATACTTGGGGGTGATGTGAATTGCTCCAATCGGCGTCTACCCAAAGTATTACTTAGAAACATAGAAACATAGAAAAATGTCGGCAGATAAGAACCTTTCGGCCCATCTAGTCTGCCCAATTACATGGATACTTTACCTGGATGTGTCTTTTGTTTAGGATAGCCTTATGCCTATCCCATGCTTGCTTAAATTCAATTACTGTTTTGGCCTCTACCACTTCAGCTGGAAGGCTGTTCCATGTATCCACCACCCTCTCAGTAAAATAATGCTTCCTGATGTTACTTTTAAACCTTTGCCCCTCTAATCTAAGACTATGTCCTCTTGTTTTGCTACTTTGTTTCCTTTTATACTTCATATAAAGAGGAAGCCAAATCATTAAGAAAGTCACCAGAAACCCAATGGGAACCTTCCAGCAGTTACAACAGGGGTCAGCAACTTTGACCCTCCACATATTTTGGAACTGCAATTCCCATTATGCTCAGGCACCAGGAGTGGGAGATGTAGTTCCAAAACATCTGGAAGGCTGTGGTTGCTGACCCCTGATTCATTAGACTTCCAGGTAGGATTGCCAGATGCGCCATGTTTTCCTGGACACATAGGGCCCTATGCGCATGCCTAATGCTAAAATGCAGGTTTCCCCGTAGCGTCCCCAATTTAGCGTTAGGTTCTGGGTGCCACGGCACCTTGCCCCTCATTAATACTCACGCTGCGAGTATCACCTCCTGGAGTCCATAGGATAACGCTTACTCATCAGTAGAGCCCATAGAATTTATTCATGCTGTTGGGCTTCGAATGAAATGCCACCCCGCAGCATGTAGAATCCATACGCTGCAGGTGAGAAATCAAAGGGGAAGCCCAGATGAGTCGATTTAATTAGGAATCTGATTTCCCTACTGCAGCGTATGTATTATACATGTTACCGGGCAGCTCCTTTCCTGTGCTCTCCCTCTACATAAAATAGTAATAGGAGTCTGGGAAAACATGACCGATCTGGCAACCTTCCAGCGGGGGATCTTATTACTGCTGGTTTTTTTTTGTATATTGGTTCCTGTGCCCCAAATGAAGTCTGTAGATCAAACAAAAGGAAAACATACTGTAACAAAGGCTTCAGAACTCACATTTAGAATGTTTGGAATCCATTGACTTTCCCTATGTGTCCTGTCTGCCCATTATCAGGCTGGGCCTGGTGCTGCACCAATTACTGGGCAACATACTATGATTAGCACCTGCTGGCTCAATACAGCCCGACCTCCCTATAAGAGATGGGGAAGGCGAGAGCAATTCATTTAGCTGCTGGTGGAAGCACAGCTCACCCCCTCTGATACAGTGTGTCGCAGTCTGCCAGGTATCTTTCAAAGCCTCATGTAGTGTATGTCTCGCTTATAATAAGGCCTGGTGTGACTGCTTTAGGATGATTGAGTTATCCCTTTCACCTTGTCTATGTAATGTATGTGTCTAGGATCAGTATTAAAGGTCTTCTTGTGGAATACACTTAACTCAAATTTTATTTTAATCTTGTTCTAAGCAAACCCCTTAAATGGAATCTATTTCAGAATGTTTGGTTGTGTGTTTCCATCCACCTGTTCTGGGACTCCATTCTGCACCTTCTGAGGTGTTTGAGCCTAATCCATGGGCATTACTAATATCTAGGCCTACAGTGGGTCTCCTTGTCGGTGTCGCATGATTGCCTGATTTTTAACCATCAAACTCCTAGGTATCTCCTCTCTTCTGTTTGTTTTGGAATAGCGCTGCACTTCCATTGACTGAAAATAAATTGTCTCTACGCATGACCAGCATGCGCGTTCCTGATTTCCCTAAAGCCAAATGGCTTTCAGTTAATGGACCTAAGGGTAAAGTTGTAAATGCCCATGCGTGGACCAGTCTAGGCATGGTGGGATGAATAGAGGAAGTTGACTGGTCAAGTCCTGTTTTGGAGTATTTGGGCATTGCTGCTGACACACCCACACCTTTTTCTATAATTCCTTTCAAACCAGGATTTGACGTTCCCACCTGGTGGTGGAAGTGGCCAAATGGGAACCCTAACAACAACCGTACTCGTGTGTTGCCTGGTTCTAGTGGTCCATGGAGCGGGCGATGACCCAGGTGAGTTCCTGTTTCTGAAGGGTCACACTAATCAGGTTAAAATCTCATCAGACTGCCTATTATACACTCAACACCTGATGCATCCAGTTGTGATGGACATGCCTGGTCAAATCATGGCTTTTTTTTATAAATCCACAGGGGATGAGACTTCTAGGCCATTGTTGACCACAAAATATGGGACGCTGCAGGGTAAAACCAAAGCCGTGAGAGGGGCAGACCGCGCTGTGCATGTCTTCCTTGGAATCCCGTTTGCAAAGCCTCCAGTTGGGGAATTGCGATTTGCTTCTCCACAGCCTCCTGAACCTTGGACTTCTATCCGCAATGCATCAGAACATCCACCCATGTAAGTCTTTCTCCCCGACTCCCCTAAAGTGCGCTGTATGCAGTGATCCTGTATTGTTGGACTTCAAGTCCTTCTACACAATCCTGCTGAAGCTTGTAACGGGCACATGCACCACTTTACCCTGTGGCCCTTGGAGGAAGTGACTGAATCTGGTGTTTCTTGCTGACCGGAGCTTGTGGTCACCTTTTTTTTAAGCAGGTGTATCTATGAATTTGTTTTTCTTCAGGTGTATACAAAGTTCAAAACTGCTGGAAGACCGCACGGACGCTCTAAAAGGAAAGTTCATCTCTCTCCGTCTGTCCGAGGACTGCTTGATGTTGAATATCTACACCCCAGCAGACCGCAAGCCAAGTGACCGACTACCTGTAAGGGTCCTCTATTAAATGGGTATATTTAACAATTGAAAAATAAAAATTGCAGTGTTTGAGCCCATAACTTTTATTTTCTTATCCCTAGATTTATAAGTAGCTATAACCCTCCCCTTTGTAGTAAAGGGAACTGAAGGGCTTCTTGTCCCTATCCATAATCTCTCCTCCCTCTTCTCAGGTCATGCTGTTCATCCATGGAGGAGCTTTCATAATGGGAGGAGCGTTCATGCTTGCCGGCTCTGCATTGAGTGCTTATGAGAACGTGGTGGTTGTGTCTATCCAATATAGACTGGGAATCCTGGGTTTCCTCAGGCAAGTTTCTGGGTTCTAAAGGATCTTCTGTAGTGGACAGAACCCACAAGTTCAACAAAGCCAGGGCCTGTGCTCTTGGTCCCTGGAAACAGCCCTAGAGACCTGCTCTGAAGTGTCCACACTGGTCTCATAAGGTTTTGGCTTGCTGGTACCAATGGTCTATACCATAGTCGGGCATGAAACTATTTTGGCTATAGTGACTTTAGGTAGTTTTCAGCTCAACCCTGTAGGACATATCTTGGACTCAGATATTCCACCCACAGCTAATCGGACTCATGTCAAAACATGCTGACCTTGTATTGCAAACTGTCTTGTTACAGTCAATGAGCTGACTGTTTCTACAGGTCTCCCTGTAGAGGAAAAACTTCCTGCTGTATAGATCACTTGCATTTATGTAGTTGATCTTCTTCCGCTGCAGGAGAAATGTTACTGTCAAGGTTCTTTAACGATCAGACTCTATTCCCTCTAGTGTTGTCTGTTTTCCTTGACTCAATATGATGGTTAAATAACCTGGTCCTCTGGCTTCCACTTCAGCGTTTTGTAGAACTGCTGCCATAGTTCAACAAATATGGTGGGAAGGATGTTGACGTATATGGTAACTCAGTGCATATTTCCCTACAGTTCTGTCAAAGCTGAGATTCTGCTCAACTTCCATTTTGAGTTCAATGACACCTGGCTTTATTTTTTTCCTGTAGCCAATGGTGCTGAAGTTTACAGACTAACTGGCACTGCGTTGCGTGCACTCCACCTGCTAATACAGGGAGCCACCAAGGGATCTGCTCATGCCAACACTTCCCATGGCCGCTCCCTGTTCCTCGCTTGGTCAGAATATGGCTCGTTGACTCTAGCTTGTGGCTGGCTACAATAGTTGCAACAGTGGATAATAAATGGTGCACACTGTAGATCTAAATGTATCTAACCTGCTAAAACCTCTCTGAATCACAGTACCGGGACAAAGGAAGCACCTGGAAACTATGGCTTTTTGGACCAAGTTGCTGCTCTGCAGTGGGTCCAAGAGAACATAAAGGATTTTGGTGGGGACCCACAATCCGTCACGCTATTCGGGGAATCGGCAGGGAGCATTAGTGTCATTGCTCATGTGAGTATGCTCTTCAACTGCAGTTTGTACATCTCCCTCAGTCCAAGTGTGACTGTCTCCCAATCTGTTCCAGGTGTTGTCTCCACTATCCAAAGGCTTATTCCACAGGGCCATTGCAGAGAGTGGGAGTATCCTGATGCCTGGAATGCTGGCCAGGACACCTGAGGATTTGCTGTTCATACAAAAGGTGCCAATACAACTTTCAACTAGTTCCCAAATGGGTATTGGCAAAGCTACCAATTTGTTGTTGGAGATGCTCCGTAAAATACTTGCACTGCTGCAGCTGAATGCCTAAAACATGCAACACTTAAACCATACAGTCCATGGTGTGAATTGGACCTTTTTTTATTCCAATGATCCAACAAAATGTCCTGTAGTCTAGACAGGCTACCTTTTTGGTGGCGGTCACTAGACAAGTTATCTGACATCCTCAAAGCCGTAAAGAGAAGTGATGCATGGCTCGCAAATGGCTTGTCTACTAGACCCATGTATCCTGTAGTAAGAATGTTCTCTCATGACTCTGGTTTCTCTGCAGGTGGTGGCAGTAATGTCTTTCTGTAGAGTGAAAAACTTGATTGCCTGCCTGAAGAGGAAAACAGAAGACCAGCTGATTGCCATCGCCAGGGCTATGGTAGGAGTAAATCATATTTTCTGGGTTACTGATGTCATTGGTGCCTGATACTAAATCAGGACCCAAAGTGGATGAGATCCTTGTTCCACAATATTGGGCAATTAACACTTCGCATGAGGGCTGAGCAGACATGTCACAATGTCTGACACTGCTATGGTTTACATGGCACCTACTTTCCAGACTCTACAGATTTAAGCTCCCTAATTTTTTGGTACCATGAAGCTTGTGTCCTAAAATCACATCTTGATCAAGGCTTTAACCCTCCTCTGAAAGGTGCTGTGGTCTTTGCGCTCAACAGCCAACATTACTATGGTAATTGTGTTCCCCTGAGAACCTCAAACATGCAACATCTTGTACCCAGTGATGCACTAAGATGTCCCGATGACATTTTTAGGCAGTCGAACACACGCTGAAGTTTCCTCACATGAGTAACACTAGCTGCCTACTGACCTTGACCCAGGTGCTTATGCTGAATTGTCTATTCTCTCAAGCAATCCATCTCACTGTACAGTACTTTTTCCAGAGCTTCGTTCCCATGGTTGCATGTGTGGATGGAGTGTTTCTTCCCAAGACTCCAGAAGAGATTTTCAACAATAAAGAGGCCAACAATGTTCCCCTACTGACTGGTGTCAACAACCATGAATTTGGCTGGTGCCTGCCAATGGTAGAATTCCCATCTCACCACACAAGCAATACAGTTTTGCTTCATGAACCCTAGTCTGGCATAATGCCCTGCAGATCACTAAATGCGGTATATCCACATTCTTATCCCACCAGGCTTTCCATCTTGGAGCAATACTAGGAGGAATGACCAAGGAAACTGCTCGGCTATTTCTCATGATTCTCCCTGACTCAGTAAGCCTTTCTCTTGGTTGTATTGGTATTTGTGATGCAAGAGTCTGAAATGGCTCATTTCTGGAGTACATAATGCAGATGGCCCTGGTCCATGACTTGACCAGTGGTAGGTGTGAATCTGCTCAGTTTTTTTAAACAGGCTAACTCTTCTCAATTCAGATTATCCCTCCAGCCGCAATTGACCTCATACTGGATGAATACATCAGGAATACCACTGACCCTCTCCAAATCCGGGACCAGTTCTTGGAAATGTGTGGCGACGCCATGATGGTCATACCAGCTCTCCAAACATCAATATATCACCAAGGTACACATAAATGGCTATTAAAGTGACCCCACACTTGGTGTGGAAACCAGGTGCATGTGACATTGATCTAAATCAATAGGTGGGTGTTTCAAACACCAGCCCACTATACAAATGTTCCAGTTGCTAGAAGGCATGAAGCAATTGTCACCTCAATGTCCTTTCTGGCAGCTTCTGGGAACCAGGTCCATTTCTACCAGTTCCAGCACAGACCCTCCATATTCAGAGATCTAAAACCAGAATACGTGAAGGCTGATCACGCAGATGAACTTCCCTTCATGATGGGGGTACCTTTCATGATTGACTTTGACTTCTTCAAAGGTAAGGACTCATAATCCAGCTTCCTTGAAACCGCATCCAACCTGCCCAAGACTACCATTGGTGCACAATTGTTCCATGGTAAGTCCAATTTATGAAGACAGTATAATCTGCCCCGTCAACTGGACACACATGCTTTTGCACCTGTCTAACTTGACTTTTTTACTCCAGGTTATTTTACTGTGGAAGAAGAAACCCTAAGCAAGAGGATGATGAAATATTGGGCCAATTTTGCAAGAAGCAGGTAAGACTCATCAGCCTAAAGGCACTTAACAAATTGACAGGCTGTGACATGCATCACTTTAGACTTGGTGTGGGCATGGCGATGGCTTTGGAGTGCAGGCCTGAGTTTCATTACTTTCATTGCCCTCCTGTGTGCAGAATGCATCCAGTCTTTGTACATGCTGTCTGTACGCAGTGTAATTGGATTTTTTTGTCCAGCCTTGTTAGAAATGTTTGTACAGTTACAGTAAACCAAATCTAACTAAATGGAATTGGCTTTCACCTTCCAGGAAGTCAATGTTTGCAATTCTGTTTCAATGGAATTGGGTCTCCCAGTGGTTTCTAAGGTTTGTATATGTAAATGTCTGTCCCTGGTTAAGAGTTCTGTTTCTACCCTGAAAGGCCTCAGACCTACAGCCTTATTTCTGAGGGATTCTAGCAAGCTTTGTCCAGGTCCTTAAGCTACTTTGGAGGAGGGCACAGGTGGCTGGCTGGGTAGAACATGGGGGTGGGGGGAGATCTGCAAGGAGGCAGCATTGGAAGATGTGACCCCCCCCCCCTCCCCTGTTGGTATGGAGATCTCTTGGCTGTGTTTGAGGGATACCTGGAGGAAAAATCCCTCGTGCATTGCTAGATGGCTAGCACACCAAAGCAACTGATGGGCATCTTGAAGCAAGTGAGCCCTAGGCATCTTAAACTTGCATTACCTGGTCACTACAGGGTTCTTAGACCAGGGGCAGATGTTTGGTTAATTGCCTACTGAACCTCACTTAAATGCTAACTGTTGGTATTATCCAGTATTTGCAGATTCCTGATGGCTTTCTTTTCTGCAGTAATCCAAATGGACCTGGTCTCTCAGCCTGGCCTGAGCATGGTGAAGCCGAGACCTACCTGGAGATAAACCTTGATCAGAAAGCTTCTGAAGGGCTGGCAGCAGACAGATATGAATTCTGGACAGAAACCCTTCCTGGGAAAATCAACCATATGTTGGCAGAGCCTTTAACTTGGCAAATGCTGAGGAAACGAGTAGAGAAACTTGATCGCACAGAACTGTAAACTATTACAATAAAATATTGTGTGGAACATTTGAGACTGACTCTTGAATTTAATGCAAGTGATATGACTTTTTTTTTCTTTCCCCAATGGAACATGTCACCTCACCAGTTTGCCGGTTACTAGTACACCAACCCCGCTATGTAAAACTCTAGATTGGCTCGCCATTTAGTCGCATGTCAACCACTACCCTAGATCCAACCTGATTCTACACAAGGCTTAATGACCCCCCCCCCCTTCATCCCATGTGCACAGTCAAATTTTGGATAGAACAATGGTTTCAAGCCAACACTTCAGACATGGACCTGTTACCAGCACTTTCCTTCGGTGCACCAATAAACTGTCCAACATTCAGGTCTGGACACAAGGCACTCATACTGGGCTAAAATGCCAGGCACCAGTAACCTGCTTGCCTTTTTGCTTAATGTATGGCTACATATCTGACCGGGCAAGCTGGTATTTAAAGATGGCTACTGTAAATGGCCTGCATTTCCCCCTAGAACAAAGCTCCAGATGCATAGTGATGCTGCAATAATGTACTCATGTTGTCTAAATTTCAGAAAATCATTTTCTATCTCCATGCTTTAATGTGGTGGCCACAACTTGGACTGGCTCAAATTTGACTTTCTGGAAGTCAATCCCAGGGGTTGACACATTTAAGGTTTCCCTTGACTCTGGCTTGGATTTGGCAGCCCAGTTTAGAATTCCTGCTTGGACCATGCTGAGGCTTTTTTTTTTTCTTGCACAGATGAGATAGTGAGGATTGCAATACATCTAAACAGTTTAGCGACTTTGACGCATCAGCTTTGGCTAAAGCTGTATTGACTCTGGCTCCAGTTGCGTTTGGCTATAGTGATAGTGGTGCTTGCACTACTATTGTGGCTTCATTACCAGTTGTGGTTTGCTAACCAGACGCTCACAGCCATGCTTGCAGTTTTGGGTAGGGCAAGCTGGGGGCCCTCCCTCTAGAACACTGAGCTAGGTGGTGGTCCCACATCTAGGGCAGGCCTCAATTTCCACTCGCCTGCTAGCATTTGGTGAGTGGGGGGGGGGGGGCAGGGCACAATAAGGGGTTAGGTGGGGCAACTAGTGGTGAGTAACTCTTAAGGCCTGGCTAGTAGCTTGGGACTTGACATTTTGAGCCCTGATCTAGGGTGTTGAATATTATCAAGGTCAAATGCAGAGGTGGCTCTGCCCACAGCCACATACTAGAGGTGTGGATAGCTGAAATTTTTAGTTTGGAAATTTTCAGTTGGATTTTTATTTAAATAAAATCTCAGCTCCAAAGGAAAGCGTTATATTCAGCACCACAGCTCAATCATTTAACAGATTCAGCACCACAGCTAATGGACAGGGTGCTTTGAAACTTTATTTAATCGGTTTTTTGTGATTCCCAAATTAATCCCAGTGGTTCCTTGTGAAACCTATAGTACAATTTTTAATGGTAGTTTTCACTTACTTGCAGTTTAATCCGAATGCACTTCCGAAATATCCTGTAAACTTTCATTACGTGAAAGCACTCCTACCGCTTGAGTATCGCGTGAATACTGAGTGGCAAGAAAAGGTGAACGGTTTCAACCACTGGCATGGTGCACAAAGGGTTAAAACATCTTCACCCAGAAGAGGTATATAACTGCAGGTGATGTGGATAGCTCCAGTATTACTTCCACATTACTAGCCACTAGAACCCAATGGGAACCTTACAGCAGGGGTCAGTAATATTGACCTTCCAGAAGTTTTGGAAGTGCATACTCCGTGATGCTCGGGTAATCGGCAGCGGAGAATCAGATGTACATCCAAAACACCTGGAGAGCTGAAGATGCTGACACCCCCCCCCAAATTTATGACTTCAGGGGGGTTATAACTGCTGGTCATTTAACCTGTTTCTTGGGTTCACCCCCCCCCCCCCCGGTGAAGCGGACTCGATCAAATGAAAGGGAAAAATATTGCAATAAACGCTTTAACTCCTTTTTAGAATACATGGCTTTCCATTGTTTCTCCAGCTGATACATCTCTCAATAACATACCCAGTATAAAAATATGGCTGTGATGTCCCTTTTGGACTTGGGTTGCATGGACCTGGTGGCATATTTCATTGGTATCTCTTGCATGCAGAATGTTTGCATTCTATTAGAACAATGATATTGTCTGGTCCATGTGTGCCTTATTTTGTGGAGAGGATTAGACTCCCAGCCTACCCTTGTCACAGGAATATGTTTCTGTTTCTATTTGAGTTTGTTATATTGAGTTGGGTGATCTGCTTTATGGACAAACACTGCACCATTGTCTGTAATCTTGTTTATCATCCCGATTACCATTGTCCTGCCTTGTTTAGAAATGTTTAGGTACAGTTAATCTAATTTGGTTTCACATTCCAAGAAGCAGAAGGAACAGAAATGAGAGAATCCCTCAGAACATTTCTATATTGGAAGTTTTGTATATTTAACTGACCCATGTGTGATCGAATAAATGTCTGTCCCTGAATAAAAAACAATTCCATTTTGACCCTACATGCAGTCACGACTCATGGTGTGGGTAGCTCCAGATCTACAGTTACAGCTTATTTCTGGGGGACGCTAGCAAGGCTCTCTACGCGTACCCGTCTTTAAGCTGCGGCTAAGGACTGGAGGAAGGCACGAGAGTCATGAGAACATGGGGGTCCAGCAAGGAAGTGGCATTGACAGATGTGACCCTGTCTGGGTCAGAGCAATTTGTCAATAAATTCTCAATGTGCAGTGAGAACCTGACCTTCCTTCACACAACGGAGGCAAAACAAGGTGTCACTATCACTCCCATCAGCCCTGAACGGATGGGGACACTCTGGGGCTGAGTTAACCCCTTAGACACTGGCCCGCAAAATTAATCACAAACTTATGTTTAGAAGATTTTGCACAAAATGCACATTTTTCATTAGAAATAACAAACCTGTAATCAGATACAGTTAAAATGTTATTCACCATGAACCAGATAAGGGTCACCTAAAATGTCACTGTAGGAGGTGAAAGAGGACCTCTTCATCCAACATTAGGGTGAGTCTGAGCACACGCCCCTCTGTCCACACCTATGTCTTTACACTAGTGTTTCCCAAACCTGTCTTCAGGGCTTGCTGACAGGCCAGGTTTGCAGAAACAAAGGTGACAATATATGGAGGATGAATTTATACTCAGCTTTCCATCTTGATACTTAAGTCGACTCCCGGAAGATGGTCCGCCACTCCACAAAAAAAGATACCGCTGAAGACATCTGTATCAAAAGAGTACTGAAGCCTCTGTTTACTCAAAGACAGGCCAGGTTTGCAGGATATGTGAAGCGCAGCACAGGTGATAGAATTTGCTGCTCAGTGATTGCAGGATTCAGTCTGCTTTTCCCCCAAGGTGATCTGTAAAACCTGGCCTGTTAGTGGGACTTGAGGACAGGTTTGGGAAACACTGGATTAGACCATCCTGAATTTTTGACAATAAACATGTTTTTTATTAAATAAAGGCTCCTTTATAATTGTTTTTCCATCTTTTTAACACCCTGATGAATGTTCGTAAGTAACTGCATTTCCACGGCGAACCATAACCCAGATAAAAGAGGGAGGTATATATGTATGAATGAAGATACTGTGTGTGTATGTTTGTTCTTTATATAAATTAACCCCTAGGCCTAATACGGCTCACATTTTATTTTCATGTTGCAAATGAATTTGTATAAGCTTATAAATCTACAGTACAGTCCGCCGAACAGCTCTGGGACAACGCTTTATGTGTAAGAAGCTGTTCTTCACCAATTCACTGCTTAGTGAATAACCCCCAATGTGTCCTGTCTGCCCATTATCAGACTGGGCCTGGTGCTGCACAATTTGCAGAGCAATATACTATGATTAGCACCTGCTGGGCTCAATACAGCCCGACCTCCCTATAAGAGATGGGGAAGGTGAGGGGGATTCATTCAGCTCTAGGTGGAAGCACAGACTGACTGCAGTGAGTCGCTGTTTGCCAGGTATGTGTCTGGTTCGTCAGGTATCTATGTGTTGTGCTGTGTGTCTGGTTTGCCAGGTATCGCTTGCGGTGTGTCTGGTTTGCCAGGTATCGCTTGCGGTGTGTCTGGTTTGCCAGGTATCGCTTGCGGTGTGTCTGGTTTGCCAGGTATTGATTGCGGTGTGTCTGGTTCGCCAGGTATCAATTTGCGGGGTGTCTGGTTCGCCAGGTATCGATTTGCTGTGTGGGATGGATGCAGGGGAGCCTTAACTCTAATTTTGTTTGGGGGGGGGGGTTTATTGTCTTGTCAAGTTTTAAGGTTTTCCTGCGAATCAGATCTTCCCTAATGCAGCTGCATTGAGCTAGGCTTACTAAGGCCAAAAACCGACTCCACTGCCTACTTTGTATCAGAGCTTTGGTCAGCCCAAACTGACAGTGCTTTATACCCCTCTTCCTGCAGTGAGTTTACTCCCAAAAAACTAACGACCCTTCTGTGCTTTTGATCACTGGTTAATATTAATGCTAAAACGAGCAAACTCTCTAGGCTTATTCAAACTAATTTATTGTATCTGAACGTGTCCGTTCCCCCATATTCTGCATTAGATTCTGTCCTTCTGTAAAATCCCATGTACTGCTGCAGGAATGGCCATTTAACCCCTGAACACTGACCGGCCTGGAGGACTAACTTTACATACTCTTCCCTGTTCTTACTGCAAAAGGTGACATGCAGGAGCGTTGTGTTCCTGCGCTGCATTAATGGTCCCTCTATAACGTGATGGACCCCCATACCGGCAAAACCCTGTCCCTTCACATCTTCCCCCATAAGTTCCTTAAGAGGTACTGACTCTTGCTTCGCTTCTCCTTCTCCCCCTCTGACCGTCACCGCCATGCTTGCAGTTTTGGGTAGGAGGAGCAGGGTGCACTCTGGGGCAGGGGGGCCTCCCTCTATACCATTGCCCGCTCAAATGAGGTGGTCACACAGTATCAGTAGGGGGGGGGGTGGAATATAAAGGTAACATACCAGAGCTGCCCTGCCCACAGCCACTAGAGGTGTGCACAGCTGAAGTGCATTTGGTTTCAAACGGTTTTGATTACTGGTTTAGGAATGACTCGACCGCAGTAAAATTCCACTCCAGTTCCTGTTACATGAGGGTTAGATATTGAGCTGTCTAGCTGTGGTGCTGATTGTTTTTTATTCAGCACCACAGGCCAATAAACGAAACTGACTCGCTTTGATATTGACGTTTATTTTTAATTTCGTTCTGAATGTGGATAAAACAAATTTCAGAATTGCTTCCAAAATACAAATTCACATTCGTTGTCGCATGCACACCTTTTACTGCTTACGGTATCAGCGGGGAAGTCCTGGAGTATCCTGTGAAATGTGGTACCAACTTTAATATAGGCCTAACTTAACGAGCTGTTAACTTCCCAGAGCCATTAGTCTATGGAGGTTTTAAGTTTACAACAGCTCTGGTTAAGTTAGCACCAACATTGTAATATGTCCCTTAGAGTGTGGCAAGCAAAGGAACAATTGTAACCAGACATGGTGCACATAGGATTAAAATCTCTTCACCCAGAAGAGCTATGACTGCCAGTGATGTGGATAGCCCCAGAGTATTCCTTCCCCTACAAGGATGCCCCCTCATTACTAGTCCCTATAACAGTGTTTCCCAAACCTGTCCTTGGGACCCTCAACCAGGCCAGATTTTGTCAGATCACCTTGAGGAAATACAGACTGAATCCTGCAATCACTGAGCAGCAAATCCTATCACCTGTGCTTCACATATCCTGCAAACCTGGCCTGTTGGGGGGGGGGGGTCCTGAGGACAGGTTTGTGAAACACTGCACTAGTAACCCAATGGGAACCTTACAGCAGGGCTCAGTAAACTTGACCTTCCAGAGGTTTTTGAAGTGCATTCTCCATGAGGCTCAGGTAATCTAATGAGCAGCTGTAGATCCAAAACACCTGGAGGACCAAGGACGCTGACCCCCTGATTTATGACTTCCGGTGGGGGTGATTTTAATAATGCTGGTCATGTAACCGGATTCTTGGGTTCGTGAAGCTGTAGATCAAATGAAAAGGGAAAAATATGGCAAATGCTTTAATTTAGAATACATGGCTTTCCATTGTCGTTCCAGCTGAGCAACATCTCGCAATAACATTCACATACGTCACGTATCCCCATATTTATGTACTGTAAGTCACTTTGGACTTGGTGGCATATTTGTAGGGTGCAGTCCTCATAATCCATATTTCCTTGGCCACTCTTGTGTGCAGAATGTTTGTGTAATCGGTGTTATGCCAGAATAATGCTATTGTCTGGTCCATGTGTACTTTATTTTGCTGAGGATTAGTCTCCCAGCCTACCCTTGTCACAGGAATGTGTTTTAAGGAATAACCTCCCAGACGCCATCAAATCTTCCCCCAGTCTAAGATCACTTAAAAGATCTCTTAATATACCTCGTTGCAGGATGCGCCTGTAACATAGTGACTATATACAGAATGCACCTGTAAACCTGTAACATAGATAGTGACTATATACAGAATGCGCCTGTAAACCTGTAACACAGTGACTATATACAGAATGCACCTGTAAACCTGTAACATAGTGACTATATACCAGGGGTCAAGTCCTGGGGAAAAAAAGTGAGGGAACTCACCCACGAATTCCACAACCCCATTACCTTAAGAAAATAAATGTGTGTGTGTGTGTGTGTGTGTGTGTGTGTATATGTGGGTGTGTGTCGGTGTGTGTGTCTGTCGGTGATACCATTTTTATTGGGTTAACTTTAAACTGGAAACTATACTGATCAGTGAAAGGTATCACTACGTCCAGGTATACTCGTGATTGTGGCAACTGGACTAACGCATTTTATATATAATATATATATCCAGGCACAGGCCCCCCCAGAATAATATACCCAGCGCTGAGCCCCCAGAATAATATACCCAGCGCTGAGCCCCCAGAATAATATACCCAGCGCTGAGCCCCCAGAATAATATACCCAGCGCTGAGCCCCCAGAATAATATACCCAGCGCTGAGCCCCCAGAATAATATATACCCAGCGCTGAGCCCCCAGAATAATATACCCAGCGCTGAGCCCCCAGAATAATATACCCAGCGCTGAGCCCCCAGAATAATACACCCAGCGCTGAGCCCCCAGAATAATACACCCAGCGCTGAGCCCCCAGAATAATATACCCAGCGCTGAGCCCCAGAATAATATACCCAGCGCTGAGCCCCCAGAATAATATACCCAGCGCTGAGCCCCCAGAATAATATACCCAGCGCTGAGCCCCAGAATAATATACCCAGCGCTGAGCCCCAGAATAATACACCCAGCGCTGAGCCCCCAGAATAATATACCCAGCGCTGAGCCCCCAGAATAATATACCCAGCGCTGAGCCCCCAGAATAATATACCAGCGCTGAGCCCCAGAATAATATACCCAGCGCTGAGCCCCCAGAATAATATACCCAGCGCTGAGCCCCCAGAATAATATACCCAGCGCTGAGCCCCCAGAATAATATACCCAGCGCTGAGCCCCAACAATAACATAATAACATGCACAGCACAGAGCCCCCATAATAATATACACAGCACTGAACCCCAAGAATAATATGCACCGCACTGGTTATATGGATATATTTTCCCCAGCTCTCATGGATATAATTGCCCCCAGCTCTCATGGATACTGCCCCCTGGTCTCGTGGATACTGCCCCCTGGTCTCGTGGATACTGCCCCCTGGTCTCGTGGATACTGCCCCCTGGTCTCGTGGATACTGCCCCCTGGTCTCGTGGATACTGCCCCTGGTCTCGTGGATACTGCCCCTGGTCTCGTGGATACTGCCCCCTGGTCTCGTGGATACTGCCCCCTGGTCTCGTGGATACTGCCCCCTGGTCTCGTGGATACTGCCGCCTGGTCTCGTGGATACTGCCGCCTGGTCTCGTGGATACTGCCCCCAGCCAAGCTCACCTCTGCTGCCGCACATTGCTGGCGGCCACGTGTTTCCTGCTTCAGCGGCCGCTGACAGGAAGTGCAGCCGCTCGCCTGGGATCTATGAAACAGCCAGGCGAGCGGCTCCACTTCCGGTCACCGGCCGTTATAATAGGAAGCACGCGGCCGCCGGCAATGTGCGGCGGCCGCCTGCTAAAGCGTTCGGGCTCGGGTGTAATGCTCCACCTGGGTGCTGTCACGGTCCGAACCCCCTGACCCTCTGATGCACCTTTTTTTGTTTTTCTTTTTTGCATGATTCATGCGGATTCCAGGACTTTGTTTTGTTTTCCCATGCTCGGTTCTGGACTTAGATTCTGAATGCAAACTAATCAAGCACCTGTTTCCCATTCATTCTGTATATAAGGAGGTCACTCCCCTTGATCTTCACTTCCTTATTGAAGTCTGGACTTTGTACCTTGCTGACCTGCTATTGGAAACGCCTTGTGCTGACCATATCTTCTGAATACCCTCTGGAATACCGGTTATACCCTCTGGACCATCCATCTGATTTCCCTCTCGAGTACCCATCTGGAACCCTCCTGTGAACTTTCCTACCTCTGATATACCGGTAACCCTCTTCATAGTTGCATGTACCCCCCTTTTTGGATTCAACGTGTATGACCCCTGGCTATGGACTTTTGATAATTCTGCTTTCTGTATTCCTCGACTTCTGCTTGCTACCCCGACCACGAGATTGCCTTATCCTATATCTGGATACCTTGCCCTGGACTTTATCAATTATCAGTTCAGTTTATATTCTGTTTCCTGTTTAGTATTTTTTTCCTCCGTTTTCCTGCTCAGCAAACCAATTCATTTATTTCTGCTGTTTTTGTTTATTCAGTAATAAATATTTTTATTTTGACCCCTCCCCCCCCTCAACCTGCATAATTCATTGCCGCTCACTGCAAACTGGGCACACACCTACAATCCAAGCCCAGTCCGCATGACATCGGGAACGCAGCATTCCCGCTGTGGGAGAAGTGCGGGAACGCCGTTCCCGCTCAACTCGAGCCCTGCTTATACAGAATGCGCCTGTAAACATGTAACATAGTGACTATATACAGAATGCACCTGTAAACATGGAACATACAGGGTTATTCGAAAAGTCACCGCACATTCGGTGACTTTTCGTTCTCTTCAATTCAATTAGTTTGGCCGATTCCATTTTGGTGAATTGCAGGGAAAGGCTGCCGCAAAACCCAGCGAATGCACACTGAAAAAACATCTGGATTAACCTGCCGAAAAACCCGAGCAGCTGCCGGAAAAAGCCGACACAGCAGACGAGTGAAGTGAATAAATTAGAAAAACCGTTTGCTTGAATGTTTGAAAAGTGAAACGCTGTTTGCAAAAATGTCTGAAATTTACATATAAGATTCAAGGAATGATAATAAAAAGGGCTGTTACGGGAAAACTAAAGTTTAAAAAAAATTCCAGAAAAATGAATAAAATATCCTAAATGCTATAAATAGACTCTTTACTGCAGAATTTTATAATGAACGGTTTATTAGATATTTAATTAAAACGGGAATATTTTTAACATTGAAGCCTATGGGATTCGCCTGAATAAATCTGCCGAATTAAACCACCGACTGGCAGGGTATTTCGTGAACCTTTCACTGCTGGTTTGTGCTCTCTGAATAGCCGAACAGTGTTTTTTTTTATTTTTTTATGGGGATTTCACTGCCCTCGAACAGGCACCGTATGTGCAGGCAATTCGCCAGGATTTGTCTCATGGCCAGGAAAGGTAACCGAACGCTGAATTTCAGCATTCGGTTACCTCTCTCATGCAATTCGGATCTCTATGAATTACCCTGATTAGTGACTATATTCAGAACGCACCTGTAAACATGTAACATAGTAACACAGTGACTATATACAGAATGCACCTGTAAATATGTAACGTACTGACTATATACAGAATGTGTCTGTAAACATAGTGACTATATACAGAATGCACATGTAACATAGAGACTAAATACAGAATGCATCTGTAAACATGTAACGTACTGACTATATACAGAATGCACCTGTAAACATGTAACATAGTGACTATATACAGAATGCACCTGTAAACATGTAACACAGTGACTATATACAGAATGCACCTGTAAACATGTAACACAGTGACTATATACAGAATGCACCTGTAAACATGTAACATAGTGACTAGATTTCCTACATTTATTTTCTGGATTAATCTGTATATTTGTGTTTTTGTTTTTAATATCTTGCATTTTATTACTTTGTATTTCTGTAACAATTCAATGTTCTTGAACCCAGCACATACTGAAACCGAGAGAAATCTCAATGTATCCTTCCTGCTAAAATACTTTATAAATAAATTAATATCTGTTTATATATTGAGTTGGGTAATCTGCTTGATCAAACACTGCAGTATTGTCTGCTGTCTGTAATCTTGTTTATCATTTCTGATTACCATTGTGTGTCTGTCCCTGATTAAAATAAACCGTTCCATTCTGACCCTACATGCAGTCACGACTCATGGTGTGGGTAGCTCCAGATCTACAGCCACAGCTTATTTCTGGGGTACGCTAGCAAGGTTCTCTGTGTACCCGTCTTTAAGCTGCGGCTAAGGACTGGAGGAAGGCACGAGAGTCATGAAGGGGACATGGGGTTTGGCAAGGAAGCGGCATTGGCAGATGTGACCCTTTTTTTAATAAAGGCTCATTTATAATTGTTTTTCCATCTTTTTAACACCCTGATGAATGTACGTACTGCATTTCCACAGCGAACCATAACCCAGATAAAAGAGGGAGGTATATATGTATGGATGAAGATACTGTGTGTGTAGGTTTTTTATATAAATTAACCGCTAGACCTAATAAAGCTCACATTTTATTTTCATATTGCGAATGATCTTGTATAAGCTTATAAATCTATAGTACAGATCGCCGAACATCTCTGGGACAGCGCTTTATGTTTAAGTAGCTGTTCTCCACCAATTCACTGCTTAGTGAATAACCCCCAATGTGTCCTGTCTGCCCATTATCAGACTGGGTCTGGTGCTGCAATTTGCTGGGTAATATACTATGATTAGCACCTGCTGGGCTCAATACAGACCTCCCTATAAGAGATGGGGAAGGTGAGGGGGATTCATTCAGCTCTAGGTGGAAGTACAGACGGACTGCAGTGATACAGTGTGTCTCAGTTTGCCAGGTATGTGTCTGGTTTTAGCATTGTGCTATGGATGTAGGGGTGTCTTAACTTTGATTTCAGTGTTTGTGTAGCAATAATGTGGTTCTATATTAGTTTTTCCTGTGAATCAGATCTTTGCTTAAGAAGCTACATTGTCTGAGTAAGGCTTACTAAGGCCGGCCTGCAGAGGCCGAACACTGATCCTAAACTGCTTAGTTTCAGACTGTGTGTTCGCTGCCCCAATCTATTTTGGGGGGGGGGGGGTGTCTAAGGCTGACCCTGTATTGAAAAAATATTTAAAGTCCTGCTCCAAGGCAGCTGTGCTCTAAACCCCTCCTAACTTTAATCTCTACTTGTTTTAGCATGCATATTAAACCAAACTCTCTAAGCTACAAAAAAACTGATTTTTAATTAACTTCCTTGCACACCATCCAATATTTTTTTTCTGCCCCTTTTCTTTCCCCACTCTGATGCTGTAAATTGCCAAATGGCATGCTCAAACACCCCCTACACTTTTTTTTTTTTTTTTTTTGCTCCATATAGCTTCCAGACCTGAAAAGAGGATCACTCTCGCAAGCTTGTATTTTAAATGTAGAGTTGGTCCAATTTAAAAAGTATCACTAGCTTGCTATACTCCAGATTTTGGCATCTGGACTGACACGGCCCAAGTAATCTTAATTATTGGTGACTGGCCTGGAGGACTGATTTGTATTTTGCAAACTCTACCCTGTTCTGCTGTGAGACCTGTGTCACCATTTCAGTAAGGCGTGGCATTTCCCTGTACATTAATGGTTCCTCTAATGTGGTGGACCCCATGCCAGTGAACTAATGTCCCAGATTCCCCCTCCCCCTGTAACTACTCCCTGTGCTTTAAATCTAGGATGATGTCTCCACCTGGTGGAAGTGCCCACATGGGAACCCTAACCAGAACTGTGCTCATGTATTTCTTGGTGTTTGTGGTCCAAGGAGCAAAAGATGCACCAGGTAAGGTACACCTTCTTCACATGCCCTGAGAAATGTAGATCTCTTCATTTCCCCCCCCCCCCATTAAAGCTGGCTGAGCGACTCTGAACCTGGTGTTGCTCGACCAGCAGGTATCATGGGGTGGACAGGGTAAAGTCACAAACTACTTCTGTATCTTATAGGGTATGCGGCTTCTAGGTCGCTGTTGACCACAAAATATGGGCAGCTGCAGGGTAAAACCAACACGGTGAAGGGGACAGACCGTGCTGTGCATGTCTTTCTTGGAATCCCATTTGCAAAGCCTCCCATTGGGGAATTGAGGTTTGCTCCTCCACAGCCTCTTGATCCTTGGACCTCTATTCGTGATGCATCAGAACATCCACCCATGTAAGTCTATCTCCCGTCTTTGTTAGGTGTTCTGGTACGCACCCGCACCTTGTCAGAAGTCATGCATTGGCTTTCTTGAAGGCCACATCCTCAACTCTCATCGCCAAATACTGCTGGAGCTGGCACATGCTCTCAAGTGACACTCTATGCGTGCCTGCTTTTCAATAAACCTGGCTTTATGTGGAATGTCTTTTCTACAGGTGTATACAAAGCCGCAAACTGCTGAACGAGCTCAAGGAATCCTTCATGGGAGAGTTTCCCCCACCCCACCTGTCCGAGGACTGCTTGACATTGAATATCTACACCCCAGCAGACCGCAAGCCGAGTGACCGACTACCTGTAAGGGTCAACTCTTGTTTCACTAAATCCTTGGCCTACATCGGAATGTTAAAGCACCTCACGGTGTATAGGAGCACATAAAAATTAAGCAGTATTACAAATATCAAAACACACAGTGGTAGTTCTTATTCTTTCAGTACTGTCCCAAATCGTTGCTTTAGACCATCAATATCTGTAAAAACAGGAAAAAGACCTCATCGCGCAGTATTTAGTTACAAAGTGATGTAGAGTAAAAAAATAGAGGTTCCACTCACAAGAAAGGAGTCTGCAAGACTCAATGTATGCCTTTTAAGCCTCTTCAGGGGGCTCGTCCCATCAACACAGGCAAGGACCTTGATTGCTTCAAGCCAGAATATGCACTTCGGACCGCAATGTGATCTCAAACAAACAAACATGGTAACATTTGAAAAATAAAATCAAGGGGAAATACACTCATGTGTTTAAGAGCCTCCAGATCCGGTGGCTTTGTGTAAACGCAAGAGGTCCTAGGCATTTATACAGAGCCACTGTATCTGGAGGCTCTTAAACACGTGAGTGTCTTTCCCCTTGATTTTATTTTTCAAACGTTATACAGAATTATATGTTCGTTTCTGTTTGAGATCACATTGCACACTTTGGTCCGAAGTGCATATTCTGGCTTGAAGCAATCATGGGTCTTGTGTTTGAGAGGAGCCCCCCCTGAACCCTGAAGAGTCTTAAAAGCATACATTTAGAGTCTTGCAGACTCCTTGTGAGTGGAACCTCATATATATATATATCTATCTTTTTGTAACTAAATACTGCGCAATGAAGTCTTTCTGCTTTTACAGATATTGATGGTCTAAAGCAACGAATTTGGGACATTACTGAGAATAAGAGCTATCACTATCTTATCTTTGTAATGCTGCTTAATTTTTTTTTTTTTTTTTTTTTTTATATTTAAGATTTTTATTTTGAAAAATAATGGTCACATAACGACCTGCAAAGTTGGCCTCGCAGGGCCAAAAGGCAAGCACATATAGTAAACGCATGAATCAATAGGGAGGGGGGGGGGTCTCAAGAAAGCATCTATACGTGCAAAGATAAGGGGTAGTGTATTGCTCAGTAAAATGTGAAAGTCCTCAGAATTTTTTTTTTTTTTTGTCAAACGAGCAGAGTCCTCAAAAAGAAGTGTCACATAAACAAGGGGCAAGTCTCAAAAGGGAACAAAAAAGGCACTTCTGACAAGGGTCAGGAAAAAGGGCAAAGGGGGGGCACAGAGATTAAACATCATGGGAGAGTGGGGGCACTGGGATGCCAAACAGGCCTGTTATCAAAGACGCCTCAGCCAGTATCCATCCAGAAACTTGTGGGTGCAGCTTCCCCAAGCACAACCACGGCATCCAGGGCTCTTCGAGCAGTATCAGCCGCGGTATAGGCCGCCCCTCGTGGCCGTGATCCCATCAGCGCCACCGTGGGGTACAGTGCGCCAGCCGCGGGGGCACCACTGCCTCGGGCATCTCGAGGTAACCGCTATCCCGCTCAGCTGCTACCTCCGGTTCTCTACTCCGGATGATCAGCGCCTCTCCAGCAGCTGGAACGGACTCCGCGCACCGCGTGAGAGGAGCCTGCTCCCAGTCGTCTTCCACATCTCCCGGCTCAGCGTAGACAACCTCCTCGTCCACCTCCTTAGCCCGTCTGCCACGTCATCTGTGAGTATAACAGCCACCGGGTCACCACCGAGGGCCTCCTGCTCTTCCCTGCAGCTCCTCAACGCGGCCATCATCAGGCGCCACGTTCCCCGGGTAAGCGGGCCCGAGTCATCCTCCCCCAGCAATTGCAAGCAGGCATCTAGGCCTGCGATCGCGGCCATTTTCACATCAGGGGGGGAGGGGGTACGGGCCGTCACAAATTCCTCATCGCAGCTCCCGGCTCCAGCACTACAACCAGCGTAGCATCCAGGGGATGGGGCCCTCCATCATCCCGGCTGACAGCAGGCATCTGCCCGGCAAAGATCCGCACACAAATCCGGGAGGCAACGTAGTAATCCAGGGAACAGGCCCCAAGATGGCCGCCGACAGAGGTCCTCAGCCAAGGACCCGGCAGTCCAACTCGTGTCTCAGCTCCGGAGGGGAGGCAATAAAGGCTCCGGAGAATGCACCCTTATGGCCAGCCGCTCAGGGACCCCGTAGAGTGTAATCCGCTGAAAGGGTCTCCTAATTTTTATGTGCTCCTATACACCATGAGGTGCTTTTTTTTTTTTTTTTTTTTTTTTTTGTGAGCTGCTTTAAAGTATACCTTCCATGCATTAATTATTTATAGAGCCTATCACACTAACCCTTTGGGTTTCTTTTACATCAGAACGTGGCTCAAATCTGGAGCTTCTCATACTAGCATATGGCAACTGAGCTTCGACCTTGACTCTGCATCTGCTGCTAGGATCTTGTAGCTCAGCAACACCTCTGTTCAGTCCACCTTTACTGTATAAAGGTCACCCCAGAACACTCAATTTTCATCCTTAACAAAAAGTATTCTTCAAATCTTGTTTTTAAAACTGTCCTCACTCCCTTTCTTGACCTTGACAGGTCATGGTGTTCATCCATGGAGGAGCTCTCATACTAGGAGGAGCGACCATGCTTGACGGCTCTGCGCTGAGTGCCTATGAGAACGTGGTGGTTGTGTCACTCCAATACAGACTAGGAATCTTGGGTTTTCTCAGGTAAATATCTCCTTCAGAGTCTTAGCACTCTGCCTCTGGTCCTGTAGCAAGGTACTAAACTGTGGTATGGTCCAATGCCAACTAATGTCTCAATGCAGACTTGTGCAATCCATGCATCCTTTGCATCCCAGGAGCTTCTGCCGCTAAGGCTGTTGGGGGTGAACCTTGGCACTCTTAGTTTTTAATGTCCCATGATTAGTCTACAGTGATTATCATGGGACCTGTAGTTCCACATAGTGCTGTCGGGCAAGCCTTGGCACCCTAAGGCATCAGATGGCTCTGCACCCGGTAGCTCCCTGTTGCTGAGTCCCTATTCAAAAGCTTCAGACATCCCCAGATGTTGAACTACGGTTGTCATGAACATCAGCTATGTTACCAATCATGTTTAACACCTAAAACCCCTCCGTTCCAGTACCGGGACAAAGGAAGCAACTGGGAACTATGGCCTTCTGGATCAAGTTGCTGCTCTGCAGTGGGTCCAAGAGAACATAAAGCATTTTGGAGGAGACTCGCAGTCTGTCACAATATTTGGGGAATCTGCAGGGGGTGCGAGTGTCATTTCTCAAGTGAGTATGCTCTCAACTTCAGTTTATACAATTCTTCTAGTCCAGGTGTGTAAAACCTCTCGCCTGTCTCTGTTACAGGTATTATCGCCTTTATCCAAAGGACTCTTCCACAGAGCCATCGCAGAGAGCGGGACTATACTAATGACTGGCATGCTGGCCAGGTCACCGGAAGACTTGACAACAATGCTAAAGGTGCTTATGGGGTCTCATGGGTAAATTGACAAATGTAGTCTAGTGACCACATGACATGTGCAACACTCGTTTCCTCTTGCTGGAGAGGAGTTGTGATACAAGGTGGCAACATGGTGAACTAGTTCAGTGTTGCAGTGGAATGTTGACCAAAAGCCATCACTAAGTGACTAGGAACTGGTCTTGGATTTAACACCCATAACCTAGCCCTTGACTCGTCACTCTAACAGATGTACGACTGCCAAGTATCCTACAGCATGAAATGTTCTCCCATGACTCCGGTTTCTCTGCAGGCGGTGTCTGTAATGTCTCTCTGTAGAGTGAAAAACTTGGTGGAATGCCTGAAGAAGAAAACAGAAAAAGAGCTGCTTGCCATCGCCAGCATCATGGTAAGCATGTCTCTTCCAGATCTCCAGCGCATGTCAGGTCTGAACCTGGAGTGTCAGCAAGGTCTTAACATCTTTATGGCCCATTGTATTAAAATGTGACATGAGCACTTCTTGCTATAACCAGAGGTGGGCAGCCATGACCTTTGGACACTTGCTGCTCTTGAAATGAACCAGCCTGTCAGCTTTAAAAATAATCATCCCATTAGCTTCGGGTGCCATTCGAAGGTGCTTTAAACCCTCTACTGAAATGCCATCTACCTGTTGAGCATGACACGGTCCACCTTGCTGTGCAACATTATGATTGAATTGGCACTTTGTTCCCTTTAACACCACACCAGCTTGAAGAGGTAACATTGTTGGTCTACCTGGAGACACAGGTTTAAATCCCAGCCAGAGCACCTCTCCATTAAATGTCATTGGGCAAGAGAACGGCACATACTCGCCACCCAGTACATACTGAAAACAAACTCTGTATCCTTTTCTAATAAAAATACTTCCTCAAAATAATCTTAACCAGTGTGCAATTTAAGTCTTGGATGAGAACTTACTAAAATGCAATGGTAGCCAACTACTGTCACCTTCAATGTTGGAAGCTTCTATCCTTGTGGAACTCCCATCTGATCGCTGCAAAGCAATTCCTCACTGCAGGATTCTCTCCCCAGGGTTACATTCCAATGCCGGCTTATGTGGATGGAGTGTTTCTACCCAAGACACCAGAAGAGATCTTTGCAAATGGAGAAGCCAACAGAGTTCCCCTGTTGACTGGTGTCAATAACATGGAATTTGGCTGGCTCCTTCCAATGGTAAGATTCCCGCTCGATTACTGATACACCAGCAATGCTGCCACAACCAAGGTAACATCTGCAGCTTTATTTCAGAACTCTTTTCATTGGGTGATGCTGCCCAGATCAGTCACTCTATGGCCTCTAGGCTGCATCTACCACAGGGTGTCGGGTCCAAAACAAATTGCAGGAATTGTATCGCTTTTATCTTGTTTAACGTCATCCAAAATATAACTGACTTGACATGGAAGCTTGGTGAGGGACCAAAAATGGTGGCACGGTGTTCACCCTGTTCCACTCTTCTCTCACCAGTCTTTCCATCTTGGCGTGTTACTGGGAGGAATGAGAAGAGCAGCTGCTCGGCTATTTCTGTCAGCTCTCCCTGACTCGGTAAGCTTGACTACTTCTTCCTAATCTAGTGTCTGACAGGGGTAGGTGTCGGATTCAATGCTTGCTGCTCTTAATTCAGGTTATCCCTCCTGCTGCAATTGACCTCATACTGGATGAATACCTGGGCAATGCCACTGACCATCAGGAAGTCCGCGACCGGTTCTTGGAGATGTGTGCTGATGCAACAATTGTTATACCAGCCCTCAAGACTGCAATATATTACAAAGGTACAGGATGCTCTACTGGAATAAAAAATCATATGGGGGGCCTGGGCATCACTTAACCAGTTGGACACTAGTACTACAGTGGCTAGTTTACATGACGTGTCTAATGACTCACACACCTGGTATCAAACAGGGGAGGAATGTCTGGGTTTGCAAACTACAACCAGTTACAATGTCACACTAGGCCAATAAATGGTCTTTATGCACTGGTCAGCTGTGTCACCCTGCACTATGGAACATGGTCTTGTAATGCATTGCTAACTCTCTGCCAGCGAATGGGAACCCAGTCTACTTCTACCAGTACCAGCACAGACCCTACATGTTCAAAGACCTGAAACCAACATATGTCAAGGCTGATCATGGAGATGAACTTCCCATCATGATGGGGTCACTGTTCATGACTAGCGCTGATTTCTTCAAAGGTAAGGACTCTTAATCTGCCCTGGAAATGCAGAAAACCCTTTTGCTGTCACTAAACAGACTATTACGAAATGCACAACTACATCTAACCTCTTCCTTCTAGGTCCTGGTACCAGGGAAGAGGAAATGCTGAGCAAAAACATGATGAAATATTGGGCTAACTTTGCCAGAACTGGGTAAGACCAAGCCCAAACAATCACTGAATCTGCCTCTGGGAATAGACACAATTTAAGGTCAGGGGCAATAGACAAGGCACGATCACCAAAAGCGCTGTCACTACTTGGCCAATGGTTTCCATCTTCCCCTAACATTGGAGGCACCAAATCTGTTCAGACATCGACTAAGACTCCTATTCTTCTAAATTTAGGTGCTCTCAAGGTTTCCATAACTTGCATTGCATCCTATAGGCTATAGATTTAACCTGTTTTAAACCTGGAATTGTGACCTATGGATCAATTCCAGTGCCAGGAAGTTGCACATTTCTGTCCGCTTGCATTACCCTCTTGGCACTTAACCCTATGCACTTTGTCTCCTGCAGTAATCCCAATGGACCTGGTCTCACAGCCTGGCCTGAGCATGGTGAAGCCGAGACATACCTGGAGATAAACCTTGATCAGAAAGCTTCTGAAGGGCTGGCAGCAGACAGATATGAATTCTGGACAGCAACTCTTCCTGGGAAAATCAACCATATGTTGGAAGAGCCTCTAGTTTGGCAAATGATGAGTAAACAACTAGAGAAACTTGCTCACACAGAACTGTAAGCAGTGTTGCAATAAAATCTTGTGTAGAACATGCGTACAGTCTGGTCTTTGACTCCTTTAAATCAAAGTAGGATCTGGGTGATCCACAATGGAACATTTCATCTCGCGTGTTAGACTGTTACATGGCTGAGTTGGTGTACCAGTAAAATGCTAGACTGGCTTGCATGTCAATCACTACCCTAGCTCCAACCTGATGAATCTACACAAGGCTTGATGGATGCTGCCCACCTCCCACAATCCAAGTGTTTCAAGCCAACCCTTTAGACATGGACCTGTTTATCAGCCTACTCTTCACTGTGTGTGACACATTGGTACGTAGCTGATCACTTAATGCACACTGACATATGCTCATCCAAAAACACTGCACTCAAACATACTGGGTCAGGATTGGAACTAGTAACTGACTTGCTGCTTACCGTATGGTCATCATACAAGATGGTCTTTAAAGATCTACTGGGAAATGTCTCCCCCCCCCCCCCTCCCAACCAGTTGTAAGTGTGCTCTAGGGCAGTGGTTCCCAACCACAATCCTGTACCCCCCCCCCCCCCCAACAGTCCACTTCAAAGATAGCTTCAGCGCAGGTGATATCTGCTGCTCAGTGATTGCAGGATTCAGTCTTTATTTTCCCCAAGGTGATCCTTTAAAACCTGGCCTGTTAGGGGAACTTGACTCCCTTGGTTGGGAACCACTGATCCTAGGGCTAGAAAGATCCAGATGCATCATGTGGTGGTCAGTGCATAGCTGGAAACCTGTCTAAACTGACAAACGTCCACTTAATATGGTGGCCACAATTTTTGTTTGGCTCCTCTGGATAAGTCCAGGGGTGACAAATTAAAGGTTTCCCAAAAGTCCGGTTAGAATTCCTGCTCAGACGATGCTGAGGTTTCATCTTTATTTCATTTTTTTAGATTTCTGCACGGCTGGTGAGAGGATTGCAGCACATAGTTGAACAACTTCAAAGTTGCAGCATGTGCTGAAGCTGTCTTGGCTCTGGCTCCTGCCCTGTCCACTTGGCTAACGTGCTAGTGCAAAATGAGGTCCTTGTGCTTGCAGAAAACATGCAATGATTGCAAGTCCAACTATATTCCTGGTAGTGTTGCACCTAGAATGAAACAAGGGACATCAGACATTGTGCAGTATGTCATGTCCATTTTGTTTCATTCTAGGTGATCCACTACACAAACTCTGGACATTCAATAAGTGTTTCATCTGCACTTGTGTTGCCTTTTATCATCCTAGTGCAGCCGCTGTAAGCGCTGAACTACAACACGGCAATTGGTTGTGGTTTGCTAACCAGGCACTCGTTGCCATGCTTGCAGTTTTTGGGTGGGATGACCCATACCACTGCATCAGTGGGGTGGTGGGAATATCGTGTTGAGACGCCAGAGGTGGCCCTGCTCACAGCAACAGAGGGGTATTCCTTGAAGTCCCTGGAGTATCGTGAGAAATGTGGTCCTGAAATACTTGGAGTATGACAACCATCTTGACCACTGACTTTGTGCGCGTAGGGTTAAAATCCATTCACCCAGAAGAGTAACTGCGAGTGATGTGGATAGTTCCAGAGTATTACTTCGTTACGAGGACGCCATTATCATTACGAGCATCAATGGGAACCTTACAGCAGGGGTCAGTAAACTTGACCTTCCAGATATTTTGGAAGTTCATTCCCACCCACTCATCAGGTTACCTGAGCATCATTGAGAATCAAAGGAAGATGTAGATCCAAAACTGGAGGGTCAAAGATGCGGAGTTGCTGACCCCATGATTTGACTTCAGTGGGAGGGGGGGATATTAATGCTGGTCATGTAACCTGATTCTTGGGCTCATGCGCCCCAGGTGAAGCTGTAGAACATCTTCCAATAACATACACAATCACCTATCCCCATATTTATACATTAAGTTTCTTTGGACTCAGTGCATGGACCTGGAGGCATATTTGTAGGGCGCAGGCCTCATCCATATTTCATTGGTCTCTCGTGTTCAGAATGTGTAATCTCTGACAGAATGCTGTTGTCTGGTCCATATGTACCTTGTTATCTTGCCGAGAGGATTAGACTCCCAGCCTACCCTTGTCACAGGGATGTTTATCTGTTTATCTTTGAGTTTGTTATAAGGAGTTGGGTAATCTGCTTTATCCGATTTAACACAACCATTGTCTGTAACCTTGCTTATCTTCCAGATTACCATTGTCCTGCATCATTTTGTAATGTTTAACTTTACGTAATCTAATTCTGTTTCACATTCCAAGAAACAGAACATGAAAATAATCTGAACATTTCCTAGGGGAGATTTTGTTTAT
This sequence comes from Leptobrachium leishanense, assembly GCA_009667805.1. Lineage (NCBI taxonomy): Eukaryota > Metazoa > Chordata > Amphibia > Anura > Megophryidae > Leptobrachium > Leptobrachium leishanense. Next base: position 7,970,994 of record CM019072.1, on the reverse strand, counting down.
GTAAATGACTCATGTGTGACCGTATAAATGTCTGTCCCCGAAAATGTTTCATTCTGACCCTACATGCTGTCATGACTCATTGTTGGTAGCAGATATATATACGGTTTGCTGTTCCAGTACACAGCTCCAGATCTCCAGCTTCCGCTTATTTCTGGGACGCGTGCAAGGCTCTCTAAGGACTGGTGAAAGGCACAAGAGCCATGAGGGGAACCCGGCGGTCCGGCAGAAAAGCGGCATTGACAGATGTGACCCTGTCGGGGTACTGAGATCTGTCACAATATATAATCATTAAAAGCTGCAGAACATACACTGCGTCTGCTCCACATGGTTTCAGGCTGGTAATTCCTGGGACAATATTCAAGAATGGAGCAATCAGCAGGAAATCCATTGGTTGCTATAGTAACTGCTCAGATCTAGAATTTTGTCCCAAAAATTTGTAAATTTTAGGCCAGTGCAGCCAAACTGAAGCAATTCGTGGTTTTCTCTAAATTTTCAAAGTGCAGTGAGTGAACCTCTGGGAGTTGGATTCTGTAACCCTGACCTTCCTTCACACGACGGAGGCAAAACAAGGTGTCACTGTCACTCCCATCAGCCCTGAACGGACGGGGACACTCTGGAGCTGAGAACCCATTAGAGGTTGGCGTACACAGCCCATTACATCATGGTACGCACCACTTGCGTGTGCAGCCCAATACGTTTGTAAATGCACTGTGGGTGCACACCCTGATAGAAAAACTATGTTTAGAAGATTTTGCACAAAATACACATTTTTCTTTGACAATAAAAATCCTGTAATCTGAGATAAAGTCCATTTTCAAGTTATTCACAATGATCCACATCAGGGAACATCTAAAATGCAAATGTAGTGTCAGGGATCCCAGGAGCAGGGTACAGGGAGCCCAAGGAGTTGGTGGAGAAGACAAGGTCGAGGTCACTAGCCAGGTCAGGATCACAGCGGTACATGGAGGTCGGGTTCACAAGCCAAGTCAGGATCACAGCGGTACACGGAGGTCGGGCTCACAAGCCAAGTCAGGATCACAGCGGTACACGGAGGTCGGGGTCACAAGCCAAGTCAGGATCACAGTGGTACACGGAGGTCGGGGTCACAAGCCAAGTCAGGATCACAGCGGTACATGGAGGTCGGGGTCACAAGCCAAGTCAGGATCACAGCGGTACAACGGAGGTCGGGGTCACTAGCCAGGTCAGGATCACAGCGGTACACGGAGGTCGGGGTCACTAGCCAGGTCAGGATCACAGCGGTACACGGAGGTCGGGGTCACAAGCCAAGTCAGGATCACAGCGGTACACGGAGGTCGGGGTCACAAGCCAGGTCAGGATCACAGCGGTACACGGAGGTCGGGGTCACAAGCCAAGTCAGGATCACAGCGGTACATGGAGGTCGGGCTCACAAGCCAAGTCAGGATCACAGCGGTACACGGAGGTCGGGGTCACAAGCCAAGTCAGGATCACAGCGGTACACAGAGGTCGGGCTCACAAGCCAAGTCAGGATCACAGCGGTACACAGAGGTCGGGCTCACAAGCCAAGTCAGGATCACAGCGGTACACGGAGGTCGGGGTCACAAGCCAAGTCAGGATCACAGCGGTACACGGAGGTCGGGGTCACAAGCCAAGTCAGGATCACAGCGGTACATGGAGGTCGGGTTCACAAGCCAAGTCAGGATCACAGCGGTACACGGAGGTCGGGGTCACAAGCCAAGTCAGGATCACAGCGGTACACGGAGGTCGGGGTCACAAGCCAAGTCAGGATCACAGCGGTACATGGAGGTCGGGGTCACAAGCCAAGTCAGGATCACAGCGGTACACGGAGGTCGGGGTCACTAGCCAGGTCAGGATCACAGCGGTACACGGAGGTCGGGGTCACAAGCCAAGTCAAGCACAGGAAAGCATCAATACTAAATAGGAAGAGCAAATACTGAGGGAACTGCTACAAAAGCGGAGCGAGGATTGAATGGCTAGTCTACCCTTAAATACCCATGGAGCTCCTCCCTGAATCTGAGACGCCAGAGACGTCAGAGACGTGCGCCGGGGGCCGGCCGCCATATTGGTGGAGCCTGGCCGTGCGCGCGTCCATTCTGGGGCACGTGCTGGGCCAGCAGCCTTGGGCTGCGACGCAGGCCTGTGGCAGGCACCCGGGGACCCACTCGTCCCCCCCCCCGGAGTCATGGACCCGCAATGGAGGTAAGCCGGGTCTCCGGGTAACACCAGGCCCACGCGCCAGCCGCAACCCCGCACCCTGAGCACCAGCCCGATGTGGAGGGGACCGCCGGACCAGCCGTCCCGGAACCCGCAGCCCTGACATGTAGGGGGTGAAAATGAGTTCTTTACCTAACATTAGGGTGTGCCTGGGCACGCCCCCTGCACACACCAGGCACGCCCCCTGCACACACCAGGCACGACCCCTGCACACACCTATGGTGCGCACCCATGGAACATTAATCGTAAATTTACACTTAGAAGATTTTGCACAAAATGCACATTTTTCATTAAAAATAACAAACCTGTAATCCGAGATCAGTTAAAATGTTATTCATCATGAACCAGATAAGGGTCACCTAAAATGTCACTGTAAGAGCTGAAAGAGGACCTCTTCATCCAACATTAGGGTGTGTCAGAGCACACCAGACACACACCTATGACTTTACGCCCTGTGTTTCTCAAACATGTCCTCAGGTCCCCCTAACAGGCCAGGTTTGCAGGATATGTGAAGCACAGCACAGGTGATATGATTTGCTGCTCAGTGATTGCAGGATTCAGTCTGTATTTCCCCAAGATAATCCTTAAAGCCTGTCCTGTTAGAGAGTCCTGAGGACAGGTTTGGGAAACCCTGCCTTAGACAATATGTGCCATCCTGAATTTCTGACAATGAAGCATCATTTTTTTTAAAAATAATTTATAATTGTTTTTCCAAATTTTTAACACCCTGATGAATGTACGTAAGTAACTGCATTTCTACGGCGAACCATAACCCAGATAAAAGAGGGAGGTATATATGTATGGATGAAGATACTGTGTGTGTATGTTTGTTCTTTATATAAATTAACCCCTAGGCCTAATAAGGCTCACATTTTATTTTCATATTGCAAACGATCTTGAATAAGCTTAGAAATCTACAGTACAGCGTTCTATGTGTAAGAAGCTCTTCTTCACCAATTCACTGCTTAGTGAATAACCCCCAATGTGTCCTGTCTGCCCATTATCAGACTGGGCCTGGTGCTGCACAATTTGCAGAGCAATATACTATGATTAGCACCTGCTGGGCTCAATACAGACCTCCCTATAAGAGATGGGGAAGGTGATGGGAATTCATTCAGCTCTAGGTGGAAGCACAGACTGACTGCAGTGATACAGTGTGTCAGGTATCTGTGTCTGGTTTTAGCATTTTGCTACTTGATGCAGTGGTGTCCTAACTTTGATTTCAGTATATTTAGTCACTTTATAGTAATAATGTTTTTTTATATTGTCTTGTCAGGTTTAAAAGTTTTTCCCGTGAATCGGCTCTTCCCTAACGAAGCCACACTGAGCTAGACTTACTAAAGCCGGCCTGCAGAGGCCAAAAACTGACTCCACTGTTTAGGTTGGGCTGACAGACTCTGGAATTAAGAATTTTAAGTTACCTTACTTCCCTCTCAAAACCAACCTCCCCCCCCCCCCCCTCTGCTTTCCCCATAAATAAAAACACATGAGAAAGTATTGGTGGTTTGACAAGGTCACGTCTTAAGGCCAGAATTCCAAGCCATCCTTTTTCTCAAAATAGGTAAAACACGATATCACTGGTACCAGAAATCCAGCCAGATAACACTGGCAAGCATTGCCCAGAAATGGCGGCTAGCTGCACGTGGCTAAGTTGGTGTGACCACACGCTGAGAGGATCTGCAAACCAGGAGGCACCTGAGTTTGGCCGAAAAACCACCACCCTAACCTAGACCCTCTATCGCTTCTCCACGTGCCAGGGCTACATATTTCACTGTAGATTAATCTAACCATGTTTGTTATGTAAACAATCCCCTGGTTCTGGCTGGAAAAACCACTAACCAGCGTTGTGTAACATGGCAAACTATACTATTGGCCATCTTTAAACCATGTCAATCGTTCGCACCATACCCTGGCTCTGGCTGCAAAACCACCAGCCGTCTCTCAGTAAATCAATCCCCCAGCTTTGGCCGTAACTAACTTAAACCACCAGCTGGCTTCATGTAACATTATTCTTGCCAATAACTCAACCATGTCTTTAACCAATCTCCCCGGCTCTGGCTGCAAAACCACCAGCTGGCTTCATGTAACATGGTGAAATTATCTGACTGCAAATCCAGCTAACCATGTCTTTAACCAAAAACAACCACCCCCCCCCCCCCCACCTTTGGCCGCAAAACCACCAGCTGGCTTCATGTAATATGGTGAAATTACCTCACTGTACCTCCAACTAACCATGACCATATCTAAAGCAATTCACTGGCTTTGGCCGCAAAACTGGCTTCCTGCAACATGGTGACTCCATATGGGATCCCGCGGGCGGTCTTGTAATGACTGGTGGAATCAGCACTTCATTTGCCCCTATCCATGGTCCAGCTTCTGACGACGTGACCTTTTCGACTCCGTAAACAGGCAGTAACCTAAAAACCGGGTGGGAAAAGCGTAAAGGTTACAACTGCTCTTCAGCCTCGTGCACTCCTACTCCTACCTGTTATCTGCCATGAGTCCACTCCCAGCCACAAACTGGGAACACCGGGAACTCACCCAGCTTTCTACTTTTTTCTCAAAGGGAAATTTCTTAAGATTCGTCGCTTCCAATTCTGTCTCTCCTCAGTACGAAGTCCTGATACAAAGGGCAGTGATTTAAACCTCTTGCTGCATTGGGTTTACTCCCAAAAATCTAAAACCTGTGCAAATTCAGCTACAATTAAATCGCTTTGTGCTGGGTTTAGCATTAAGATGGTGACCTAATTGTACTAAATGAATGTGTGTCACTTTGACTTTGCTTCTCCGTCCTTTTTGTAAAATCCCATGTACTGTGGTAGGAACATCCATCTAACCCCAAATACTGGTGACCGGCCTGGAGAACTGACTTTATGAACGTGTGTCCCTGTCCCTTCAGATCTACTCCATTTAAATCTAGGATTTGATGTCCCCACCTGGTGGTGGAAGTGCCTACATGGGAACCCTAACCAGAACTGTGCTCCTGTATTGCTTGGTGTTTGTGGTCCATGGAGCAAAGGATGCACCAGGTGAAGTACACCTAATATCCTGAAGAAATGGGATATATAATCTACCCTGTCCATCTCGTTCCTCGTCACTGTGTGTGATGCTGGTCAAATCACAAACCACTTCTGTATCTTATAGGGTATGCAGCTTCTAGGCCGCTGTTGACCACAAAATATGGGCAGCTGCAGGGTAAAACCAACACGGTGAAGGGGACAGACCGTGCTGTGCATGTCTTCCTTGGAATCCCATTTGCAAAGCCTCCCATTGGGGAATTGAGGTTTGCTCCTCCACAGCCTCTTGATCCTTGGACTTCTATCCGCAATGCATCAGAACATCCACCCATGTAAGTATCTCTCACCTCCCTTTAAGTTGAGGTGCTGGTGCATACCAAAACACGTTTCAAGTGTAGCATTAGCCTTCTTGAAGGCCATGTCCTCAACGATAATTGCCAAATACTGCTGTAACTGGCAAACGCTCAAATGACTTTGTATCCCTGCCTGATGCCTTTCATAAAACCTGTCTTTTTCTACAGGTGTATACAAAGCCGCAAACTGCTTAACGAGCTCAAGGAATTCTTCATGGGAGAGTTTCCCCCACCCCACCTGTCTGAGGACTGCTTGACATTGAATATCTACACCCCAGCAGACCGCAAGCCGAGTGACCATCTACCTGTAAGGGTCAACTCTTGTTTCACTAAATCCTTGGCCTACATCAGAAAGTGGCTCAAATCCGGAGCTTCTCATACACTCATATGGCAACTGCGCTTCGACCTTGACTCGGACGCATCTGCTGCTAGGATCTTGTAGCTCAAGAACACTGTTTGTTCAGACCAGTCCATATTTACTGTGTAAAGGTCACACTAGAACACTCAATTGTTCATGTTTATCAAAACAAAACTCGGATACTTTTTCATTCCTGTTTTAACTGTCCTCACTCCCTTTCTTGACCTTGACAGGTCATGGTGTTCATCCATGGAGGAGCTCTCATACTAGGAGGAGCGACCATGCTTGACGGCTCTGCGCTGAGTGCCTATGAGAACGTGGTGGTTGTGTCACTCCAATACAGACTAGGAATCCTGGGTTTTCTCAGGTAAATATCTCAGTCTTAGCACTCTGCCTCTGGTCCTGTAATGAAATTGTGGGATGGTCACAATGCCAACTAATGTCTCAACAGACTGGTGTGAGCCATACTTCCTCTGCATTCGCAGTGTCCCTGGCATCAATTTGCAGCTCAAATACTCCAGCTTGAGCTAGGGTGGTGAGGTTGAATCTTGGCACCCCAGATGTTTCTTAACTACATGTCCCATGATCGGTCAGTCTAAAGTGATAACCATGGGACCTGCAGTTCCAAACATGGGGTGCCAGGGCCTGTCCCCACAGCACTAAGGCATCAGATCACTCTAAACCTGGTTGCTCCCTGTTGCCAACAATTCCCTTTGGCTTCTGTGGACAGTTAACTGGTTGTAATGTTCATCAGCTGTTTGGTTGGTAACATAGTTCTTGTGGCACAACAGGCAATCATGTTTAACACCTTCTAAAACCCCTGACTTCCAGTACAGGGACAAAGGAAGCGACTGGGAACTATGGCCTCCTGGATCAAGTTGCTGCTCTGCAGTGGGTCCAAGAGAACATAAAGCATTTTGGAGGAGACCCGCAGTCTGTCACAATATTTGGGGAATCTGCAGGGGCTGCTAGTGTCATTGCACATGTGAGTAAGCTCATCTGCAGCTTGTAAAGCCTTCTCTTCCCCCTGTCCAGGTGTGTGAACCTCTCGCCTGTCTCTGTTCCAGGTATTATCGCCTTCATCAAAAGGACTTTTCCACAGAGCCATCGCAGAGAGCGGGACTATACTAATGACTGGCATGCTGGCCAGGTCACCGGAAGACTTGACAACTCTGCTAAAGGTGCTTTTGGGGTCTCATGGGTAAATTGACAAATGTAGTCTTGTGACCAGGAGACGTGCAACAGACTCGGCTTGTGTTGCTGGATATGATCATGAGTTGTGATTCAAGGTGGCCACCTAGTGAGCTGGTTCAGTGTTGCAGTGGAATGTTTGGCCAAAAACCATCACTACAAAACTGGAAACTGGTCTTGGGTTTAACACCTTGCCCTTCTAGGCCTCATTCTAACAGACCTATGGCTGCCACTCTAGACCTGTGTACTAGACACGCATGACCTGCTCTCCCATGCATGTTTCTCTGCAGGCGGTGTCTGTAATGTCTCTCTGTAAAGTGAAGAACTTGGTGGAATGCCTGAAGAAGAAAACGGTAAAAGGGCTGCTTGCCACTGCCAGTGTTATGGTAAGAATGTCTTCCATCTCTCCCCATGTCAGGTCTGATTAACCTCTTTACGGCCCCTTTAGTTATAGCAAGAAGTGGTCACATGTTAATACAGAGGTGGGCAGCCATGCCCATTTTACATAGTGAGTCCAGACCTTTGGCATTAACCACTCTTGCAATGAACAGATCTGTCTGCTGTATGAATGGCACCTGATGTAGGTATGGAGCTGCAGCACATGGGATAACTATACTAAGGGGCTCTAAACCCTGTACTGAAATGCCATTCACCTGTTGAGTATGAAACTGTCCACCTTGCTGAGCAACATTATGATGGAAATGGCACTGGTTTCCCTTTAATCCAACATGCAAGACCATAATCTTAACCAGTGATGCAATAAGCTCTCGGGTGAGAACTGCTAATGTGCAATAGTGGTGGCACAAACTTCTATCCTTGGACATCACATCTGATATCTGCAAAGCCATACACCTCACTGCAGGATTCTCTCCCCAGGGTTACATTCCAATGCCGGCTTATGTGGATGGAGTGTTTCTACCCAAGACACCAGAAGAGATCTTCGCAAATGGAGAAGCCAACAGAGTTCCCCTGTTGACTGGTGTCAATAACATGGAATTTGGCTGGCTCCTTCCAATGGTAAGATTCCCACCTGATCAGATACACCAGCAATGCTGCCACAACCAAGGCAACATCTGCAGCTTTATTTCAGAAGCCTAGTTGGGTGATGCAGTTTAGGGGCCACAGAATGCGACTGACCTGGGCAGCAGGATGCAAAATAATTGGCGCTCGCCAAGATTTCCCTATGTTTACAAATTTTCCGTGGACAAGGACCATCTAACATTGTGACGTGGCAACGTAACTGAAAGGCATAATGGTGTGAGGGACCAAAAATGGAACTGCATTAACATCTTTTTCTTGCTTGACCCCCCCCCCCCCCGGTCTACTCTTCTCCAGTCTTTCAATCTTGGCGTGTTACTGGGAGGAATGAGCAGAGAAGCGGCTCAGCTATTTCTGATGGCTCTCCCTGACTCGGTAAGCTTGACTTCTTCCTAATCTAGTGTCTGACAGGGGTAGGTGTCGGATTCAATGCTGGCTGCTCTTAATTCAGGTTATCCCTCCTGCTGCGATTGACCTCATACTGGATGAATACCTGGGCAATGCCACTGACCCTCAGGAAGTCCGTGACCGGTTCTTGGAGATGTGTGCTGATGCAACAATTGTTATACCAGCCCTCAAGACTGCAATATATTACAAAGGTACAGGATGCTCTCCTGGAATAAAAAAATCATATGGGGGGCCTGGGCATCACTTAACCAGCTGGTGGCTACTAGTACGGCATTGACTAAAAAAAACTGGCCAAACTATAACATCACACCACCTGGTATCATAAATTTGGAGGAATGTCTGGGTTTGCAATGTGTCACACACTATGCCAGGGGTCAGCAACCTTGGCTTCCTGATGTTTTGGGAACTAAATTTCCCATATGGTTCAGTCAGACTAATGTGACTGAGCATTCTGGGAAATATAGTTCCCAAAACATCAGGAAGCCAAGGTTGCTGACCCCTGCACTAGGCCAATAAATGGTCTGGATGCACTTGTCAGCTGTGTAATGTCAACCTGCATTAAGGAACGTGGCCTTATGCTAAGTATGTAACTCTCTACCAGCATATGGGAACCCGGTCTACTTCTACCAGTACCAGCACAGACCCTACATGTTCAAAGACCTGAAACCAACATATGTCAAAGCTGATCATGGAGATGAACTTCCCATCATGATGGGGTCACCATTCATGACTAGCGCTGATTTCTTCAAAGGTAAGGACTCCTAATCTACAAAGCTAATGTATCCATTCTGCCCCGGATTGCAGAAGACCCTCTTGCTGCCTAATTGGATGTTGCTAAACAGATTACTTCGATGCACAAACTACACCCATCTAACCTCTTCCTTTTTCTAGGTCCTGCTACCGAGAAAGAGGAAACACTGAGCAAAACGATGATGAAATATTGGGCTAACTTCGCTAGAACTGGGTAAGACTAAGCCCAAAGGCACTTGGCACATTGCATAATCAACCTTAAGGCTAATGTCACATGAATACAGTCTGCGTGCACATAACGGACAGACATACTGTAGATTTTTTTTTCTAATATTTTTGGACAGATGTGGGAAATAAAATCTTAAAAATTTGACAAGTATATGGCCATTTTGTGCGTCCAGGTGCTGGACGTCACCAATGCAGTCTGACATCTCATCCACAGAACACAACATGGTGCATTCTGTGCGTCCGTCTAGCGGTTTTACATTCTTGCATCTGTTTGCCTTGTGCGTGCAGTTCAGTGCACACATGTCATGTGTGGGTCTCGATCATGATTCTATGCTACGACGGACATTAAATTGTGCAGCAACACTGATCACTGCGTTCGTCTGACACCAGCCTTCTGGCCAAGTCTCAGCGGCAGAATTCTGCACTGCTAGATGACTGGTTCCACCCCCCCCCCCTTAAAGCTGTAAGGGTCTTTAGATGGACTCTTATCCCATCACTGAATCTGCCTCTACTGCCTATTGCCCATGAAATGCAAATTTTAAGGCTAGTGTCTAACAAAGCCCTGTTTCACCAAAAAATAGTCACTACTTGGCCAATGGTTTCCATCTTTACCTGAAATTCAAGCGGTTATCAACATCAGCAAATTCCACAACTGCATAAAGACTCCTATTCTCAAAGAATGCCCTTTTGGTTTTTTGTGGGTTTTTTAACCCTTCGCATCCCGTAGACTTCACCTGTTTAAACCTGTCATTGAAGTCCCAAAAAGCAGGGCAGTGCCAATGGTAATTGCATGCCAGGAAATTACGCCATACTTTAGTGCAAATTTGATAACCTCTTGGCATTTAACTCTGGACTTTCTCCTCCAGCAATCCCAATGGACCTGGTCTCACAGCCTGGCCTGAGCATAGTGAAGCCGAATCATACCTGGAGATAAACCTCGAGCAGAAAGCTGCTGTAGGACTGGCGGCCAACAGACTGGAATTCTGGACGGAAATCCTTCCTGAGAAAATGAAGCATATGTTCCCAGAACCTGTAACTTGGCAAATGCTGAGGAAACGTCTAGAGAAACTTGTTCACACAGAACTGTAAACTGTGGTGCAATAAAATCTTAACTGTGCAAACTGGTCTCTTCTGATGCTTGGGTTAATGGTCTTGGCACTGATTACTAACACCTCTCACCAAGGGGGTAACAAATGGCTGCTGGGCATCTAATGGTACAGTGTTGCTAACTACATGATTAGTAAACTAGGGACAACACAAGTTTTGACATGGTACCCAGCCTACCTGTGCACAGATAAAAAGGGGTTCTGATGGAGCTGTTCCATCCCCTTCTGCTCCATCATAACCCCTTTTTAGCTGTGCACAGGTAGGCTGGGTACCATGTCAAAACTTTTGTTGTCCCTAGTTTACTAATCATGTAGTTAGCAACACTGTACCATTTGTTACCCCCTTGGTGATTGGTGAGAGGTGTTAGTTGATAAAGTAATGCTGCTAGAACTTAATCAAAGCTGGCAGCGGGGTTGACATTTTTACTTCCGGAACCTAGGTCAAATGCAAAAAAAGTCAAGTCCTTGTGTTCTTTTACTTTAACAGCCGGTGTTGGATTTTCCTTCTGGAAAGCAAACCGTTTAATACCGTTGCTGAATGTATCTTCCAGTGATTTACCCCCCCCCCCCCCCCTAAAGATGGCCTGGAGCTGGCTTCATTAATTTTTATTAATGCCAATGTTAGTTGCCGTAACACATTGAACACTGGGTCAATTTGAACGACCTGCATAACCAACCCCCTTTCAAGGCAGGGCTGTCAAATGCCAGATGTCTCAACTACAACTCCCATAATTCCATGACCATCTATTGCATTGAGGGAATTGTAGGCAACATCTGGGGGCCCTGAGTTTGACCTCCCTGAAGCTGTGATTGTTACCCTTATGCAGAGAGCTCAAAAGCTATTGTCCTTCTGTCCCATGACTCCACCTTGAATGAAAGAACTTAAAGGCATTATGTTTGTAGAAGCTAACCCATTGCCTTCGAGCTGTACTTCCTAGCAGGACTAAAGTGTATGCTACTCATTTCTTTCCTTCCCCCCCCCCCCCTCAAATCTACCATCAAACGCAGCAACTCTACCATCAAACGCAGCAACTCTACCATCAAACGCAGCAACTCTACCATCAAACGCAGCAACTCTACCATCAAACGCAGCAACTCTACCATCAAACGCAGCAACTCTACCATCAAACGCAGCAACTAGGGGTGCATGGCTGAAATTCATTTTAATTTTTTTTTTTTTTTTATCACTTCGCATTTTGGATCACTAATCAAATTTTGCTGTTAAAATTGAACTTTTTTTTTTGTATTTTTTTTATTTTGTAAAGATGTCATACAAGCAAAATAAAACGAGGGCCTCGCCGGGCCGTACATAGACATCTAAATGATCTCTGCGTGAGAAATATAGAACTAAGAAAAATAAAGCCAATAGGCAGGACAACAAATCAAAAAGTCAAAGGTCCTCGAACACAGGGCCAAAGCAGATCCGCGGCAAGACCTGTAATATAAGAGTCATCAAAATGAAAGGGGAAAGAAAACAGCTCAGCAGGTGAAGTCCTTTGGGGGAGAGGAAAAAAAAACAAGCAAAAACTGAAGATAAAGAGCACTAAGGGGTTCCTTCAGCCGGCATCCCGGAATGAGATGACTCGCACAGCAGGTAGGGCACCGCTAAAGAGGCCAGAGTATGCAGCCCGTGTAGGCCTGTCCACGGCGAACATGGCACCCAGTGTCGGGCCACACAGCAGTTTGCATCAACGACTCTCTGGGCAGGAACCAGACAGCAGCATGGAAGGAGATGGGGTGAGAGACCCAGGACGTGACTTTCTCTCCCCCCCCCCCGACACGAGAGGGCATCCCACCACCACCAAGTACCCGCCAGGAATCTCGGGCCTCCACAGTGCTCCCGCCAACACAGCATGAGTCAGAGATCCACGGCCAACAGGCAGTGAGGACAGCCCAGCTACTGGCAGGATAATCGGCTGTGTTCCAGCCTCCAGGTTGCTGCTACCACCTCACGGATCATCAGGCTTTTCCAAGGCCGCACAGCCGTGCTCACCAGTCTGCCACTGGGAGCTTTCGCAGATATCGTCGCTCGGAGCTCGTAAAGGTAAGGTCGTCTCATGATCTCCCAGATATGTAGTGTCTGCTCCCCTGCAGCTCCGCAGCGCAGCGACCATCTGCATCAAGATTCCCCCCCCATGAGCGGGCGCGAATCATCTCCTCCCAGCAATGCCAGGCCTGCTATCATGCCCATCTGTCTTTCTGTGGAGGGAGGAGAGACGTCCCAACACCAGGCTTCACCTCCACTAACCCCCTCCACTGCATCATCCGCCGTAACAACCGGGAGATGGGGTCCTCCATTCCACCAGTGCGTGGCTTCAAATGTCCCGACTGAGGTCTCCACAAGGATGCGAAGGGGCAGCGAGGAAAGGCCCTAACAGGGGCAAAGGAGTAGGCCTCAAAATGGCCACCGGCAGCGTGCTCCAGGGAATAGATTGCCAAAACCAGTGTCTCTGCTCCGGAGGAAGGGCAAAACGGGCTCCGGAGCACTCAGCCCCGATGGCCAACCGTTCAGGGACCGCAGGCACAGAAATCAGCTATCAAAAAGTCCTCAGAAACACCATGTTCCAAAGCAAGAATAGAGCTCCGCAAATACACGTCCTCTCCCCTTCACGGCCGGCCACGCCCCGTCACATTTAGTATTTGAGTCAAACGGTGAAACTTTAGTTTCATAAAGTCCTTTGACTATTACTTGCATTTTAAGTTAAGATCAATTCGATTAGTTATGTATTTGGTTCATTTCAAATTAGACTTGATATCAATTCAAATTTTTCTGTGAGGACAGTGTAAAATGATATTCGTTATACCGTTTTGAATTCGTATGTACTTCCAAACTACGAATTATCAAATTTCGTTACAAATTCTGAATTTTATTCCGAAACAAATGCACGTCTCTGGCAGCCTCCTGGTCCCCTGTCAACACAACACCTGAATGATCCATGAAGACTCAGCTTCCATGGAGGTGCAGAAGAGGAAACCACTTTACTAAATAAACCAGGGATTTCAAACTCTGGCCCTGCCGATGTTTCTGAACTACACCTCCCATGATTCTCCGGCCATCAGTTGAACTAAATGAATTTTGGGAATTGTGGGCAATAAACATCTGAGGCGGCGGAGTTTGAGATCCCTGAAATAAAGCTTTTGATAAACTGCAAGAGCCGGCTCGGGACCTAAACTGCTCCCTATATCCAGTTCTGATCTCGTGCTTCAGTTAACATCCCTGGCGGTATTCCTGAGTGTGACTTGGGGTTAAATTTCACTACCACGAACGGTAACCCTGAGCCACACTCGGGCTGGATGCATACTCACCTCCTCCTGGCTCCCTCGCTGTCCCCGCACTGTGATCATGGCGAGCTGCTTCCTGGTAAGGCTCCCTGCGAGTCACACGATACAGGGGGCGGGACCAGCAGCAAATTTAGAAAAAAATTATACACTGTATAATCCAATGTGCAATGTTTATGAATGGCCACTAGGTGGCACTACAGAATCAACAGACCATACATCATCTCACCCTTGTTTTCAGACAGATTTCAGTGTTTTTTTGTTGTATTTTATTGAATGTCATTTATTTGCATTATTTTGGATAATTATTTTTGGGATAATAAATTGTCGTGTTTCAAACTTTATCGGACTCAGTGTATTTACTATTTATTTATTTATAAAGGATTTTACCAGTAAGGACTCTTGATTGCACGGATTTCAGTGCGTGATTCCTAATTATTACAGGCTAACTATGTACAAAAACACGTTTAATTTAAAAAAGAAATTGAGATGCTTTTAGACATGAAAGTTTGAAAAAATTAGTCCTCCAGGGAGGTTAAAATGAACGAGTGGCAGCGTTGTAGGCTGTTACCCTGGCTGTCCACCAATCAGGCCCTCATCTTCCCAAAACAAATTGTTGGGCATCCATTCAATGTGCTGCTAGGTGCATAGTAAAGTGTAGGTGAATGATTTGTAGCTTCGGATTACCTGGTGTTTGATAATAGGTTAAAGTTTACATCGCCTGAGTGTGCACGGGCAGTAATCTAGCCATAAAGGCATGCGTGCAGCCAACCACCAAAAGGAGCCTCCTACTACCCACCTACAGGACCTTGGAGTGATCATCTGTGAAGATTTAGAACCAGTTAAAGCACAATCTCGTGTCTCCATAGCTCTTGGACCTCAATATATTATACAGTGAAAGACCATAGCTTTGGCGATGGGATCCCTGATCAGGCTACTCTTTCTCTCTGGGTTGACTTGGATGGCCCAAGGGACCGGAGAAAACCATCCAGGTATGTGACGCCTTCGGGTTGTAAGCAAAATGGCCCTGTGTAATGTTGCATGTGTAATAACGTACCTGTGTAATGTCACAGGTTATTTTACCATCTCTGGAGCATTTTAATACATCGGCCGATCTTCTGTGTGAAATCGGCTGGTTTTAGACGACCTGGTAACAGTACGGTTTAGCATCCAGAACCAGGGGTCCGCAACCTTTACCCTCTGTGTTTTGGAATTGCATCTCCCATGATCCTCAGTCATGCCCCAGATTGGCTGAGCCTGGAGGGCCAAGGTTGCCGTCCCTCTGTCCTAAGCCGTGGTTCCACAGCAATAAGTCACATATTAAAGTACACTAGTCATAGGTTCTCTGTGGAGACACGGGACAGCTGTGTATGTATGAACCTTCACATTAAAGCCCTGTGTTTCCCTGTGACCCTCTTTAATTAAATGTATCCTTTGCCCCTTACACAGTTACAGGTTTACACAGGATTATTTTTTCGTACGGTGTATATTTTAATATTAAAACATTTTCTACGGATTAGACGAGTAGCAGAATGGATGAAGTGCCCACCGAAAAACCGTACACAGTCCGCTCGCTGAACGTTGTGGGATGGAGGTTCCTCTAAAAACCGTATACACAAAACAATACATATGACAACGCAGCGTCAGTTAGCCTAGGCCAGGGGTCAGCAAACTTGGCCCCCTGATGTTTTAGGAACTACATTTCCCATATGGCTCAGGCAGCCTAATGGGTGACTGAGCATCTTGGGAAATGTAGTTCCCAAAACATGACAGAGCCAAGGTTGCTGACCCCCTGTGGCGCGTTCACTACCTCAGCCGCTGCAAGTGCTAAGTTAGCAACTTGCCATTGAACGCCGTTCAGCCACTCAGCGCTCAGCACTGCTAACTTAGCACTTGCAGCGACACGAGGAGATGCTGCGAGTAGCTGAGTGTGACGTATTAAAGATGGCCGCCGCCATGAAGCAAGTAACAATTCCGTACAGCAATGTTAATTTTGAGGTTTTTGTTCACCAAAGCACAAAATATTTATTTATTATTTACCCCTGCACATAGACATATATTACAGTTCAATTTATATTTTGTTTCAGAAGTAAACATAGCGTTTATTCAATAAAAACTGTCATTTGTGGTGTGTGCATAAAAAAACGGAATTGTGCTGACTGCTTTACTTTATCATATTTTGTCCAAGTGATATGAGAAACAATCTGAATTTTTAATTAAAAAATCGTCGGCCATTTTGGATTAAAAATTCGCATCCAAAGCGTTCAATGACCCTGCTGCAGCAAACTGAATTGCTGCAGCTGCTGAGGTATTGAACGGGGCTCAGGTCTAGGCCTACTGGTTGGCAGAAACTATATACAGTACATGTCTGTAACAGGGGTTCAGATATTCCTTCTTCTGAAATTCACCCCTCATAAGTAGTATCTCCCAGAAGTGCTGCAGGGAAGATGAAAAAACAGCAATTGCGCAGCACGTAAATTCGGCAAGGGGTATAGATCATGTCACAGATGGGGATGGGACGGTTTGCAACAGGGTCGATAATAAACACATCTATGCGGTTATGAACACTCGACTTTACCCTAAATTCAAAGTACGGCTGATAGCTGCAGCGTGCCTGCCGGCTTAGAACGAGCTGCGGACTTTGTGCGACGGCTCAGACCTGCTGATAATGGTTGTGGAAAAGTGGCATTCATTGTCTTAAAAATGCAGCATGGAATGAATGATCACCGCAAAACCACAGCCGCCGGATACTCTCAATAAGCTTTACACAAGAGAGTGATGGTGGAGCACATCCTCATGTATCTAAGCTACCATTGCTTTTTACGCCGATCCACTTGACGTGCTCATTGCTCAACCATATTTGCAGGGATCGAGTCGAGGGGGGGGAATGTGGCAATGCAGTTCCTCCACTACTTTTGCAGAGGGAACAGAGTTCCCATTGTTCTCTACACAATCAAGCTTGTATTCAGGTGTTTACTTACAGGGTTATCCAAAGAGATTCGAAAAGTCACCGCACGTTCGGTGACTTTTCGTTCTCTTCAATTCGGTTCCTTTTGCCGATTGCATTTCGGTGACCCTGCGGTGTATTCAGCAAGCAGCACAGGGTCCCCGAATTGCAGGGAAAAGCTGCCGCAAACCTGACGAAAACTAACCGAATGCACGCTGAAAACAAGCAAAAACATCTGGATTAACCTTCGAAAAAGCCGAACAGGAGCCGAACAGGAGCCGAAAAGGAGCCGAATCACACAGAGCCGAAGCAGCTGTGACGTAGAGGAGGCAGTGAATAAATTAGAAAAACCATTTGTATGAATCTGGGAAAAAGAAACGCTGTTTGCAAAGAAACTACTGAGCGAAAATGTCTGAAATTTTCACAGGAGGTCCAGGGAATGATAATAAAGAGGGCTGTTACAAAAAAATAAGCAAACTGAAAAAAAAAAAAAAAAAAAATCGGACTTTTAATTTTTTTTTAAAAAATTCAGAAAAATGCTTACAGGGTTATCCAAAGAGATTCGAATTGCTTGAGAAAGGTAACCGAACGCTGAAAATCAGCGTTCGGTTACCTTTCCTGGCCATTCGGCTATCCAGAGAGCAGGCAATTCGCCAAATCCTGTCGAATTGCCTGCACATACGGTGCCTGTTCGGTCCCTGTTCGAGGGCAGTGAAATCCCCATGAAAAAGCACTGCTTCGGCTATTCAGAGAACACAAACCAGCAGTGAAAGGTTCCCCTAATGTCCTGCCATTCGGTGGTTTAATTCGGCAAATTTATTCAGGAGAATCCCATAGGCTTCAATGTTAAAAATATTCCCGTTTTAATTCAATATCTAATAAACCGTTCATTATAAAATTCTGCAGCAAAAAGTCTCTTTATTTATAGATTTTTTAGGATACTTTAAGCATTTTTCTGAATTTTTTAAAAAAAAAATTAAAAGTCCGATTTTTTTTTTTTTTTTTTCAGTTTGCTTATTTTTTTTGTAACAGCCCTCTTTATTATCATTCCCTGGACCTCCTGTGAAAATTTCAGACATTTTCGCTCAGTAGTTTCTTTGCAAACAGCGTTTCATTTTCCCAGATTCATACAAATGGTTTTTCTAATTTATTCACTGCCTCCTCTACGTCACAGCTGCTTCGGCTCTGTGTGATTCGGCTCATGTTCGGCTCCTGTTCGGCTTTTTCGAAGGTCAATCCAGATGTTTTTGCTTGTTTTCAGCGTGCATTCGGTTAGTTTTCGTCAGGTTTGCGGCAGCTTTTCCCTGCAATTCGGGGACCCTGTGCTGTTTGCTGAATACACAGCAGGGTCACCGAAATGGGATCGGCAAAAGGAACCGAATTGAAGAGAACGAAAAGTCACCGAACGTGCGGTGACTTTTCGAATCTCTTTGGATAACCCTGTAAAAGTATCCTAAAAAATCTATAAATAAAGAGACTTTTTGCTGCAGAATTTTATAATGAACGGTTTATTAGATATTGAATTAAAACGGGAATATTTTTAACATTGAAGCCTATGGGATTCTCCTGAATAAATTTGCCGAATTAAACCACCGAATGGCAGGGCAATTCGGGAACCTTTCACTGCTGGTTTGTGTTCTCTGAATAGCCGAAGCAGTGCTTCTCTATGGGGATTTCACTGCCCTCGAACAGGCACCGAACAGGCACCGTATGTGCAGGCAATTCGACAGGATTTGGCGAATTGCCTGCTCTCTGGATAGCCGAATGACCAAGAAAGGTAACCGAACGCTGATTTTCAGCGTTCGGTTACCTTTCTCAAGCAATTCGAATCTCTTTGGATAACCCTGAATGTTTTAATTTTTTTTATATATCCATGAATAACAGTAATCCACTTTTTCCCCCCCCCCCACCAGGTGACGATGCTTTGAAGCCGGTCTTGGCTACAAAACACGGGAGACTGCTGGGAAAGGTCAGCACAGTTAAAGGCACAGAGCGCAGAGTTCACGCGTTCCTTGGGATCCCCTTTGCGAAGCCTCCCGTTGGGGAATTAAGATTTACCCGTCCACAGCCTCCAGTACCATGGACCTCGGTCAGAGATGCCACCAGTCTTCCACCGTTGTAGGTCTCAAGCAGTGCTTCAGTAACACTTTTTTTCTTACCCTGCGAAATGGCTTGATAAGACAAGCGCTCAAAACCGAGGCAACGTGTCGCGCAAATCATATATTGCGGATATTAATTATTTTACGGCCTTGAGCATTTCTGAGACTAACAGGGTTAATCAAAGAGAGTCGAATTGGCCCCAAAATTGCTCCGAACTGTGAATTTCCCCATTTGGTGCAATTTTGTGGCCATTCCGCTATTCAAAAAGCTGCCAGTTAGCCAAATTTTGGCAAATTGCCAGTGATATACAGTGCCTGTTCGACGGCAGTGAAATCCCCCATAGAGAAGCAATGACTAATCTATTCACAGACACCGAACAGTAGAGAAATGTCACTGAAATACCCTGCTGCTCGGTGTTTTCATTCGTAAGGTTTAAGGCTGGGGTCAGAGGAGCGTAGTGTTCACGTCCGTGATTGCGCCTAAAAGTACGTCCGTGATAGCATGACAGGAAGCCCATCGGAGCCCGACACATGAAGTACGTCTGCACTGAACTGCGGACGCACAACGGCCGCAGCAAACGGACGCAAGGCAGGCAAGAACGTACAACTCCTAGAACGGCCGCACAAAGTGCGCTGCGTCCGCAACGTCTGCATAGCTTTGTGTGTGAGTGATGGAACGTGGTCAGACGGGCTGCATTTATACGTCCAGCATTTTTCACGGACAAAATGGTTTTGCTTTTTAATTTATTTTCCCTCCTACATCCGTCAAAATATACGTCAGTGAATAAACGGACTGTGTGGCCACTACTGCGTCTTCCGTACTGACGTACGTCCGTATGCACGGACGTACAGTCCGTAGAAATCATGCTCGTCTGACCCTAGCCTTAGTAGGCGAATCCTATAGGCTTCAATGTAACAAATATTCCCTATTTTTATTAAATATTTATTCAACCGCTTTTTCTTTTCATTTATAGCAAAAAGTCTATTTATTTATTAATTTATTTTTAGGCATTTTTCAGCAAATTTTTTCCCACAATTTTTTTTTAAATTAGTTTTAGTTTTTTTTATGCAACAGACCTTTTTATTATTATTCATAGGACCTTATATGTAAATTCCAGGCATTTTCATGCAGTAGTTTTTTTCCAAGCACCTTTTATAAATTGCAGGGGGGGTTACACCGTTTGTCGGCTGGTTGGCTTTTTTCAGCGGCTGGTCGGCGCTCTGGTAGGTGGCTTTTTTCGAATCGATTCGCAGCTTTTTGGATAGATTGAGGGTTTTGCGGCTTTTTTTGGATCAATTTGGTGTTTTTTCTGATCGATTCGGCGGTTTTGTGGCGGATTTTTGGATGCTTTTCGTCAGCTCGTCGCTGCACTTTGGGGACCCTGCGGTGAATGCTCAATTCACCGCAGGCTCAATGAATTTGATTTGACTCCCCATAGTGCGAGGAACGGGAGAGCATCGAGATGTTGGTGACATTTCAGCGCTCTCTGAATAACCCTGTAAATGTTGCTTCCTGCAAGGAAACGATACGGGCAGTTTTGAATCTTGCAAAACAAAAAGCGCATAGGATTCGGCGCTCCCATGTCAGTAACCCGAGCCTGTATTGCGAAACAGATAAAGGCGAGCCAGTCACACCGGCACGATAAAAAACGAGCTGGTTTATTGCAGTGATACAATGTCTAGGTTCAAATATCCACCTTGAGAAATTCTCACGTTTGAAAAGAAACATTGAATCACTAAAATAAACCAGCTCCTTCTATCGGGATGGTGTGACCGGCAGAGGCGGCTCTATAATTAGGCCAAATAGGCAGCTGTCTAAAACTTCGCTCAAACGGGGGCCTCTTATGATGGGATTGTATACAAATCTTCTTGGAAGTACTGATATACCACACAAATATGCTCCTAGCAGTGGCGTAGCGTGGGGGAGCTGGGGGCAGTGGCCCCAGGTGCAGTTTTTTTGGGGGGCACCAGGGGCACCACAGTGGGCCCCCGCCGGTTCCCCTGCCCTGTGAAGGTCAGCAATGCACACAGGCAGCCAGCGGCTCACTCTGGAAATGCCGCGGTGGCACCTGCGTCGCCCCCTCACGTGACGGGTCACGTGAGGGGCGGCGCCAGTGCACCGTGCTTACACTGGGCTGCAGGTGCCACCGCGGCATTTACAGAGTGCGTCGCTGGCTGCCTGTTAAGAGCACTGTCACTGATGACCATCACAGGGAAACCAGCGTGGGCCCAGTATGATGCCCCAAACTGCCCCCCCCACCGACCCGTGAGCCCTCAGAGCTGGTGAGCAAGGGGGGGCAAATATATATATCCATGTTGCTGGGGGCAAATATATTCATGTTTGAGGTGCTGTGGGCAAATATATTCATGTTTGAGCTACTGGGGGCAAATATATTCACGTTTGAGGTGCTGGGGGCAAATATACTCATGTTTGAGCTACTGGGGGCAAATATATTCATGTTTGAGCTACTGGGGGCAAATATATTCATGTTTGAGGTGCTGTGGGCAAATATATTCATGTGTGAGCTACTGGGATCAAATATATCCATGTTTGAGGTACGGGCAAATATATTCATGTTTGAGCTGCTGGGGCAAATATATTCATGTTTGAGCTGCTGGGGCAAATATATTCATGTTTGAGCTACTGGGGCAAATATATTCATGTTTGAGGTGCTGTGGGCAAATATATTCATGTTTGAGCTACTGGGGCAAATATATCCATGTTTGAGGTGCTGTGGGCAAATATATTCATGTTTGAGCTACTGTGGGCAGGGCAAATATATTCATGTGTGAGCTACTGGGGCAAATATATTCATGTGTGAGCTACTGGGGGCAAATATATTCATGTTTGAGCTGCTGGGGCAAATATATTCATGTGTGAGCTACTGGGGGCAAATATATTTATGTGTGAGCTACTGGGGGCAAATATATTCATTTTTGAGCTACTGGGGGCAAATATATTCGTGTTTGAGCTACTGGGGGCAAATATATTCATGTTTGAGGTACTGGGGCAAATATATTCATGTTTGAGGTACTGGGGCAAATATATTCATGTTTGAGGTACTGGGGGCAAATGTATTCATGTTTGAGCTGCTGGGGCAATATATATATCAATGTGTGAGCTGCACATTACTGTGGGTTTTATTGCTGTGGAGCTCTGTGATACGCTCATACACTATGCACATTACATTGTATCACAGTTAAGGGGTTCAATGCCCCAATGGTGGAAGGGAATCGGGCATGCTAACGTGTCCACAGGTTGGGGGGGGCACAATTCTTGGCTGGCCCGGGCGCTGACAACCCACGCTACGCCACTGGCTCCTAGATTAACACACAGCAGTCTGCCAGGAGATCTCTCTGAGCCTTCATTAATTATGGTTTAATTTGGGCTAATTTCTGCATTTTTGCACAATAATAGGACCTCAGACCTTGAGGTTTGCCTTAGGCCTCACTAACTGTTGAGATATGATGAGGAAATCAATTTAAAGCAGTTTTAACATGTATTGCAAAACATAGAAAATAAATCTTTCTATATTCTGTACGACTGTTATTTTCCTAAAAAAAAAAAAAAAAAAATCTTTTCTTAACATAAAAGGAATAATTAATATTTTTTTTTTTCTTTTATATTTCTTTGCATTGGGGGGAGGTTTGCTTTTTTCTTGGAGTTCCGTCAAAGATTCAATAAAGTTATTTCTTTATTTATAAATAATGGTGTCGGAGTGACACGGCACGGAAAGTATCCGTTCATCTTCTGACTTTTAGGAGTTGTAAATACAATGTAAAAACCCAAAATACGCACCCTGTGCAGACACTCCTCGAATGTGTCCCCCCCATGCCAACAACATCCAAAAATGTCAGAAATGGGGATAAGATTAAACCAGACCTCTGTCATTATATTTGTATATTACCAATGCGGGCAAGGGATGGGAACATGTTCCCAGGTTTGCAAAAACAAAGGTTTAGGAAAAAAGAAGGGAAGAACCTAAATGTTCTTTTGTGTGTGATGTCCTCTAGCGGTTCATAGTGCTCTCTGTCTGCACCTTATCAGGTCTCCCATCTACGCAGTGGCCACGGAGGCTGCTGTTTTGCATGAGTTTTGGCCGAACCTCTGGGTCCTGTCGTTGCCAGACAGTACAGCCAGAATGCACAACATTGCAAATGACACCTACAGCAATGCGCCACCAGAACAGATGCACAACAGCTGGCCACTGGAGAGATGGGAGACCTGAAAAGGTGCAGAGAACGCTATGAACCGCAAGAGGGTGTGTCGACGTGACTCTTTCACATTCACCCATTGGCTGCCAACATGAATTCTTAACGTTTTGACCTATTAAACATCTAAAGAAGTGACCTGTCCCGACTCGACATCAATGACTTCCAATAATTTTCTGCTATAAGAAAATGATACGCACATATTTTACACCTTCTCCTACAGGTGTTTACAAGAGCTGTCCGCCATGGAAGGACTGAAGAAATATTACCATGGAGCTCTACATGTGCCCTCTATTTCTGAGGACTGCTTGTTCCTCAATGTCTATACGCCGGCAGAACGAGGGCAGGATGCCAGACTACCTGTGAGTACAGAATTATCAGGGAAACACACGTCAGATCTCCAGAGACACAGAGATCATGGATAGACCTTTTTAATAAGTGTGTCTTTATTAGGCAGACCTAATTTATGTGTAATGGTATGGGAAAAAAGAACAATAAATTCCATTTTAGCCAAGTTACACAAGCAATACACAGGGTCAGTAACACATGATGTTGAGACATGAACCCCATACTGAATCAAAAAAAGGATAGACCTCCAGTGGATAAGAAGTGCCAAACGTTTGGCACTTCTTATCCACTGGAGGTCTATCCTTTTTTTGATTCAGTTTATCCAGGGGGCTGGTGGCGTCCCCATCTGATAAGAACCTCATGGAGACGGTTGGTGAATTATCTCTCCCACCGAGCGTTGTTCGTGGCGCTTTGATAATGAACCCCATACTGTCCACTGGACTTTAGTACTAATGTACAGTTACAGTTACAAGTTTTTATAAAGCGCTAACCGATTCTGCGGTGCTCTACAATGGGGGAGCACGAACATGAGACATACATGATACATAAGGAAAAGACAACCCTGCCCGTAGGATAACTTGTCTAGGAGATACAGCACTTTAAACCAAGTGCTCAGCCAGACATCCTGTGAGCTTACAATCTAAGAGATGGGGTAAACGAAACAGATGGGAGCAGAGGGCAGGTGAAACTGGTTGCTAGAAAGAATATAGTGGGGATTGCATGGGAAGGACCAGGAGCCCGGGCTTAGCAAGAGTAATTAGAGAGAGAAGTGGAAACAGCTGGAAAGGAAATTATGGACCAGGCCTGGGTGGGACAGCAGAGTGGAGAAATGGTGGATCTGTACTTACAGATCTCAATCTCTGCCCATTGTAAACTGCCTACAATTCCCAGAATTCTTTGAATGCGATAAAGGATCAGAAAATCACGGGAGTTTGAGTTCAGAAACACACGGGTCCATGTATTAAGGTAAATATGGTAGTGATAGCTGACCGCGGCACCCCAGATACTTTTATACAGCTGCTTAGGGCGTGTGGGAAACGTCCTGTGCATATCCAATCTCCCACAATGCTCTGTTTTGGTCTTGAGTTGACACAAAGCTCTAAAATGAGACAAGCATCTTGGTGACCAATGGGAAATCGCATGGTGACATCTCCCCTCTAGCCCCAAACATGATTGTCCCACAAAGACAAGACATTATAGGACAACTGGATCTGGCCACTTAGATCCCATGGGGAGTCAGTTGGGGTGTACACACCTTCCCAGGAGACTCTCGTAAACCACCCTGAAGGAGGAGCTCACCTTTAATTCCATAATGCACAATGCCTCTAATCGATAAGAAGGAGGTAATGGTCGATTTACTTGACTGCTGCCAGTGCTTTAATAAAAAGGAATTGAACGTGAAGTCTTTCCTACTTTCCGCATGTCTTCCATTCTATGCATACATCACTCTGTTATTCTTTGTCCAGGTTATGGTTTATATCCATGGAGGAGGACTAACCATGGGAGGGACATCAATGATCGACGGATCAGCACTGAGTGCATATGAAAACGTAGTGATTGTGGCGATCCAGTACAGGCTTGGAGTCCTCGGGTTTTTAAGGTATACTGTTACACGCTTCAGTAAGTTCATGTAAAATTTCACCTGCGATATTTCTCTTACTATTTGTCCCCAGTCTCACTCTGCTCCCGGCGGTGATGAGAAGTGGCAGATCGGGCCATGTAGGGAAATGTAGTTCCAAAACATCTGGAAGGCCAAGGCTGCTGACCCCTGCACTAGAATGTCCCATTAACACATGGTAGCACCATATCACACTATTGACCTCCATGCTCGGATGCCAGCTGGACTGTAGGAGGTCTCTGTGTTGCAGAGATCAGTCACTGGGGATGAAGAATGCTTAGGTTTGAAGGAAACATCACTTGAAAGGAGCAGTGAAATAGAGTATCAATGAACATCTGTTATCTAGGATAAGTGGGTTTAAGGTATGGCTATGATATTGCAATCCTGACGCTACACTGGGGTGAAATCAGCGCATCAGAGCTTCAGCGAGCTTACTGTACTTTGCGCATCTGATTTAATAACACGGGGAGCGCAATCATTAATTAGCGTCACTATAAGTGAGGTGTTACAAATGCAGGTGCAAGAAACCGTTGGGGCATGAAGTGACAAATTTTAGCACCTCCTAAGAGTTGGCGCTAAATGATTCTGCAAATGTAAAATCATTTAACACCCACTAAACCCCCCATTATATCCCATAGTCCTCTCTAATCCCATGGCGAAAAGGGTGGCCCGATCCGCCGCTTCTTCTCTCTGGCAGCAGAGTGAGACTGGGAACAAATAGTTCCTAGTCTCGCTCCGCGGTGCTGCACGATCTCACTAGAACGAGATTGTGCAGAGCTTGTGGCCCGGAAATGCAACCCTCCACGGAGTCCTTTGGACTCCAGGAGGTGATACTTGCTGTGGCGTGAAAGCGGTACAGTGGATATCAGGGAGGATAGCGCTGCATTGTGTTCCAGGGTGAGTTGCTGAGAAAGTGCATGCCATGGAATTTGACGTTTAACATGGGGAGGCTACTGGAGAGTCTGCAGGCGCACAATATTCCGATTAGCATCCCTGTGTTAGTGTGAACTTTGGAATAAGGCCCCCAGAGTATTCACTCTCTCTTCTCTTGTTGTTATCCCTCAGTACAGGGGATGAAAAAGCACCTGGAAACTACGGCTTTTTGGATCAAGTTGCTGCTCTGCACTGGGTCCAAGAGAACATTAAGGACTTTGGAGGAGACCAGCAGTCTGTCACGATCTTTGGAGAGTCTGCGGGGGGCGTGAGTGTATCTGCACTGGTGCGTTTCTCCTTTAAAGGGATACTGTAACAGAGGGGTGGGCGAAAACCAGAGGGGTTCATTATTACCTCTCCTAAACCCCTTCACAAATCCTCCCAACCCTATGTTTAGTTTAAAGTACCTTTCATAAACTCACCTTCTTTGAGAGGAAGACCACAGTAAGGTCACCATCAGGGGGTTGACAACCTATGACAAGTTCAGGGGCCTGGTGGATCCATGGGGCCTTGGTCAAACCCTGTGCAGCTTGTCTAAGTGCCACAGATGTAGTGATCCCTCCATGACACCCAAGACTGGCCCACCAAGATACCAACAAATTTCCCGGTGGACTGACACATCTGTGACTGGTAAGAGCACTCTGACTTCTCACTGATGGAGTCATTAGTATGGAAGTATGGTAGGGAGCGGTTAGTATGGTATGCACCCCCAACGAGTGGTTCGGTCAAGGGCCCCAAGATATCTGATGGCAGCCCTTGACTCCAGCACTGCTCTGGAATGACAGAGTTTGCTTCATCCTGTCTATATGCTGAGTGCTCAGTCGATTCAATGCCTCTCAATGCAACTGCACACCATGACCATTTATCTACGGTTACTCGGCAAAGGTGGCTAGAGTGTCCTTTTAGTTTCAGTATGGAAATACGTTACTATATAGTAAAACTGAATGGCACTCGCTCTCTAATCTGAGAAATATGTTTGCGATTGATGCAGGGATCCCTATCGATTAAATGCAAAAGTGAGAATAAATTGTGAGCAACCTATCCAAAGGGTGGTAGGTCATAAAATTGGACATTTGAGTGACGTCCTTCCCGCTGTACAGTTTACAATGTGTGATAAATAATAATTTCCCTGATCTATACATATAAAAGGTTATCGAAATATACCACTTAGTTAATAAGCCCTTTTCTTAAATCTGTAGAAAGTCTCAGGAACGTGGGATGATATGCCTTAGAAAGTCTCCCCTTCCCCCTCTCCTTTCTATGACCATACAATGACCCGTGACTCTGGGCATAAGAATGTCTCGGTCTAAACCTAAAAAGTTCAATGTGAACCATATATGGTAACAATGTTGACCATGCTAATTATCTGTGACGTTGAGAATAATATATCCTATTGGCTTGTAAATCTGAGATTTTTTGTATGTCCTAACAAAGGAATACCAGATATTTGAAGAACAAACTCTGCTGTGTTGTCTTCATTTATCTCCGCTAGCGTAGTGCTACGCCATGCCTTACATGATGGAAAAAAGAGAATACAGAAATCTTCTAAGTTGTAGGTCTTGGTAAATATGAATAGAAATCTACTTTTTAACAATGTGGTAAATCAGTATACATTGCTCAGGGACCCCTAGGGCTGCTATGGGGAATATGGGTATGTAATTCCAATTTTGTAGAAAAAGGAGGGAAAAAGACGTAATTGTGTGTTTTCATTTCACTACACTGTGTTTGGGCTTTTTTTTCCAGGTTTTATCGCCCTTATCGAAGGGCTTGTTCCACAGAGCCATCTCAGAGAGTGGGACTGCCTTGCTGAGCGCACTTATGGGCAGCAAACCCGAAGAGATCCAGAGCTCCTTAAACGTACGCTATACCCTTGGACGTGTGCTGTACCGGTGAACGCAAATTAAAGTGTGTTTTGCTGATTTGTCTGGAAATATCGTCAAAGATATAAGTTCCGTTCTCAATAGTGCAGCTTTTAGCAGCTTGTCTCACAGCCCGTTTCCTTGGGCCTTTTCAAGATGCAGTGGTTGGTGCACTAACCACTGAGACACCTCACAAAAGCTTTAAACCTGGCACCTGGCTGCATATTCTTCTGCTGCTGCGGAATGAACATGTCGACAAAAAACGGTTTCTCTCGGACAGTAAAGGGCAAACCCGTTTGCGTCACACAATGCTCAACCATCCGGCAGGGCGGCTAAGCAACATGGGACATGTAGTTCTTAAACATTGAGGATGGCATGGTAGTCCATCATTTTCACACATATGTGTGTGTGTGATGTGTGTGTAAATTATGAATAGATGATCCTGCATTCATGGCGTACAATAACTTGTAGGTGCTCGGTGTTTGGCTAAATCCAATACACCCGCCACACTCCAGAGCTTCAATAAACGTAGCATTAAAATCCCATAAGTCAACGTTTTAGCTCCATAACAGAACTTTTATCAGGCATAAAGATGGAAGCCGGCTGGTTCCTGAGTAGGTGCAAAATATGTTGTATCAAATTCTATTCCATATACAGCAGAGGAATTGTGCAACGTTTCGGTCCTTAGACCTTAAACATGCATGGTTAAGATCTAAAGGTCTAAGGACCGAAACATTGCACAATTCCTCTGCAGTATATGGAATAAAAGACGACTTATTCTGCACCTAGTCTGGAGACGGCTTCCATTTTTATGTCTCTGTGTTGTGGGCATAGGCGTGCGCACAGGGTGTGCCAGGTGTGCCCAGGCACACCCTAATGTTGGGGGAAGGGTTTATCTTTGACCCCCTACATAGATATTTTGGATGTTCCTTATCTGTTTCATGATTACTATTACAGGAATAATGACTGTATCTCAGCATAAACATTGGTTATGCCGGTAAGTGTGTCTGGGGTGCCGAAGAAGAAGATGAAGAGGTCCTTTTTCACCTCCTACATTGACATTTTAGATGCCCCTTATCTGGGTCATGATAAATAACATTAAAACTGACTGTATCTCTGGTTACAGACTCATTATTTTGAATGAAAAATGTGTGTTTTTTGCAAAATCTTCTAAACTTTAGTTTTCAGTTAATAAATGTTCTATGGGTGCACACCCTAATGTAACGGGCTGCGCACGCCAGTGGTTGTGGGATTGGCAGCCCCACGTGGAAGCAGTGGCTCGAGTAGGCAAGGTACGTAAAGCCAGTTGTGTTTTAATTTTTGGACTACCGGCATTTTTATCGGGACTACAATGTAGTCCTGATAAAAGTCCTGTTATTTAACTGAAACCTTGACATATGGAATTTTAATTGAGAAATAAAAGCTACATTTTATGAAGCCCTGGAGTGCGGGTGTACGTGCAACCAAAGTATATGGATATGAATATATGCATGTGTGTGTATATATATATATATATGTTTGAAATTCCCTATGTACCTTGCAGGTAGTGTCCAGCATATCAGGTTGTGACGTAAATACAGTGGTGGAATGTCTGAAGAAGAAAACAGAAGAAGAGTTGATTAACATTTACCAAACTATGGTAGGACAGATAATAATCAGCACATGTGACGTCTGCGATGCTTACTTTCAACAAATAGCTACGATAACTGCAATATCAGCAAAAAAATAAAATGATGTACAAGGCCCAGAAACCATTATATTCAATTTAAATCTACTATAAAATACTAGTGTGAAACACAAATTTAGCCCAAAACTCCACTTACCTTCCTTTATACTGTCTGAAATGATTTTATTTCCAGGGGAAAAGCACATTACTCTGCCCAGACTCTATACTGTTCCTCTGGACTTCTGCATGGGGACTGGAAATGACCTCATTACTCACTGTAATAATAAAAAAAAACATAATAAAAAAATAAAAAAAGCTTTATTTCTGCATTTAAACAGGAGTGTCTCAATAATTCTTTACAGAAATAAGATGCAGTTTATTGTAAAACCCCATTGTAAGTTATGATCGATTCAATACTTTATATCGAGTCGAATTTCGGATCACTAAATAAACCCCAATTAATCAAGCTAGGGTTAAATGTTGAGCTGTCCATTGGCCTGTGGTGCTGACAACAGATTCAGCACCACAGGCCAATTTACAGGGACAGGGTGCTTTGAGAAACTGTCAAACGAATCTGATTTGTTTCATAATGTCGTTTTCTTTAGTACTTGTATGTATTGTAAGTTGGGATCGATTCTATATTTGATATCGATTAGAATTTCGGATCACTAACTAAATCCCCAATGTATCAAATCCTGCTCAGGAATCATTTAATCAATGGTTGTCTTGTGAAACATTATAACAAATCAAATTTGTTTTATGCGGTTTCATTTCCATTCAGACGAAATCAAATTGATATTTCGGAAGTACTTCTCTCCAATCCTTCCCACCACCCTTTGGTGCTTCTCTCCAATCCTTCCCATCACCCTATGGTGCTTCTCTCCAATCCTTTACATCACCCTATGGTGCTTCTCTCAAATCCTTCCCACCACCCTATGGTGCTTCTCTCCAATCCTTCCCATCACCCTATGGTGCTTCTCTCCAATCCTTTACATCACCCTATGGTGCTTCTCTCCAATCCTTCCCACCACCCTATGGTGCTTCTCTCCAATCCTTCCCACCACCCTTTGGTGCTTCTCTCCAATCCTTCCCATCACCCTATGGTGCTTCTCTCCAATCCTTTACATCACCCTATGGTGCTTCTTTCCAATCCTTCCTACCACCTATGGTGCTTCTCTCCAATCCTTTCCACCACCCTATGGTGCTCCTCTCCAATCCTTCCCACCACCCTATGGTGCTTCTCTCCAATCCTTCCCACCACCCTATGGTGCTTCTCTCCAATCCTTCCAATCACCTTATGGTGCTTCTCTCCAATCTTTCCCACCACCCTATGGTGCTTCTCTCCAATCCTTCCCACCACCCTATGGTGCTTCTCTCCAATTCTTCCCACCACCCTATGGTGCTTCTCTCCAATCCTTCCCACCACCCTATGGTGCTTCTCTCTAATCCTTCCCCCCCACTCTACGGTGCTTCTCTCCAATCCTTCCCACCACCCTATGGTGCTTCTCTCCAATTCTTCCCACCACCCTATGGTGCTTCTCTCCAATCCTTCCCACCACCCTATGGTGCTTCTCTCCAATCCTTCCCCCCACTCTACGTTGCTTCTCTCCAATCCTTCCCACCACCCAAGGTGCCTCTATCTGATCCCTCCCACCCTTATGGCGTATTTGTCCCATCTATTCCAATCCACCATGGTTCGTCTGTGCCCTTGACCCTTGCCCACTGGGCCTTTGTAACATCCCCCATAGTTCCTTTGTCCCCCTCTCCCAACTCATGCTGCCTTTGACCTATGCCTCTCACCCCTCAATGTGTTGCTGTTCCAATTGATCATGGTTTTCTTGAGCCACTTTTCCACTCCTACAGTCCCTCACTAAGTGTTTCTCCTATCTCAAGCCCTCCATGGTGCATTTTGTTCTCCAATAGCCTCTATGTTTAATCCAATCTGGATGCTACTAGTAAATATTATGAAGCCTGTATGATGATGCACAGCCTTATGATGAAAACAAACACCTGTTTTAATGCTGTGTTTTGACAGAGATACATGCCTTTACCCGGCTGTGTGGATGGGACATTTCTTCCCAAGCCAGTAGAAGAGATTCTGGCCAGTAAAAACGTCCTCCAGGTCCCGTTAATGATTGGAGTCACCAACCATGAATTCGGCTGGTTGCTTGCACTGGTAGGAAACATTCGCCGTGCCCTGATCAGGGCAACAAATCACTGCTGACCCTATTACAAAATCTCTGGTGCAGTTGTTGTGAATGACATAACATCTACTTTTTATGAATAATACCCATATATTGGTATTCTAATCCGTACTGGATTAAGAGTTTCAGAGCCATAATTACGCATTCTGCAAACCCATGGTCAGTTTCCTCAATGCGCTCCCCTTCATTTCCCATGGGATTTGAAATCGGGCTTAATTAGGCTAGGTTACTATCTGTGCTCGTTTTAGGGTTACATTTAGGGTTGAGGTTAACCGTAACACTCCATTCTTACTTCAATTTTAGGCAACGGATTCTGCCCCTTCTTATGACGCTTGCTGCCCTCGCCTCAAACAAAGGGGCAGAGTCTGTTACCTAAACATGGAGCAGAATGTTAGGCTTAGTGTTAATCATAAACCTAAATGTAACCCTAACCCTAAAACAAGCACAAACTATAACATTGCCTAACCCTAATTCCTAACCCTAGCTATGGAAGATGAAGTAATTTTTCCACCTGATGTTTTGTCCAGCTCCACTTACATATGCGTATATGCACATTCTCGTATTATTATATTGCTTGGCGATCGAGCATTCAGAGGTTTAGCATCTTTGTGAAAACTCTCCTTTTTGGCCCCGTTTTACTGTTACGACCGATTTAAAATTGTGCTTTTTATTGAGCTGAGATTAGGATAATGTATTAGTGGAGGATTATCTTTTTGTTCCCAGGAGTTGGACTTCCACGGATTAACAGAAGGCATGACCAAAGACACAGCAGAAACGAATCTACGTAATTTTCCTCTTCTGGTGAGATGTGTATATTGATATAGGGGGGCTCTATTGCTTGTGGTGGTCTTTGTACTTCAGAGCGCACAGCAGCAACAGCGACACATATCATCTACAGCACACGTCGTGGAAAATGTATTGTGGCTTGTGACGACTCATGGGAGACGGAAGAGACGCGTGTCAAAGGCTCAATAAAGCTCTGAACATTGCTGCGTTCTGATAAAATCTGATGCCTACACACCTTCCGATATCTACACCTGATATATACGGGGTGTCCATAAAGTCTCTTTACAATTTCAAAAATTTATTAAAAAGACAAATGAAAAGAAAGAAAAGTGAAAAATATTACAAAATGAGACGTTTATATTTAAGTTTTTTTGCCTCATTTAATACACCTCTATATGGGCGCCATTAGTTGCACGAAGCACATCAAGACGGTGCTGGATTTCTTGCCATGTTGGCTGTAGCTTCCCCTCATCAATGGTGGCCTCAGTGATCCTCTGCTTTAGATTAGTGACGTCCCTTTGTACCTTTGTTCCAGACACCATATCTTTAACATAACCCCATAGAAAGAAGTGGAGGGGAGTGATATCTGTGAACGAGGTGGACAGGGAATTGGGTCACCCCTTCCAATCCACCGCTCTGGAAATGTATCATTTAGGAACCCACCAACATGCAGTCCCCAATGTGGTGGTGCAGCATCTTGCTGGAAAATGATGGTTGCTTGAAGGTCATGTAGTTGTGGTGCCGCGTAAGGGGTGGCCCAATTCCCTGACCACCTCGTTCACCAGAAATCACGCCCCTCCAAGTGACACGTATAGAGGAAAATATCACACAATGGATGCACCCAGTGACACATAGAGGAAAATATCACACAATGGATGCACCCAGTGACACATATAGAGGAAAATATCACACAATGGATGTACCCAGTGACACATATAGAGGAAAATATCACACAATGGATGTACCCAGTGACACATATAGAGGAAAATATCACACAATGGATGCGCCCAGTGACACATATAGAGGGAAATATCACACAATGGATGCGCCCAGTGACACATATATAGAGGAAAATATCACACAATGGATGCGCCCAGTGACACATATAGAGGAAAATATCACACAATGGAGGCACCCAGTGACACATATAGAGGAAAATATCACACAATGGATGCGCCCAGTGACACATATAGAGGAAAATATCACACCATGGAGGCATCCAGTGACACATATATGTTTAGTTAATAAAGTATTTTACTCTATAAGAGAAAACAAACACATCAGCAACATAAAATTAACACAATAAGGACATTGCATTTTTTGGTGTTAGTGGCCCTTTAAAAGTAAGATTCATTGGATTCTTTGGAATATTTCAGAAAGCAGATCCCATCGCAGTTCCTTGGATAATGGAGGAGTATTTTGGGGACACGGACGACCCCTTAGAAATCCGCAACCGGTTTCTGGATTTTTGCGGCGACGTGGTGTTTGTTGTGCCGGCGCTCAGGACAGCGAAATATCACCGAGGTATTTTACCAGACCTGGGACTCGTCTTGGTGCAGCATTGGGAACAGGATATGAATACAATGAGCAATATTCAAGAGAGCTAAATGTTAATTATCAAACCCCCTCCTCAAAATGGGGCTCACATTGAGCAACCCCAAATTTCTCTCCTCGGCCGACACATTGTTTTCAAGCTATAAGGTGCTCACACTCCTGCCGCAGTTCCCATTAGATGATGGAGAGCCGTGTAGGACACAGGATAATGAACCAATCCTTTTGTTACCAGATTCTGACCTCCCGGTCTACTTTTACGAGTTCCAGCATCGCCCGTCATTGTTTAAGGATTCAAAGCCGGATTTTGTCAGATCAGATCACGCGGATGAACTTCTGTTTGTGATGGGAGGCCCGTTCCTGACAGAACTGGATTTCTTTGGTGGCAAGTAATGCATTACTCCTTTGGGTTGACTTCTAGTTATGTTTGTTTACATGTATAAATTAACGTGTGGGATAAACACCACTTGAATCATGTGACAGGACAGACACAGACACAGACAGAGACCCAAAGAGACAGAGATAGAAACACACAAAGAAATAAAGAGAGAAAAAGACAGATACAGAGACACAAAGAGACAGAGGCACAGAACAAGACAGAATGAGACAGACATGAACAGACACAGACAGACAGACACAGACCCAAACAGAGACCCAAAGAGACAGAAACAGAGACCCAAAGAGACAGAGATAGAAGCACACAAAGAGACAGAGGCACAGAAACAGACAGACAGAATGAGACAGGCATGAACAGACACAGACAGACAGACACAGACCCAAACAGAGACCCAAAGAGACAGAAACAGAGACCCAAAGAGACAGAGATAGAAGCACACAAAGAGACAGAGGCACAGAAACAGACAGACAGAATGAGACAGGCATGAACAGACACAGACAGACACAGACCCAAACAGAGACCCAAAGAGACAGAAACAGAGACACAAAGAGACAGACATAGAGGCACAGAAACAGACAGAATGAGACCGGCACAAACAGACAGAGACAGACACAAAGAGACAGAGGCACAGAACAAGACAGAATGAGACAGACATGAACAGACACAGACAGACAGACACATAGACACAAAGAGACAGAGATAGAAGCACACAAAGAGACAGAAACAGAGACACAAATAGAAACACAAAGAAATAAAGAGACAGAGAAAAAGACAGACACAGAGAAACAAAGAGACAGAGGCACAGAAACAGACAGACAAACACAATAAGACAAGCATGAACAGACACAAGACCCAGACAGAGACCCAAAGAGACAGAAACAGAGACCCAAAGAGACAGAGATAGAAACACACAAAGAAATAAAGAGAGAAATAGACAGATACAGAGACACAAAGAGACAGAGGCACAGAAACAGACAGACAGAATGAGACAGGCATGAACAGACACAGACAGACACAGACCCAAACAGAGACCCAAACAGAGACCCAAAGAGACAGAAACAGAGACCCAAAGAGACAGAGATAGAAACAAACAAAGAAATAAAGAGAGAAATAGACAGATACAGAGACACAAAGAGACAGAGGCACAGAAACAGACAGACAGAATGAGACAGGCATGAACAGACACAGACAGACACAGACCCAGACAGAGACCCAAAGAGACAGAAACAGAGACACAAAGAGACAGAAACAGAGACACAAAGAGACAGAGATAGAAACACAAAGAAATAAAGAGACAGAGAAAAAGACAGACACAGAGAAACAAAGAGACAGAGGCACAGAAACAGACAGACAAACACAATAAGTCAAGCATGAACAGACACAAGACCCAGACAGAGACCCAAAGAGACAGAAACAGAGACATAAAGAGACAGAGATAGACACACACAAAGAAATAAAGAGACAGAGAAATAGACAGACAGACACATAGACACAAAGAGACAGACATAGAGGCACAGAAACAGACAGAATGAGACCGGCACAAACAGACAGAGACAGACACAAAGAGACAAAGAAAAATCTAGAGCATACTGGCACAGACAGACACAGAGAAATAAAGAGACAGACATGCTGACACAGAGACAGAGAAATAAAGGGACATACAAACAAAGAGACAGACCAAGAGCACTGTCAGCACAACATTAGGATTTGTCAATAAAATTGCAATTAAAGCCCAGTTTTACAAATCCATCATATTATACGCCAGCATTCCCACAAGGAAAAGACTAAATAAAGTACCCCCCCCCTCTGAAACCCTATCTCTGTGATCAGACTCTGTATTGCTGTAAAATAGCAGGCGTGGGGTCTGGGGATTTACTGTCTGCTCCTGCTGGTTACTTTGTTAGTGTTTTTAACTATCAAGAAAACATCAGAGCACAGAGAAAGACGTCCCTTAAGAAGTAAACAAGCGCCCACCGCGCATGCACAAGAAGGGGTGAAAAATGATAAACAAACAAACAAACAAAAAAAGGTTTTGGCTAATCCCCATAGAGATAAAGAGGTCACAGGGCCAGCGGGGCGGCTGAAAGTGACAACGCGGCTCTTATAAAGCGAATCCTTAAATAAAAGACGCCTTGTCTCCGTGACACACGACGCACAATTCATAGTTTCTATTCACTGACACTGAAATGCCTTCCAAGTCTTCTGAAGCTGCAGATGACGCAGTAAAGCGTTTTTTTAATGGTTCGCACTAGTAGTTATAGAATTAATACGTATTATCCGAAACGGCCCGAAATGTAATCTAAGTTTTGCATAGGGCCATACGGTGTTATTTCCACCATCTGTGCCAAGCGCACCCATTTCACCAGTTTCCTGAGGGATCCTTCTCTTTTCACAATCCAGGCTGTGACATATCTGGAATTCCCATCCCCCCTTTCTTTCTTTATTTATAAAGTATTTTACCAGGAAGGATACATTGAGATTTCTCTCGTTTTCCTGTCTCCCCTGTGCTCAGAATATGTTTGGTTGTTGGTCTGTCTAATGATATTACTGCGTTCTTCCTTCACAAGGTCATGAGACAGACGGAGAAAAGGCTCTGGGTAAAACCGTCATGAAATATTGGGCCAACTTCGCTCGAACCGGGTAAGGGATGTCTCTGCTGGAATTTTAACAGTGCTTTCTGTGAGCTAGTAACACCCAAGAGGGACACGTTGATTTGGCTTCCATTGTTTTGGATTGACACATTGTGTTGCTTACCCAAAAATAAGGTCATGACGGCTTAGGAGATGTGATATGCTTGTGGATATGGTCATGGTCTGACACTGTCACATCCCCCCAACCCAACTGCTGGAACAGACTGTGTATCTTGGCCTGGAAGCTCCAGTTTGTGTTCTCTGGCGAAGTCCCTTAGCGTCTTATACCCCAACCTGACAAGGATTTGGACAAATTCCCCCATGAAGGTCATTTGCTGGGTGGACATCGAGAGTCAACTGGCCTTACCGTCTCACCTTCCTTGGTGCATGCATTCACAACTAGAAAACGTGAGACTCCGTCCCACGACAGCTCACACCTTGGCCCTCTGGAATGATACTAACCTCAGGGCTGCCGTTACGACTCGTTCATATCCGATGACCCCACTCCCACAATCCCTCCACAAATCATACAGATATAAGCCGGCCCGGCACTCCAATATCCAGTATGACCAGTTAAGGCCAGGGCCACATGAGCGTGGAAAGAACAGACATTCTTTCCGCATGGATGCCCGTGTGGCCGCCTCGCTGTGATCACGTTTGAGCGTACAAAGCACAAGTCACCTATGGAGGCTTGCGCTTTATAGACCCGTCTGCCTTCTGTCATAGCAACTCGAAAGGGGAAAAAACTGCATGCCTGTGGTAACCTACCACTTAAATTACACATGTCGCATCATGTGCTACTCCCAGTCGATCCATCATAATGGTACGACGAACGATGGAGGGGGGGTCACAATGGACGCACTTGGTGTTCTTGTTTGGCCCCTGCCTTAAGGGGTGTGCAACATTTCGGGTGTAAGGAACAGCCTTTCTCAAGTATTGTTCTTTACAGCCAAATCGTTACACACCCATTAAATTGGTCCTACTGGAGACTGGAGTGCCGTACCTGCTTCTGTTCCCAATTGACATGGCCATGGAGCACTCATCTACCTGAGAATTTTGGAAGTATATTATCATGAATGCATAACCCCCTTCTTTACTGAACCATCGCAACCAGAGCTGCATTCGGATCAGCCCTACACATAGATCTGATATTTGCATTTGATACACATTTACCGTAGATACTCGAGTATAGCGCGACCTGAATATAACGCAATGGATAGAGATTTATTATGGAAATGAGAGAATACTCAAGACTCGAATATAACGCGAGGAGCAAAATTTTACTGTACCGGTAAACAATTAAAATCCTTCCAGGTTCTCGTAACACAGTCAGGCTCCCCCTCAGGTCAGGGTGCTCTGCTCTAGAATGATTGCAGTTGTTACTAAGTAGGAAGCCGCCGGCCACCCGTCTTTACTAGAGATTAGATGGCTGGTGGAGGCAAGCGAGGTGAATGACTGGCTAAAACCGAGCGTGCCCTCTGGCCATGATGGATCCCACCTCTCCTGAATCTGGGAGTTCCTGAAGTGTTTGCAAGCATCAGGGAGCCCGCATTCACTTCAGTGAGACTACCGGAACTTCCGGATCCAGAGCAAGGCAAGGTTTTTTTTTACACGCGATGCAGATGTCTCGAATATAACGTGACCTCACCAATTTTAAGGTAAATTTTTGTCACCAAAATCTAGCGCTATACTCGAGTATCTAATAGAAATACATTAAGAAATAAGCTCTATGTTTCTGGGTGACTATAGGGCATGTGATTAAAAATCTATAGGTGTTGGCTGTATGTATCTTTTAATATATTCAATGGCGTCACAAGGGGGGTGCGAGGGGTGCAGCCCGTACCCGGGTAACACCCCCCCCCCCTCTTATGGTGACACCAAGTCACCGACCCTGACGCCAGGCCCAGGCCTGGAATAAATTGTCAAAAACAAATTTCACTGGAGTGTCAGTGACACACTATATTCATTGCAAAACACATTTAACTTTAAAACTAGCTTCCTACTGCTGAGGACAAATGTCGTAACGCCGGCCTAGCTCACTCATAGCGTGGGAAAAATGCTGCATCTGTGATAAAAGCCAATCGATGGCCATTAACTACTCTCCATCTTAACCCTACATAGTGACCCAAACGGACCAGGTCTGGTAAAGTGGCCAGAATACGACGAAGATGAAGACTATCTGGAAATCAACCTGGACCAGAAAGCCTCGCAGAGACTCAAGCAGAGGAGAGCCGAATTTTGGATGAACACCCTTCCTCAGAAAATGCAATCCCTATCAGGAGAACGCAGCGAGCTTTAGGCTTTCCGGCACTGATTAATTCATACCAACTACAGCGTGTTATAGGGAAATTCCATGCTTGACACAAAAATGCAAGAGACAGCAGCATCTTATGTACACATTACTGTTCTGTGAAATAAAAATACAATTATTTCAATTTTAAAATTCTTACTTTATTCATTCATACAGAATAATACTTGAATGGAATGCTTTTGGGATTATAAACAAGGTCTGAGACATTAAAACAGACACAGAAATATGCATTTATGATATGTACGCCAAATACAGGCGAATTGACAGCAAAATACAGTGCAGTTTGCCGGAATTCGGCGGCTCAGAAATTGTTACATAGAAGTCT
Organism: Leptobrachium leishanense; assembly: GCA_009667805.1. Lineage (NCBI taxonomy): Eukaryota > Metazoa > Chordata > Amphibia > Anura > Megophryidae > Leptobrachium > Leptobrachium leishanense. Next base: position 7,931,166 of record CM019072.1, on the reverse strand, counting down.
ATCGTGTCTTCTATTCACAGAATGCCGAATTGCATCGAAGTCTGTAACGCTAGACCTGCTTTCATTAAAAAATTATAATATAATTTTAGGGTGCCAACTTAGGCACCAACTAAATCATACGTTACTGAAAGGACACTCTAGACACCGTGACCGCTCAAAGTGATTTGAAGAGTCACAGTGACTGAGAGCCTTCGCCCCTCTCTCCAATAGGGGGTCTGAGGAAGTTTCCCTCTGGAGCAGGACTGTCAGAATCATAGCACACAGATGCTGATGCTTACGAATCCCAGAATACTTTGAAAGCAATAGATGGCCTGAGAATCATGGGACTTGTAGTACAGAAACATCTGAGGGTCTGGAGTTCGACAGCCCTGCTCTAGAGCAGTGTTTCGCAAACCCGTCCTCGGGACCCCCAACCAGGCCAGATTTTGCAGATCATCTTGGGGGAATACAGACTGAATCCTGCAATCACTGAGCAGAAAATCAAATCACCTGTGTTGTGCTTCACCTATCCTGCAAACCTGGCCTGGTGGGGGTACTTGAGGACCACTGCTCTAGAGGGTAAAGCAATGTAACAAGATAATGAAAAAAACACATGTACAAAGATTCGGCCGTGTATCCAGTACTGAATGCCTGCACAAAGACAAGGTTGTTTTTTTTTTAGAAAAGTGACATTTTCTGACGTATCCACGGAGTAATAATGTGTTAAGAATCTGCCGAGCCTGCTGAAAGAAACGATATATAATTTGTGTGGGTTCTCTAATGAAATGAGCAAAACATGCAGGGTTATTTAAAGACATTTGAAAAGTCACTGCACGTTCGGTAACTTTTCATTCCCCGCACTTCGGAGCGATTCGGCGATCCTAGTTTGCCGACCCTGCAGTGTATTCAGCACCACAGGGCCGCCGTAGTGCAGGGAAAACTTGACGCAAACCCGACGAACAATCACCGCAAACCCACCGAACACTCGCCGAAACCCGCAGAAATAGCTAGATTAACCATGCCGGAGAAACATGACTAGTCGCCGATCACAGCGCAGAGCAGCCTCCGGAAAAACCCGACACAGATGAACGAGGTGAAAAAAAACAGTTTGCTTGAAAGTTTGAAAAGTGAAACATTGTTTGCAAAAAAACTACTGAACAAAAATGCCTGGAATTTACGTATAAAATCCAATGAATGATAATAAAAAGGGCTGTTACAGAAAAAAGAAAAAACTAATTATTTAAAAAAAAAAAAAAAAAATTGACAAAAAAAAATCCCAAGAGTTCCTACAAGATCCTAAAAAAATTATCTAAAAATACACTTTTTACTACAGAATAAAATAAACAGTTTATTCGATATTGAATTAAAAAACGGGAATATTTTTAACATTGGAGCCTATGGGATTCTCCTGAATAAGGCTAGGGTCAGACGAACGCATTTTTTGCGTTGTCCGTGAAAAAGTGCGTTCGAACGAATGGACGTATTTTTTCACGGAATACGCGATAGCGTCATACGATGCGCATTTGCGTTCGTGTTTTTGTACGGATCATCAATAAAACACTTTTTGCGTCTGGGCGTTATGTTGGCCGGACATTAGCAGCGTCTGACGTCTCCTAATCACGCACACACGCCGCTAGCGGACGCAGCGCACTCTGTACGTCAGTACTAGCGGTATCACGTGCTCAAAAAAATGCGCTTGTTTGCCGCTTGCGTTGCGTGGCCGCACTTACGTGCGACTGTTCTTTGTATGCTGTCCGACATTAGATGTCATTTGCTGCTAGCACGGCCGTGATTAAGTGCGGCTAAACGCACGTTAATACTGCGCTCGTCTGACCCTAGCCTTAACATGTCGAATGAAACCGCAGAACAGCAGGGCACTTCAGCAACTTTTCCCTGCTGTTCGGTGTCTCTGAATAGCCGAAGCATTGCTTCTCTATGGGGATTCACTGCCGTCGAACAGGCACCCAATGTGCAGTCAATTCGCCAACATTTGCTGAACTGCCTGCTCTCTGAATAGCCGAATGGCCAGGAAAGGTAACCGTACGCTGAATTTCAGTGTCCGGTTACATTTCGGGGCCAGATCGACTCTCTTTGAATAACCCTGATGGTGAAAATGAGCTCAGGCAGGTGAAATGTATCAGCAGTGAATAGGTTAAAGAGAGGCATTGTTCCATACAGGCGTTTGGGCTTGTCCATATATAGCTATGAAGGCATGTACAAGCGGAGGGCTGTTTGCCGTGCAGGCCACTGGGTGAAAGGGCCTTTCTTTGAGGCGTATTTAAGATCCTGATGACAATCTGTTACGACATGTAAGCGCCTGATCTGGGTAACGAACCGCACTGCATGACAACGAGCAAAACATCGAGGTGTAACTATATCGCCCTCTTCTTTAGATCCAGCTTGTGTTGGCGAATCGTTCCTTCAGATGGCGTCGCTGGTCAGGATGCTCCTCTTGTGCTGCCTGGCTTGGTCAGTCAGGGGAACAGATGAAGACCCCCAGGGTGAGTCACGGCTTTTTAAACCCTGGAATAATCACGCCCCCCCCTTAACCACCTCCTCCCTATGATTTACTCAGTTTCCCGGGAAATAAACCTGGTAATCCAGGAAATCTGTCATTTTAAAACACGACTCGGCGGCTCTTATTTTGCTTTTCTTTCTTTACTGATTTTATCACAACGCAGAGTGCGCCGCATTCGTAGCGGTTACCAATTAATCCTTCCGTTCAGGAAATACATTGTAACTTCCTCCTGATACATGTAGATACTAAAGGGTTATTCTAGAGGTCAAGTCCTAAAAACCTAAGTGTGGGAACTCCCTAACATTTCTGTACATTCTGGTCTCAAAGATTACTGGGTGCCACAGCCGCTGCAGCGCTTCTTTAGGCATGAGAATGCCATTCCTCTGGCAAACACTGAGAAATTGTCATCACCATGCCTTCCCAATGCACTTAAATCCAGGGAAAACCTTTTAAATATTGACGGTTATATAAAATTTGTGTCTAAATAGAAAGGTATTGCAGCTTCCCGGTGTATCAGCCAAAAGGGTACGAAGTTCCTCCTAAAATCGTGAGGCAACTGCGTTCCCATGGGTTCCTGCAGGATTTGACACCTGGGTTATTCACTAACCTCCAAATCGGCCCTGAATGGCTCCGAAGGGTGAATTTTCACATTCTGGTGCAATTCCTCTATTCACAAGCTATCAATTCGTCAGATACAGGCGAATTGACAGAAAAATTTGGCGTAATTTGCCAGCACCAAAATTTTTCCATAGACTATTGTGTCTTCTATTCATAGAACACTGAATTGCCCTGATTTTTGGCGTTTCAGTTCACCCACTTCTAAACAGGTGAATCCCATAGGATCGAATGGGGAAAAAAAAATAAAAAAATATCTCTTTTTAACATTTTATTCTTTTGCAAAAACCTTCTTTTTTTTAGTTTTTCAAAGACCTTTTAGTATGTTTTGTATTTTTTTTTCAGACCATTGTTTTTTTTTTTTTTAAAGGTGGTGGTGGTTTTGTTTTTTGTTTTTTTTTTATTTATTTTTTTTATCTACACTCCCATTAGAAAAATGGGAGACTTACTTTTTTTTTTTTTTTTTTTTTTTGTGGACGTCCGATAACTGTTTTGGCGCCTTCAATTTCAGCAAAATATGGTTACCATTGGCTAAATAGTGAATTCGTCCTAATTTTTGGTGAAACTGAATCACCGAAATGATTCGAAAAGCAAAATCCCTTTGTGAATAGACCCTTAAGTAAAACTATAGCGAGAAATAACCAGAGAAGTACCGTATGTGAGAAATAGACTTGTTTGTTTCTTTGTTTTGCTTTTCGCAGTATTGTTATGGATTGGTGATTTATTTATAAATAGGCTGACGTGAAATGCATACATTGTTCCTTTTGTTTTTGTAACCCTTATCTACCAGGTATATGGTATATAGATGATTTTTTGCACTGGACTACAAAGAAAATGGAAAATTAACATGTTAAACCACGTTGCAAAATTTTTAATTCGTTCTTGATTAAACAGAAACGTTTGCATACCTTCCCAAAGCAAAATTAAAAGGGATACTATAGGGTTAAGACAGGAGGGTGGAGTGCACAAAAGGGTTAAACAGTAACTCCTGACAGTCTTTGCACCATCCCTCTCCATTACACATGAATTGGTAAATAATCTTAACCTGCACATATAAAAAGGTTAACTCATGCCCTGAGGCAGCTTTTTATCTGTAAGCAAGTGACACAAAGTTCACAACGATTACATAAACAGTGCGCAAACATCGACTTCATACAAAACACAAGCAGTATACTCAGTGCTTTGAAGTGGTTACATTGTGCTCATTTGGAGTATATCGCTTCACTGAATCTTCCCTCGTTTATTATAAAGCTCTTTATGATGGTGGTTACTTTGGACTTGGGGTACAAGAACCTAGCTCTCTATTTCTCTCCCTCTCCCCTTCTCTGCCTCTCTCTCTCCTTCTCTCTCCTTCTCTCTCCTTCTCTCTCTCTCCTCTCTCTCCTTCTCTCTCCTTCTCTCTCTCTCCCTCTCTCTCCTTCTCTCTCCTTCTCTCTCTCCCTTCTCTCTCCCTTCTCTCTCTCCTTCTCTCTCCTTCTCTCTCTCTCTCTCCTTCTCTCTCCTTCTCTCTCCTTCTCTCTCTCTTCTCTCTCCTTCTCTCTCCTTCTCTCTCCTTCTCTCTCCTTCTCTCTCCTTCTCTCTCTCCTTCTCTCTCCTTCTCTCTCCTTCTCTCTCCTTCTCTCTCCTCTCTCTCCTTCTCTCTCTCCTTCTCTCTCCTTCTCTCTCTCTCCTTCTCTCTTCCTTCTCTCTCTCCTTCTCTCTCCTTCTCTCTCCTTCTCTCTCTTCTCTCTCTCCTTCTCTCTCCTTCTCTCTCTCCCTTCTCTCTCCCTTCTCTCTCTCCTTCTCTCTCCTTCTCTCTCCTTCTCTCTCCTTCTCTCTCTCCTTCTCTCTCCCTTCTCTCTCTCCTTCTCTCTCCTTCTCTCTCCTTCTCTCTCCTTCTCTCTCTCCTTCTCTCTCTCCTTCTCTCTCTCCTTCTCTCTCTCCTTCTCTCTCTCCTTCTCTCTCTCCTTCTCTCTCCCCTTATGTGGAAGTAATTTATTCCTTTTATTTTATCAGGATTCCATCAAACCCATGAGGATCTGGCTTAAACCAGATCTCTCTGCCCCTTCCTTAGCCTTCCTTTCGTTATAACGTGGGAGGGGGAGGCTATTCTGAGGCTCTTCAGTCTGGAAACGCTGGGGCCTGTTTTCCATTTGTATTCTGTACATTCCTCCCCCCCCCCCCCATTGTAAACCCTGAATAAAGTCATTCCCTGTTTTTGTTTTAATCCTACAAGGAGCTCCTGGTATTGACTGGGTGGGTTTGGGTCAGAATCGGTACTCCTCTGGGTTACTGATGGTGAAGGGAGCAATTTCTGCATGTGGGTACAGGACCCCACGTCACCCTCTTATTGTGGAAATTCAACTTCAAATAGTCTATCTTAAAATGAAAATACTCTTGTAATTCTATGGTGGATAATCCCCCTGTAACCTTTCTATGTTGTACAGCCGTACTGTTTAAAAGGGTCCAGGGAGATTGTTGGCATTATTACCTACTTAACCCTTTCACTGCCAACTTTTTATTTTTACATATTTATTCGAAATCTGGGATTTGTAGGCGACACTAAAAAATTATATAGTACAATCGCACTTTTGAGTCAAGATTGTTCTAAGCTAGCTACACAATTTAAAATAATGTAACTTAGTGGGGTCTTTTAACCCCTTCACTACCAACGCATCACCTGTACGCGTCATGAGATCCACACTTATCCCTAAATTCCCTGGGCTTAGCTCGCCCGTTCGGCACATATAGCTGAAGGAGGAAAGACCAGTGTCTGTGCATGAGGCGATGCTATATTTTAATAGTGATGCTTTACTGGAAGTTCTGTTTACGCTGCATTTTCTTCAGAAAAAAGATCTGCTTGGACAGACCCTAACCAAATCGATAGAATGATTCCTTGATGGAAAATCATTGTTTAAACCATATCTTCTTCAGATACAATGTAACTGCATGACAAACCCTAACCGAATCTGCTCCTTTTCAGGTGAGGATAATTCAAGGCCGCTGCTGTCCACAAAGTATGGGAAGCTTCTGGGCAAAACGAGCGGCGCTCGAGGCACGGATCGCAGAGTACACGGGTTTCTTGGGATCCCCTTTGCAAAGCCTCCGGTGGGGGAGTTAAGATTTGCCCCTCCACAGCCTCCAGTACCGTGGAGCTCCGTCAGGGACGCGTCCAATTACCGAGCCATGTAGGTTCTGCACAGCGTGCTGCGAAATTACACATTCAAGCCATTATATACACATTGTGTTCCACTAAACAGTTAGTGTGCTAAGTTCCTGTTACACAGCACCCAACTGGCACCTCCTAGTACCCCTAATAATCTGTGGTACCCGGGGCGGACCACCCCCCGCTCCCCCCCTGTAAGTACGCCACGGTTTACATAGAAATTTTTTAAAGTTTGGCGGCAACTCAATACCAGTCACATGTGCCGTTTCTGTGTGTAAATACTACCAAATTGCCAAATTTGGGCTATATTACGAAGCTGGAGCTAACTCCGGCTGGGGTCAGACGAACGCAGTGTTAACGTCCGTGTTGCCGCACATAAGTACGTCCGTGATAGCATACAATTGTGTTAAATGGAGCCCCACACACGAAGTACGTGCGCACAGAAGTGCGGGGGCTGACGGACGCTGCAAACGGACGCAGGTTAGGCAAGAACGTAATACTGCTAGAACGGACGTGCGGAGTGCGCTGCGTCCATAACGTCTGCATAGCTTTGTGTGTGAGTGATGGAGCGAGGTCAGACGGACTGCATTTATACGTCCAGCATTTTTGACGGACAGAATGTTTTTTCATTGTAATTTATTTTTCCCTCCTACATCCGTCAAAAAATAACTTCAGTGAAAAAACGGACTGTGTGACCACTACTGCGTCATCCGTACTGACGATGTCCGTACTGCATGGACGTACAGCCCGTAGAAATCACGCTCGTCTGACCCTAGCCTTAACCAGAGCTGTTGTAAACTTCAAACCTCCATAGACTATAATGGCTCTGGGAAGTTTACAACAGCTCTGGTTAAGTTAGCACCAACTATGTAACATGGCCCTTTGTTTTTAAAAAATGTTCAACTGTGGTATTCCATTAGCTCAAGTATTCAATTCCACAATTCGACATCTTGCAGTAATTGGTCAATTATTGGTTATTCAGTGAGCACCAATGTTTTCCGTAGTCGCAATTGTGACAAAGTGCGGCAAATTGAAATTAAAACGACTGCAGGAGAAGCTTTGAAGAATCTTCTACCGCTGTTTGAGTTTTACTTTTGTGAACCGCCGAAGTTTGTCAAAGTTACAACAGTGATTTTCACAATTTTTTGCAACTCTGGCTAACACAGATTTTTACTGGCTGACGCTCCTTAGAGAATAAACTGCACGTTATATACAGAAAAACTGGTTTCGCGCCTATTCCCTAACAGGGCGGCTGCGAAGACCAGAATTATCCAGTCTGCTTCATGTATAAAAGCTAACAAGAAAAAAGGTTGTCATTTGCGCTCGCCCCTGTAGCTCCATGCAAAATAAAACACACAGATTTTAGTTTACTTGAATGGCCATTAAAGTTTTAAGGCCACCAGCCACATCACGGCACCTCTAGGTCAGGTGGGTCCTATCAGTCATGAGACCTACTGGTGGGTTTATATTTCCACTTTGGGATTAAAAAAGAAAACACGGAAAGGGGCAGCAGCAACAACCTGGCTGGGGATGCAACAAAATATACATATATGCAGAAAAACGGTTTCTCGCCTATTCCCTCCCAGGGCGACTGCATAGGTCAGAAGGGAATTTTCACATACAGTGACATTTCGGGGCTATTCAGAGAGCAGGCAGTTCGCCAAATTTTGACAAACTGCTTTTACGTACGGTGCAAGTTCGGCGGCAGTGATATCCCCCATAGAGAAGCAATGGCTAATCCAGAGAACACCGAACAGCAGTGAAAAGTTGCCGCAGTGCCCTGCCATTGGGTGGTTTCATTCGACAGGTTTATTCAGGCGAATCCCATAGGCTTCAATGTTAAAAATATTCCCGTTTTAATCCAATATCTAATAAACCGTTTATTTTAATATGCATCAAAAAGTCTCTTATTTTGTTTTTTTTTATTTTTTTTTAGGATCGTTTAGGCTAGGGTCAAACAAAAGCATTTTTCCCGCGAACGTCAAAAAGTGCGTCCGAACGAATTGACGTATTTTTTCACGGAATGCGCAAAAACTGTCAGACGCGCATTTTCGTGCGTGATTTTTTTTACGGATTGTCAAAACACTTTTTTGCTTCTGGACGTTATGTTGGCCGGATATTAACAGTGTCTGACATCTCCTAATCCCGCACACACGCCGCTATGCCGCCGCAGCGCACTCTGTACGTCAGTACTAGCGGTTCTGCGTTCTCGAAAAGATGCGTTCAAATTCCACTTGCGTTGCGCGGCCGGACTTCGTATATTGCCCGTCATTGCCTGTCATTTGCTGCTAGTGCGGCCGTGATTAAGTGCGCCAGAATGCACGTTAAAAGTGCGCTGGTCTGACCCCAGCCTTAGGCATTTTTCAGATTTTTTTTTTTTTTTCTTCTGGCAGACCTTTTTATTATCATTCATAGGATCTTGTATGTAAAGTCCAGGCATTTCTGTTCAGTAGTTTTTTTTGCAAACAGCGTTTCAAACATATTGTATTTTTTTTACCCATCTGGCTTGTTGGCTTTCTCCTGCGGCTGGTCGGCGCAGCTCCTCAGCTTTCTCCTGCGGCTACTCGGCAGCTGCTCGGTGTGTTTGCAGTGGATGTTCGGTGGGTTTGCGGCAGCATTCGGTGACTGATTCCCTGCACTTTGGGGACCCTGCGGTGAATGCTGAATTCACTGCAGGGTGGGAAAAATTTAATTCCCCGAAGTGCAGGGGAGCAAGAGCCATAGTCCATCAAAACACCAGAGTAATCCACTGGCCCATACAGGTTTTTTATGCATTATAAAAATATACATACACTTAAATGAGTAGCTAGAGAAATGCCGCACGATGCTGTCATCACGTATAAAATAAATTTGGAGCTATAAAAAATAATAATAAATTGTGATTGTGGGATTGATAGCAATTAATACGAAATCTTTTGTCACAATATTTGCACTATGTATTGTATATTTTATTTCACTTGCCCTCTATGATGAAATGCGGAGCAATACACAGTAAATAGAAGTATTCATGTTGTGTACATGATAAAATTCACACCGGGAGTGTTGCATGTGATTTAACAGGCATTCTTTATTTTGTTATAATTAGAGATTCGCCGTTAGGGGTTCCATATCTTTTTTCTAAATAATAATCCTTTGAAGGATCACGGTTGCACCGCCCCTGTTTTATGGCCGCCCATAGAACTTTGGATTTGTTATGGAATCCAGTGTGTCACCTGTATAAACAATAACGGTTTAATTATAAGAATTAATGTTTGCTCTGCAGGTGCTTGCAAAACACCGCCGCTATGGAAATGATCAATGAATATTTCAAAGGATCTTTTAAAGTGCCCCCGATTTCCGAGGACTGCCTGACCCTTGACGTGTACATGCCCGCTGACCGAGCGCAGGACACCAAGTTACCTGTAAGTTCTGAAAACCACAAGATACGCTTTATAACCAGCATGCAGGGCCAGTGCTAGACTATATTTTGTGCCCTAGGCAAGACCAGCTACTTGCACCCCTCCAGAAAAAATTGTCAACTGTTGAAATGTGGGGGGGGGGGGGTCACACACACTGTGCATGGAGGCTGCACATGGTTGTTCGATGCCCATCTTATCCCTCCGCTGGTCGGGCCCGGGATCGGTTTGTGCCTTTCTTTCTTTACTCTGTGCCTCTTTCTTTCGCCTTATTTCCTCTGCCCTCTGTGCCTCTTTCTTTTTTCTATGCCTTTTTTTTAGCCATTCTTTCTTCCGCCTCTTTCTTTACTCTGTGCCTCTTTCTTTCGCCTTATTTCCTCTGCCCTCTGTGCCTCTCTTGCCATTTCTTTCATCCGCCTCTTTCTTTACTCTGTGCCTCTTTCTTTTCTTCCATCTACCGCTTTTTTTTCTTGTCTCTAATTCTTTATCGCTTTCTTTCGTGCCTTTCTTTTTGTGTTTTTTTTTTTTTCTGCCTCTTTTTTACTTTCATCTGCCTCTTGTGGCCCCCACATGTCATCTGGTGGTGCCTATGCATCACCATAAGACGCCCACCTTTTGCGACGCTAGTGGGGTCCGCTTTGCAAGTCGCCACTGCTGGCTACACAAGCAAACCATGAGGAATGGGTACAATAATGGAACCCAGGTTGGGGCCGGCTGCGCCCTTAGGTGGCAGTGCGCCCTAGGCAGTTGCCTAGCTTGCCTAGTGGAAGCACCGGCGCAGGGACCTAGACATACGCACGTTTACATAATAGACCATGATTGCTTTTGCATTCCAATGCAATGTAATGTTCATGAACGATCTACCAGTATGGAAAAACTAAAAATGTGCGCTGGCACTTTAAATATGCTTTAGGAAAGGGGTCAGCAACTTTGGCCCTCCTGATGTATTGAAACTACATCTCCCATGATGCTCAGGTACTCATTAGATTGGCTAAACCTCAATGGGAAATGTAGTTCTGAATCATCTGGTGGGCCAAGGCTGCTGACCCCTGCTCTAAGAAATGACAGAGAGCGGCCGCTTGTACGTGCTCCGCTAACATCTTGCCAGAATAACAATTACCAGAAACTTGTCCCGACCACAAAATGTGATTACCATAAACTTTCCATCATGGTGAAAAACTCAATAGTGACGGCGCAGCTTTGTGTTTTATGATTGAAGTGTTTTTTATTTTTTTTATTTTTTATTATTCATACGATACCTTTTTACTGTCTTTTCCATCAATCGCTCGCTCCTTAGTATCACCGTGTCATGTGTCTTTGTGCAGGTTATGTTTTTCATCCATGGAGGAGGACTAGCCATGGGCGGCTCACCCATGTTTGACGGATCTGCATTCTGCGCCTACGATAATGTAGTGTTGGTGGTCATCCAGTACAGGCTGGGAGCACTGGGATTCTTTAGGTAATTCGACGCACCCCAGTACACTTTCCAATGAGTGTGCAGAGACAGGAGAAACCCTTTAAAACCAGATTTACTTCTCTTCGGTAAGGCAGATGTTTCAGATGAATGTGCCCTTTTCATTCATTGACTCTGGATATCGTTTGCTGAAAAATGCAGAGAATTGGGCTCAGAAATGAAGATGCTGGACCTGGGAGTATACTGGGGACACATTGCTGCTGATAAATAGTAGGCTTATGCACTTTTTTATTATTTTTTTTTTTTTTTCGGTTCGATTTTTTTTTTTTTCGGATTTTTAAACTTTTCGGCTCGTTTCGACTGATTTCTGTTTCGATTCGGTTCGGCTCGATTCGTTTTTCGTGTACTTTTTTCGGAATATCGACCATTTTTCATATTTTCGTGTTACTTAGCTCGTTTTTTGTATCGACTTTTCGTGATTTCGGAAATTTTTGTTTTTCGGAATTGTACATGTTTTCGGAATTTCGACCGTTTTTCGTATTTTCGTGTCACTTTGCTCGTTTTTTGTATCGCCTTTTCGTAAGTTCAGAAATTTTCGTTTTTTCGGAACGTCTGTTCTCCTCGTTTCAAAGCAATAAATTTCGATTTGACACATTTCAAGTCCATTCGAAAATATTTCGTTTCGGCTCGGAAAACTTTTCGGATCTGCCATTTTCGGATCTAAAAATTTTCGGAAATTCGGCCGCATCCGAAAACACGAATCGGGAAATTTCATGAAAATTCCGAAATCCGAAATGCACATCCTTAATAAATAGGCAATTTCTTAGGTTGGCCGTCCAATGGGTCTGTATTTGTGCGATGCTGCGATCATACGATATCGTATGAAGTCGTCCGACCAATCCATCCTACAACCTGCATGTGGATCAACCCTCATCCACTGCATCCGACCACCATCGGACGACTACAGGCAATTTGTTTTTGCGACTACAGATTAGCGATCTTTCCCATTTTGGAAGGGGATTTGTCAGACAAAAATCGGACGATCTGGTACAATTTACATGAATAAACAATGAATTGTATAGTTAAACCGCCGTGCTGCGTCAGGGAAACATGAAAAAGATTATATAGTTAAATCGCCGTGCCACAGCAGGGAAATTGCCCCATAGAGAAGTGATTCAGTTCTACAGCCCATAGAATTCAATGTAAAAAAAAAAATATCGTTTTTATTTATATTTTATTCAACCATTTATCTCTTCATCCGCAGCTAAAAGTCTGGTTCAGTCATTGTGGTTTTTTTTTTGGGTTTTTTTAGCATTCTTTTAGGTATTTTTCAGGCGAAATTTGGACTTCCCATTTTAGAAACAAAATAATAGGCTTTTTTTCTCTCGCTGAACACTCCTTTTTTTTTCTTCAGGTCGGCTGCATTCGGCATTGCCGTCCTTGGTGCTGAAAGCTATTTCAGCACCTGGGAAAGGGAGTTTATCCTCTGCCCTGCAACCTTCGGCGAGTATTTTTTTTTTTTTTCCTGCTTCCAGTGGACGGCCCTGATCAGCCGACAGCGTTTTCCATAGGTGGACAACCAAGTCGGTCATCTGACTACGTTTCCAGTGGATGGGCAGCCTTATACTGTGCTTTGATATATTGATTATATTACAGAAGAAACTTCAACCTGATTCAAGCCTCGCTGAAATCTAGACCTTTTTTTTTTAGCTGCGTTTCGGTCTGGGAGATTTGGTCTAACCAGAATTTAAATTCCAGATAAAGATTCAGCTATACTTTATGGAAATATTAGCTTTATCGATCCAATTCCAATTTCTCAGTATGCCATTTTTAATTTATTTTATTTAAAAAAAAAAAAATTTCAAGTGCTGAAAGGTGTCTCTAATTTTTCAGGCGGGGGAAATAGAGGGTATACTGAGGCAGCAACCTAACCATATTGGCTACATGATCAGTTAATCTTAGAACTCTAATCCTATGTATAGAGTAAACATGATTCTGCAACTATGTTATTCCTAACCCAATTTACCTGTATGACAGGATATAACAGCCACCACAATGCCAGAGATATTTGGAAGATAAACAGAGGGATTATCGCCACAGGCCATAAACTGCAAGAGAAACATGCTTTTCTTGACCCTAAGGCATGTGGTTGTTGGGCTGGGGACAAGATCTGCCTTGTAGATTACTTGGGTGGGAGATCATGCGAAGAGAGGGGAGATGAACAAGGCATTGTGTCCTGTGACCTCATGTAACCATAGAAGCTCGTATAACGTCGGTTTCTATAAGAACTGTTATGTTGTCATTCGATACTCAGGTTGTGGAGTTGATCGCACGGAGTCTGACCGGTTAATAAATTGCTTCCTGCACAAGTGCTCGTGTCTGCCATTATTCAGTGACAGAATTCCAATACAATACAAGAAGACTGAAACCTTTTTTTTTTTTTAAACTTGTTTAATTTTATTTTTTTTTGCTTTTGTACCTGGATGGATATTAAAAAAAAAAAAAAAAAGTTTTACCGGCCCCCTTATTTTTCAGACCAGCTGGCACTTTTCAAATATTGGCTCTGGATGAAATTTTTAAATCGAATCGGCAGATATTTCAAGAAATGTCAGCCATATGCAGCTGATGTTTTGTGGTGGTTTCTTGTTTTTTTTTTCAAAAGAATCTGATAGAATTAAATTGATCTTGATTTGTAAATAAAGCAAAAACTGCAAATCTCCCATCTATTGCTCGCTCGCCTCTTATGCGATTTCCCGCTTTCTGTAAAACTAAAGAGCTTTTATTGCTATATATTTGGCATTTATTGTGAAACCTTTTTTTTTTTCTTGTTAATTAGTACTGGGGATAAAAAAGCACCTGGAAACTATGGCTTTTTGGATCAAGTTGCTGCTCTGCAGTGGGTCCAAGAAAATATTGAGGACTTTGGAGGAGACCCGCAGTCTGTCACTATATTTGGGGAGTCTGCGGGGGGCGTGAGCGTTGCTGCTCAGGTAAGACCTTCTACTTTGTATCTCTTCAGCTAATGAAAGACCAGTCTTGGTCCAACAGGGGCAACTCTGCCTTTCTATTGTCTGCTAATCCAGAACATCATTTTTTACAATCTGGAGGATACTAGATAATATCACTACCAGCACGAGTCGTTCACGACCGTCCTTATAAGGACGTAATAAAAGGTTATTTTGCGACTCAATCGATACATTGTCCGAGGCATGATACTAGCTACAGGTGATATTACCTAGTATCCTCCAGATTGCTAATCCTGAACTTTTTTTACATACGTGAGTTACCCCCTAATTCTGTGTTACAGGATTGTTTTACAAACGTAACCACTTATGTGGTGTTTCCTTTATTCTTGTATGTATCACTTCCATACCTGCTAGATTTTGTGACTTTCTATAGTTTTTGCCTTTTCCTGACACTCGCTTTAATGTAGCCATTTATTGTTTGTATTCTTCTCCCTGTCTGTGTCGTATTTCAGATCCTGTCTCCATTATCCAAGGGTCTGTTCCACAAAGCCATCGCAGAGAGTGGGACAGCAATCATGCCGTCGCTCATGGTCACGCCGGATAAGACAATGATTGCTTTAAATGTATGATTTTTAACATGTACAGCTTGGAAAAAAGACGAGACAGAGGAGATATGATAGAAACATTTAAATACGTAAAGGGAATCCACAAGGTAGAGGAAGGGAGTATATTTAAAAGGAAACAAAGTAGCAAAACAAGAGGACATAGTCTTAGATTAGAGGGGCAAAGGTTTAAAAGTAACATCAGGAAGCATTATTTTACTGAGAGGGTGGTGGATACATGGAACAGTCTTCCAGTAGAAGTGGTAGAGGCCAAAACAGTGATTGAATTTAAGCAGGCATGGGATAGACATAAGGCTATCCTAAACAAAAGATAAATCCAGGTAAAGTATCCATGTAATTGGGCAGACTAGATGGGCCGAAAGGTTCTTATCTGCCAACATTTTTCTATGTTTCTATGTTTCTATTTTATATCATTACAAAAAGACTTTCTAGCTCTACAGATCTATATAAGCCCCAGATGTTCCTGTAGTGTTTTCAGTCCCTTTCAGCTAACGGTACATACTCGCCACCCAGGACTAGGGATGTGCGTTTCGGGTTTCAGAATTTTCACGAAATTTCCCGATTCGTGTTTTCGGATGCGGCCGACTTTTCCGAAAATTTTTAGATCCGAAAATGGCAGATCCGAAAAGTTTTCCGAGCCTAAACGAAATATTTTCGGAATTTTCGAATGGACTTGAAATGTGTCAAATCGAAATCTATTTTCACTCTACTCATGATTTCGGGTTCCGAAAAATACGAAAATTTCCGAAATCTCAAAGTCGATACAAAAAACGAGCTAAGTGACCCGAAAATACGAAAAATGGTCGCTGTTCCGAAAAAAAAAATGTACACGAAAAACGAGTTGAACCGAATCGAAACGAGCCGAATCAAAGTTTAAACATCCGAACGAACCGGAAAGAAAAATCGGTGCACAAACCTACCCAGGACATACTTGAAAACTAGAGGAATCTCCTTGTATCCTTCCTGGTAAAATACTTTCTCAAAAAAATGTTTTTTAAAGTGAGCCGGTACTGGCCAAGTTCATTTCCCTGTGCTGTCCCCTCAGAGGGTGCACATAGCGTTGGTTATAAAGATCAATGTACAATCTTATTCCTTCATGAGAGATCACTAGCCTCAATTTACTCTGTGCCAGCTCTGAGTGTCACTGCTGACAGTCATCGATTTGGCCTCGGTGGTGTCACTGCTGACAGTCATCGATTTGGCCTCGGTGGTGTCACTGCTGACAGTCATCGATTTGCCCTCGGTGGTGTCACTGCTGACAGTCATCGATTTGGCCTCGGTGGTGTCACTGCTGACAGTCATCGATTTGCCCTCGGTGGTGTCACTGCGCCAGCAAGCTGTGGAGGATGGCTCTCAGCTGTCACTCAGAGTGGATTCAATGGCGTTTCCCCAATATAAAATGCCAAAGACAGATGCCATATAAAAAAATGAGTAAAATCCAGCTAAAAATGGGCAGGGAATGCAAACCGTGTTAAGGGGATTTTATTTTTTTTATTTTTATAGAAACTTCCCAAAAGGGCCCAACCTTAAAAAAAAAAATAATAAAAGAATATAAAGTATTTTACCAGGAAGGATACATTGAGATTTCTCTCGTTTTCAGGATGTCCTGGGTTCAAGAACATTGAATTGTTACTTTGTATTTCTGTAACGACTGTAATAAAATGCAAGATCTTAAAAACAAAACACAAATATACAGATTAACCCAGAAAATAAATATGTAGGAAATCTAGTCACTGTATATAATAATCACCTGTTCAATTCAAGGTATAGGTATCCTGTACCTAATAATAGGTTATTTCATGGCTGATTCTTTCCTCCTGCGTCTTGTAGTTGGCTGCCAATGTATCTGGCTGTGATGTGGCTGAGATTTTCGAGTGTCTGAAGGAAAAAAACGAAGAGGAAATGACCAGCATTATTAAAGCCATGGTATGATACATGAAAGTAAATGTTATTTCACCAGCATGTGTGTATATTGAAGGATACAGCACACACACTGGGGGTTACCTGCGCTTCTCAAAGCATAATATTGGTATATGTATAACAATGTCAAGATCTTGTTCGCTGCAGAACTCCAGGGTGCGCAACTGTAGCCATGAGCTCTGCACACATCAGGAGGTGCTGACCTGCTTCCCGTCAATCCCAGCATCTGATTGTTAGCCTCAGTGAGGGCAAACGCGGTTCATGTTCAACAAAGATGTTTAATTGCTGTAAAAAGTCAACAGGAGCTTTGAGCGTCCCTTTATATATGTCTTCTGAAATAGAGCTGTGGCATCTTTGACATTTACTTTTATTAAATATTTACTACTTTATATTAATAGCTATTGGTAGTATATTGATGATGATGATATATTTATGAAGGATACACTGAGATTTCTCTCGTTTCCAGTATCTCCTGGGTTCAACAACATTTGACTTGTTAGTTGTTACAGAAATACAGAGTAATAAAATGCAAGATATTAAACAAAACAAATATACAGATTAACCCAGAAAATAAATATGTAGGATATAGTCACTGTTACATGTTTACAGGTGCATTCTGTATATAGTCACTGTTACATGTTTACAGGTGCATTCTGTATATAGTCACTGTGTTACATGTTTACAGGTGCATTCTGTATATAGTCACTGTGTTACATGTTTACAGGCGCATTCTGTATATAGTCACTATGTTACATGTTTACAGGTGCATTCTGTATATAGTCACTGTGTTACATGTTACAGGTGCATTCTGTATTAGTCACTGTGTTACATGTTTACAGGTGCATTCTGTATATAGTCACTGTGTTACATGTTTACAGGCGCATTCTGTATATAGTCACTGTGTTACATGTTTACAGTGCATTCTGTATATAGTCACTGTGTTACGTGTTTACAGGTGCTTCTGTATATAGTCACTGTGTTACATGTTTACAGGCGCATTCTGTATATAGTCACTGTGTTACATGTTTACAGGTGCATTCTGTATATAGTCACTGTTACATGTTTACAGGTGCATTCTGTATATAGTCACTGTGTTACATGTTTACAGGCGCATTCTGTATATAGTCACTATGTTACATGTTTACAGGTGCATTCTGTATATAGTCACTGTGTTACATGTTTACAGGTGCATTCTGTATATAGTCACTATGTTACATGTTTACAGGTGCATTCTGTATATAGTCACCATGTTACATGTTTACAGGCGCATTCTGTATATAGTCACTGTTACATGTTTACGTTTACAGGTGCATTCTGTTTCGAGGTGTGTTAATAAAGATCTCTTAGGATCTCTCAGTCTGCTTTTGCTTAATTGCCAAACTCTGCCTGTACGAGGACCCTGATTGTGTATCGAACCCGATCTGCCTATTGACAATTCTTATGCTCTTGCCCTTTATATGTTGTATGTTATACTCTGCGTTTGCGAAATATATGTGCTGTTCATACCGCATGGTCTCTGTGGGTCTGCCCTGCAAGTTGCTTAATCAACCCCCTCATGTAAACCGTTTGGTACTAAGCATATTTATACTGCATTCTGTGCATTCTCGCATTGCGGGCCTGCCCTGCAACTTGCTGAATTCACTGCGTGTTAGACGTTGATGAGCACAAGCGTATGGGAGTCCTTTCGGTTGCCAATACTATTTGTACGACTACCCTCTATGGTGCCAACTCAGAATGTACTATTGACTACGCTTTTTCTGAACAAAGTTCTATCTTTATCTGTGTATAGTTAACTTACCTTCACTCAGAAATTTGGTAACGAAATCACTTGGGATCTAGTATTATACATCACCTCCCTGGCTGGGAGTGCTAGGTGTGGCAGTAGTATCAGGTTAGTCTGTCCACAAGGATCCAAACAACGCTGATCCTTGGTGAGCGTCATAGCGAACGTGAGACATACACTAAATCTCCGTATTCAACAGCCGGCATAAGCATTCCTTGTACGATCTGCTTTCTTACCGCTATATAAGTCTTACAGCAGGTTAGAGCATACGGTGGAACCGGTGAAAAACCAACCTCCCAACGAGCTGGTGTAAGGCCTGGTTGGGAGGTTGTTTAAACGAGCCTTGCCTGCCAAAATCTGAGTTCAAATTCATGCCGGAGACAGCAAGAACCTCTCAACCTGCCCCCTCCCAAACATGGTTCATTTCCACCACTACTGTGCTCCTGTTCAGCCTGTAGTTTGGACCTGTCATACAGCCATTTGTTTCTCCCATCTGTTTATTTACAGTATAATATCTCGTTAATATCTTGTCTTGACAGACATTTATGCCCTTTCCTGGGACTGTGGATGGACTGTTCCTTCCCAAAGCAGCAGAGGAAATTCTGGCCAGCAAAGAAATCAACAAGGTCCCCTTATTGATCGGAGTCACGGAGCAGGAGTTTGGCTGGATCCTTCCAACGGTAAGAGACGGAGCCTCTGTCAAAGAGACAAGGGTGGCCTTAGCCAAAAGACTAACAGGGTTATTCAGTGATCCGAATGGCTGCCAAAAAGGTAACCGAACGCTGAAAATCAGTGTTTGGTTACCTTTCTTGGCCATTCGGCTATCCAGAGAGCAGGCAGTTCACCAAATGTTGGCGAATTGGCTGCACATACGGTGCCTGTTCGAGGGCAGTGAAATCCCCATAGCTTTGTCTATTCAGAGAACAAGACCCAGCAGTGAAAAGCTGCCGAATTGCCCTGCCATTTGGTGGTTTCATTCAACAGATTTATTCAGGCGAATCCCATAGTCTTCAATGTTAAAAATATTCCTGTTTTTAATTCAATATCTAAAACCGTTTATAATACTCTGCAGTAAAAAAATGTTTTTTTATATATTTTTGCAAAATTCTTTTTTTTTAAAGGTTTTTTTTCTTTTTCTGTAACAGCCCTTTTTATTATCATTCATTGGATTTTATATGTAAATTTCAGACATTGTCGCTCAGTAGTTTCTTTGCAAACAGCGTTTCACTTTCAAACATTCAAGCGTACTTTTTTTTTTTTACTCCATTCGTCTGCTGTGTCGGCTTTTTCCGGTGGCTGCTCTGCGCGGTGATCAGCTCCTGCTCGGGTTTCTCAACCGTGTACGGCAGGGTTAATCCAGATGTTTTTGTGGGTTTCGGTGTGCGTTCGCCCTGGTTCTGCGGTGAGTTTTCAGCGACTTTTCCCTGCACTACGACGGCCCTGTGGTGCTTGCTGAATACGCTGCAGGGTCGCCGAAATGGGATCGCCAAATCGTACCGGGTTGAAGAGAACGAAAAGTCACCAACTGTGCGGTGACTTTTCGATTCTCTTTGAATAACCCTGTAAACCCTGTAAAATTTATATATAGATTATATATTTTTCTCTCCGCTTGCACATCATGACAATTTGTTTGAACCCTCATCAGCTAGGAGGTAGGCATGACCAGTTGCAGTGGATTCTTGGACCATAGGTTAATTTTTGTCTACAAGGGTTGTGGTGGAGGACTAAAAGTGAGATTTAAAGAGGTCATTTGCATATCATACCCAGAATTCCTTGCTGCATATGGGGAATGTGGCACAGGAGCTCTGGGATGCAATTCATCGAATTGCTGTGATGTGCAAGTGGCTTCTGCAATAATAAACACACTTATTATAGTGTGGAGGCTTTTTAGCTCATTTTTAGTCCTCCACCACAAATTATAGATGTCTCTCTGTCTCTGTCCAATGCTGCTGCAATGTAAAATTAAAGCTGCCCAACAATTGCGCGCCACCTGGCCGCCGTATTGTTGCTTTTGCCGACGGCCGTCTGCTTTTCCTCCTCCGAGGCGAGTGGCCGCCAGCATGAAGCTTGGCAGCTTGCCTGGGATCCAACAACCAGCCGCGATCTCGTGGTGTTCATGTGAACTCTGCGATCTCGCGAGATCGCGGCTGGCTGTTGGATAGATCCCAGGCGAGTGGCCGTGCTTTATGCTGACGGCCGCTTGCCTCGGAGGAAAAGCACACGGCGATGACCTGGGGCCTGGCAGAGGAGAGGTGAGCTGGGGCAATATATATCCATGTGTGAGCTGCTGGGGCAATATATATCCATGTGTGAGCTGCTGAGGCAATATATATCCATGTGTGAGCTGCTGGGGCAATATATATCCATGTGTGAGCTGCTGGGGGCAATATATCTCCATTGCTCTGTGATACCCTCAAACACACTGCACATTACTGGGGCTGGTATGAAATTATTTCCAGGACTGGTTTTTATCCCCAGTCCGGCCCTGATTCATGGTTATTCAGAGAGCAGATCTGACACCGACATTTCACCGAGCAGTGACATTTCGGGGGGCTATTTGGCTACACAGAGTGCAGACAGTTTGGTAAATTGTGGCGATTTGCCTGCACATACGGTGCCTGGTCGTGGGCAGTGAAATCCCCCATAGAGAAGCAATGGTTAATATATTCAGACACCAAACAGCAATGAAAAGTTGCCGAAGTGCCCTGCTGTTAAGTGGTTTCATTCGACAGGTTTATTCAGGCGAATCCCATAGGCTTCAATGTTAAGAATATTCCCATTTTAATGCAATATCTAAAACCTTTTATTTTTTTTTAAATCTGCAGTAAAGTCTTTTTTTTTTTTTTCATTCATATGATCTTTATATGTAAATTCCAGTCATTTTCATTGTTTTTTTTGTTTTTTTTAATTTTCACTTTCTATTTTTTTTAAAGTCATTAGTCAGCTTGTCTTTTTCTGACTTGTTGAAAACCCACCGGAACTGCCGAAAAAATACACGCCGAACAAGTTTTCCCTGCACTCTGGGACCCTGTGGTGAAGGCTGAATTTACCGCTGGGTGAGGAACTTTGATTCCCTAAAGTGCGGGGAATGAGAGCACCAAAATGTCAACAACATATCTGTGCTCTCTGAATAACCCCCATTATTTTCAGATTGTCAGATGTTCTCAAAGCAAAGACACATAAGAGCAGACACGCTTACAATCACCAGACTACATGCAGGTGAAGCCTGTTTGGAGCAGGACCCTTAAAACCTCTGTTTTTCCTTCAAAGATGCATTTACAAATACAGTGAGGGACCGGCGACCGCCCTCACCATCAGTAATGCTTTCTATATTTAATAGGTTTGACCAGTCGGCAATCAGATACAGAAAGTGGCAGAACAAGGCAAAAACAAAAACGCAAAACTACGAATATATTTAATAAAACTTAAATGACCTCTATCAAATATTGGTTAAAAAAAAAGTGTGAGGTTTGTACAGTATGTATATACTGAAAGGCTAAACTAAAGTCGAACTGACACTTCCCCAGAAATCATACTATCGGAACATGCATAAAAATCCTGCCTCTTCCAGGTGACTTGATTGCAGTTTTTGGGCGCCTGATCTGAATCGGTTCATGCCGTATTTGGGATCAGCAGATACCGAGTCCCGTTCCGATACCACATGATGCCGTAAATGAAAGCAAGGACACGGGCTCACAGCTCCTTCTCCATTAATTGCGAGCAGGCAGGGAAGACATCGCAGGTGATTGCGGCGGAATCCTGGACACCAGTTGGGAGGCTTGCAGCGCATGCCCTGCCTGCTCCATGACTCGCGAGCAGGCAGGGAAGACACCGCGTGTCACTGCCGAGGCTGCGTGGCCGGGAGTCTTGCTACCAGGCTTGTCTTGGGCTCTGGGGACGGATCTCAGAACCCTGAAAAAGTGCTGATCTGGTCCCGATCCCAGGAATCGGATCAGGACCTACCTATAACTTATACAGATCTGCTTTTTATTTGTTTTCTTGTAATGACGCATTGTTATGATTTCGGGGGGGAAGTGGCAGCTCCTCTTAAGATTCATTTGTTTTAGTTTCCACACTAACATACACGGCACCTTTTTCTTTCTCTTTGTCTCTTGAAAGATGATGAATTTGAGTGGATTAGTAGATGGCATGGACAAAGCTATGGTAGAGTCGTTTCTGTATGCCCTGCCGTATTGGGTAAGTGCTCTATATTGATGTGAAACATTGGGGGAGATTCATTAAACCTCACCGGGGCATGAGGTGTCTCTGTTATTATCATACTTTATTTTATATAGCGCCAGCATATTCTGCAGCGCTCAACAATGGGCACAATAGACAGGGTTACAGTACAATGACCATTATAATGCAATTGAAAAATCTAAAATAATGACACAAAACCTTCATCGTGCATTGTATATACAATTTTGAAAGTGAAATGCCCCTTTAAGACCGCACTCACAGGATGCATAAACTTTCCAGCATGTAAATGGTATCGAAGATTGTTACCCCCCCCCCCCCCCACTGCCAAGTCCACTGGAATTGCTGGATACTCAGCTCAATATCTCCCGCCACAGGAACACAAGCAGGGCCGGTGCTCCCACTAGGCAAGCTAGGCAACCGCCTAGGGCGCACTGCTGTCTAGGGGCGCAGCCGGGCCCAACCCGAGTTCCATTATTGTACCCATACCTCATTGTGTGGCTCGTGTAGCCAGCAGTGGTGGCTCACAAAGCCGACATTGTTGGCTCATGGACCCCTGCAAGCGGTGCAGAAGGTTGGCGTCTTATGGTGACGACATGCAGGTCCCACTAGAGGAAGGTGAAAGAAAAAAAGAGGCAGAAGAAAGGCACAAAGAGAATGAAAGAAAAAGAGGCACAGAAAAAAAGGCAGAGGAAAGGAGGAGGCGCAGAGGAAAGGAGGAGGCGCAGAGGAAAGGAGGAGGCGCAGAGGAAAGGAGGAGGCGCAGAGGAAAGGAGAAAGAAAGAGGCACAGACCGACCCCAGGCCCGACCAGTGGAGGGGAAAGATGGGCAACGAATGACCGTGTGTGGCCCCTGTGCACAGTGTGTGTTCCCCCCCAACGCATTTCAACAGTTAACAATTTTTTTCATTGGGGGGGGGAGCGTAAGTAGCTGGTCTTGCCTAGGGCACAACATAGTCTAGCACCGGCCCTGAACACAAGCGAGGCTTTTCCATGGATGTGCAGGATGCTTTTAATAAAATGTAAAATAAAATAAAGGGGTACAAATAAAACAATCCAACGAGTCTCGTGTATAACAATACACTTCCTCAGAGATGGATACATACAATTGAAAGAGATTAAAATAAAAGTCCATCCTCCCGAATCCTGTCTTCCCGTTTATAACCCCCTTCAATTGCCGCCGGATCCTTCATTTCCATCTTTACTCGCCGGTATGTGCTTCACCCTGGAACGCGTAGATCTTCCATCGGAGGTGACATTCCGTGTTCTTAGCTGGCAAGTGCTGTATTGACTGCACCGCAGTGTGACTTCCGGTGCTGGCGGCTGTCTATCGTTTCAATCGGAGGCTGACTGTCCATGCATACTTACACCCCCCCCCCCATGGCAGAGGGATACAAATAAAAAGAAAAACATACAGAAAAATAGAGAAACCTCACAACCTGTAGAGTACATATACTGTAAATCGATAAAAGTGTCAAGTGAGGCACATGGTAAGTGGAATTGGACAAAATATGGTAGCAACCCTGAAAAAAGATGCGTGGAAATGGGCAATATATGGTGGCAACCCCAAAAAATACACAGGATATTCTAGATGATTAAAGACACCTCTTAATGTCCAAATCGACATGAAGACCACCCTCTTTCCATGTGCCTAACTTCTAAATCCACTCCAACTTCTATAATGCACAATTAAAGTTTTCTGTTACATTATTCCTCAGATTTTTCAAATTCACTGTTTGCTATATTTGGACATTTGGGAAGAGCGACCTGGACAATAGGTTTACACCTGGAGTGTCACACCACAATTGTTACAGTACAATGAGACTGAATAACCTTTTGATAAACCAGTACAGGAGGAAACGAGGGCCCTATTCTCGTGGGAATTTACAATCTAGAACGGTTGGGGGGTGGGAACGGGAGCGATGGGCTGCAAGGTGAGAGCGATGGGCTGCAAGGTGAGAGCGATGGGCTGCAAGGTGAGGGATGGGCTGCAAGGTGAGAGTGGGCTGGTTGGAAACAGGAGAGGACTGCAAGGCAAGAGGGATGGACTGGTTGGAAACAGGAGGAGAGGACTGCAAGGTGAGTGATGGACTGCAAGGTTTGCACTTGATCACTATCCCAGGACCTTGCAGCTACAACATGGTAAGCCAATGTAGAGGGGAGGTTTTATGAAACACTGTGAGCTGTGAGATGCATAACACAAAAAATATGTATAATATATAAACTAAACAAAATATAGCCATCCCTTTTTTCAGGATACTGTATAAGATAATTTTATAAAATGCTAATAAACTTCCGAGATCTTTACAGGAAAGAGCTTAAACAATGTTTTCCATGTTTGTGTAATGACCCATAGAAACATAGAAACATAGAAACATAGAAACATAGAAAAATGTCGGCAGATAAGAACCTTTTGGCCCATCTAGTCTGCCCAATTACATGGATACTTAATCTGGATTTATCTTTTGTTTAGGATAGCCTTATGCCTATCCCATGCTTGCTTAAATTCAATTACTGTTTTGGCCTCTACCACTTCTACTGGAAGGCTGTTCCATGTATCCACCACCCTCTCAGTAAAATAATGCTTCCTGATGTTACTTTTAAACCTTTGCCCCTCTAATCTAAGACTATGTCCTCTTGTTTTGCTATTTTGTTTCCTTTTAAATATACTCCCTTCCTCTACCTTGTGGATTCCCTTTACGTATTTAAATGTTTCTATCATATCTCCTCTGTCTCGTCTTTTTTCCAAGCTGTACATGTTAAGATCATTAAGCCTTTCCTGGTAACTTTTCTCCTTCAAGCCGTACACCATTTTAGTAACCCTTCTCTGAACTCTCTCTAAGATGTCTATATCCTTCTGGAGATACGGTCTCCAGTACTGCACACAGTACTCCAAGTGAGGTCTCACCAGTGCTCTGTACAGTGGCATGAGCACTTCCCTTTTCCTACTGCTAATACCTCTCCCTACACAACCAAGCATTCTGCCAGCATTTCCTGCTGCTCTATTACATTGACTACTTACCCTTAGATCCTCTGAAATAATGACCCCTAAATCCCTTTCGTCAGATGTTGAGGTTAGGACTGTATCAAATATTCTATATTCAGCCCTTGGGTTTTTACGTCCCAGGTGCATTATCTTGCACTTATCCACATTAAAACTCAATTGCCACAACTCCGACCATTTTTTTAGTTTACCTAAATCATTTGTCATTTGGCTGATCCCTCCAGGAACATCAACCCTGTTGCAAATCTTTGTGTCATCAGCAAAAAGACATACTTTTCCATTAATACCTTCTGCAATATCACTAATAAAATATTAAAGAGAATGGGTCCAAGTACTGACCCCTGAGGTACCCCACTGGTAACAAGACCTTGTGCCGAATAAACTCCATTTACCACAACCCTCTGTTGTCTGTCACTCAGCCACTGCCTAATCCAGTCAACAATATTGGAATCTAAACTCAAAGATTGCAATTTATTGATAAGCCTTCTATGCGGAACAGTATCAAAAGCCTTACTGAAATCTAAATAAGCAATGTCTACTGCACCACCTGTGTCTATTATTTTTGTTACCCAATCAAAAAAATCAATAAGATTAGTTTGGCATGATCTCCCTGAGGTAAACCCATGTTGTTTCTGATCCTGTAATCTATGTGTTTTTAGATGTTCAACAATCCTTTCCTTTAACATGGTTTCCATTAATTTCCCCACTACTGACGTAAGACTAACTGGCCTATAGTTCCCCGATTCCTCCCTACTACCCTTCTTGTAAATGGGCACAACATTTGCTAATTTCCAGTCTTCTGGGACGACTCCCGTTAACAAGGATTGGTTAAATAAATCTGTTAATGGTTTTGCTATTACATCACTGAGCTCTTTTAATAATTTAGGGTGGATCCCATCAGGCCCCATTGACTTATTTGTCTTTACTTTAGACAGCTGCTGTAGAACCTCCTCTGTAAACTGATATGTAAATGTCTCTTTAGTGTTCTCTCCTAACTGAGGTCCCTTTCCTTCCTTTTCTTCTGCAAAGACTGAACAAAAATATTCATTGAGGCAGTCAGCGAGACTTTTATCCTCTTCTACATACCTTCCTTCCTTTGTTTTTAATCTAACTAATCCTTGTTTTACTTTTCTTTTCTCGTTTATGTATCTAAAAAATGTTTTGTCCCCCTTTTTTACTGACTGAGCTATTTTCTCTTCTGCGTGTGCTTTGGAAGCTCTTATAAATTGCTTTGCCTCTTTCTGCCTAATCTTATAGGTTTGCCTATCTTCTTCACTCTGAGTTGTTTTATAATTATTGAATGCTGTCTTTTTGTTCTTCACTATTTTGGCCACTTCTGCAGAGTACCACAGTGGTTTCTTCCCTTTTTTGTTTTTGCTAACAACCCTAATGCAATTTCCTGTGGCCTTCAATAATGCTTCCTTTAAATAATCCCATTTCTCCTGGACTCCCTTTAAACTCCTCCAGTCTGATAATGACTCCTTCACACAAAATCTCATTTTAGAAAAATCTGTTTTTTTAAAGTCTAAAACTTTCGTTCTTGTGTGGTGCGGCTCCATCCCTGTTGTTATATTAAACCATACTGACTGGTGATCACTAGATCCCAAATTTTCACCTACAACAACGTCTGATACCAAACCTCCATTTGTGAGTATTAAATCCAATATGGCCTCTTTACGGGTCGGCTCCTCAACTACTTGTGTTAGAGATAATCCCAGTAGGGAGTTTAGAATATTTGTACTCCTGGTGCACCCAGCTGTTTTGGTTTTCCAGTTCACATCAGGAAGATTAAAGTCCCCCATGATAATAACTTCCCCCTTCATTGCCATTTTGGCTATTTCCTCAACCAGCAGATTATCGAGTTCTTCTTGTCCAGGGGGTCTATAGATCACACCTACACGAGCTACTGTATGATTGCCAAATGTTAGCGTAACCCAAACTGACTCTATGTTCACCTCGCTCACTTTTATTTGGTTCGTTTTTATGTTGTTTTTCACATACAGGGCCACTCCTCCTCCTTTCCTACCTTCTCTGTCTTTTCTATATAAAGAGTACCCCGGTATTGTTATGTCCCAGTTATTTTTCTCACTGAACCATGTCTCAGTAACCGCCACTAAATCTACTTTTTCAGCTGCCATCATTGCCTCTAGTTCATTGATTTTATTGACTAAACTGCGAGCATTTGTAGACACGCCTCTGAGCTTGTCATTTTTTACCTCGCATGTTGCTTGCACCCTCCGATTTAGTTTTGGGGGACAATCAGGCAGATTGTTTTTTACCCTTTTTTTGTCCCCCCCCCTCCTAGTTTAAATATTTCTTTGCGAAACCTTTTGAACTTCTCACTGAGAACATAAGTTCCCCTATGAGTAAGATGCAAACCATCTTTTTTATAGAGTTCCTTTCTGCTCCAATTAGAGCTATCATGGGACACAAAGCCAAATCCTTGCTCCCGACACCATTCCCCAAAGCCACAAATTGAATTCCCTATTGCACATCTGCCTATCTTGAATGTTATGCACAGGCAAAACTTCAGAGAATGACACAGTGGACGCAATCTGCTGTATTTCACCTCCAAGAACACAAAAATCTTCCTTAATCTCAGAAACCTCATTGCTAGCCAAGTCATTTGTCCCTAGATGGACTAGAACGTCCACTTCCCCTTGTTGCTTTGCTTGTTTGACAATATTGAGAATACGTCTCTTATCTCTACGAGCAGTAGCCCCAGGAAGACATCTCACCAAACCACTACTCTCCAGCTCAACACCTCTTATGATAGAAGGCAATTGTTGCTGTGTGATTCTATCAAGTCCCACCTTTTCATTTTTGTCCTTGGTTGCAGTGCTGCATACCTTAGGCATAGTGGATGGTGGTTCCTCAACTATGGTGTCTGAGCCTACATCCGTCTTATCACTACACTCTGAAAGTGCCTCAAAAGAATTAAGAGCCACAGATTGTGGGACATGCCTTCTATCCACAACTCTATCTGCCGCTCCTAGGAGGCCTCTGTGGCAGTGGCTTAGTAACAGTCATAGCCTGAGTTTCTCTAACAGATAATTTACAAATCTCAGACTTCAAACAGGCAATTTCCTGCTGCAATAAAGAGAGCTGCCTACATATCAGGCACACTCCAAACCTCCAAAAATTGGATCTAAAAACCAATGCATGACAGCTCTTACACTGGACCAAGCCTGCCATTATAAAAGAATGGATTTAAAACCAGCAAATCTTACCTTTTTGTAGGTTTTCTACCTACTGTCTAACCTCAGACTACCTCCAGAAGATCTCCTGTAAGTGCTCACTTAGAAGGCTTCCCAAGCTCAATTAGACCAAGCTAATATTCCACAAGCTTTATATAGCCACCTAAGAAACCTCCCCCAGCAAGGAGTGGACAAGCTAAACCTGAAGCAAATACCACCCAATTGATTCCAATTGTATGCTAATCAGTATGAAAATGAGTCACCAGCCTAACCTAATTTACTCACCAGACCTAACCTTAAGATGAATAGAAAAGATCTGTTTGAAACAAAAATCTAAACCATAATCGGTTCATGCAGCTGTGGAATGCTCTTTAAGATACAGTTTACAGTAGGAAGGTGATTAGTCAGTTAAAATAAATTAGGACGCCAAAGAGACATTTCTACTTACTCAGAAAAGCAACAAAAGAAAGATGCCTGCGGTGCCTGCTCTCCTGCATGAACGTGCCAAAGGCATGCCGCGGGGAGGCATGGAACCGCAGATGTGCTCAGGTCAATAACCTGTGACACCTAAAGTGAGCACTCCCTGGAGACAGAAAGGAGCGTCCCCCGCAGACCATATGTGTAACACCTGCACAGGATCGGTATATCCAGCTATCACACCTGCAGGACACAAGAACTGCCCTAGTTATACTGGGAACGCACAATATCTCCATAGTCTATGTCTGGATGGATACATCTTTTTATGCTCCTACAAATGGGTAGATATGGTACGTTTTCTGAAGATGAAAGCCGTTGAAATTGAGGGGACTTTTTTTTTTCTTGCAGATTTTATATATATATTTTTATTTTTAATCACTTTATATGCGTTCTGAGTTACTATACATTTAATTACATCCCTTGATCAGCGAGTTTGGTGTCACAGCTCTTGGTAGGAGGGTTGGACATCCACATAACGCAGACTTAATAGAGAGGTCCACTCGTGGCCCTTGTGAGCCTCCTAACTACTTTTATTTTCTGATGACCCCTTCCAAGAGGTGTATAAAGAGACTTCACCGTCCAGGTCTCGTATCTGTTCCCTAGCCAACTAGGCATACGGGCAGGGGATGATTCAGCACCCCAAAAGAGTCATTCTAGCTCCTTTTCTAAGCTCAACCTTAATACAGGAGACCACGTGATTGGAGGAGAACTGGTCAGAATCTGTAAATCAGCTATTTAGGTGAAGGAACTGCTACAAAATGCTAAACTATTATGTCCCAGAATCCCAGGGATGAGTTTGAGATACTCTGCTCTATAGAGATAAGATATAAGAGGCCCCTGAGTGGGCGAGTTGTTGCAAAGCCGGGTGAGGCTTGTTTGTTGTGTTTTTTCTGTCTTATTCTCTTTTTTTTAAATCACATCTCTTTAAGACAGACCGATCACAAAAATAAACAATGATTCTCTGCGTGGGCTACCCTTTAATTAGCTTTATTATTTTTATTATCATTTTATTGACTTTCGATCGCTCGCTTTTGATTTTTCAGAATAATTCTCCGAGTGCTGTGTCTTTGGCGATGGAGGAGTACTTTGGTGACACCAGTGACCCGTTAGAAATCCGCAATAAATTCCTGGATTTGTGCGGAGACATAGTGTTTGTCATCCCAGCCCTCAAGACGGCTAGATATCACCGAGGTAGGTGCAGCAAGCCAGGACCATGCTTAAAGTCTGGGCAGCCTTGCCTGTGTCTCCATACCCTCCAAGATCCCATTGTCCTGGTTTGTTTCCTGCTTCCCCTTCAGTAAACCCTCTACGTGTCCTGTCCCTCTGCTCCAAAGCTATTGTTTTTGGTTCCTCCTGCAGCAACTCACCACAGACCCGTGTACAGGTGCGTCACCGCATACCGCGATCAGTATCCTGCCACCCCGGTACAATCCCAGACAACCCTTCAATATATGTCAGACTGCAGCTTAGTTTAATGATTCACAGGGGGGGTTAAAGGGTCACTCTATGCACCATGACCATACCATGTAAATGGAGGGGTCACAGGGCTCTGAGTGTCCTCTCTGCATTGAGGTGGTTCTTCTTAGAAGGCTGATTCAACCCTCCCAGAGCAGAAGCCTGGCTCCTCCTTGAAGCTCTGGTCTGTGAGGGTTGGCTTTGAGTAAGACCCTCCTTTTTCAACCCTTTATATCATTTTATAGAAGGATGGAGGGGGGGGGGAAAGCTCTGCTTTAAAAACCCGAAAGAATCATGTCTGCTGTTATTCAGCCATAAGGGTAAAATATTATGATTTCGCAAGACTTTTCAAGCTGAAACAGAATTCGGATCTAGTGGATAGGAGATATAAAATATATTTAGGGCATAACCGAGCACTGAGAGCGTCCCTTTAATTCGGGGTATGGGTCAGGATGCTGAAAAACTAGATTACATTCACCTCCTACATTTTGCGAGTTAAATGCCAAGTATGATCTCGTTTTAAAAGGCACTAAACCAACTACCCCTCCTTTCATTCATTGCCCTGTCCGTAAATAAATCTTTACTACTTGCTCTACTATTGTTTAAATTAAAATTCATCTCATCTGTTCATCCTCGTTGAGCTGTCCTTGGCTGCGGTCACATGAGCGCACTGATTGTGCATAGTGCGTGCATTGAAACGGATGCACTTTATAACGGGTGAGAGTGTGGTTACATTGTATCAGTTAGTTTTGACTGACGTTGAGATAAAGCCTTAAGGCCGGGGTCAGACTGGTGGTAGTAAGAGCGGAAGGAACGTCCGTGAGAGTGGGAGTTCCTTCCACTCTGACGCCCGTCATGACCACCTTGTTGAGTGCAGTTAATGCGCTCAGAGCTGCAAGGCCTGATTTCCCCATAATGAAGGATTGTGCTTTGCAGCGCTGCCCAACGTGCACCTAGCGTTTCGGCGGGTACGCTTTTGGCACGTCCACTTGTAGCGCGCGCAATTCGTACACGCAATGCAGCATGACAGGCCCTGTCGAAGCGTCACAACGCTGCGACAGACACCGGTATGCGTGTCAGTACAGGCACACCTAGTGCGCTCGTCTGACACTGGCCTAAAAAGGCTGTAGAGCATCAGTTAGTTTTGACTGACATTGCGAAAAAGAGAGAAAAATCTGTATGCAGGGGCTGCTCTACGTCCGTTGTAGCTTTTTCACATTGATGTCATTTTGGCGTTCGTTGCAAACATACGTTGCCAGTGCGTGAAAAAGTGCGCACGTGGTTTGTGTGTTGTTCTCTATTGACTCCTTTTGGAAAGCTACGATAGATGGCAAACAGTACGGTCAGATGGACGCGAAAGTGCGCTCGTGTGACCCCAGCCCAGAAAGCTACATTACGTTGTAACATATGTATATTGTAACGGCCTGATACATGTCATAGGAGATTGTGTGTGTCAGAGTCAGTCTGTGTGTGTGTGTTGTTTAGACGCCACTTCTGCAAAATTATATACCTAAATAAATGTTTGCTTCTATCTTTTGTTGCAAGATGCCGGATTTCCCGTCTATTTCTATGAATTCCAGCACCGCCCTTCAATATTTAAAGACATAAAGCCAGATTTCGTTAAAGCAGATCATGGAGATGAACTTCTGTTTGTGATTGGTGGCCCGTTCCTGGACGAGTTTGTTGGTAGGTCACGAGCTTTACTGCTCACGTTTTGTACATGCAATATTTCAACCTCCCTTTTATTTTATTCTTTTTCATTCAAGATGTAAAGCTCCTTCCATTCCGCACATTATCTAGTGTTAACATCAGACCTAAATTCAGTCAAGGTCCCAATTATTTGATTGGAAGACATGAAACTACCCTGTGACCATATTAAATAAATTAATCAACATTGACCTTTTGGATCATCAGCAGTAGGTGATGTGTGAAAGCCTGAACCGGATGGACGCATGTCTTCAGTCTATGTAACCTGTTTAAAGCACGCCTACAGGTTGCAGCCATCATGGTGAAAGCGTGTGAGGTCCAATCAGAGCTGCTCATGCTAATCTGTTAGGTATGATCAGAAAGACTGGCCAATAGGAGACAGGCAATGGCAGCGCCCAGTAGTGGGTATGACACGAGCCTAGTAAGGAAGGTTCTTAAACCATAACCTCCACCAAAACACGGAGAAGTTATGGTGCTTGAAAATTGCCAAGAGGTAGGGAGATGAAATTAAAATACTAGGGATTCTTTTCCAACCCTGGTGTAACCTTCCCAGAACCATTAAATTCTATGGAGTCGGTAGGTTTGCAACAGCACTGGTTCAGTTTACACCAGGGTTGGAATATATTCCTAGGTTCTGGGTATCTAGGGCTCTATCCCAAACATGACACTAAACCGGAGACGGTAAGCAGGATAATGTGTGCCTACAGACTTTCCCTTAG
The DNA here is from genome assembly GCA_009667805.1 of Leptobrachium leishanense. Classification (NCBI taxonomy): domain Eukaryota; kingdom Metazoa; phylum Chordata; class Amphibia; order Anura; family Megophryidae; genus Leptobrachium; species Leptobrachium leishanense. Next base: position 7,898,052 of record CM019072.1, on the reverse strand, counting down.
TCTCCACTTTAACAATGTATTCCGGACTAGGTGCTAACTTAGAACCTCACCCTGGCATGCAGCACGAAGTTCCCGGGTGCCAACAGCGGCGTTCCGTACCGCTGCGAGTGTCGTGGCGTCTATAGGACCCCATGGTGCTCCCGATGGTGATTTTCAATAGCACCTTGGAATACCTCCCGACTCGAGACGTTAAATTATTGCATCTCCTACGATAAGGACATTCAGCCGTTTTTAGACCGTTTTAACAACTTGGGAATTATGCCCACAGGGCTAAAACTTTGAGAATTTTGCAGCAAACTAATTTAATTTGCTTTTGTCCTGGACATCGAGAACTCTATCGGGCACCTGATGGTGCCTTTTTGAAGACCTGAACTATCACGATCTCTGTAGTGAAGGGGTTAAATGCTTTCAAACATATGCAGGTGAATAAAGGTTTATTCACTAAGCACTTAAGAGCAAAGGAATTAGAAATGGAAGTCCAATAAAGTCAAGTTTAATGAGTAACACAGTTGGAGATATTTGAAATAGAAGGGTTAAACTCTAAAGGGCGCTGCTCGCTCAGGATAAATGTATAGTTTAAACTTTTATCACATATATCTGTATAGTAAAATGAAGACCATGGCCCTAGATGATAGTACATACAAAGTGTTCAAAATGATTGCGTGAGCCAAGGTTACAATGGGGAACAGCACTCTCGTTATACAAAAATCCGTAAAGAGCCTTGATAAAGTCATACCGAAATGTCTGAATAAGATAAGTCTCAAAATGCTTGGAGTTTGTAAATGCCTGTTAGTCCAACACGTCTGTGTGTCCGCAGGTATAGGGTACAGTCGGTGGTTCTAAATAATTCTTTGCACAGTGGATTCTGTCTTTGTGGTCTCTTTCTCCTTATCTCAAAGATACAAGCAAGAGAGTGGCAGGAGAGAGTGCGTTCTGACAGGTATTGGAGAGAATGTGTAACAAATTGGATTGCACTTACATGGTCAGGAGCTATAGGTGGTCTTAGCTCAATTCCTGCGTGTTGTTAGCCCATAAAGGTGGCCAAACATCCCTTTTACTGCTCCTTTTCTTTTATCCTGGAACTGCGTGGTCAGACGTTCCTGCTTGCCTCCACTTACATGGACCTCTTGCAGGAGGCTTGGGTTGATAAGTCCAGCTGGGATCTAAAAGTACACAGTTATGGAGCCTGGCCCGGGAAGCTGAATTTAAGTGTGAGTGCTTGCAGGAGGCTTGGGTTGATAAGTTTGCTAACTAGTTACCAAACCTGCGTCACTTTGGACTTTGGGTACATGGACCAAGAAAGGCATTTGAGAGGTGCAGGCCTGTTGTTTCATATTGTTTCCCTGCCCTTTCCTTTGTTAAAGTCACCCTGTGTCTACAATTGTAGATGCAGGGTGTCTGTGTTTTCTGTGCCATATTCCCTGATGTCTGTGTTATATTAATATTCCAGGATGGATGTATTTATTGTGGTGTCTCCTGTGGTATAACTGACTGTGCTGTTCTTTTCCTTTGTGTATTTGTCAGTAGGATTCCTTTAGTTTTCAAATGCTTCCATTACCCCTTCCCCCTGCAACGAGCTTGAACCAGATCGCTGTGCCACTTTTAAACCTTTGTACCAATGTTGGGCGGGTTTCCATTGTCGTTTTTTTTTTTTTATACCTTCCCCGTGTGCTTTTTTTTTTTTTTTTTTCCAGTTGTAAAATGTAAATAAACTGTCTCCGTTTGATTTTCACCCTGTGGGTTTGGGCCAGAATCAGTACTTCTGCAGGATACTGACTGCTAGGGGGGCAGTCTGCAAGTGGGCAGAGAACCCCATGTTAAACAAACCTTGCCATTTCCTGTTTGTTTCCCCTCCCCAACCCATCACTGAAACACAATGAATAATACCTTAGGTCAAAAGGAAAGCTCATAGCAAGCGCACGGAACATGTTAAAAGTGTAGAAACACTTGACAACAAATTCAGCTTTCCCTTGCCCCAGGGAATTCATGTCAGTTTGGCGCACGGTAAACCTTTTGTTTGCTTCCCAAGGTAATTCTACAGATGAAGAGAAAGAATTGAGTAAAACCATCATGAAATACTGGACCAACTTTGCTCGAAACGGGTAAGACCAGTCTCTGATGATCTACTACTGTTTACCCACAAAAAGTGATCTAAAAATTAGTTTAGAACTTTCTGGTTTATACTTTGTTTCAATGTACCGATTGTGATGAAGGTAAATAAGTAAAATTCCCCTTTTTCTGGGTATTTTTAAGAAACCTGAACACCGTATTAAAAAGATGAGAATGTAAAAATAATGGGTGTATATGGCATAATGTTCACATACAGCGTAAACTGTCACACCTTAAACATGTAGCCGGAACCTGCATCTTATCCTTGTACTGTACTAGTTGCAAACTTAGGACACTATTCCCTTGTTTAAGCTAAAAAGGTAGAAAACCTTAACCTGTAGCTTCCCTGTTTTAGCTCCTGCCCGGAATATCACGCTAAATCATCAACCTGCCCTGGAACCATGCGCTACCTCAGGGGATACTCGTGGTAGCGCTTCAGCACCGCCGCGAGTATCGCCTCTTAGAGTCCATAGAGTCCATAGAACTCCATGGAGGGTTGCGCTGCCAGTCTGCCAGCCCTACATGATCTCACTCTCGCGAGATCATGCAGGGCCACATAGGGAGACTTTGTCCCCAGTCTCCCTCTCCTCCCAGCAACCAGTAGCGGCAGATTGGGTCACTGTTCTCGCTGTGGGATGAGGAGTGAGTATTGGCTTTTTTAAGGAGGGGGTTAAAGCTGGTGCCAACAGATTCTGCAAAAGCGGAATTCCCCTTAGCACCAGCTTCTAGCTGATGGTAAAAATGTCATTACCGCATCGGTGGGGTAATTAGTGTTAGGACTTTGCGCTCCCCATGTTCTTAATCAGTAAGGTAAGTATAGAAAGTCCTGACAGTACGTGCAATCACCGATGCGCCGTTAGAGCTAGGAAGGTAATATGGGGACATGCGTTAATGTCACTTATCCTGACGTTAACCCTTACTCACTCACCTGAATGCTACAGTTAGCCTTCCCTCTCCAAATTGCTACAATGCAGCAATAAAGCTGTTTGAATCTACTGATAAATCACTCTAATCTACTTTAATGTAAACCTCCGCAGTGATCCCAACGGACCGGGTCTGGCCGAATGGCCACAATACGACGAAGACGAAGATTACCTGCAAATAAACCTGAAGCAGAAAGCATCGCAGCGGCTGATCCAGAAGAGATTCGAGTTCTGGACCAAGAGCTTTCCTGAAAAGCTGCAAAAACTATCAGAAGGAAGCCACACAGAGCTTTAGAATATATTCTATATAATGAGAGACTATTGTACGCACAACATCGTCGTCAATCACATTAAAAACGTGGGGGAAAAGATTTTATTGGGTGTTTTTTTGGGTTTTTTTTATTTGCAGATGTTGACATAATGTATTTTTTAGTTTTATACAATATTTATTAGACCTAATCATACATATTTCTTCTTTCAATTAAATTGATAAATGAAGGCCTTGACTTGGGCCGTTTCAAAGGTAGAAGTAACCCCTCATGTGATGAAGCCAGGGGGGGCTACTTTGCTGACGCATACATTATTTTTTGTTGTATGTTCAAACATCACCGGAAAAGTTTAATTCTAGACATGCTTTCATAAAAAAAAAAAAAAAGAGGGAATGTAAATTTTAGGGTGTAGACACCCACTAAATCAGGCTGGTCACTGCCCCCCCCCCCCGAGCTACAACTCCCATGAATCCCTGGCCATATATTGCAGGGCTTTCAGACTCGGTCCCTCGTAGGGCCTAGATGCTGCTGCCTACAATTCTCAGAATTCGTTCACTAGCTGGCCAGGGAATCATGGGAGATGTAGTTTCAGAAACATCTGGGGGGCTGTGAGTTTGACGGTCCTGCACTAAAATAATACGTAACGCCTCAAAGTCATTTCATTGTTCAGAGCGACCGGAGTTCCTTCCCCCCGCTCTCCCCAAATAGGGGGGTCTGAGGGCTAAATCTCCCTCTGGAGGGAAGAGCAAGATTAATAAACATCTGTTCAACGATTTGCCATGGATTCACGAAACAGACAAGGGTTGCCAGATCAGCCATGTTTTCCAGAAATTACCATTTCATGCTGAGGGGAGCACAGGGAAAAGTGCTTCCCTGCAACATGTATAATTCATATGACGCAGAAAGGAAATCAAGGCAGGTCACCTGGGATTCCTTACCGACGGAATATGGATTATACATGTTGGCGGGCTGGATGGAGTAGAGGTAACGTCACTGCTCTTTAACCGTGGAGACCCAGGTTGGAATCCCGGCTAGAGCACCTCTCCAGTAAGGCTAATGTCAGATGAACGCATTCTGAGCGCACTTTGCGTCCGTGCATGACGGACGATAATGTAGACACCACACGGTCTGTTTTTCTTGACAGACGTAGAACAAAAAAGGGAACTATGGGAAATAAAATTAATGATAAAAATTTGAAAAGCCATTTTGTTCGTCAAGGTGCTGGATCGCTGCGCTGCATCTGACATCTCATCACTCACACAGAACGCTACACGGACGTGGCGCACTCTGCGCATCCGTCTTGCTGTTTTACGTTCTTGCGTCCGTTTGCCACGTGTATTGTGTGTGTGCGCAGTTTGGTGCGCACGTACTTCGTGTGTGGGTCTCTATTGATAATGACTCTATGCTACGACGGACGTTTTAAACTACGGCAACGCGGACGTGATCACTGCGTTCGCCTGACGCCGGTCTAATGGTACATACCTGTACACCACACAATATTAGTTGCGGATCAGTTTGGCAGGCTTAAACTGGTGAATCCGCTAGGATTCAATGTAAAAAAAAAATTATTCAACAATTTATTTTTTCAGCAAAAAGACTTTTTATTTAACGTCATTTTTGGGATTTATTTATTTTTTTTTCCGGTGAAAAGCTGGATTCGCTTGAAAGGGAAAATCAGGGCAGTTCGGTGTTCTCTGAATAGATTAACCATTACTTCTGAGATAATTTCACTGCCATCGAAGGTCGCCGAATTGCGGTGATCTGCATTGTATTTTGCTGTCAATTTGCCAGTGACAAACTGCCACTAAATTGCAACGTACAATGAAATTATCCATCCGTTCGAGGGCAAGTTTGGTGCACTTGGAATAACCCTTTATATCTCCTCAATCTGTGCATGAAGGACCAGTGTCAGCCCATCAGGGACAACTCTGCCTTTTTATAGTCTGCCTTGCATTTTCCTGACACTTGATTTAATGTAGCCATTTATTGTTTGTATTGTTTTCTCCCTGTCTGTTTCGTATATCAGGTGCTGTCTCCATGATCGCTTAGGCATGGTACCTCTACACCCACCCATGCCCCTTCCAACACCAAATAAATCACTCCACACAACTCATCCATTGGAAGAGGACATAGGCCACAGCTTTAAGTATTTTTCCAGAAAGGATACATTGGGATTTCTCTCGTTTTCAAGTATGACCTTAATTCAGAACATATGCAAACTATATATCTGTAATTCTGACCCAACTGCATGACACGCAAAGCAGTTTCCACTCGTACCACCCAAAAGCTCGTCATCCTGAGGAGCCTGAACCCTGCAGAACTCGTCTCCCCGGTGCCTCACCCTTAGGCGTCTTCTCTTTTGTTCTGTTGGCAAGGACTCCTGCCATTGCAGAGGCTGCCCAGACCCGAAGCCTGCTGCCTCGGTGCACCCCCTCCCCGCCACAGCCAGTGCCAACTCAATACAGCCAAGCACTCCCATCAATCAAATGTCCAACCCAATCTCCGTCAAATGCACTCTGTCTGGAAGCATGACATTTACGTTGTCGACGATGCACCTGCAATTAGAGAACGTGGAAGTATGTAAGACTGAAAACGAGTGGAGCGCCACCTGCCTGAGCCCCGCAGCATAGCATCTGATGCGCCCACTGCTGCAGCAACAGTCTCACACCCCTATCCTAAAGCAGTGAGGGGCGAATGGGGCTGAGTCCAAACCAGCCTCTTTGATACAGCGCCGAAACACAACGGTAAATTGAAATCGGGTAAGCAGCAGAATGAGATATAAATCATAAGGGGTCCCTCCCCCTCCGGCCGCAACACGAAATAACGCTGAGCCAGTGCGACTGGACAACCTGCTCCCCCCCCGTCTCAACCAAAGTAACCTTTGCCCCTCTACCTGTTTGGCATATTTTGGATCGAGCAATCCTAAGGACCACTCTATACTCCCACACCTGCACATGATCCTTCCTTAAACCTAACCATGAACCATTATTGTTGGACACCAACTCCCCCACCCGCATAGAGCCACAAAAACAAAACATCAATGCTACAATAAACAACAAAGTTTCAAAGGCTGTAAAACAAACTGTAGGCAACAAACCCAACATCTGCAGTAACATTTTCTCTGAAACCGGTCTACGACTTTTTGGGGACTTTAATTCTCTGCCATCCCCTAACTACCTGTCGTAGTAACTGATCCATACCTATATCCTACCAACAGACACATTTACAAAGACTCGACAGAGCAGACAACACTCTGACAGCCAAGGCCTCCCAACCGACCTTCCTTGAGAGCCTGACTTATCATCGCCACCCACGTCCCCCTTACTCTCTCTTTTCAAGGATGTCCCATCCCTCTTCCTGAGCCACAGCTCTCCACAAACGCCAAACCTGAAAATAGGATTACCAAGTACCACCTGCCAGTGATCCATACAGCAACTTCAACAGTCCAGTGAGGCGAGCGTCCACAACCATATCAGAAAAGGGGTGTCGTTCTTATCCGCTTTGGGAGCCACCTGCCAAAAACGGTTGCACTGGAACCAGGAGAGACCATCAGCAATCACATTATCGACACCAGGAACATGCTTTACCCTCAACCACACATTGTGGTGCAACAACGCGAGGACCTGAGGAGAACTAGACGATGAGAGGTTCACTACGCTCATGTTGTCAGTACAAAATACCACCCTCTTGTTAGCCAACCTCTCCTTCATATTTCCAATGACACGACAATTGGGAATAACACCAGGAATGCCAAATTTCTTACTAACTCCGAATCCTTCCAACTGTTGGGCCATGGCTCGGCACACCACTCTACCTGAAAATAAGTCCCAAAGCCCATGGAGCCAGAGGCATCTGTGAACAGAGTCAAAGAATGGTTACCCTGCTACGCCTTCTGCCAATACGGTACAACCATTGAACGTTTCCAAAAAAGTCTGCCACACCGCCATATCGCTTCTATGCGACCTGGTAATTACCTGGTAATTCTAATAAAGTGGGGTGCAGCCCAAAGCCCCACCGTAGCTAAGGAGAGGCGTCTACAAAATGCCCTCCCCATTGGCAAAACAAGTGAAGAAAAGGCCAGTTGCCCCAACAGTTACAAGTTTTTATAAAGCGCTAGCAAGTTCCGTAGCGCTGTACAATGGGAAGCAGAATAACAATTATACAAACAGGTTCAACACACAGTACAGTAGAAGAGAGGACCCTTCTCAAGAGCTTACAATCTAAAAGGATAGGGGTGACACACTAGGTGAGGGTTAATAGAGAATTTGAAGTAGTGGGGCGCATGTGGGCTGTGTGGGAGGATGCAGTAGGAAATGAACAGAGGGGGATTAGGGAATGAGATGATAGGCTTCTCTAAAGTAATGTGTTTTGAGAGACTTCTTGAAGGACTGGAGAGACGGGGGGAGTCTGGTGTTGCGGGGCAGGAAGTTCCATAGAAAGGAGGCAGCTCGGGAGAAGTTGTGAAGGTGGGTGTTAGGGGTGCGGGTGTGTGAGGCCGATTGCATCAGATCATTGGCAGAGTGAAGTGGTCGGGATGGGATGTACCTGCTAATAAGGGAGGAGGTGTAGCCAGCGGTGCGGTTATGGAGAGCTTTGTATGTGACGCCCAATATTTTGAAGTTGATTCTATAGGAAACAGGGAGCCAGTGTAGAGATTGACAAAGGGGTGAGGTGTGAGAGGTGCGGGAGGTGAGGTGGATGAGTCTGGCCCAGGCGTTCATTACAGACTGCAGAGGCAGAATCTGGGATTTCTTAAGGGCAGAGAGAGGGAGGTTACAGTAGTCAAGGCGGGATGCTTGGATGAGAATTTTAGCAGAGTCCTGATTAAGAGAGGGACGGATGCGTGCAATGTTTTTTAGGTGGAAGTAGCAGGATTTGGTTACTGATAGGGATGAGCCGAACACCCCCGTGTTCGGTTCGCATTCGAACTCGAACAATTTCAAAAGTTTGAGTTCGGACGCGAACACAATCCGAACTCAATGCAAGTCAATGGGACCCGAACGTACGATTTTTAGAGTGCCCTCCAAGAGGGCATATATGCTAGATATTTGCCATAAAAGGTGTATGGGGGTCTGGGTAGTGCCCTGGGGGACAGGAAAAAAGGACAAAAAGTTAAAAAAAAAAAAACGTTTTTAAAGGAACAGTGAGTTTTCCATGAAATAAAGGTTAAGAATAAAAACGAAAAATTCCTTCAAATATCGTGCCTAGGAGGTCCCCATAACCTGCCCGTGAAGTGGCGGATTTGTAGGATGTATAGAAACATTTAAAAACAAAACGATGACATTTCAAATGACGGTAAATGGTTTTCCTTTAATCTATTCATAAACAACTGCTTGGGGCGGCAGCCTGTATGAAAAGAGGAGACGTTTTAGGACACGCAGAACAAGTTTAGTGATTTTTTTGGCTAAATTACTGTGAAACGTATGCAGGCTTTGGATGAAAGTAACAATAGATGCTTTAAAATTGGGCCTTTAGTGTCGGCAACAGTGCCGTCACACCGTAACCCCTCTGTGGTATTGTGGAAGAGTGCAGGGTTGGACCCTGTCGTCAAATATTAAAATTATATGAATCTGGTACAGGCGTCAGTGCACCCAAATATTTTGCCTTTGGTGGCAGCAAGTGCCTTCACACCGTAACCCCTCTGTGGTATTGTGGAAGAGTGCAGTGGTGGAACCTGCGGTCCAATATTAAAATGATATGAATCTGATATAGGCATCAGTGGCAGTGCACCCATATATTGTGCCTTTTGTGGCAGCAAGTGCCTTCACACCATAAGTAACCCCTCTGTGGTATTGTGGAAGAGTGCAGGGTTGGACCCTGCGGTCAAATATTAAAATGATATGAATCTGGTACAAGCGTCAGTGCACCCAAATATTTTACCTTTGGTGGCAACAAGTACCTTCACACCGTAACCCCACTGTGGTATTGTCCCAAGACAGATTCTAATTTGCTGAACTGTGGTATAACTCACTGATACATGAAATCAAAGATCAAGTGCTAGGAAGCAGCCTAAACGAATTGCAGAATTGAATATATTGTCAGAAAAAGGGACATGACCCTAGGGAGTTACCCTGTGTAGAGAAGGAAACAAAAGCCCAACAAGGCTAGAAAAACTGACAAACGAAATCTTTATTAGTCGACTTAACACTGGTACAATTATATCATAAAAACCTGCCCTTATTAAGTATAAATCCCAAATATGGTATTCCCGGTTATGTTATAATTCGAAACTTGATATAGAGGGGTATAACAAGGATTGAAATTAAATTGGTACTCCTTTAAGGCTAGGGTCAGACGAGCGTGATTTCTACGGACTGTACGTCAGTACGGAAGACGCAGTAGTGGCCACACAGTCTGTTTATTCACTGACGTATATTTTGACGGATGTAGGAGGGAAAATAAATTAAAAAGCAAAACCATTTTGTCCGTGAAAAATGCTGGACGTATAAATGCAGTCCGTCTGACCACGTCCCATCACTCACACACAAAGCTATGCGGACGTTGTGGACGCAGCGCACTTTGTGCGGCCGTTCTAGGGGTTGTGCGTTCTTGCCTGCCTTGCGTCCGTGGGACGCGGTCGTTGTGCGTCCGCAGTTCAGTGCGGACGTACTTCATGTGTCAGGCTCCAATGGGCTTTCTGTCATGCTATCACGGACGTACTTTTAGGCGCAATCACGGACGTGAACACTACGCTCGTCTGACCCCAGCCTTAGGTTGGGTAACTGTGGCTCTACGAATTGAGTCGTTAAATAGATAAAATGCAATTATTACTAGCACACAGCGGGACAGCTGAATGAAGGCTCGATGTATGGGGAATAGGTTGTAACAGCCTCATTTTTACCATAAACGCTTTGGTCTCATTTTCAATAGACTTCGGACCTATGTGACCTATTCTCTTTTAATATATCATGTGATAGTCAATGTAGTATAGCAGCAAAAAACAGCACTCATTGACTGACTAATATATTATCTCTCGGAGAAATTAATGGGTCGGTTGCTACCCTTTCTGCTTTACAACTATACCTATTATATAGATTTATGATACTGTATCTCTCTTTTTTTACATAAACTAATCGGGTATCCTAGCAACCCTAGATAAACGACCGAGCGAAAATCTTGGTAAACCATCACAACAGATGGATGCGTGTGTAACTCCGGAACCCGGAACCGGCAATTAGCTTCACATTGATGCGTGCCAATCACCATAATAGAGACCCCTACTAATAGAGGGGAATTCCTCACTCCTGATGAAGCCGCGTTAAGCGGTGAAACGCGTTGAGAATTATGCTTTATTTTTAACAGTTCGTCCTATTTCAATCTTCCTTTTCCTGCCGCCCACAGTCTCCTTTTTCTAATACTAGCTGGTGTTAAGTAGGTGGCACGAACCACCGAGGAATAGACTAGAAAATCTGGAAGCTTGAGAGCTTAACTACCTTTCAAACAGACTGTCATTATATCTCTTTCCTGTCGTTCCTAGTTCTATTCTTCTAATGCATATTGGACTTATAATGTAAGTTGACAGGTTAACTACCATGATATAGAACAGTGTCTGATTGTAAAGATTTCCACAATTGGCGTGGTATCTGTATTTCCTTGATATATATGCACTGTTTCTGGTTAAATCTACTATCTTGTATGATTGCCTCATATCGCTAAAAAGTATCATCTTTGCCTCTAGTACTATTTTTTTGCCAAATGGGTGCGCTGTTACATTCCGTCGATTAAGTATAACATACTTCTAATTGTGTCCAACACCTTGTATCAATAGATACCGACCTTAGATCCTAATGAGGCAATCATTGTAGACGGCTGTTACAACCCATTCTCCATACATCGAGCCTTCATTCAGCTGTCCTGCCGTGTGCTAGTAATAATTGCATTTTATCTATTTAACGACTCAATTCGTAGAGCCACAGTTACCCAACCTAAAAGGAGTACCAATTTAATTTCAATCCTTGTTATACCCCTCTATATCAAGTTTTGAATTATAACATAACCGGTAATACCATAATTGGGATTTATACTTAATAAGGGCAGGTTAATCAGTCCTCACTTATACGTTTTTATGATATAATTGTACCAGTGTTAAGTCGACTAAAATAAAGATTTTGTTTGTCAATTTTTCTAGCCTTGTTGGGCTTTTGTTTCCTAACTCACTGATACACACTGATAACAGGCTGTGCCACGACAGATTCTAATTTGCTGAACTGTGGTATAACTCTCTGATACACACTGATAACAGGCTGTGCCAAGACAGATTCTAATTTGCCGAACTGTGGTATAACTCACTGATACACACTGATAACAGGCTGTGCCAAGACAGATTCTAATTTGCCGAACTGTGGTATAACTCACTGATACACACTGATAACAGGCTGTGCCAAGACAGATTCTAATTTGCTGAACTGTGGTATAACTCACTGATACACACTGATAACAGGCTGTGCCAAGACAGATTCTAATTTGCTGAACTGTGGTATAACTCACTGATACACACTGATAACAGGCTGTGCCACGACAGATTCTAATTTGCTGAACTGTGGTATAACTCACTGATACACACTGATAACAGGCTGTGCCAAGACAGATTCTAATTTGCTGAACTGTGGTATAACTCACTGATACATACTGATAACAGGCTGTGCCAAGACAGATTCTAATTTGCTGAACTGTGGTATAACTCACTGATACATACTGATAACAGGCTGTGCCACGACAGATTCTAATTTGCTGAACTGTGGTATAACTCACTGATACACACTGATAACAGGCTGTGCCACGACAGATTCTAATTTGCTGAACTGTGGTATAACTCACTGATACACACTGATAACAGGCTGTGCCAAGACAGATTCTAATTTGCCGAACTGTGGTATAACTCACTGATACACACTGATAGCAGGCTGTGCCAAGACAGATTCTAATTTGCTGAACTGTGGTATAACTCACTGATACACACTGATAACAGGCTGTGCCAAGACAGATTCTAATTTGCTGAACTGTGGTATAACTCTCTGATACACACTGATAACAGGCTGTGCCAAGACAGATTCTAATTTGCTGAACTCTGGTATAACTCACTGATACACACTGATAACAGGCTGTGCCAAGACAGATTCTAATTTGCCGAACTGTGGTATAACTCTCTGATACACACTGATAACAGGCTGTGCCAAGACAGATTCTAATTTGCTGAACTCTGGTAGAACTCACTGATACACACTGATAACAGGCTGTGCCAAGACAGATTCTAATTTGCTGAACTCTGGTATAACTCACTGATACACACTTTCCCTGATCGCCTGGCAGTGCCAACACAGATTCTAATTCCCAGAAATCTCCTACAACGTCACTGATACATCCTGACAGAACAATCTCCTCTCCTCTCTGATTCACTCCTGCAAACACACACGCTGGGGCTGCAGGGAGGGACTCCTTATATAGTGTGCTGTGGGACTTAGCTCTGTGAGCCCATGATTTTCAAAATTTGCCCAATCAGGACTCTGAGCGGTGATTGGCCTAGCCTTGCACCTGTCTTGCTGTCATGCCCACGCCTGTCATGCCCACGGTTGCCAGTTGTCAGGATCCATCCCTGCATCATTTCGTGCAAATGGCAGCTACATGAATGGTGCTGCCCTTGTGCTGAGTATCAGTACTCAAACAGTTAAACACCTGAAACACAAACACCACACCCCTCTTTCAGAATAAAGGTTCCACACCCCTTCTGCTCCACGCTCCATTATTGTAGCTCATTCTATGAGAAAGAGAGAACTCCACCCTGCTCTGAACCAACGTTATACCCCAATCCCTATCCTGATACCAGTCCCAGTTCTCCCACCTTGCCTTCTTCTTCCTCCATCAACTACTCCCATCAACCTGCACTATTCCACCTAGTCTGGACCTGCTTGTGAACCTTTCCTCAGACCCATCTACGCCAGATCAGCTGCACCCCTGCATACTGGGCTCAGGCCCCCTGTACCGGTGCTGCCACCCCTGTGGCAGACCCTGACACTTGCACCTGACCTGTGGTCAGGTGCAAGGCTGTAGCCAATTACAAGCTTCAGGCCAGTGGAAAAGTGCATTGTGGTCCATTGTGGTGCATTGTGGGCGAACATGCAGCGAACACGCGGAAATGTTCGGACTTCCACAAACAGCCGAATGGGCGATGTTCGAATCGAACTCCGAACTGATCCGAACCGAACGCTCATCCCTAGTTACTGACTGAATGTGAGGAGTGAAGGAGAGATCAGAGTCTAGGAGGACCCAGAAGAACCGGGCCTGTGAGGTAGAGGTAATAATGGCACCATTCACCTGAAGGGAAATGGGTGCAGGAATGCTAGCTTTAGAGGGAGGGAAGACGAGAAGTTCAGTTTTAGAGAGGTTGAGCTTCAGGAAATGGGAAGTCATCCAGTCAGAGACAGTTGAAAAAGCAGGTTGTAACTAGGGATGAGCCGAACACCCCCGTGTTTGGTTCGCATTCGAACTCGAACAATTTCAAAAGTTCGAGTTCGAACTCGAACCGAACTCAATGCAAGTCAATGGGACTCAAAAGTTCGATTTTTAGAGTGCCCTCCAAGAGGGCACATATGCAAGATATTTGCCATAAAAGGTGTATGGGGGTCCGGGTAGTGCCCTGGGGGACAGGAAACAAGGACAAAAAGTTTAAAAAAAAAGACATTTTTAAAGGAACAGTGAGTTTTACCATAAAATAAGGGTTAAAAATAAGAACAAAAAATTCCTTCAAATATCGTGCCTAGGAGGTCCCCATAACCTGCCCGTGAAGTGGCGGATTTGTAGGATGTAGAGAAACATCGCCATCAGAGACCCACACATGACACCTAGCCACCCTTAAGGGGTTAAAATGCACAGGGACTGGCTACTATCCTGTTAGATGAGGAAATGTATTATATGTATAAAGCAAGGTATATATGACAATGGATAGTCAGAGACTCTAGGGACTCAGCTTGTACGCTTTATGATAGACATTTCTAACACAATAATAATTGTATGCTCACATAGGCCCTTCGGGAAAGGTACATGACATACAAATACTGGAATATTACATTTAAATCTAAGGAGTGTGATAAAGATTTTATTAAGCCCTTGATGACAAATGACGTAACATATACATCATTAATGATTGGCTTTACAGAGCCCTGGTCCTTAAGGGGTTAAACAGCATATCAGAGGATCATATAGTAGAAATGAACACTTCTTAGAATTCAAAACAAGCACAGTGTTTGTTCATACATGTGCAGGCCACACCCAGTCTGCAGGCAATGTATCAAATTCATGAGACCAGACTAATTAGAAGCACGTGTTATTTCCAAACACTAATTAAACAACTGTTGTTTACGCCGTTTGAGAGCACAGGTCATTTAGAGCTGAGAATCTTTGCACCTAGACATTAGGTAGTTTTTTAATTCAATATCTAATAAACCGTTGCTTATAATATTCTGCAGTAAAGAGTCTCTTTATTTCTAGATTTTTTTGTATTTTTTAAGCATTTTTTAGACTTTTCAAATTTATTTATTTTTCGAACTCAAACCGAACACGCCAAAAAGTTTGAAGTTCGCAAACTTTCAAACTGCCAATGTTCGAGTCAAACTCCGAACTGATCGAACCGAACAGCTCATCCCTAGCTGTAACATGGTCCAGCACAGGAGGAGAGAAATTGGGAGAGGAAAGGTAGATTTGGGTGTTGTCTGCATAGAGATGAATTTGAAGTCCATAGGAAGAGATGAGGTTACCAAGAGAGGCGGTATGAGAAGAGTAGGGGACCCAGAACAGAGCATTGAGGTACCACAACTGATAAAGGAACTGGGTGTGAAGAGGCACCAGCGAAAGAGACACTGAATGAGCAAAAGAGAGCTAGGAAGAGAACCAGGAGAGAGCGGAGTCACTGAGGCCAAGTTGACGCAGCGTGAGGAGCAGAAGAGGGTGGTCAACAGTGTCAAATGCAGCTGAAAGATCGAGAAGAATAAGGAGGGAGATGTGACCTTTGGTTTTAGCAACAACTAGATCATTAGTCACCTTGGTCAGAGCAGTTTCAGTGGACCCTGGGAGCAAAGCCGGACTGGTGCGGATCAAGTAGAGAGTTTGCAGTGAGATAACCGGTGAGCTGGTTATAGACCAGACGTTCTAAGATTTTTGAGGGGAGCAGAGAGATGGGACAATAGTTTGAGAGGGAGGTGTGGGTCAAGAGATGGCTTCTTTAGGATGGAGGCGATCAGAGCATGTTTGAATACAGAGGAGAAGATTCCGGAGGAGAGGTTGAAAATATAAGTCAAAGCAGGGACAACAACTGGCAAGACAGACCGAATAAGGTGCGAGGGGATGGGGTGAAGCGGACAGGTGGCTGGGCAGGAGGACATGAGAAGTGATGAGATATCCTCCTCAGAGACTAGAGAAAAGGAAGACATAGAAGAGGGGGAACGGAGTGAATGAGGTTGAGTGGTTAGTGGAGGAGGGCAATGAAGAGATTTCTAGTCCTAGTTTAGCAATCTTATCAATGAAGTTGTGTTGTTTTTCACCCTTTCGCTGCTGAGGCTTTTCCTGCCTCTGTGCTGAGCTCATTTTTACCGGTTTCGCCCATCATGTTTAACCGCGTTTTGAAGCCTTATTTTAATATATGACCCAGACATATTATATATCGTTCTTTCCGGCAGACTGTGCAGATTCATAATATGTCATTATTATATGTATACGTCATGTCATGTCTGTATATTATAACAAAAAATGCAATAAAATTTGAATTTTCAATAATTTACAATGTGTAAAGTGTTTTTTTTCACATTTTAACATGCGATCGTTTGTGGTTATATTTTCTATGGGGTGCGCTTGTTAAAAAAATTAGAAATGAGGAATCGTTACTTTTTTTTGGGGAAAATTACGTGTTTTTTAGCAAACGGCCCCCATAGAAAAAATCGTTAGTGCAGCATCATTGTTCACATTATAATTGAAATGGGAACAATATTGTTGCACTAATAAGGCTAGGGTCAGACGAACGCATTTTTCACGTTGTCCGTGAAAAAGTGCGTTCGAACGAATGGACGTATTTTTTCACACAACACGCGATAGCGGTCATACGATGCGCCTTTTCGTCCGTTATTTTGTACGGATCATCAATAAAACACTTTTTGTGTCTGGACGTTATGTTGGCCGGACATTAGCAGCGTCTGACATCTCCTAATCACGCACACACGCCGCTATGCGGCCGCAGCGCACTCTGTACGTCCGTACTAGCGGTTTGGCGTTCTAGAAAAAATGCGTTCGTTTGCCACTTGCGTTGCGCGGACGAACTTTCGTGCGGCCGTACTTCGTGTGTTCCCCGGCATTGGACGTCATTTGCTGCTAGCACGGCCGTGATTTCATGCGGCTACATGCACGTTAAAACTGCTTTCGTCTGACCTTAGCCTAAAACTAAAAAAAAAAAAAAAAAAAAAAAAATTATTTATTTTTTTACATTTTACATGGTCATGTTTGGTATCATTGGAAAGGCCACGCTCTGGCCGTTCCAATGATAGCAAACATTAACCCCTAGCTGTCACGGATCGGGAGATAGGGGGTTCCAATCACTGGCGTAGCGTGGGTTGTCAGCGCCCGGGGCCAGCCAAGAATTGTGCGCCCCCCCAACCTGTGGACACGTTATCGATATTGCCCCAGCTCTCACATGGATATTGCCCCAGCTCACACATGGATATTGCCCCAGCTCTCACATGGATATTGCCCCAGCCAGCTTACACATGGATATTGCCCCAGCTCTCACATGGATATTGCCCCAGCCAGCTCACTCATGAATATTGCCCCAGCTCTCACATGGATATTGCCCCAGCTCTCACATGGATATTGCCCCAGCTCACACATGGATATTGCCCCAGCTCTCACATGGATATTGCCCCAGCCAGCTCACACATGGATATTGCCCCAGCCAGCTCACACATGAATATTGCCCCAGCTCTCACATGGATATTGCCCCAGCTCACACATGGATATTGCCCCAGCTCTCACATGGATATTGCCCCAGCTCACACATGGATATTGCCCCAGCTCTCACATGGATATTGCCCCAGCCAGCTCACACATGAATATTGCCCCAGCTCTCACATGGATATTGCCCCAGCTCACACATGGATATTGCCCCTGCTCACACATGGATATTGCCCCAGCTCTCACATGGATATTGCCCCAGCTCTCACATGGATATTGCCCCAGCTCATGGGATTTGCCCCCAGCTCATGGGATTTGCCGCAGCTCATGGGATTTGCCCCAGCTCTCACATGGATTTGCCCCAGCTCTCACATGGATTTGCCCCAGCTCATGGGATTTGCCCCAGCTCTCACATGGATTTGCCCCAGCTCTCTCATGGATTTGCCCCAGCTCATGGATTTGCCCCAGCTCACACATGGATTTGCCCCAGCTCACACATGGATTTGCCCCCAGCTCACACATGGATTTGCCCCAGCTCACACATGGATTTGCCCCAGCTCATGGATTTGCCCCAGCTCATGGATTTGCCCCAGCTCATGGATTTGCCCCAGCTCTCACATGGATTTGCCCCAGCTCACACATGGATTTGCCCCAGCTCTCTCATGGATTTACCCCAGCTCATGGATTTGCCCCAGCTCATGGGATTTGCCCCAGCTCTCACATGGATTTGCCCCAGATCATGGATTTGCCCCAGCTCATGGATTTGCCCCCAGCTCATGGATTTTCCCCAGCTCTCTCATGGATTTGCCCCAGCTCTCACATGGATTTGCCCCAGCTCATGGGATTTGCCCCAGCTCTCACATGGATTTGCCCCCAGCTCATGGGATTTGCCCCAGTTTACACATGGATTTGCCCCAGCTCATGGATTTGCCCCCAGCTCATGGGATTTGCCCCAGCTCATGGATTTGCCCCAGCTCATGGGATTTGCCCCCAGCTCATGGATTTGCCCCAGCTCATGGGATTTGCCCCAGCTCATGGATTTGCCCCCCAGTTTACACATGGATTTGCCCCCCAGTTTACACATGGATTTGCCCCTCAGCTTACACATGGATTTTCCCCCCAGTTTACACATGGATTTGCCCCCCAGCTTACACATGGATTTGCCCCCAGCTCATGGATTTGCCCCAGCTCTCACCTGGATATTGCTCCGGCAGGGGTTGAGGGGACCCAGATGCCGGGCAGCGGGAGTGCCTGCCCGCCGCCCGGTCCTGAACAGTCCATCCTGTTCTTGAAGGGGATGCGGCTGCGTGCGTGCGCAGGTCACGCGGTCCGGCCAGTCAGGTGGTACAGCGGCTCAGTACCACCTGATTAGCCGGACCACGTGACCGGCTGCGCCTGCACGCAGCCGCATCCCCTTCAAGAACAGGACGGACTGTTCAGGACCGGGCGGCGGGCAGGCACTCCCGCTGCCCGGCATCTGGGTCCCCTCAACCCGCGGGTCAGTTTTAGGGGCGCAAATGCGCCCCTAACAAAACTGCGCCCGGGGCCACGGCCCCCCCAGCCCCCCCCCACGCTACGCCACTGGTTCCAATGAACCCACTATCTCCACTATAGGTGGCAGCAAGGGGTTAATTTCAAAACTGGCGCCATCGCGCTCTGCGCGATGACGCCAGTCATTTGGGGGATATCCCGGAAGCTTGGCCGACATCCAAGATGTCGGCCAGCTCCGAGAGGGGACCGCGATACGGCGCATGTTAGCGCCATATCGCGATCCAGCCCCCTAGGGGTTAAAGACAGCCGCCGCTTGGAAGGGCAGGCTGTGCCCTTCCAGGCGGTGCCTGTCTTTAATCGCTGGCCCGCAGGGAAGGGGAGGGGGAGAGGTCCGAAGGACCTCCCCCCTCCCCTTCAGGCACCTTCCCTGCAATGGCGGGGGGAGTGCCTGAAATAGACGTCATCGCGCATGCGCGATGACGCCTATCGTGCCCGCCGGGGTCCCGGAGGCTGGGCTGACATCAATGATGTCAGCCCGCACCGGGGGGCGCGCGATCAGCCGGAATACCGGCTGATCGCAGCTGCAAAGGGAGGACGCGCTGAGCGCGTCCTCCGCAGCCAAGTAGCAATGCGGGTGGACGCGCTGAGCGTGTCCACCACATTGAAAGGGTTAATATCTTGCATTTTATTACTTTGTATTTCTGTAACAATTCAATGATCTTGAACCCAGGAGATACTGAAAACGAGAGAAATCTCAATGTATCCGTCCTGCTAAAACCCTTTATAAATAAATAAATAAGAACATCATTTTGACACAAGAGTATCCCTTTATGTTGACTATAAAAGTATTTCTTGATTCTGACGACTGTTACGGCTGTATATAATGCTGAAACAAATTACAGTGTTAATTTAAGATTCTCTCCTGCTTCACGGACTGGAAATCCAAACAAAATGTGTTTTCTAAACAAACTGCAGTATTCTTCGTTTAGAGGGCAGCGCTATGTAACAAGATGGTAAAGAACACCCGTACAAAAAATCTGTCATGATTCAAGAACTACAAGCCTGAACGAAATGACTTTAACATACAATAAATGACATATTCTGACAAACCCATATGTCATTCGATCCTTAGGGGTTAATAATGTCAGACGATTCAATATGACGGTGTGTTGCCCAGAGCATGGCGCGCCAGGATGAAGGACATATATCTCCTAATGTCAGAATGAGCAGAGTGCTGCCCTGCAGTATGTAGAATTCAGAGAGAAGTGCCGCTATGGACAGATATCTCTCCACAGGGCAGCACTTTTCACTCACTGCTGTCAGAAGACTGGATACGTGTCCAGGGAATCACTCGGACATGGCGGCCGTTGTCCTGAGTCGTTTCTGTCCCGCTTTCGCAGGAGGAACGTGTTTTGCCCGTTTTGTCGCCTCTTTCTAAACCCTGCAGCATCGCTTTGTGAAATATCCCCGGCCAGGAAATTGCTTCAAGACATTCTCATTCAGTTATTGCCCAAGCAAACTGTCACACCCGTTACAAAGCGTTATACCCGCCGGACCGTGAACCCACTGCTTAACCCCTACTGTGCCGCAATGCAGAAACTGCTGTGGTACCACAACGCAGGGGATATTCACTAAACTGTGACAAACTCATCTGGGGTTTCACCATGCATTATATATATATATTATATTGGATCCTGTTTATTGCATAGGACTGTCACTCAAACACCACTCTCTGCTTGATAAATACCCCCCGGGAGCCACGTCAGTGCAGGCTCCAAGTCACTTGATGACCAGGCTTAGTATTGCATAAATGGAAAAGATTACCCATGATGCTCAAGCAATTCAAGGATGGCTGAGAGTGATGAGGAATGAGGTTAATGAAATGTAAAGGCTGGCTGAGAGTGAAGAGGAATGAGGTTAATGAAGTGTAAAGGCTGGCTGAGTGTGATGAGGGATGATCTTATTGACACATGTAGGCTGATTAAGGATCATGAAGAAGGAGGCTACTGACATGTAAAGCTGGCTGAGCATGATGAGGGATGAGGTTAAGAACACGTAAAGACTGTCTGAACGGTATGACATTAATGACATGTGAATGATGCCTGAGGATGATGAGGGATGAGGTTTGTGACACAAAGGTTGGCTGAGCATGAAGAGGCTACTGAAATGTAAAGGCTGGCTGAGAATGATGAAGTCTGATGTTGTTGACACGTGAATGTTGACTAAGGATGATGAGGGAAGAGGTTAATGATACGCAATGGTTGAGTGTGATGATGAGGTATGATGTTATTGACATGTAAAGGCTGGCTGAGTGTGATGAGGAATGTATCTGATTTGTAAAGGCTGGCCGAGTGTGATGAGGAATGATAATGATTTGTAAAGGCTGGCCGAGTGTGATGATTTAAGAATGAATCTGATTTGTAAAGGCTGGCTGAGTGTGATGAGGAATGAATCTGATTTGTAAAGGCTGGCTGAGTGTGATGAGGAATGATAATGATTTGTAAAGGCTGGCCGAGTGTGATGATTTAGGAATGAATCTGATTTGTAAAGGCTGGCTGAGTGTGATGAGGAATGAATCTGATTTGTAAAGGCTGGCTGAGTGTGATGAGGAATGATAATGATTTGTAAAGGCTGGCCGAGTGTGATGAGGTTCCTGACATATAAAGGCTGGTTGAGCGAGATGAGGTGACAAACATGTAAAGGCTGGCTGAGGATGGTGAGGTTAATAACACAAAGTCTGACTACGTCCGGCCAACATCATGTCCAGACACCCAAAGTTTCCTGGTTTGGATCCATATGAAATCATGGCCGAAATTGCGCATCGTATGACCACTATCGCGTATTCCGTGAGAAAATACGCCCATGCGTTCGGACCCACTTTTTTACGGACGATGCGAAAAATGCATTCGTCTGACCTTAGCCTTAACATCCGTCATAGCATAGAATCATGCTCAATAGAGACCCTCACACTAAGTACGTGCACACCGAACTGCGCACGCACAACGCACGTGGCAAACGGCCGCAAGTTAGAGAAGAACGTAACACTGCTAGACGGACGCGCAGAGTGCATCACGTCTGCGTAGCGTTCTGTGTTATTGATGAGGAGATGTCAGACGCAGCACATTTGCGACGTCCAGCACCTTGACGCACACAATGCCTTTTCATATCCTTTTCAAATTTTTATCATTTTTCATATTAATTTTGTTTCCCATAATTCCCTTTTTATTCTACGTCCGTCAACAAAAACGGACCGTGTGGCGTCTACAGTATGTTCCGTCAGTACGTCCGTCCGTTATGCACACACGCAGAGTGCGCTCAGACTGCGTTCGTCTGACTCTAGCCTAACTCTGTAACAAAGCATTCGACCTTCCCAATACCGTCCTCCTATCTTTGCATTAACTCCCGCAGCGCTGCAATCCTCCCCTCCTGTTTCTCTCCACTACACCCACCTAGATTGTAAGTGTAACAGATCTCATCACCCCAACTGGGTTACATCTGCTAATGCAGCTCCCTTGCAGGACGTCCGTTCTCCCACCTGAAATCTTTCATGCCTTCTTCTGCAGCCCTAAGCCAAAGCTTAAGGAAGGCTACAATGAAAGAGCCATTATAGAGTTTCCCAGACATGAAGCAGGACTCGGTACTGGGCTAAAACAGACAGACTTAAATGAAACATATCGGCTAAATATGTACGGTGCAAGGAAACCAATGGAAGATGACATCCTGTTGCCCCATTCCTCCTATGATAATCCACAGTCCCCAGCCATAACCCATTCCATTGCTTGAACATAAAACAATAAAGTGCCATGTAATCACAGCTTGAGCATCAGACTGTCTGAATAAGTTAAATAATGGATAACAGATAAAGCCCACTCAAATCTGCCACAGCTGTAAAACATTCTATTATGGGGGGTTTGGAAAGGTCTGCAGTGACACATGATAATGATGTTTGCAAAAATAACAATAGAGACAATAAGAATATCAACAATAGCCGGCTGGATGAGTAGAGGTAACATCACTACTCTATAACCGTGGAGACTCAGGTTCGAATCCTGGCCAGAGCACCTCTCTAGTAAGTGTCCTTGGGCAAACACCTAACAGAACATACTTGTCTACCACACAGTATCGGCTGTGGAGTCCAGTGGTAACATTTCTACTCTTCGACCGTGGAGGAGTAAGTCACAATCCCATTCAGCACATCCCTCCAATACAACTGTGAAGAAGCAAGTCTCGACTTTACGAGAAGCGGATTCAACCGAACCACCAGGTCGCTGATCTACAATCATGGAAAGATGACTCGATCCCACTCAGAAGACGCCACCAACGAATGTCCTTGGGCAAGACACCCAACGAAATGGATGCGCCGACCTCACAAAATACTTGTACATCTCATAGATTGTAAGTTCCCTTGGGAACAGAGACCCCCTGAATCCGGCCGTATCATCCGGTGCCTGTCAGTGCCATTACTAAACTTCTCTGTAACCAAAAAATGAAACACCAGTCAGGACCTGACCAAATCCCAGCAATGTTGCTGAAAATCAGCGCGCCGGCAATTGCAAAACCTGTCGCGACCCTAATCATTGAATCACTGGCGACTGGATACATACCCAAACTCTGGAAGACTGCGAGAGTGGTACCTATCCATAAAAGTGGAGACAATACTTTGGTATCCAACTACCGTCCAATATCATTGCTTCCTGTAATGTCAAAAATCCTGGAAAAATGTGTTTACACTCAATTACGCTATTACTATCAGTATCAGAACTATTTAACCCCAGATCAATCCGGCTTCTGTCCAAATCACTCAACCACAACTGCCCTTTTAAAAGTTTCCAATGATATCCAGGCTGGCATGGAACAAGGAAACCTAACTGGAGCATCTTCCTTGATTTTGCCAAGGCCTTTGACACAGTAGACCATGGCATCCTATTACAAAAACGTAAAAACTCCGGTATTGGTGATCGTACGCTAACCTGGTTTCAATCATATGTGTCTGATAGGTCACAATATGTGTCCATTTCTGACAGCGTTTCCCTCCCCCTCCCAGTCACTTACGGTGTACCCCAAGGCGCGATACTTGGCCCCCTGCTATTCACAATATTCATAAATGATCTGCCCAACGTCTGCAAAGCCTCAACTGTACACATGTACGCAGACGACACTGTAATCTATACCAGCAAACCAAATCCCCCGCAGCTGGAGGCCGTGCTGCAAGAACAATTCACAGAGGGAGAAAAGTGGATCAAAGACAACAAACTTTTTCTAAATACTGACAAAACTGTAACGATGCTCTTTGGAACAAAACCTAAACTACACAAATTGCAAACACCCCATCTATGTGTGGGGACAAAATCAAATGGCACGCTGACCACAGTCACTTCTCTCAAGTATCTAGGTATGTGGTTGGACCCTAATCTATCCTTTGGCCCCCACATCGAAAAACTCTCATCTAAACTTTACCCCAAGCTAGGTGCCCTGTACAGAAACAAATCCTGCCTGAGCCCCGCGGTAAGAAAGCAGATTGTACAACAAATGCTTATGCCGGCTATTGAACACGAAGATTTAGTGTATGCAGCCGCCCCGCAAACACACCTCCAGAAACTTACTACATTGTATAACTCATTCTGTCGCTTTGTGCTACAATGTAACTACATGACCCACCATTGTGACATGTTAAAAGAGCTAAACTGGCCATCACTGGAGTCTAAACTCACCCTTCACCTTTCCAACCTGGTGTTTAAGAGCTTTTCTGGGAAGCTATCACCCTACCTGAATAGACTGCTTCCCTCAGCAGTTCCCTCATCCTATAACCTCAGATCCAGGACCAGCACCTTACTTACAATACCACAATACAAAAACAAAGTGTCTCGATCCTCATTTTCCTACAGAGCACCACAATTATGGAATAACCTCCCAGATGCCATCAAATCTTCCCCCAGTCTAAAGTCCCTTAAGAGTTCCTTATTAACATACCTCAATACGGAATGCACCTGTAAAAATGTAACATAGTGACTATATACAGAATGCACCTGTAAACATGTAACATAGTGACTATATACAGAATGCACCTGTAAACAAGTAACATAGTGACTATATACAGAATGCACCTGTAAACATGTAACACAGTGACTATATACAGAATGCACCTGTAAACATGTAACATAGTGACTATATACAGAATGCACCTGTAAACATGTAACATAGTGACTATATACAGAATGCACCTGTAAACATGTAACATAGTGACTATATACAGAATGCACCTGTAAACAAGTAACATAGTGACTATATACAGAATGCACCTGTAAACATGTAACACAATGATTGTATACAGAATGCACCTGTAAACAAGTAACATAGTGACTATATACAGAATGCACCTGTAAACATGTAACATAGTGACTATATACAGAATGCACCTGTAAACATGTAACATAGTGACTATATACAGAATGCACCTGTAAACATGTACCATAGTGACTATATACAGAATGCACCTGTAAACATGTAACATAGTGACTATATACAGAATGCACCTGTAGACATGTAACATAGTGACTATATACAGAATGCGCCTGTAAACATGTAACACAGTGACTATATACAGAATGCACCTGTAGACATGTAACATAGGGACTATATACAGAATGCACCTGTAAACATGTAACATAGTGACTATATACAGAATGCGCCTGTAAACATGTAACATAGGGACTATATACAGAATGCACCTGTAAACAAGTAACATACAGGGTTATCCAAAGAGATCCGAATTGCTTGGGAAAGGTAACCGAACGCTGAAAATCAACGTTCCTTTCACTGGAACTAAGGGGTCAAGCCCAGCTCCTGAAAAACAGCCCCACACCATAATCCCCCCTCCACCAAACTTTACACTTGGCACAATGCAGTCAGACAAGTACCGTTGTCCTGGCAACCGCCAAACCCAGACTCGTCCATCAGATTGCCAGATGGAGAAGCGCGATTCTTCACTCCAGAGAACGCATCTCCACTGCTCTAGAGTCCAGTGGCGGCGTGCTTTACACCACTGCATCCGACGCTTTGCATTGCACTTGATGTATGGCTTGGATGCAGCTGCTCGTCCATGGAAACCCATTCCATGAAGCTTTCTGCGCACTGTTCTTGACCTAATCTGAAGGCCACATGAAGTTTGGAGGTCTGTAGCGATTGACTCTGCAGAAAGTTGGCGACCTCTTCGCACTATGTGCCTCAGCATCCGATGACCCCGCTCCATCAGTTTACATGGCCTACCACTTCGTGGCTGAGTTGCTGTCGTTCCCAAACACTTCCACGTTCTTATAATACAGCTGACAGGTGACTGTGGAATATTTAGGAGCGAGGAAATTTCACGACTGGATTTGTTGCACAGGTGGCATCCTATCACAGCTCCACGCTGGAATTCACTGAGCTCCTGAGAGCGACCCATTCTTTCACAAATGTTTGTAAAAACAGTCTGCATGCCTAGGTGCTTGATTTTATACACCTGTGGCCATGGAAGTGATTGGAACACCTGATTCTGATTATTTGGATGGGTGAGCGAATACTTTTGGTAATATAGTGTATATATAAATAGTAATAAAGCGACAGGGTTCCCTTTAGGCTCACACACTGAGAAGCATTTATTAGGTTCCTATCATATGATTCCTTATTAAATCACCCTTAATATATATATGTATTACAATTATCCTAAGAATTCCCTACAACCCTTTAAAAGTCTTTATATTTAAACATTGACTTCAAATTTGCATGTGTGGACTGGTGGGATACAACGTTTCAATGATTAATTGAGGAGCAGAAATTGTGGCGAGTTCACATACTTTATTTTTAGGACTAGAACCTTGGGTTAAATACATATATTGCTCCATACAGGGTTGTGTTTGTGCATAAATCAAGATAAGGGCATGTACATCCAGAGAGCTATTTGTTCTTCTAAACACTAGGTGAGAGAGTCTTTCTTGGTGTGTCACGACTGATGTAGGAGCGTGGTCTGGGTAACGCGCTGCACTGCAGAATCTTGAAAGATAAATCTATCGCCCTCTTCTTTAGATCCCGCTTGATTTGGTGAATCGTTCCTTCAGATGGGATCGTTGGTCGGTATATTTCTACTGTGCTGCCTGGCTTGGTCGGTCAGGGGAATAGATGAAGAACCCCACGGTGAGTCCCGGCTTTCTAAATCCAGGGAGAATCACAGCCCTAATCACCTGATTTACCTGCAAAAAAAATAATATGGTAATCCAGTAAAAAAAGGTTCCTCTAGGCGCATGTAGTGTCCATGAATGGTCTGGAATTGGTGTAGTTAATAGATTGTATTAAGTTTGTACTGTGATAGATAAATTAAACATCCATCAGTTCCATCAACATGACACACGGAGATCCCTAGATCCCACAATAAATGAAGAAAGTGTATACTTCCCAAAAAATGGAGAATTGGTACAGTCTCGTCTTTGATGCTTCACAAAAAGATCTCGATGTTCGGTGCATATCATACAGCAGGAGACTCGACAGGATTAGTCAGATAAATGTAAAATGGTTCTCCTTTTACATCTTACATTTATCTGACTAATCCTGTCGAGTCGAATCACTACAAATTCCCGTAAGCAGGAGATCTCACCATTTTATTATCTGTCTGCAGCACATTTACTGACACAAAGGCCATTTCTGCCTGTATGCTGATAATACAGACCTTGCATAAGCAGGAGATCTCCCCATTTTATTATCTGTCTGCAGCATGTCTACTGCATCTGACACAAAGGCCCTTTCTGCCTGTATGCTGATAATGCAGACCCTGCATAAGCAGGAGATCTCACCATTTTATTAACTGTCTGCCTCACAGTTACTGACACAAAGGCCTTTTCTGCCTGTATGCTGATAATGCAGGCCCCGTGTAAGCAGGAGATCTCACCATTTTATTATCTGCCTTCAGCACATTTACTGCATCTGCCTGTATGCTGATAATGCAGACCCCATGTATGCAGGAGATCTCAAAATTTTATTATGTGTTTGCAGCACATTTACCGCATCTAACATGAAGGCCATGTCTGCCTGTATGAGTTATCAAACACCTTTGTAATTGTGAATGGTAAGGGATGCCATCTAGAGCTTAAAACCTTTCAACCCAGCAGCATTTCTGTACATTATAAGAACTTATAAAGTGAGCCGACTTACAATGTTATCAACATTTAACTATCGCAGTATTACATTTTGGACTCAAAATGTTTGGACTCATAAATCTCAGATACCAAATCCCATTGCCTTCAAAGGCCCTTCACATTGGTTCAATAAGAACAAACACCTATTTACACTCGTGGTATAAATTTGCAGCTTCTTTATGGAGTGAGTCCCGACCCCTATACTGACAGTGGCTATAGAAAGACCCCACTAACTCATCACTGGATTTCCATGGGCTTAGTGCAGGGTTGTCAAACTCCGGCCCCCCAGATGTTGATGCCTACAATTCCCAGAACTCTTTGAATGCAATAGATGGCTATGGAATCATGGGAGTTGGAGTTCAGAAACATCTGGGGGGGGCGGAATGTGACAGCCCTGACTTAGCTTGTCCCGCTGTACATAGTTAAAGGGTAGAGTGGGGACAGAACAGAATCCGTGCACGAGACGATGCTATATTTTAATATAATGATTCCTTAATGGAAAATCTTTGTTTAAACAACAATATCTTCTTCAGATAAAATGTAACTGCATAAGAGGGGGGAGTACCCTAAATTGGCGCCGGTATTTGGTGTATATAAGTAGTGTATGCTGCTGCTCTCCAGGGATAGTATGGCAATGTACTGCTATTGCCCTGAAGATATTCTGAAGTGAGGATTAATCTCTGGTTGGGCGCTGCTCACACAAAAGGGGCGATTTACAACCCTTTCACTGTAAATGTGATCAGTGTCTGTTTGGGTGATTGCATGTGAATCCACCCGTCTGTCTATTGTATACAAAATTTGTACCATACATTAATTATCAAGTGTGACTAAATAATAAATAAAAAATCCAGCTGAAGAGGCCATATCGGCGAAACGCGTTCTGGATAATCCCAGATTTTTACTTTTATTTTATTTGTTCTTTATTTGAAAATAAAACCCCATCTATTTTATCATACACCCCTTCATCCTGTAATTACTGCGCAGCGCGCACCACCTATTGGGAGGCTTCCAGCACATACATGGTGAGGACTCCAGCCCAGCAGTCAGACGACTGCAGCAGATAAGGAGAGCAGAGGTGAAAGAAGGGTTCTTGGCCACCTTTATGGGCCAGAGAGGCGCAAAAGAGTGAGCGTGATAGCAATATCGGCTCCTGTCCACGTGAGTTAAAAATCGCTGTATCTACTGTACAATTTCTCATTATGACAGTGAGCACTATGTATTTTGTCTCTCTCTGTCTCCCTTCACCATCATGAGGTCAATCAAGACCTACTACATAGGAACAGAAGGAAACGACAGCAGACCTCTATTTTCTGTGAACAACCATCTGTACATTACACTGTGACCACTAGGTGGCAGTGTTAGACAAGGAACTGTTGGAATTAATAACAAACGAACAATTTATTAATTTTTATTTATTATTTCGTCACACTTGGTAATTAATGTATGGTACAATTTTTGTATACAATAGACAATTCACATGCAACCACCCAAACATACACTGATCACATTTATAGTGAAAGGGTTGTAAATCACCCCTTTTGTGTGAGCAGCGCCCAACCAGAGATTAATCCTCACTTCAAAATGTAACTGCATGACAAACCCTAACCAAATCTGCTTCTTTTCAGGTGACGATAATTCAAGGCCGCTGCTGTCCACAAAGTATGGGAAGCTTCTGGGGAAAACGAGCGGCGCACGAGGCACAGATCGCAGAGTACACACTTTCCTTGGGATCCCCTTTGCGAAGCCTCCGGTGGGGGAGTTAAGATTTGCCCCTCCACAGCCTCCAGTACCGTGGAGCTCCGTCAGGGACGCGTCCAATCACCGAGCCATGTAGGTTCTGCACAGCGTGCTGCGAAATGACACTTTCAAGCCATTATATACACATTGTGTTCCTCTAAACAGAGTGTGCCGAATTCCTGTTACACAGTATCCATTGTGATATAATCACTGGACGCGAATATCACGTCAGGTTTCTGCTTTTTATTGTGCAGCCATTGCAGGGCACAATTTCACAAAATAAAACAAAATGCAAAATAAACACCTACTCCTGGATGATGAGGCTGACTACAGACCTGTCTAACATGGTGAATGGCTAAGGCTAATGTCAGGTGAACACAGTCTGAACGCACTCTGCGTACGTGCATAACGGACGGACGTACTGACGGAAGATACTGTAGACACCACACGGTCCGTGTTTTTTTTGACGGACGAAGAAAAAAAAGGGAACTATGGGATCCCCTTAGTTAATAAGATTCCCATTGTTATAGCTCGTTTGTAATGGTTCACATGTGATATATATATATATATATATAGAGAGATATATTATAACATTATTTCTTGGTGTCTCGAGTGTTATATTATGCACCAATGCAGGCAATGTAACTACATGATGCCCCACTGTGACATGTTAAAAGAGCTAAACTGGCTATCGGTGACATTTCAGCGCTCTCTGAATAACCCCTTAAATAAAAAAAGAAAAGGAATGTTGGAGCTGTTATACTTTAAATAAACAATAATTTTGCTCTACAGGTGCCTACAAAATAAAGCCTCTATGGAATCACTCGAAGAATATTTCAAAGAAGCTTTTAAATTGCCCCCAATTTCCGAGGACTGCTTGACCCTCGACGTGTACACACCAGCAGACCGAGGACAGAATGCCAAGTTACCTGTAAGTTCTAAAGTCCAAAAAATGTACTTAAAAAACACATTACTTTCGGGAGGTGTTGGCTACTTTCCCGCCTTGACTAGTGTAACCCTTTTCTCATCAGGCTAATACAACCCCAGGTTATCTCTCTACAATCTGTCATGAACATCTCTGCCAGGTTTACCCACCTCCCATTCCGTACCTCACACCTCCCATCCCATACCTCTCACACCCCACCACCCATACCTCTCGCACACCTCACATCCCATACCTCACATTCCGTATTTCTCACACCTCCCATCCCATACCTCTCACACCTCCAATCCCATACCTCTCACACCTCCCATCCCATACCTCTCACACCTCCCATCCCATACCTCGCACCTCCCATACCTCTCATACACCTCACATCCCATACCTCACACCTCACATCCCTCTCACACCTCCCATCCCATACCTCTCACACCTCACATCCCATACCCCTCACATCCCATACCTTTCACACCTCACATCCCATACCTCTCACACCTCACATCCCGTACCTCTCACACCCCATACCTCGAGTCACACCTCACATCCCGTAACTCTCACACAACGTACATTTCACACCTCACATCCCGTACCACTCACATCCCGTACCTTTCACACCTCACATCCCATACCTCTCACATCCCACACCTCACATCCCATACCTCTCACATCCCACACCTCACATCCCGTACCCCTCACATCCCATACCTCTCACACCCCTCACATCCCATACCCCTCACACCTCTCACATCCCATACCCCTCACACCCCATACCTCTCACACCTCACATCCTGCCCCTTTGTCAATCTCTACACTGGCTCCTAAAAAAATAAATAAAGCTTTTTGCTGCAAATGAAAAGAATAAACGGTTGAAGAAAAAAATGATAAAACCATTAACCTAGACTGTAAGCTCCTATGAGCAGGGCCCTCTACACCTCTTGTTTCCATCTTATGTCCGTTTATTTGTATTTCGTTCCCTTTGGTTATTGTAAATCGCTGCAGAAACTGTCGGCGCTATATAAATGATGACAATAATAATAATATTAATATTTTTTGACATTGAATCCTGTGGAGTTCGCCTGTTTAAACCTGTCAAACTGAACCACTGAAAATCTGGGCATTTCACCAACATTTGGTGAACCGCCGAAAATCAGGGCATTTCTCTGACATTTCGGTGCAGTTCGGCGTTCTCTGAATAGATATATATCCATTACTTCTCTATGGGGACAATTTCACTGCAGCCAAAGGTTACCGAATTGCGGCGATCTGAGGCGTACTGCATTATTTTGCTGGCAATTTGGCAAATTGACAGCTCTCTGGCTGAATTGCCATGAAATTGCACCGTACGGGGAAATTCAGTGGCAACTTTGGCTCTTATTGAATAACCCCTTGCAGGTAGAAGCCAAAAAATAAAATAATTCTCAGACAGCAAACATGATTACCATATACGTTTAATGGCAATGAAAACTGAATAGTGTAGGTGCAGCTTTATGATGGAAGTGGGATTTGTTTGTTTTATTTGTTCCATAGCTTTATTTGTTGTCTTTGGATCACTCGCTCCTCTCGCTCCTTGGTATCACAATGTCACGTGTCTTTCACCAGGTTATGGTTTCCATCCACGGAGGAGGACTAGCAGCGGGTGGAGGATTTACCACTGACGGATCTGCATTCTGCGCCTACGATGACGTAGTGTTGGTGGTCATCCAGTACAGGCTGGGAGTACTGGGATTCTTTAGGTAAATCGACGAACCCAAGTAGACTTTCCAACACACACCTGTACAGAGAGAGAGAAGAAACCCATTAAAACCAGATTTAGTCCTTTAGGCTAGGGTCAGATGAGCGCAGTGTTAACGTGCGTTTAGCCGCACGAAATCACGGCCGTGCTAGCAGCAAATGACGTCCAATGCCGGGGAACACACGAAGAACGGCCGCACGAAAGTTCGTCCGCGCAATGCAAGTGGCAAACGAACGTATTTTTTCTAGAACGTCAAACCGCTACTACTGACGTACAGAGTGCGCTGCGTCCGCTAGAGGCGTGTTTGCATGATTGGGAGACGTTAGACGCTGCTAATGTCCGGCCAACATAACGTCCAGACGCAAAAAGTGTTTTATTGATGATCCGTACAAAATCACGGACGAAAAGGCGCATCGTATGACCGCTATCGCGTATTCCGTGAGAAATGCGTCCATTCGTTCGAACGCACTTTTTCACAGACAACGCGAAAATGCGTTAGTCTGACCCTAGCCTTAAAGTACAAGTGCTGAGAGGCGTCCATCAACGGATCTTCAGGCAGGGGAATAGACGCAGTAAGACTGAAACCTTTTATAAACGTCGCATTTTGCTAACAGCCACGATTAAAAGCAAACATTTGCGTGATGCTGCCCGAAAAATACGCTTTTTCCGACGTTTTACTGGCCCATTGTTTGTTTCTCAGACCATTGTCGTGTCGAAACTGGTTTCGAGATCAGCGTTCAGCAAAGATCGGAGTCCCATCTCTCCAGGCTCCTGCACATATGATCTTCCCAGTCTAAGTCCCCTGTACAGCCCCTTTCACAATGTCACATACCTCCTCTGTCCACAGCCCCTACACACAATCCATGCCTACACACCTCCTCCTGTACTGCCCCCTGCACCACAGTTCCACCCCTTCCATCCAGACTCTTTTAGCTGCCACTCAGCTATAGCTGCTCTTAACCTTCTTTTGGTCCCCTCAGCCACAGCTGGCCCTGAACCTCTTTCTCAGCCACAGCTTCCCCTAACCTCTTTTCTCAGCCGCCCCTGAACTTCTTTTTTCCCCTAACCAAAGCTGCCCCCGAACCTCAATTTTCCCCTCAGCTGGCCTGATCTTTCCCTCAGCCACAGCTGCCCCTGAACCTCTTCTCCTCAGCCACAGCTGCCCCTGAACCTCTTCTCCTCAGCCACAGCTGCCCTGAAACTCTTTTCTCAGCATCAGCTGCCCCAAAACATTTTTCTTCCCCTCAGTCACAGCTGCCTCTAATCCTCTTTGCTTCCCATCAGCTGCCCCTGGACCTCTTCCCGTCAGCCACAGCTGCCCTTGAACTTCTTCCCCTCAGCCACAGCTGACCCCGAAAATCTTTTGTCAGCCTCAGTTGCCCCTGAACTTCTTTTTTCCCTAGCCACAGCTGCCCCTGAACCTCTTTTCTTCCCCTCAGCTGTCCCTGGACTTCTTCCCTTCAGCCGCCCCTGAACCACTTCCCCTCAGCCACAGCTGCGCCTGAACTTCTTCCCCTCACCTGTGATAGTTTTTATACAGTTCAGGGCATCTGTGGCTAGGGGAAGAAAAGGTGGTTAGGGGCAACTGAGTTTGAGTGGCAGCCAGAAGAAGATGAGGGGCAGTTTTGGCTAGAAGAAAGAAGTCCAGGGACAGCTGTGGCTGATGGGAAGAAAACAAGTTCAGCAGCAGCTGAGGAGAAGAACAGAAGGTTAGGGACAGCTGTGGCTGAGGGGAAGAAAAGAGGTTCAGGGCAGCAGTGGCTAGGGGGGAAAAAGATTAGGGGCAGCTGAGGCTGACAAAAAGAGGTTCAGGGCAGCTGAGGCTGAGAAAATAAGTTTAGTTTGGCAGCTGTGGCTGGGGTGAAGAAAAGAGGTTCAGGGGCAGCTGAGGCTGAGAGGAAGAAAAGAGGTTTAGAGGCAGCTGTGGCTGAGGGGAAAAAATAAGTTCAGGGGCAGCTGAGGCTGAGAAAAGAGTTTCAATGGCAGCTGTAGCTGAGGGGAAGAAGTCCGGGTGTGGCTGAGGGGAAGAAAAGAAGTTTAGAGGCAGCTGTGACTGTGGGGAAGAAAAGAAGTTCAGTGGCAGCTGAGACTGAGAAAAGAGGTTCAAGGGCAGCATTATTTTTAAAATTTCAGCAGTGGATAAAGCTTTCCAGTTGACCCTGCTGATATATTTAGAAGAAATATCAGAAGAAAAATCGTCTGAAAGCCTGAAATCGAGCCCTTAATTTGTAAATTCGAAAGAAAGAGCATCAGAGAGAGCGATATCAGAGAGATTTATTAGCGATTTCCCTCTTTTCCCAAAACTAAAAAAAAAAGAGATTTTATCATTTTATTGCTATATATATTTGGCATATATTGTGAAACCTACTTTTTGTCGCTTAGCACAGGGGATGAAAAAGCACCTGGAAACTATGGCTTTTTGGATCAAGTTGCTGCTCTGCGATGGGTCCAAGAAAATATTGAGGACTTTGGAGGAGACCCGCAGTCTGTCACTATATTTGGGGCATCTGCAGGGGGTGCGAGCGTTGCTACTCATGTGAGTTCTTTATATATGCATATCTGCAATTCTGCATATAACCTATGCATGGAAGACCAATGTCAGCCCAAAGGCGACTACTCCGTAGTCTATTGTGTGCCTTACATTTTCTTGTCCCTTGATTTAATGTAGCCATTCATAGGTGTGTCTAGGCACAACCTATTGTTGGGCGAAGAGGTCCTCTTTCAGCTCTTACAGTGGCATTCTATGTGTCCCTTATCTGATTCACGATGAATGACATAAAAACTGACTGTATCTCTGATTAAAGTCTTGTTATTTCTAAAGGAAAAATTTGCATTATGTGCAAAATCTACTGATCATAAGTTTTCAATTAATAAATGTTACATGTGCACACCCTAATGTAACGCCAGTGTAATCATTTATTGTTTGTATTGTTTTTTCCCTGTCTGCATCGTACTTCAGGTGGTGTCTCCATTATCAAAGGGTCTGTTCCACAAAGCCATCGCAGAGAGTGGGACAGCAATAAAGCCATCGTTTATGGGCACGCCAGAACAGATACAGTCTGCTTTAAATGTATGTGTCACCAATTTATGTTTAAGCTCTTATGATTATAAAGGATTTGCTAGCTCAGTGTATGTATATGTATATCAATATTTACGCATCAGGTGTTACTGTAGTGTTTTCAGCCACTTTCAACTATTAGAGTGGTATTTTACAGTGATCCTGCACCGGCCAAGTTACATTTCCCTGTGCTTTCCCATCTGTAAAATACTTATCTTTTTAATTCCTTGTATCTTAAGCAGATATGACAGCTTCCTTTAGTTAACATGCCCCCTTTAGCTCAGTTTAAAATGCTTGCTCGCAATATCCTCTTGAAACTTAAGAAAGTGGAATACAGACAAGCCGTTGTCCTGAAACAGGAAGTTAACTGTCCAGACAGCCCCCCCTTTTTTCCCCATTCTAGTTGCTGGGTAGAAGAAGAAAAAAAGATATCTTTGTCCTGTGAATGTATATGATGAATAGGTTTTGTGGGTTCAACTATGATAATTATCTGTGACGTTGAGAAAATCCTATTGGCTTGTAAATGTGAGATTTTTTGAATGTCCTATCTTCTATAAAAGAGCTGATCTAACAAAGGAATACCAGTTTTTGAAGAACGAACACTGTGCGTGTGATGTCTTCATTTATCTCCGCTAACGTAGCGCTGCACAATGGCTTACATGATAAAAAACAGAAATCTTCTAACTTGTATGTCTTGTTGAATATGACTATTAATCAAATTTTTAACACCATCAGGAGCGGATATAGCGTCGGTCATAAAGATCAATGTACAATCTCATCCATTCATGAGAGATCACTAGGCTCAACTTACTCCATGCCAACAGTCAGGCGCCACCACCACTCAGCTCGGTGAGCGTCGCTGCTGAGGGTCATCGAGCAGTGAGCAGTGCGGTGTGATTTGCCCTCTAAGGTGAAGTCTGAGCAGTGGCAATGGTATGAAGAGTGAGGAGAGGACTGGGCTGTAGGAGGGTTCTTCTGCTCACGGCTCAAATATGTATTAAGTGCATTCAATGGCATTGCAACATGATAAAGATGCAGAGACAAATATGGAATATATAAAAAGCACAGATATAGTTAAAATCTAGCTACACAATGGGCAGGGTGTCTGCACAAACAGCACGGGAAGCAGACCTGCTTTGGAAAATTTCATAGAAATTTTCCAAAAAGACAAAGCCTTGAAATAATATTATTATTAATAATAATAATAGTAATAAAAAAGTCACATGTTCAATTCAAGGTATAAGTATCCTCTACCTATAGGAACAGATTTCTGGCTGATTCTGTCCTCCTGTATCTTGCAGATGACTGCCAAAGTATCTGGCTGTGATACGGCTAAGCTTTTCGAGTGTCTGAAGGAGAAAACCGAAGAGGAAATGACCAGCATTGTTGTAGCCATGGTAAGATGCATGAAATTAAACAAATGTTATATCGCCATCATGTGTACATATTAAAAGATACAGTACACACATCTCATACTGTTACCCTCACCTCTGTGTGTCACCCCACCTCCTTTAGATTGTGAGTTCTTGGGCAGGCTCCTCTTTTCCTATTGTTCTCAGTGTGGTCAACTTGTTTTTTAATTTTAATTTAATTTGATTTGATACCCATTGTATAGTGCTAAGTAATACTAAGTATACTTGTAATTCAGTTCTGAAACTTTCAAGCGTACTGTTTATTTTTTTATACACTGTTCGTCAGCTTGTCGGCTTTTTCCGGCAGCTGGTCTGCGCTGTGATCGGCGGCTCGTCTGCTTTTTCCAGTGTGGTTTTTGCGGCGGTTTCTGTGGGTCTTCGGTGAGTGTTCGGCAGGTTTTCCCTGCACTCTGGGGACCCTGTGGTGAATGCTGAATACACCACAGCGTGGGGAACTTTGATTCCCCGAAGTGCAGGAAAGCGTGGGGAACGAGAAAGCACCAAATGTCGGCGACATTTCGGTGCTCTCTGAATAACCCCCAGAGGCGGCTAGACCCTCCCAAACTTCCTGCTTCTTCTGAAACATTGACCACCCATGAAGAATGGCCAATGCCCTGATCCTCCTGACCAGGCTGAATATAGCCCCTAATTTGGACCTAGCTGATTTTTCTAGTTTCAGCAATATCTCTTTAATGTCCTGTCTCGACAGACCTTTCTACAATTTCCTGCGACTGTGGATGGGCTGTTCCTTCCCAAACCACCAGAAGAAATACTTTCCAGCAGGGAAATCAACAACGTTTCCTTACTGATTGGAGT
Organism: Leptobrachium leishanense; assembly: GCA_009667805.1. Taxonomy (NCBI): domain Eukaryota; kingdom Metazoa; phylum Chordata; class Amphibia; order Anura; family Megophryidae; genus Leptobrachium; species Leptobrachium leishanense. The sequence continues at coordinate 7,860,472 of CM019072.1, read as the reverse complement.
CACGGAACAGGAGTTCGGCTGGATAATTCCATCGGTAAGAGACGGAGCCTCTGTCAAAGAGAGAAGCAAGGGTATACAATCATAACAGATTAATGTATCACATCATATTAGAACAGAGGACATTATTTTCACAGATCTGCAGAAGTTATCATAGCAAAAAATACGAAACAAGAGCTATAAATTACATATGGATTCACTCACGTGGTTCTGAGCCTATGGGAGGCTCTCATTATTCAGCATGCGGTCGTTTGTATGGTACAGCCGAAACCCCAAAACTGGTAGGCAGGCGTTTTCTTGAAAAAGATTTATTAAAAATAACACGAGACGCGTTTCGATAGTAACTCACAGACCACCTTTTTCAATCGGTATGTAATTTATAGCTCTTGTGGTTTATTCGACCTACACCATGTCGATATTTGTCTTTTAAAGAAATCAACATGGACATACTGTTCGGGAAAGGGCTGAGGACAGCTGTAAAGAGTCCGTCTACTTTCTTAATAGAGCGAGGGTGGCTCTCTGTTTGTGAATGCAAGTTTTGCCTCTTTGGAGTAGGACCCTCGAAACATCTCTTTTTTTGGGGGGTTATTCAGAGAGCACTGAAATTTCGGTGCTCTTGTCCGTCGCACTTCGGCGATTTCAGTTTGCCGACCCTGCGGTGAATTCAGTATTCAACGCAGGGTGTCCGAACGGGATCCGCCAACGTTTTTTTTTTTTCAAACAGCTCCTCTTAAAATTGTGTTAAAAGGTATTTTACGCACTAATATACACAGCGCTTTTTCTTCTTTGTCTCTTGAAAGATAATGAATATTACTGGATTAATAGATGGCATGGACAAAGCCGTGGTAGAGTCGTACTTGCGCGCTCTGCCATATTGGGTAAGTGTGGCTGAGTTATAAAGTAGAACGAGACTTGTTTGGTTCTTTTTTGCATTCCTTTTAGAAATAAAATCTCTCTCAGACTGGAATATAACAAAGGTCAAATAATAAAGCACTGCTTCTCAGTATGGGCTGTCCCTTTAATTAGCTATATTATTATTATTTGTATTATAATTTTATTGACATTAGATCGCTCGCTTTCAATTTTCAGCATAATGCTCCGAGTGCTGTGTCTTTCATGATGGAGGAGTACTTTGGTGACACCAGTGACCCGTTAGAAATACGCAATAAATTCCTGGATTTTTGCGGTGACGTAGTGTTTGTTGTCCCAGCCCTCAAGACGGCTAGATATCACCGAGGTAGGTGGATCAACCCAGGACCATGTGTGAAGACTGGGCAAAAATGCATTTTGGCAAATGAAATGCTTTACTACTTTTCCGTATTCCGGCAGCTAATCCTATTTCTGCAACGTGATTCAGGATAAGGCAGCCTGCAGAGCTTTGAGCGTCCTCATCCCTCTCCCCCACATCGAGGTGGCTCTTGGAGGGTTGAATCGACCCTCCCTGAGCTGGAGTCTGGTTCCTCCTTGAAGCTCGGGTCCTCGAGGGCTGACATTTATTACACACGAAGAATTCTGGGTATTGTGGGCAATAAACATCTGAGGGGCTGGAGTTTGAGATCCCTGCTCTAAACCCACTACCCCATCCCTAAAGAAATGCTCTCTACTTGCTCTACTATTGTTTCTATTTGACGTTCATCTCTTCTTTGTATCCACTTTGAGCTGTCTCCCTCCTCCTTCTCAAAGCTGCATTACATTGTAACATATATTGTAACGGTCTGATACACAGGGCTACCACCAGAATTCATGGGACCTCTTACCTAAGCCACTGGTGGTCAGGGCACCTTTCCTTAGCTCAGGGATGTCCAAACTCTGGCCCCCAGATGTTCCTGAACTACAACTCCCAGAAATCTCTGACTGCATTAGATGGATGGAGAAGCAATGGAGTTGTAGTTCATGGACATCTGGGGACAGGAGTATGGACATCCCTGCCTTACCTGCTTTCACTCACCAACTAAACATAAAATATTTTTCCTCCTTGTGCCCTCCGGCCGGGGGATAAAAAGTGTTCCCTGGTGGGAGAGTGTACTGTCTGCACCTCTATCTCATGCAGACCACCCTAATCGCTCCCTCAGTGAGGAGCCTGGGTGCTCTTACCTGCCTCGGATGCCATGATGGCACAGTGGGAAATTTATTGTATCTTGCTAGGCCAGTCCTGGGTAGCATGGAGGAACCGTTACATCTGTGGAACGTAGATAAGCAGCACGCAGTTTGCAAAGGTCAGGATCCATGGAGGCACTTGACCCCTGATCATATCTTGGGCTGTCACCCCCTGATGGCTGCCCTGCTGATACATGTCTTCTTTGTGTCATCCCGTGTTCAGACATCACGTTTGCAAAATATATACAGTATATATCAAGAAATTAGTTTTTGTCTTTTGTTGCAAGATGCCGGATTTCCCGTCTACTTCTATGAATTCCAGCACCGGCCATCAGTATTTAAAGACACAAAGCCAGATTTCGTTAAGGCAGATCATGGAGATCAACTTCTGTTTGTGACTGGTGGCCCGTTCCAGAATATGTTCCTTGGTAGGTCACTGGTTTTATTAGTCACCTTTTTCAGATACAATATATCAAAATGTGTTTTTTTAAAGCTGTAAGGGACCCTTTGTCGGAGTGTATGGACTGTTTTACCTTATAGAGTGATCACTCTCTAACCCGTCGTACACGGACTTGAACCTTGACTCACATCACGTCTCACAATACCGCAGGATCAGAGCTCAATGATCACATCAAGAGGTGCGGATTCAGAATCTCTATTGCAGGCCTCAAAATTTCCACTCGCCTGCTCGCATTTGGCGAGTGGAAATTACATGAGGGCGAGTGAGAATGCAGAGGCAATGCTGGAAAAGGGTTAGGTGGGGCATCTAGTGGCGAGTAACTCTTAAGGCCTGGCTAGTAGCTCAGGACTTGAAATTTTGAGGCCTGCTCTATTGTTTCATATAGGTGTTTTTGGGGGTTTTTTGAGAAAGGATTTTACCAGGAAGGTAAAATCCATATATTTCGACTAGGGTTACCCTGTTTTTGAAGCTATAGGAGGACATTAAATACGATGCAATTCGGCAGCACTGAATTTGCCCCAATGAAGAGTATCGTGAACAGAACGCCGAATTGCACCAAAATGCCCTGATTTTTGTTGTTTCAGTTTGACAGGTTTAAACAGGCGAATCCCATAGGATTCAATTTAAAAACGTAATAATTTTTTAATTTTATATTTTAAGACCATTTATTGTTTTTATTTTCAGCAATAACCCTTTTTAATTTTTAGAAGACCTTTTTGTTTTTCTTATTTATTTTTTAAATTTTTTATTTTGCAACAAACCTTTTTATTTTTTAAAGGACCTTTTTTATTATTTGGACATATTTTTACTCCTATTAGGAGAATAGGAGACTTCTTTTCTTTTTTTTCCCCCGCAGTTCGGCGTCTTTCGTCGATGCCAATTCGGCGGCTATCGGTGCAATTCGACAGTTTTAACCGACGTCCAATAACTACTTCAGCAACTAAAATTTCAGGAAAATATGGTGACCATTCGCTAAATAGGAACCGCTGAATTCGGCGAATTGCAGCAAAACAGAAAACTCCAAAATTGCTTTCTGAATAGACCGTATAGTAAAAGCGTAGACAATGTTTCCAATAAATTCAAACTTTCCCTCGCCCCAAAGAACTTGTTGTGGGTCAGCATGCGGTAAACCTTTCTGTTTGTTTCCCCAGGTAATTTTACAGATGAAGAGAAAGAATTAAGCAAAACCGTCATGAAATATTGGGCTAACTTTGCTCGAAACGGGTAAGACCAGTCTCTGACGATCAACTACTGTTTACTCACAGAAAGTGATCTTAAAATTAGTTTGAAACAAAGGGGGCTATTCAGAGAGACCCGAAATGTGGCCGAAATGTAACCGAACACTGAATTTCAGCGAACGGGACATCTCAGGGCCATACATCTATTCAGAGAGCAGGCAATTCGCGGACATAGTGCGCTCGTCTCACGCCAGCCTAAATCAGCAGCAATCACCATGAAACCCAAATAACAGCAAGCCATATCACAATAACCCAGCCAGGGAAGACGAGAAAACAACATAACAAAGAAAAAAAATCAACAATATAAAATCAGCAATTTTGGATTTTTCCCATGTGGAAACATTTACCAGAATCTTAACACAAGACTGTGGCTTAACGTCCAAATACAATATGAACTAGTCTGTTACTCCTGAAACTAGGGATGCACCGAAATTTCGGCCACCGAAAATTATCGGCATAAAATGGTGTTTTCAGTTTCGGCCGAATTGGAAATTCGGCCGAAAAAATGGCTTAAAATGTTCCATTTCAAAATTGGGCTTGGAGGCCCGGCTGACCCGGGGGCTCGCCTGAGTCTGGAGGACGGCCGAGCTGCCTGCTCGGCCGGCATCCAGGCTCAGGCGATCCCCCGGCTTGGCCTGGGCCTAGAGGCCCAGGCGAGCCTGGGGCTCGCCTGAGCTTGGAGGCCGGCCGAGAAGCTTGCTCGGCCGGCCTTCGGGATCAGGCGAGTCCCTGGCCTCCAGGCCCAGGTTCCCATGTCTGATTTTCGGTATTGGTTTTTGGCCGAAACGATCCCGAATTTTCGGTATCGGCTGGAAATTTCCGATTCGGTACATCCCTACCTGAAACATGTAGCAGCAACCTACATCTTATTCCTGTACTGGCTGCCGTACTGTACCAGCTGCCACCTTAGGTTTCCCTTTACCAAATGTCACAAAGCAGCCATGAAGGTTCGTTTGTTGGAATAGAAACATAGAAACATAGAAACATAGAAAAAATGTCGGCAGATAAGAACCTTTCGGCCCATCTAGTCTGCCCAATTACATGGATACTTTACCTGGATTTATCTTTTGTTTAGGATAGCCTTATGTCTATCCCATGCCTGCTTAAATTCAATTACTGTTTTGGCCTCTACCACTTCTACTGGAAGACTGTTCCATGTATCCACCACCCTACTTTCGTTGATAAAACGCTGTCCTGCTTAACCTCCGCAGTGATCCCAACGGACCGGGTCTGGCCAAATGGCCACAACACGCGGAAGATGAAGATTACCTGCAAATAAACCTGAAGCAGAAAGCATCGCAGAGGCTGATCCACAAGAGATTTGTGTTCTGGACCAAGAGCTTTCCTGAAAAGATGCAAAAAATATCAGAAGGAAGCCACACAGAGCTTTAGAGTATATACGTATATAGCATTTTGTTCTCACAACTTCACCAATCACATTAAAAACCGAATGTGGAAAAATCCTTTTTTTTTATCATTTAATTTCATCATCACAGAACACATCTATGTGGGTTTTCAGCTGCCACAGTTACAGACACAGTGGTTGACTTGACACTCGTTTTACCAACCCCCGGAGTCTCCAAATGTTCCGTCTTGGGAATGATGCGGATGGCTGTTGGGAATGATGCGGATAGCTGTTGGGAATGATGCGGATGGCTGTTGGGAATGATGCGGATGGCTGTTGGGAATGATGCGGATGGCTGTTGGGAATGATGCGGATGGCTGTTGGGAATGATGCGGATAGCTGTTGGGAATGATGCGGATGGCTGTTGGGAATGATGCGGATAGCTGTTGGGAATGATGCGGATGGCTGTTGGGAATGATGCGGATAGCTGTTGGGAATGATGCGGATGGCTGTTGAGCAGATATGACCTAATATTAAATAATATCATCATGTTCAAACTAAGCCTGCCCCATCCATGTGCTTTTTGTGTGTCATGTATAGGACCAGAATTACAGGTAGTTACTGCGCCTGTGCTGGTTCAGGTGCCAAACAGAAATATCGTGGTAACTCACCAGTGAATACGCTGCTGGCGAAAAACAGGTTCACAAAAGCAAACAGATCTGTGAGTGAATACTGGGGCACGCACGTGTTCGGCACGAGTGTGAAAGAATGAAGTATGTATTGTACAAAGTGCCATTTTTTGAGAATGCAGGAGTGTATTTGTGTATCTTGTCTGTGTTTGTGAATGCAGATTGTATCTGTGTATCATGTCTGCGTTTGTGAATGCAGATTGTATCTGCGTATCATGTCTGTGTTTGTGAATGCAGAGAGAATTTGTGTATTGGGTCAGTTTTTGGGAATGCAGGAGTGCTTTTGTCTCCCATGGCCATGTTTGTGAATGCAGGGTGTATTTGTATCATGTGATCGTGTATGCAGGGGTATATTTGCTTAACGTGTCAGTGTTGGTGAATCCAGCTGCATATTTCTCTGACATGTCAGTGTTTGTGAATGCAGGGGTCTATTTGTCTCTCGTGTCAGTGTTTGTGAATGCAGGGGTGTATTTGTCTCTCGTGTCAGTGTTTGTGAATGCAGGGGTGTATTTGTCTGTCGTGTCAGTGTTTGTGAATGTAGGGGTGTAGTTGTCTCTCGTGTCAGTGTTTGTGAATGCAGGGGTGTATTTGTCTCTCGTGTCAGTGTTTGTGAATGCAGGGGTGTATTTGTCTCTCGTGTCAGTGTTTGAATGTAGGGGTGTATTTGTCTCTTGTGTCAGTGTGAATGTAGGTGTATTTGTTTCTCATGTTAGTGTTTGAATGCAGGGGTGTATTTGTCTCTTGTGTCAGGGTTTGTGAATGTAGGGGTGTATTTGTTTCTCATGTCAGTGTTTGAATGCAGGGGTGTATTTGTCTCATGTCAGTGTTTGAATGCAGGGGTGTATTTGTCTCTTGTGTCAGTGTGAATGTAGGTGTATTTGTTTCTCATGTTAGTGTTTGAATGCAGGGGTGTATTTGTCTCTTGTGTCAGGGTTTGTGAATGTAGGGGTGTATTTGTTTCTCATGTCAGTGTTTGAATGCAGGGGTGTATTTGTCTCATGTCAGTGTTTGAATGCAGGGGTGTATTTGTCTCATGTCAGTGTTTGAAAGTAGGGGTGTATTTGTCTCATGTCAGTGTTTGAATGTAGGGGTGTATTTGTCTCATGTCAGTGTTTGAATGCAGGGGTGTATTTGTCTCATGTCAGTGTTTGAATGCAGGGGTGTATTTGTCTCTTGTGTCAGTGTGAATGCAGGGGTGTATTTGTCTTATGTCAGTGTTTGAATGTAGGGGTGTATTTGTCTCATGTCAGTGTTTGAATGCAGGGGTGTATTTGTCTCATGTCAGTGTTTGAAAGTAGGGGTGTATTTGTCTCTCGTGTCAGTGTTTGTGAATGTAGGGGTGTATTTGTCTCTCGTGTCAGTGTTTGTGAATGTAGGGGTGTATTTGTCTCTCGTGTCAGTGTTTGTGAATGCTGGGGTGTATTTATCGTTTCAGGGTAGTGTCAGCTAGCCAGTTCATGCCGTGAAAAGAGTATGACACTGCTTAGAGAACATTTATACCTGCCATGCTGAGTCCCCGAGGTTCTCCCTGGTCCATACTGTCTCAGTTGAGGATGTGAGAGATAAAGAGGAGTGACGTTGGAAAAGATCTGGTCTCATTTGTCTGTGAACCTATGTGAAAACTCAGTAAATATAGTCAGTATTAGGCTTGTGCACCGATTTTTTTTTCGATTCGATTCGATTTTTCGGATTTTAAAAATTTTCGATTTGGCTCGTTTCGACCGATTTCTGTTTCGATTTGGTTCGGCTCGACTCGTTTTTCGGGTACATTTATTTTTCGGAATATCGGCCCTTTTTCGTATTTTCGTGTCACTATGCTCGTTTTTTGTATCGGCTTTTCGTGATTTCGGAAATTTTCGTTTTTCGGGATTGTACATGTTTTCGGAATATCGACCGGTTTTCGTATTTTCGTGTCACTTTGCTCGTTTTTTGTATCGACTTTTCGCGATTTCGGAAATTTTCGTTTTTTCGGAACGTCTGTTCTCGTTTCAAAGCTGTCTAACTCTATTCGTTTTGATGTAAACTACTATGGTAATGGTTTACTTTTTTATACTTTATATATTTTTTTATAATAAATTTTTGGTTTGTTTTTCAGATCCGATAATTCATTCTGTCGATACGATAATTCTGGCGATTCTATCGTGTTTTTCTTTAATTAACCCTTTCGCTGCTGAGGCTTTTCCCGCCCCTGTGCTGAGGTCATTTTTACCGGTTTCGCTCATCATGTTTAAACGTGTTTTGAAGGCTTATTTTAGTATATGACCCAGACATATTATATATCGTTCTTTCCGGCAGACTCGGCAGATTCATAATATGTCATTATTATATGTATACGTCATGACCTGTCTGTATATTATAACAAAAAATGCAATAAAATATGATTTTTCAATAATTTACAACGTGTAAAGTGTTTTTTTTCACATTTTAACATGCGAGCAATTGCGGTTATATTTTGTATGGGGTGCGTTTGTTAAAAAAATTAGAGATGGGGTCTCGTTACATTTTTTTTTGGGGAAAATTACACGATTTTTAACAAACGCACCGCATACAAAAATCGTTAGTTCAGCATCATTGTTCACATTATAATTGAAATGGGAACAATATTGCTGCATTAACAAACCAAAATAAAGAAAAAAAACTTGTTTATTTTTTTTTTAATAAATTTTTTTAAATATTTTTAATTTTTTTACAAACGTTTTTCACATTCGTGTTTGGTATCGTTGGAACGGCCATGCTCTTTAACCCCTAGCTGCCACGGATCGGGAGATAGGGGGTTCCAATGAACCCCCTATCTCCACCATTGGTGGCAGCTAGGGGTTAACTCCAGGACTGGCATCATCGTGCTATGCACGATGACGCCAGTCCTCAGGGGGAGTTCCCGGAAGCTTGGCCGACATCCGACATCCTCATGGATATGCCCCAGCTCCTCGTGGACATGCCCCAGCTCCTCGTGGACATGCCCCAGCTCCTCATGGATATTGCCCCAGCACCTCATGGATATGCCCCAGCTCCTTGTGGATATGCCCCAGCTCCTCGTGGACATGCCCCAGCTCCTCATGGATATGCCCCAGCACATGGAATGCCCCAGCTCCTCATGGATAATATGCCCCAGCTCACACATGGATATGCCCCAGCTCCTCGTGGATATGCCCCAGCTCATCGTGGATATGCCCCAGCTCCTCGTGGATATGCCCCAGCTCCTCGTGGATATGCCCCAGCTCATCGTGGATAAGCCCCAGCTCCTCGTGGATATGCCCCAGCTCCTCTCATGGATATGCCCCAGCTCCTCGTGGATATGCCCCAGCACCTCGTGGATATGCCCCAGATCCTCGTGGATATGCCCCAGCTCCTCTCATGGATATGCCCCAGCTCCTCGTGGATATGCCCCAGCTCCACGTGGATATGCCCCAGCACCTCGTGGATATGACCCAGCTCATCGTGGATATGCCCCAGCTCCTCGTGGATATGCCCCAGCTCCTCGTGGATATGCCCCAGCACCTCGTGGATATGCCCCAGCTCCTCGTGGATATGCCCCAGCTCCTCTCATGGATATGCCCCAGCTCCTCGTGGATATGCCCCAGCTCATCGTGGATATGCCCCAGCTCCTCCTGGATATGCCCCAGCACCTCGTGGATATGCCCCAGCTCCTCGTGGATATGCCCCAGCTCCTCTCATGGATATGCCCCAGCTCCTCGTGGATATGCCCCAGCTCATCGTGGATATGCCCCAGCTCCTCGTGGATATGCCCCAGCACCTCGTGGATATGCCCCAGCTCCTCTCATGGATATGCCCCAGCTCCTCTCATGGATATGCCCCAGCTCCTCTCATGGATATGCCCCAGCTCCTCGTGGATATGCCCCAGCTCATCGTGGATATGCCCCAGCTCCTCGTGGATATGCCCCAGCACCTCGTGGATATGCCCCAGCTCCTCGTGGATAATATATGCCCCAGCTCCTCGTGGATATGCCCCAGCTCCTCGTGGATATGCCCCAGCACCTTGTGGATAATGCCCCAGCTCCTCATGGATATGCCCCAGCTCCTCATGGATATGCCCCAGCTCCTCATGGATATGCCCCAGCACATGGAATGCCCCAGCTCCTCATGGATATGCCCCAGCTCACACATGGATATGCCCCAGCTCCTCATGGATATGCCCCAGCTCACACATGGATTTGCCCCAGCTCCTCATGGATATGCCCCAGCTCTTCATGGATTTGCCCCAGCACATGGAATGCCCCAGCACCTCATGATAATGGCCCCAGCTCACCTCCGCCGCCTTTTTCGCTCCCTCAGAGCGTCCGGCGGCGCGCAGCTTGGGCGCTCGCCAGGGGGAGCCACGTGACCAGCCACGATTGGCTGGTGACGTGTTTCCTCCAGGCGAGCGCCGAAGCTGCATGCTTCGGACGCTCGCAGGGAGCGAAAAATGCGGCGGAGGGTTGTTGTGACATCGCCTAAGCTTAACAAAACCAGGCCACGTCGGTAATCAAATCTCAAGGCAGTACAACAAGGTTGTGTTAGTGTGTGACATTTTTTGGCCAGGCAGGAAGTGTAGAATGTGCACAGTCACATTCATGGCCACAAATATGTTGACAAATTTATGACAAAGGGTCCATAGAAATGTCAATAAATTTATGTACATATAATTTTAACAGTGTGGAAACCAAGCAATACATATTAACTTATTAAGTAAGGAAAAGCAACGCACAAAAACAGGAAAATATAGAAAAAATAGAAAATTTATTTACAACATAAAGAAGGGAACATGCCAAGGATGGCAAACTGCCCAACAGGGGCACAAACAACACAAACAAACATAGACTGGAAGATGGCCGCCATTGTAAGCCAGGCGAACATCTTGTTCAGGATATTGGTTCCCTTGAGAATTACTGGCATTTGAGGAGATGTTGGAGCTGGTCCGCATCTTTGATTACAAAGATTATGACTGCCGTAAGGGCCCTTACGGCAGGAAGAATAATTCTAGAAAGGATCGTATCGTTGACAAGCTACGCACCACCATCCTGGAGCTGTTTGCGAAAGACTGGACGAAGGACCAGATCTGAAAACGCTGGTCCGACCTCAAAGCACGCGAGCAGGAGCAGCTGAGGCACATCCGTGATATCACAATAAAGTTTGCCTTTCCTGAAGAAACTCGTGTTCAGACAATCCTTGCTCGTGTCCGGTCCGGCCTCGTCTTCAGTGAACCTGCAGATTTCGGGAGGAGGCTGCCACTGGTCTGTCTCACTGCCGCTCCAGGATGTCCGCGGTATTGTTTACGTGCTCCCGCAATTCCTGCAGCAGTTCCTGGATGGTATCGATCGTTGCAACTGCCAGGCGTAGCTCGCCGATCGCCTCCCGATTGCTAGGTCTGGCTTCTCCTTCTATATATCCAATAAATGAAAGAAGGAAAATACAGTAAGTAAAGCAGGTTTCTATTTTTGACTGAAAGTCTTGAAAAAATATAACAGTAGTATATACCAGTGCTGGCGGCCTCCTGAGGCTCCGACTCCTCCTCCGACTCCTCCCCCACCACCACCGTCAGCATATCCGGTGCTATATCTAAGAAATTAAAGAAATAAAAAATACAGTAAACAACAAAACTGATTTATTTTTGAACAAAAGTCGATGCAAAATACAACAGTAAAAAAAAAAAACCTGGACTGGTGGCCTCCTGCTGCTCCGGCTCCCTCTCTTCATCGCCCTCCTCCTGCTCCTCCTCTTCCTCCTCCTGCTCCTCTTGTGCTATACATAAAAAAATTTAAATTAAAATACAGTAAACAAAAAATGTTTCTGTTTTTGACCAAAAGTCGTTGCAAAATAAAACAGTATATACCAGCGCTGGTGGATGCCCGTGGCTCCTCCTCCTCCTCCACTGGGGCACTGGTGCCCGCCGGGGCAGATGCCGCCTTCTTCCTGTCTTCTGCCAAATCCAAAAAATAACACGTAAATAATGCAGACTGGAAAAAATGGTATATCTATACACTATATTGCCGAAAGTATTGCGACACCCCCTCCACTACCCCACTACCAGAGGCCTGTTCAATACCTCAGCAGCTGCTGAATTGCTGCAGCGCAGCAATTCAGTTTGCTGCAGCAGTGTCGTTGAACCCTTTGGATGCGAATTTTGAATCCAAAATGGCCGATGATTTCTTAATGAAAAATTCAGATTGTTTTTCGGATCACTCGGACAAAATATAATAAAGAGAAGCAGTCAGCACAATTCCGTTTTGTACGCACACACCACAAATGATAGTTTTTAATGAATAAACGTTATGTTTACTTCTGAAACAATATATAAATTGAACTGTAATATATGTCTATGTGCAGGGGGAAATAATAAATAAATATTTTGTGCTTTGGTGAACAGAAACCGCAAAATTAACATTGCTGTATGGAATTATTACCTACTTCGAGGCGGCGGCCATCTTGCTGTACGGCATTGTTACTGCTTCATGGCGGCGGCCATCTTTAAAACGTCACACTCAGCTACACGCAGCATCTCCTCGGGTCGCTGCAAGTGCTAGGTTAGCACTGCTGAGCGCTGAGCGGTTGAACGGCGTTCAATGGCAAGTTGCTAACTTAGCACTTGCAGCGGCTGAGGTATTGAACAGGCCTCAGCTTGACCCACCACTACTCCCATCTCATAGGTCTAAAGTCACAAAATATTTATTTATTATTTCCCCTGCACATAGACATATATTACCGTTCAATTATATATTTTTTTCAGAAGTAAACATTACGTTTATTCAATAAAAACTATTATTTGTGTTGTGTGCGTACAAAACGCATTGTGCGACTGCTTTTAGTTATTTTATAGATGCCTCAGCCTCAGTTTCACTTTCAGTTTCTGCTAATAAAACTGTGGATATTGCAGAAACAACAGAAATCCGCCATTTTGTTTTGAAATTTGCATCTAAAGCATTCAATAATGAGACTGCTGCAGCAAACTGAATTGCTGCGCTGCAACAATTCAGCAGCTGCTGAGGATGTATTGAACGCGGCTCTGTTTGAATGCACTTTCAGAACAACTACATGTCCCATCCTACCACTTAGCAGAGACGCAGAGATTTTTATTGATGCGCAGGTGGGAGCCAATATTGGGCAAGCTGCGGGTCATCTCGTATGCATCACTCAGTCACAACAACCTCCCCCCAACACACTACAGACTATACACACAGTGCCAAAAGAAATCCAGCATTGTAACTTCATCTACATACATCAAATGTCACAATTTTCACGAATACGTAAAATCACAAAAAAGAAGAGCTATGGCAAAAATGCATGTATGACGAGTCGTGAAAACGCAAAGCTATACACAATCACATTGCATGAAAAAAGGACTAGATAAATCAACGTATTTCTGTGCACATTAGCACATGCAAGCACATTATTATACAGGATTTATATAGCGCCAACAGTTTGCGCAGCGCTTTACAATATAACATGACACTTACGTTTCGCTATGACGCGACGGATGTGTCTCAGCTGCTCCTCCTCGCGTACCTTCAGATCAGACCAGCGTTTCTGGAGCTGGTCCTTCGTCCGGTCCTTCCCGAACAACTCCAAAATGGTGGTGCGTAGCTTATCAAGGATACGATTCTTTCTAGCGTTCTTCTTCCTGCCGTAAGGGCCCTTACAGCAATCGTAATCCTTCAGATCAAAGATCCGGACCAGCTCGAGCATCTCCTCAAACGACATATTGCTGGCCCGCTTCTTTCTGGGTGGTGGTGGTTCATTGAGAGACGATGAGGAGGTGTCAGAATGGCACTCGTCGTCTCTTGCAGCCATGGTGAATAATAATAACAATACTTTGTCCAAAAAAAAGTTGTCAAAAAACTGGCTCAATAAAGTTACGACATCCGCGCGCGCGCGCATGCGCGACCCGCGGACGAATCGGATCCGACCCGATTACGAATTTTCGTATCGATCGGATTAATGGAAACAAAAAAACAAGTGATACGCATTTACAAATACAAAATATACAGAATCAGCGATATAACCGATAATAGTTAAATATACGATGTCCAGAATTACCGAAATGGAACCGAAATCACGAATGGAACCGAAATCATGAATAGAGCAAAAATAAATTTCGATTTGACACATTTCAAGTCCATTCGAAATTTCCGAAAATATTTCGTTTCGGCTCGGAAAACTTTTCAGTTCGGACATTTTCGGATCTAAAAATTTTCGGAAATTCGGCCGCATCCGAAAACACGAATCGGGAAATTTCGTGAAAAATCCGAAATTCCGAAACCCAAAACGCACATCCCTAGTCAGTATCTTACAAAGGGACTGTACCTTACACAGCACAGGGTACACTGAGGTAGGGGGCTGTATTTTACACCGGGGGCTGTACCTTACACAGCACAGGGTACACTGAGGTAGGGGGCTGTATTTTACACAGGGGGCTGTACCTTACACAGCGCAGGGTACACTGAGGTAGGGGGGCTGTATTTTACACCGGGGGCTGTACCTTACACAGCGCAGGGTACACTGAGGTGGGGGGGGCTGTACCTTACAGAGCATGTACTCACTGAGGCTGTACATTACACAGCACAAGGCACAATAAGGGGTGTAAATTACACAGCACAGGGCACCCGACACACTGACTCGAGAGACAAATAAACCCCTGCATTCACAAACACTGACTCGAGAGACAAATACACCCCTGCCACCAGCATGTGCTAACACCTGCAAATCCCCAGCAGCTGTCATTTGCATCCAGACAAGTTAGCGACACAAGAGCGCCCCCACCTTCCTCTACTAATGTACTCACCGCATCAACATTCAAGTGTCCCATCTCCTATCTCCATGCTAAACCCCCAATCTCTATCCTGAGCCCCTCATCCACTTCCAAACATTCTATCCCAGTCACCCCGAACCCTCCATTCTAGCCCCCCAGGGCCCTCCTTTGTCGCCTCCCCCCGAGTCCTCCACTCTAGTCCACCCCCCCCCGACGCCCTTCATTCTAGCCTCCCCCCCAGCACCGTGCGGGGCTCATGGGTGTCATTACCGTATTGAAATAGAATTGGAATGATTTACTGTATATATGGATTCAATAAGAGGCCGCCATGAAGAGAATGAAATAATTTTGGTCGCACTGATGTATTGCTTGCTTGGCACACGCTTATGGAGTGATCGCCCCTGAGTTGTTGAAACAGGGAACCTGCGAAAATAAAAATCTTGAATTGTGTGCGTACTAAGCCCAAATCGAAAGGCGCTTTGGTGGAATCAGTTGAACCCATTGACCCTGTTGGTCAAAAATGTAAATACTAATAAGAATAACAATTGTTGACCGCTTGTTTTATGATGGTTATAATAGCAGAGTTTTTTGGTTTATAAATAGAGGATGATTAGAACTAATGTGAAATGAGATATATTATTAACCTTCCATCTTAGGCTAGGGTCAGACGAACGCATTTTCACGTTGTCTGTGAAAAAGTGCGTTCGAACGAATGGACGCATTTTTTCACGGAGTACGCGAGAACGGTCATACGATGCGCATTTTTCGTCCGTGATTTTGTACGGATCATCAATAAAACACTTTTTGTGTCTGGACGTTATGTTGGCTGGACATTAGCAGCGTCTGACGTCTCCTAATCACACACACACGCCGCTAGCGGACGCAGCGCACTCTGTACGTCAGTACTAGCAGTTTAACGTTCTCGAAAAAATGCGTTCATTTTCCACTTGCGTTGCGCGGCCGCACTTTCGTGCGACCGTACTTCGTATATTGGCCGTCATTGCCCGTCATTTGCTGCTAGTGCGGCCGTGATTATGTGCGCCTGCACGCGCGTTCGCACTGCCTCAGTCTGACCCCAGCCTAAATAAGCTGTGTATTGGGGAATTGGTATGTCTGTTGACAAATCAAAATCAGGGTCTAGTATCTCATCAGCTGCTAAGAAACATTGAACTAAAGGGTGAAGTTAAGCTTCTTATTGTAGAAACTAGCAGAGCACCGCTGTGGATGTATGAAACGAGACGGTTAAACATAGATACTAGAATTTATAGCAAAGTGATGTAGGCTTGCATTCTGATATCTATCCAGTATGTTGTGGAGATTCAGCATTATTTGTGAAGATTGTATTATCCTGAGAAATTATCTAGAATTTTGTATTAATCATTGTACTACAGTTTTATGTTAATAATTTATTCCAGGGCTCAAAATTTCAAGTCCCGGGCTACTAGCCACCAGTTGCTCCACCTAACCCCTACCCTGCCCTTAAACACACTCTCTTAAAGGAAAATGGGGATGCAAACAAAATATTAAGTGTAATTGCTCAACTTTTAATATACTTAGTGCATTTTTCATCTCCACAATCACTCCAGATACATGCATACCCAGACACATCAGGCCCCAGATACATGCATACCCAGACACATCAGGCCCCATATACATGTATACCCAGACACATCAGGCCCAGATCCATGAATACCCAGACACATCAGATCCCAGAAACATGTATACCCAGGCACATTATACCCCAGATCCATGCATACCCAGACACATCAGGCCCCATATACATGTATACCCAGACACATCAAGCCCAGATCCATGCATACCCAGACACATCAGACCCCAGGTACAGGTATACCCAGACACAGACCCCAGGTACAGGTATACCCAGACACAGACCCCAGATACAGGTATACCCAGACACATCAGACCCCAAATACAGGTATACCCAGACACATCAGACCTCAGATACATGTATACCCAGACACATCAGACCCCAGATACAGGTATACCCAGACACATCAGACCTCAGATACAGGTATACCCAGACACATCAGATCCCAGATACATGTATACCCAGACACATCAGACCGCAGATACATGTATACCTAGACCCCATCAGACCCCAGTGTGAGCAGAGCGAGAGACCAGATGAGAACCGCTAGGACGGGGCAGACATGGCGGCAGACGTCCAGCGCACCCTCTGACTTTATCAGAGGGGGCCGCCGGCTGCCATCTTGGATTTCTCGGCTGGCAGCCAGACCTAAAAAAAAAAAAAACGCCACCGCCAGAATATGCAATGCAGGTAGCACAAAATAATTTAATCGTGCTGCCTGCGTCTGCATTCCCACTCGCCTCCACGGAATTTCAACTTGCCAAATGCTAGCAGGCGAGTGGAAATTTTGAGGTATGAGTTATTCCATATTAATATCAAACATACTAGGGACGAAGCAAGTTCTACAGAGCATTACTCCAAGTGTATTATAGAGAGGGAAACATAAATCCCCCAGCGGACTGCGCTAGATATGGCAGTGGTCACTCTGAGCTGCCATACCGAATGAATGGGTATGAACAGTGGCAACTTGCATTAAGAAATAACATGCACTAAGATAAAAGGATGATATATGCTGAAAGCACTATCACCACCATTAAATTAAGAGACTAAAAAAAATAACCTAAATAATAACAGGGTCATAGTCACGAGTAGCTAATTAAGTATGAGCTAATCAGTAGGTACGACTCCTTCCTATTAGAGGCAAAATAGATACTGTTGATAAGCATAGAACGGCACTATTCATTACATCCAGTTTAACATTCGAAGTTAACTGATACATCCTAAGCCCCTTTCCTTAGTGATACTTTGACCAAATAAGTGGGTATAGAACCACATACAGTGTCACCTCGTAGAAGTTGGGATTCGATTTTTATATGTATTGTTTGTTTGCTTTTTTTAAACATTTTTATTTATTTTTGGATCAGTGCAAAGAAACAGCTGGAAGATCAACGTACAATTAACAAATCGCAATCAATAGTAGAAAGCGGAACCGTAAAATCCGATATTGAACGACGGAGCAGGAAATTAAACATAGCAAGATATTACAGTCAAATCGTGGCCATAAAATCTGGAAAAGTGAACCTCTACCCAAGTCAACGAGATGTAGTAACTACAGGAGCTAGTGGGGAGAAGGTGTACGAACGGTCGAAGCGTTCAGCGGGGGGGAAGGGCAAGGAAGCGAGCCAATGATTGGTCGGGGGCTCATGGGGGATCGGTAGGGAACCTCGCAGCATCTGTAAGTGTTAAAAATAACTTTAAAAAAACAAAATCAATTTTCTTATTTATAATTACCATAATTGGAATTCCAATAAAACATCTGCAAGTTCCTTTTCAAATAAGAAAATGAAGAAAGATGCGCACTTACGCTATAGCGGAGACATTAAAATCAACTACACACAATGTATAGCTTTCATCATGTCTGACTTTTTCTTTGTTAGACAGACCAATTTATTAGATTTCAAACATCCAATAGGAACATGCGTCATAGACAGAGTTTAATTTCGGCCCCAAACAGGAATGTGATATAACAGCCAATCAGTATATAGATATATTTCCACATCAGAATTTGGCCAGCACAGTTTAACAAACACTTATTACCATATATGGTTTAGATATGTCTTTTTCCTGTCTTCCAACTTTCGCGCACTTTTTCAACATTCCTAAGCCCTGGGTCACGTGCCATGAAAGGGAGGGGTGGGGAAACCACAGCTCAATATATTTACTACAGTACGTATTTGAATCACAATACATATATATTCATACAGGAAATTAAAAATATCAGTTCTTTCAGTAAGGAGTACCAGGGAGCACAGAAAAAGGTGTGATGCAATGAAGCCTTGGTATCGAGTGGAAGAATTCGAATAAAGGGGGACCAGTTCAGAAAGAATGTCTGAGTCTTCTCTTTCTGGTACATAGAAGCTTCGGTCCAATCGGCTAGATATATTGAGTAAATTCTCTCGTATACCATACGAAATGAGGGAGGGGAAGTGGGGATCCACAGGGACAGGTAAGTGGAGATCGACGGGGACAGGATACGTTTGAATGTTTTTAAATTTGGCAATAAAGGTTATATTGTATTTATTGTGTGATTATTTAGGTCTGCGTTAATCAGCCAGGAGGTATATGTAGCAGGAGAACACCCAGTCTGTAATCTTCCTGGAGAGGGGAATGGCATCTATTTTGCCTTTTTTTGTGGCGGTGGGGGGGGTCGTGACACTTGGGGAATAAATAAAGTGCATGAGTTTAGGCTGAGAGGAAGAAGTCCGCGGACTTTTCTTTCAAAATGCGTCTAATGTGAGTTGGGCTCTTTTTTGAAAGGAAATCACATCTACTGTATATACTAAATGTGCTGGTGTTTTTTTCACGAAGACAATATACAGGGAATTTTGGGCAATTCCCCATCAAAACATTGCCTTCACTGACATCCGCTTCCATGTTGCCAGATCGAGTGACAGCTGTGAGTGGGAGAGTGGTTTGACAAGAAGATGTGGCACCCAGTGCTGGAAACGGGTAAGTATTGGCCAGCGATATATCTCATGAAGGGATGATTTATGACCATTGTGATATCCCTCACCTGATGAGACATGGCAGCAGGCAAAGTGACTCTGTCGAACGGGTGGGAATTAGGAAAATGCTTGTTTTTACACGTATAAGCAAATCTACAGTTCCTTGCGATCTTCTACTGAGATAGTCTTTTGAGACGTGCCTGGGAAACCCTTAGTCCAGAACACAAATCTGTTTTCTTTGAACTTTTCTGAAGAGCTCATCTTTAAGTCAAGCAGCATGTATTCCTCATTTTCAGTGTATCTTGGCCAGTTTACGAGGCCTGGTCCATTTGGATTTCTGTG
The DNA here is from genome assembly GCA_009667805.1 of Leptobrachium leishanense. Lineage (NCBI taxonomy): Eukaryota > Metazoa > Chordata > Amphibia > Anura > Megophryidae > Leptobrachium > Leptobrachium leishanense. Next base: position 7,841,007 of record CM019072.1, on the reverse strand, counting down.
GATGAGAAGACCAAAACAATTAGATTAGTGACTCTCCAAGCAGCAGGACTGGTGTATAATGCAGGGCTCAAAATTTCCACTCGCCTACTCGCATTTGGCGAGTGGAAATTACGTGAGGGCAATTAGAAATGTACACGCAGGCAGCACAATAAATTATTTTGTGCTGCATATTCCGCCGGTGCCACCGTGCAGCTCCCCTTCCCCAGGCTGCATGGTGGCAGGAATCAGCTGCCTAACCTGACCAAGCTTGTCTCTGTCACTGGCAGGGGGGTGGAGAGGAGCTTCCCTGTCTCCTCGCTCTGCTCACACTGGGGTCTGATGACTGGGTATACATGTATCTGGGGTCTGAGGACTGGGTATACATGTATCTGGGGTCTGATGTCTGGGCCTTAATGTTATTTTTGTAACTTTATTCTAAATAAAACCTTTAACAGTGTAATTTCATAAGATAATGTAAGGGGTGTGTTTAGGGGTCTGAGTTAAGGGCTGGGTAGGGGTTAGGTGGAGCAACTGGTGGCGAGTAACTCTTATGGCCTGGATAGTAGCTTGGGACTTGAAATTTTGAGCCCCAGTATGATATTATAATATACATATACAGTATATATGGAAAGAAATTAACATTCAGATGTAAACATATACAGTATATGCCAGGGTAAAACATGTTGCCAGGTTGTGTAGATCAGGAATGCACATTGTCATTAGGGATGAGCTGTTCGATCAGTTCGGAGTTCGATTCGAACTTTGGCCGTTTGCAAGTTCGCAAACTTCGAACTTTTTGGCGTGTTCGGTTCGAGTTCGAAAAAAAATAACATTTTGAAAAAGTATAAAAAATGCTTAAAAAAAATACAAAAAATTCTAGAAATAAAGAGACTCTTTACTGCAGAATATTATAAGCAATGGTTTATTAGATATTGTATTAAAAACTAATGTCTAAATGTCTAGGTGCAAAGATTCTCACCTCTAAATGACCTGTGCTCTCAAACGGCGTAAACAACAGGTGTTTAATTAGTGTTTGGAAATAAAATGTGCTTCTAATTAGTCCGTTCTCATGAATTTGATACATTGTATGCAGACTGGAAGTGCTAGGTGTCGTGTGTAGGTCTGTGATGGCGATGTTTCCATACATCCTACAAATCCGCCACTTCACGGGCAGGTTATGGGGACCTCCTAGGCACAATATTTGAAGGAATTTTTCGTTTTTATTTTTATCCCTTATTTTATGGAGAACTCACTGTTTTCACTGCTGAGGCTTTTCACCGCTGTGTGCTGAGCTAAATTTTACCGCTGTCGCTCATCATGTTTAAACGCGATTTGAAGCCACATTTTATTATACGACCAAGACATATTATATATCGTTCTTTCCAGCAGACTCTGCAGATTCATAATATATAATTTTATATGTATACGTCATGTCCTGCCTGTATATTATAACAAAAAATGCAATAAAACTTGAATTTTTATTCATCTGCAGCGTGTAAAGTGTTTTTTTTCACCTTTTATCACATGAACATTTGCGGTTATATTTTCTATGGGGTGCGCTTGTAAAAAAATTAGAAATGGGGACTTATTAAATTTTTTGGGGGGAATTATGTGATTTTTAGCAAACGCACCCCATAGAAAAAAATCATTAGTGCAGCATCATTGTTCACATTATAATTGAAATGTGAACAATATTGCTGCATTAATAAAAATAACACACAAAAAAATACATGTTTTTTTTATTTTTATTTTTTTACTTTATACCTGGTCATGTTGGGTATCATCCAAGATGGCGGGCCCCCACCGGAGCTAGGCCGCACTTCGGCGCCGCAAGGTGCCGAAGTGCGACCCGGTGCCTAACACATTTTTTCGTGTTGTCCGTGAAAAACTGCGTTCGAACGAATGGACGCATTTTTTCACGGAATACGTGATAGAGGTCATACGATGCGCATTTTCATCCGTGATTTTGTACGGTTATCAATAAAACACTTTTTGCGTCTGGTCATGATGTTGGCCGGACATTATCAGCGTCTGACGTCTCCTAATCACACACACACGCCGCTAGCGGATGCAGCGCACTCTGTACGTCAGTACTAGCGGTTTGGCGTTCTCTAAAAAATGCGGTCATATGCCACTTGCGTTGCGCGGCCGCACTTTTGTTCGGCCATTCTTCGTATGCTGCCCGGCATTGAACGTAATTTGCTGCTAGCACGGCTGGGATTTAGTGCGGCTAAACGCACGTTAATACTGCGTTAGTCTGACCTTAAAGCCAGGCACCGCTTAAAAGGGGAGACTCTCCCCTTTTAAGCGGTGCCTGGCTTTTTTTTGGAACCTCCCGATCGGGAGGGAGAGGGATCCGAACGGATCCCCCCTCCCTTCCAGGCGATCTCCCGGCATTGCCGGGGGGTCACCTGGAAATGACGTCATCGCGCATGGCGCGATGATGTCATTTATGTTGGGAGGAGCTTGACTTCAGCGTCTGAGGACGCTGAAGTCAGAACGCCGTGGGACCTCGGACAGAGAGGTGAGTATCTCCGCCGGGGGTCCCGCAAAGCTGATGACGTGTGGTACACGTCCTCCTCAGCATACAGCGGGAGTAATGGGGTTAAAACCATCTTTTTTTTTAAACTTTTTGTCCTTGTTTCCTGTCCCCCAGGGCACTACCCGGACCCGGACATTGTTTTTAAATGTTTCTATAATCCTACAAATCCGCCACTTCACGGGCAGGTTATGGGGACCTCCTAGGCACAATATTTGAAGGAATTTTTTATTTTTAACCCTTATTTCATGGAAAACTCACTGTCCCTTTTAAAAAGTATTTTTTTTAACTTTTTGTTCTTGTTTCCTGTCCCCCAGGGCACTACCCGGACCCCCATACACCTTTTATGGCAAATATCTAGCATATATGTCCTCTTGGAGGGCACTCTAAAACCCAAACTTTGAGTCCCATTGACTTTTATTGAGTTCGAGTTCGTGTTCGAACTTTTGAAAAGTTCGAATGCGAACTGAACTCAGGGATGAGCCGAACACCCCCAATTGTCATTTCCTTGTCCCATGAATGATGCTCTGTCAGCCTCAAGCATGACTATGCATCATAGGGTATATAGTTCCAAAGCATCTGGGATGCCTAGGTTCACCATCCCTGGAAAAAAATCAAAGTGCTGTGGTATCTGAAACGAATTGGATAGAAATCACTGAATGAGAATATGGGTATTGTAACCCTGGGTAGCAACAAGCATGCCAGGGGTCCTTCAAGTGAAGCTGAGGATGTGATGACATGATGTATGTGCTCAGATGAGATTGCCCGAGCATTCGGTTCATACGATGTGGGACCGGTAGTTATACACTGATGCATACACTAAGTGTCTAGTATTGGTCACAGTATACATAGCGATGCTCTGCATCCAGGAAATCTTACGAGAAATATTGCAAATTTATTCTCTGTTGTGACACAGTGGATTACAGTGAAGCACTCCTGTCTGTCTTACCCAGCTCTAGCAAAGTTGGCCCAATACTTCATCATCGTCCTGCTCAGCTCCTCCTCTTCCTTTGTCCCTTTAACTTTTTGAAAAACAAAAATGGCAAAAGTTTAAAAGAAACAGAAAATTATTTAAAAGTTTAGATTGTAAGCTCCTGTGAGCATTGTCCTCTTCACCTCTCTGTTCTCCGTCTCTGGCGTCCTAGGCTTGTTTGTCGTTTCGTTAGTATAGGTAATTGTCAGGCGAGCACACGTAAGTCCAAGGATGTGCTACGGTCGGTACTATACGTAACAATAGGTAACCCTAAGCCTAGGTGCGATACCAGTCCTTAAGGTGGCTGGGTTACGTGATAGCGAGAGGTGAACCTATAAGGCAGGGACTACAAGCAAGGAGGACAGAAACCAGTCCTTAGAGTGGCTGGTATGGAGACAGGTAAGTATGGAAAAATATGAGGCGGTAACCAGAAACAGTACGAGGTACCAGAGGGGTGTAACACAAGCCCAGGTCGTAGGGATACAACAAAATACTAAGTCGAGTTCCAAAAGCCGAGTCAAAGGAGTATAGAGATACACAGGTCAATATCCAAAAGCCAGGTCATACACAGAAAATTAGGGATGTGCATTTCGGGTTTCGGAATTTCGGAATTTTCGTGTTTTCGGATGCGGCCGATTTTCTGAAAATTTTTAGATCCGAAAACGGCAGATCCGAAAAGTTTTCCGAGCCGAAACGAAATATTTTCGGAATTTTCGAATGGACTTGAAATGTGTCAAATCGAAATTTATTGCTTTGAAACGAGGAGAACAGAAGTTCCGAAAAAACGAAAATTTCCGAAATCACGAAAAGTCGATACAAAAAACGAGCAAAGTGACGCGAAAATACGAAAAATGGTCGATATTCCGAAAACATCTACAATTCCGGAAAACGAAAATTTCCGAAATCACGAAACGTCGATACAAAAAACGAGCAAAGTGACACGAAAATACGAAAAATGGTCGATATTCCGAAACAAAAATATACACGAAAAACGAGTCGAGCCGAACCGAATCGAAACAGAAATCGGTCGAAACGAGCCGAATCGAAAAGTTTGAAAATCCGAAAAATCGAATCGAACCGAAAAAAAAAAAAAAAAAAAAAAAAAAAAAAAAAATCGGTGCACAAGCCTACAGAAAATCAATCAGAGGTATAAAGAGATAAGCACTTAAGGGTCAGGCAAGCAAAACCACGAAAGGGCAATGAGAAAAGGCAAAAAGCAAGTTTAAATCTCGCGTCCTGCAATCTGATTGGCCAACAAGATCACATGGTGCAGGGAAACCCACGGTGGAGGCGTGATGACGTTGCGCCACCGGCAGGAGCTTAAACCCGGAGAGGCCGGCGGCACGCGCTCATAGGGTGCAAAGAAGGGCTGCGAGGGAGACGCAGACCCCGGGGTCGCAGGGGAGGACGCTGGAGCCGCCCCAGCCGCCGAGATGTGACAGCAATATTGGTTCCTGTAAAGCGTTACAGAGACTGAATGAAGATAATTATTTATTTAAATTGCATTACATGAATCATCCTATACAGGCACATGGCGTGTTACCTTTGAACAAAACATCTTCACTCAGGAACATGCCTCCCATAATGAAGAAAAGCTCGTCGCCGTGATCCGCTTTAACAAAATCCGGCTTTGAATCCTTAAACACTGATGGTCGGCATCGGAATTCATAGAAATATACGGGATATCCGGAATCTGGCAGCGATCAAGACCAAAAAAAAAAGTAAATCGTATTTAATGCATAAATGTCATCATTTTATTTGGCTGTCTGTAGTTCTAAATCAGGGATGTCCAAACTCCGCCCCCCCCAGTTGTTCCTGAACTTCAACTCCCATGCTTCTCCATCCATTTAATGCAGTCAGAGATTTCTGGGAGTTGTAGTTCAGGAACATCTGGGGGGCCGGAGTTTGGACATCCCTGCTCTAAAGGAATGCCACACCGTACACACCCCTTCAAATTCTCACGAGCTGCATTTTAAGTAGGGATGTGCGTTTCGGAATTTCGGAATTTTCACGAAATTTCCCGATTCGTGTCTTCGGATTCGGCCGAATTTCCGAATCGGGTCGGACCCGAAAACCGATCGATCTGAAAAGTTTTCCGAGCCGAAACGAAAAATTTTCGAATGGACTTGAAATGTGTCAAATCGAAATTTATTTTTGCTCTATTCATGATTTCAGTTCCATTCGTGATTTCGGTTCCATTTCGGTAATTCTGGAAATCGTATATTTAACTATTATCGGTTATATCGCTGATTCTGTAAATTTTGTATTTGTAAATGCGTATCACTTGTTTCTTGTGGCATTCGGGTCAGTTTAGCGTTTTTTAAATCGTTTTGTTCCTTGGCTTTCATACCATTTTAATATGATTAAATAAAGTTGTGAAATGTATATTCAATTATTCATAAGAAAAAAAGGATCTTTATTTAATAAAAAAAACCACGATAGAATCGCCAGAATTATCGTAGACACTTTGAAACGAGGAGAACAGACGTTCCGAAAAAACGAAAATTTCTGAAATTTCCGAAACGTCGATACAAAAAACAAGCAAAGTGACCCGAAAACACGAAAAATGGTCGATATTCCGAAAAAAAAAATGTACATGAAAAACGAGCAGAACCGAACCGAATCGAAACAGAAATCGGTCGAAACGAGCCGAATCGAAAAGTTTAAACATCCGAACAAATCGAACCGAATCGAACCGAAAAAAAAAAAAAAAAAAAAAATCGGTGCACAAGCCTAATTTTAAGGACATCTCATACATTCCGTTATATACCAATAAATAGTTCTTTAATTTTCTCTTTATTAAATATTATTTCCTTTATTTACACCTATAAATGGATCAAATAACTGATTTCTCTCTTTTTAGATACACATGTTATAATAGAAATGAGAAAAAAAAATTGTGACTGTATTGTCTGTGTTTGTGATGCTTTCCGGTGCGCGGCAGGTTATTGGGTGTCGCTCGCTCTTGGTCCTTTTCTCACCTCTGTGGTATTTCGCCGTCTTGAGAGCTGGTATAGCAAAGATCTTGTCACCGCACATATCCAGAAACCTGTTTCGGATTTCCTGAGTATCATTCGTGTCTCCAAAATATTCCTCCATTGCTAGAGGGATGTCACTTTCGGATATTTCCTGTATGGGAGGTTATTAAGAATAAAGTATCCCATCATTTGATTAACCCTTTCGCTGCTGAGGCTTTTCCCGCCCCTGTGCTGAGGTCATTTTTACCTGTTTTGCGCATCATGTTTAAACGTGTTTTGAAGGCTTATTTTAGTATATTACCCAGACATATTATATATCGTTCTTTCCGTCAGATTCATAATATGTCATTATTATATGTATACGTCATGACATGTCTGTATATTATAACAAAAAATGCAATAAAATATGTATTTTCAATAATTTACAATGTGTAAAGTGTTTTTTTCCACATTTTAACATGCGAGCAATTGCGGTTATATTTTGTATGGGGTGCGCTTGTTAAAAAAATTAGAGATGGGGTCTCGTTACATTTTTTTTTGGGGAAAATGACACTATTTTTAACAAACGCACCGCATACAAAAATCGTTAGTGCAGCATCATTGTTCACATTATAATTGAAATGGGAACAATATTGCTGCATTAACAAACCAAAAAAAAAAAAAAAAGTGTTTATTTTTTTTTATTTTTCATTTTTTTTTTTTTTTACAAAATTTTTCACTTTCATGTTTGGTATCGTTGGAACGGCCATGCTCTGGCCGATCCAACCATACCAAAATTGCCACGGATCGGGAGATCCGGGAGTTCCAATGAACTCCCTATCTCCACCGTTGGTGGCAGTCAAGGGTTAAGTCCAGGACTGGCGTCATCGTGCGTAGCACGATGACGCCAGTGCTCAGGGGGAGTTCCCGGAGGCTTGGCCGACATCCAAGATGTCGGCCAGCTCCGGGAAAGGATCGCGAACCGGCGCTTTTCAGCGCCGATTCGCGATCCAGCTCCCCAGGGGTTAATGCCAGGCATCATTTGGAAGGGCAGGCTGTGCCCTTCCAAATGATGCCTGGGTTAACCCCCGCAGAGCCGCCGATCGGGAGGGAGAGAGGTCCGAAGGACCTCCCCCCCTCCCTTTCAGGCGCCTCCTCCGCACATGCGGGGGGGACGCCTGAATTAGGTGTCATCGCGCCCCCGCGATGACACCTAATTCTGGCGGCTGCTGTTCCGGATCCCGGGCTGACATCCAGGATGTCAGCCCGCACCGGAGGGGCCAGCGATCGGCCGGAACTCGGCCGAACGCTGACCCCAATGAGAGGACGCGCTGAGCGCGTCCTCAGCACACCAGCGGGAATGCTGAGGACGCGCTGAGCGCGTCCTCAGCAGCGAAGTGGTTAATAAAGATGCTGCTACATAAATAGAAAGGGTTAAGAGTAAGCGACAGACTTGCCACCAAAGGGCACTGAATGATGAATTTCACCGTGCGGTGCAATTTTGTGGCAGTCCAGCTATTCATAAAGCTGTGAATTTGCCAAATATTGGAAAATTTACAGCAAAATATGGTGCAGTTCGCCGGTGATTGTTGATCTTCGGCAGCAGTGAAATTGTCCCATAGGAAAGTAATGGTTCATTTATTTAGAGACGCCAAACTGCACCAAAGTGTCGGCGAAATGCCCTGATTTTCAGTGGTTCCGTTTGACAGGTTTAACCAGACGAATCCCATAGGATTCAATGTAAAACAATATTAATCATTTTAATTTTATTCAACCATTTATTCTTTTCATTTTCAGCAAACTGTCTTTTAGTAGTTTTTTCTTAGGTAAAATTTTGATTCCTGTTTTTTTTTATTTGTAACAGAATTTTTTATTATTATTTTATAGGACTTTTTTTATTATTTCCACACATTTTCATGCATTTTTATTGTTTAAAACACCTTTTAAAGAACAGCAGAGTTCTGCTTTTTCTGCAGATAGGCGGTCTGCGGCGGCTCCATGTTCGGCGCAATTTGGGGACCCTGTGGTGACTATTGAATATGCAAACTGGAATCACAAAGTGCGCTGAACGGGAAAGCACCGAAATTTCAGTGACATTTCTGTGCTTTCTGAATAACCCTTGTAGTGTAGATACTGAGATACCATTAAGATTACTGATATGGTACTGAGCTTGAGAAAGGCTGTTACACCAGCTGAAATGTTGCTGCTGCTAGCTCAATAAACTGGCCTTTTTGCAGATTGGAGTACTGGGTACTTTCCTCTTTTATTGAAGGGCATTCCAAAAAAAAAAAGTCTGATTACACAAAAAAAATATTGCATCACTTAGCGGTCACATCGAGGAAGTCACATTGAGGAGGAAAGCATGGGATCCCAGCTTCTCCACCATTTGTGCAGGTGGAACTGAGTTCCTGTTGGTCCCACACACTATAAGGCTTATATTGAGTTTTTCATTCAGATTTTTCCCTTCTAAATCACAATAAATAGGACTTCTCATTTATATTTTTGCTAAGTATGGATAGATACATAGAATTTGAATGCGTACGGCAAGGTCATTGTGCAATGACAATCCTTATTTGGAGGGCAGAAATCTTGGTGAGTTCCCACAGTTAAATTATTTTGGAACTCCTGGCATCACCTACATGTTTTTGTAATCTATCCCTAAAGTCTACAGGGTAATTCAGACGTGGACCCCTTGCTTGATGTGCCTAGTGGGTGTCAGCTATATCCTCCTGACGAGGCCTAACAAGGCCGAAACGATCTGACATATACCATCAGTACTTACCAGCAAAGGCAAGGTTCTCAATAGTGTTTGGATCGTGCCTTTATCCACGCCACCCATTATAGCAGTGAGGTTAAGGGTCTGGAAACAAAAGCACAGTAATGGTTTATGGTTAGGTTCTAGTGGCTCAAGAACAGGAACGGCAACACTTGCTCTCCCCCCCCCCTAGGTGTTTATGAACTACATGTTCCATGGTGCTATGCCAGTCTAAAGTGTAAATAAGCAACATGGGACATGTAGTTCCAAAACAAGGATCGCCATCACTGGCCGTGCACTATTCATCTTATCTCACCAGTTTTAAGGGACTTCCCCTACCTTCTCTTAGCTCTGTATTTGTAATTTCTACCAGCGTATCCATGCCACCGTCGACACGGAAGTTGAGTGGAAGGAACGTCCACTCTCACAGACGTTCCTTCCACTCTGAAGTGCACTTGTCTGACCGTGGCCTTAGACTGTTAGCTCTCTGGAGAAGGTTCCTCTTTTCCTGTTGTTCTCTGTGTGTCAAACCTATTTGTTTATTTTAGGTTTGTTTCATCTTACCCAACGTACGATGCCACAGACTATGCTGGTGTTTTGTAAAAAAATTAAGATTGTAAGGGAGCTGTAATTTGTGTAATACGCCCCTCTTGCATTCTTGTGTATTTTTGCAGTGTCATAGGTGTGCACGGGACTTTTCATTGGTTTGTGAACCCATGGAAGATGCACTAATTATAATGAACTCATTTAAAAATGCACAAAACATAAACCTATTTTTTAGCAATAATGATTGTATACAGAGATACTGACAATGCTCTTTTCTATCTACACCTCCTCCCTGGGCAAAATCATTATCAGCTTTGGCTTTAACTACCACCTGTACGCTGATGACACTCAGATCTACCTCTCTACCCCTGATCTCTCTCCCCCTGTCCTCTCAAAAGTCAGTGACTGTTTATCTGGCATCTCCTCCTGGATGGCCTCTCACCACCTAAAGATCAACATGTCCAAGACTGAGCTCCTACTAATTCCTCCCTCTAAAGCCTCCCCCACCTCCTGACTTTTCTATCATGGTATCACTATCTCCCCACCTCCTGACTTCTCTGTCGTGGTCAAGGGTATCACTATCTCCCTATTAAATCAAGTTCGCTGTCTTGGAGTTACACTTGACTCTGCTCTTTCCTTCACCCCCCACATCCAGTCTCTTTCTTCCTCTTGCCGCTACCAACGGTGTAATATTTCCAGAATTTGGCCATTTTTTACCGCTGACACCACAAAACAACTCATCCATGTCCTTATAATCCCCCGACTTGACTATTGTAATAACCTAACTGGTCTCCCTCTCTCCTGCCTCGCCCACCTACAATCCATCCTGAACGCCTCCGCCAGGCTAATTCACCTCACCCGCCGCTCTGTCTCTGCCGCTCCCCTCTGCGAGTCCCTTCACTGGCTCCCCATCCACTGCAGAATTAAGTTCAAAATCCTTACCCTGACCTACAAAGCCCTCACTAACTCAGCTCCCCACTACCTGTCCTCACTAATCACCAAATACACCCCGGCCCGCTCCCTAAGGTCAAACAGTGACCTGCGCCTAGCTTCTCCCCGCATCACCTCTTCCCATGATAGATTGCAGGATTTCTCACACGCAGCTCCCATCTTCTGGAACGCTCTCCCTCTTACTGTCAGACTTTCCCCTAGTTTCACGTCCTTCAAACGCTCTCTTAAGACATTCCTATTCAGGCAAGCCTACCACCCAAGTCAGTGACACAACCAGTCCATCACTCTCACCTTGCAGTCCATCGCTCTCACCTTGCAGCCCATCGCTCTCACCTTGCAGCCCATCGCTCTCACCTTGCAGCCCATCGCTCTCACCTTGCAGCCCATCAATCCCACCTTGCAGCCCATCAATCCCACCTTGCAGCCCATCACTCTCACCTTGCAGCCCATCACTCTCACCTTGCAGTCCTCTCCTCCTGTTTCCACCCCCAAACCTTCTACATTGTGAGTTCCGACAGGAATAGGGCCTTCGTTTCTCCTGTACTGGTTTATCAGATGTTGTTCAATGTATTGTGACCCTGTCTGCATTGTGGCCATTGTTCAGCGCTGCAGAATATGCTGGTGCTGTATAAAGAATAATAATCCTATTACAGTCAGTGAACCAGATAAAAGTCGTCCAAAAACGTGGCTGTGGGCTTCCCTTTGCGTATGACTAGATTAGTACTTTGATCTGGCCTCGTATGGTGTAACCCACTGTTTAGGATTATATATCCTTGTTACAATCAGAGTTGTTTGGAGTTCTGTGGTTTATTTTAGATCATTAGCGTTAAATAAACATTACATCTGCACCGTGTCAGTGTGGCAATTATATCCCTAAACATCCCTTACCTGTGGAACTATCCCTTACCTGTGGAACCATCCCTTACCTGTGGAACTATCCCTTACCTGTGGAACTATCCCTTACCTGTGGAACTATCCCTTACCTGTGGAACTATCCCTTACCTGTGGAACTATCCCTTACCTGTGGAACCATCCCTTACCTGTGGAACTATCCCTTACCTGTGGAACTATCCCTTACCTGTGGAACCATCCCTTACCTGTGGAACCATCCAGCCGCACTCTTGTTCGTTGATGCCAATCAGGAAGGGAACATCGTTGCTCTCGTTATTAGCCAAAATCTCTTCTACGGGCTTGGGTAGAAACACTCCGTCAATCGAGCCAGGTACCACCAGCTGTCCCTTCACAGACAGGAAACGGTCATTACGCTACCCCGTGTTACTAAAGCACTTGTTTTAGATATATTTGAATTTAGCGAAACACGGCAAATCATTTGCTATTCTGTACTTTCTATGATTTTTTTTTTTGATTTTTTTTAATTCATATGAATTTTAATGCAAAACGCCATTTACTATTTAACACCCACACACCCCCCTTTACTGTACAAGAGCCTGTAGAGCTCAAAATACATTGGCTGCATACCACAACCAACTAGAGAGCAGAGAGCTCTGGGAAATTTCCATCAGCTGTCTGCGAAGCCCTGTGTACTATACAGATACGTTAGGACACGGCTGTCAAACTCCAGACCCCCCCAGATGTCTCTGAAATACAATTCCCGTGATTCCCTGGCCATCTATTGCATTGAAAGAACTCTGGGAATTGTAGGCCTCACGAATTGGGGGGGGGGGCGTGACTTTGACAGCCCTGTTTTAGGATTAATTCACAAAAGGGGTTATTCGATCAGCGACGAACTTGCCATCGAAGTGCACAGAACTGTGATTTTCACAATACGGTGCGATTGTGGCAGTTCGTCTATTCACTAAACTGTGAATCCATCAAATACTGGTGATTTGAAAGCGAAATACGCAATTTGGCGATCTTCCGCAGCAGTGAAAATGTCCCATAGAGAAGTAATGGTTAATCTATTCACAGACGCCGAACTGCACCAAAATGTCAGCGAAATGACTATTTCCTACATATTTATTTTCTGGGTTAATATGTATATTTGTGTTTTGTTTTTAATATCTTGCATTTATTACTTTGTATTTCTGTAACGACTTTAAAAATTCAATATTCTTGAACCCAGGACATACTGAAACCCAGAGAAATCTCAATGTATCCTTCCTGGTAAAATTCTTTATAAATAAATGCTCAGATTTTTGGTGATTCAGATCAACAGGTTTAAACAGGCCAATCCCATAGGATACAATGTAAAAGTGCCTGGAATTAACATATAAGATCCTATAAATGATAATAAAAAGGTCTGTTACTCAAAAAAAACGCTTTATAAAAATTAAAAAAAAGAAGGCGAAAAGAAAATTGCCTAAAAGATCCTAAAAAAACAATAAATAGACTTTTTGCTGCAGATTAAAATAACAGACAGTTTATTAGATATTGGATAAAAACGGGAATATTTTTAACATTGAAACCTATGGAATTCGCCTGAATAAACCTGCCGAATTAAACCACCGAATGGCAGGGCATTTCGGGAACCTTTCACTGCTGGTTTGTACTCTCTGAATAGTCGAAGCAGTGCTTCTCTATGGGGATTTCACTGCCCTCGAACAGGCACCGAACCCGCACCGTATGTGCAGGCAATTCGCCAAGATTTGGCGAATTGTTTGCTCTCTGAATAGCCGAATGGCCAGGAAAGGCAACCGAACGCTGATTTTCAGTGTTCGGTTCCCTTTCGGCAGCCATTCGGATCTCTTTGAATAACCCTGTATATTGCAAAAGCCCTGAGCCAAATGTGCACCCCACTTAAATCTGCCGAATGAAAACACCGAACAGCAGGGCACTTCGGCAACTTTTCACTGCTGTTCGGTGTCTCTAAATAGATTAACCATTGCTTCTCTATGGGGGATTTCACTGCCACCGAACAGCACCGTACTTGCTGGCAGTTCACCAAAACAAAGCCGAATGGCCCCGAAATGTCAACGCTCAGGGAAATTCCCTGTTCGGTGACATTTCGGGTCTCTCCCGATAACCCCTTTAGTCTCGCTTTGAGGAAGTGCATCGTTAACATACCCCGCTATTAGAGATCGAAAGAAGTTCTTCCTCTGTTTTTTCTTTCAAACAGGCTATCAGCGACGCCGGATCACAACCAGATATATTAGAGATAACCTGAAAAACATTCATCACGCGCAAAACAATGAACAGTTATCAAGTCATGCACATTCCAGGACATATTTATAGGTCATAATCTACTCAAAGGTAACTTAAAAGACTGAGCTCTTGATTCAAGTGGCATTTTGGGTTACCAAGGCTGAAACTGGAAGATTAATCCATTGAGAACCAATATGGTTACCACCTAAGGCTCGGGACAGACGAGCGCAGTGGTCACGTCCGTGTTGCCGCACATTTTAACGTCCGTGGTAGCATACAATTATGATCAATAGAGACCCACACACAAAGTACGTCCGCACAAAAGTGCAGACGCACAATGGACGCAGCAAACGGACGCAAGTTAGGCAAGAATGTAAAATCGGTAGAACGGACGTGCGGAGTGCGCCGCGTCCGCATAGCTTTGTGTGTGAGTGATGGACCGTGGTCAGACGGACTGCATTTATACGTCCAGCATTTTGACAGACAAAATGTTTTTCATATTCATTTATTTCCCATCTACATCCGTCAAAAAAAACGTCAGTCACAAAAACGGACTGTGTGGCCACTACCTTGTCGTCAGTCAGAAAGCACGTCCGTTGTGCACGGGCGCACAGTCCGTACAGAATGAGCTCGTCTGACCCTAGCCTAAGGTTGGGCGTCCACTCGATCCATATTCGTGAGACAACGAAATCGCACAAAGTTTTCCGTGTCGTCAGACCAATCCAACACTACTGTGAATGTACCATCATCCATTGCGTGCGACTTGCGACTTCCAGCGACTTTTGAAGTCTGCTGCAGACTAGTGGTCAGACCAAAAATTTTGGGAAATATCGCAATTGCAACACAGACAGCCAGACGATCAGGGAAGGACATGGAGGCTGAGAAGTTGATTAGGGGAGTTAAAAATGCTATTATATTCAATTTTTTTTATATTTAAATGTATATTTTGTGTATAGGAGATGGGTGGGACTCACCATGATTGGGTAGGGTTAGGGTACAGGGTGAATGAATTTTAGGTCCTTTTTCAGCTACGTAAAGGGATTCAAATTCACACACACCGAACTAGCTCAACCAGACCTGCGCCTAGCTTCTCCCCGCATCACCTCTACCCATGAAAGACTCCAGGATTTCTCACGCGCAGCTCCCATCCTCTGGAACGCTCTCCCTCATACTATCAGACTCTGCTAGTTTCCTTCCTTCAAACGCTCCCTTAATACATTCCTATTTAGGGAAGCCTACCACCCGACTCACTGACGCAACGCAACCAATCCATCACTCTCATCTTGTAGTCCATCACTTCCATCAGTCCATCACTCCCACCAGTCCATCACTCTCACCAGTCCATCACTCTCACCTTGCAGTCCAACACTCTCACCCTGCAGCCCATCACTCTCATCTTGCAGCCCATCACTCTCACCTTGCAGCCCATCGCTCTCACCTTGCAGCCCATCGCTCTCACCTTGCAGCCCAACACTCTCACCCTGCAGCCCATCACTCTCACCCTGCAGCCCATCACTCTCACCCTGCAGCCCATCACTCTCACCCTGCAGCCCATCACTCTCACCTTGCAACCCATCGCTCTCACCTTGCAGCCCATCGCTCTCACCTTGCAGCCCATTGCTCTCACCTTGCAGTCCTCTCCTCCTGTTTCCACCCCTAGCCCTTCTGGATTGTAAATTCCCATGGGAATAGGGCCTTGTTTCCTCCTTTACTGGTTTGTAAAATGTTGTTCAATGTACTATAACCCTGTCTATGTTGTGCCCACTGTACAGGGCTACGGAATATGCTGGTGCTTTATAAATAAATAATAATAATAATGCAGCTCCTCCGTGTCCATTTTCGCACACAAAGGACTGCAGTGTCTCTAAAAGCATAATGCAATATGTAAAACAAAAGAAAACAAGAATAAACTCGTTTTTGGGTCCATAGTTGTCCATAGTCGCTGATCGCTAGTCTGATGCAATGGACGACCCTCATCAGACCAAGTCGCACGACTGATATCGCTCCTAGTCTGGCGACCAAGTCGGTTGCACGACTACGGATCCAGTGGATGTCCAGCCTAAGGCTGCAAGATCTTCCATGTTTTTCTGGTCATCTAGAATTTATGCGTGCTGAAAGGGCATTGCATGAAAAATGCCACCCCGCAGTATGTGCAATCCATATGCTGTAGGTAAAGGAATCCCAGGTGGCCCGCCTTGAGAGTAGGGTTGCCAGGACAGCCATATTTTCCTGGACACATATTACTATTTCATGCAGAGGGGAGCAGTGGGAAAGTGCAGCCCTGCAACATGTATAATTCATATACTGCAGGTTGGAAATCAGGTCACCTGGGATTCCTTGTTGATTTCTCACTTGCAGCGTATGTATTATACATGCTGCGGGGTGGCAATTTCATGCACTGCCCATCAGCATGAATAAACTATATGTGTCCAGGAAAACATGGCCGATCTGGCGACCCTACTTGAGAGTCTGGTGGACGTAATAAGAATGAAACGTTCCATGTTTCATATGATAGGATACATTATGGAGAATTTGCTTTTCCTGATACCCTCTCATTGCAACGTAAACAGCAATACTCACATTTACCGAAGCCGTTATCTGCTCCTGGCTACTGGACATCAGACCAGGTAAAACTGCAGTCCCGCTCTCCGCAATGGCCCTGTGGAACAAGCCCTTGGCCAAGGGTGATAATACCTAAAATATCATGCAAAGAGGGTGGAGGAATAAATAGAGACTAGAAGGTGTGTATTAATAAAAGTATGCATAATAAATACTGTATATGGATAGAGCTTGGGGTTGCTCCATCAGCCATGTTTTCCTGGACACATATAATTTATTCATGCTGATGGGCAGTGCATGAAAAAAGCCACCGGGCAGCATGTAAAATCCATATGCTGCAGGGGAAGGAATCCCAGGTATCCTACTTTGTTCTCCTTCCTGCAGCATATTAATTATACATGTTGCAGGGCAGCACTTTTCCCTGTGTTCCCCTTGGCATGAAATAGTAATGTGTGTCCAGGAAAACATGACCGACCTGGCAACCCTAATAGAGCTAGCAGCCATGTAGGAGTAGGGTTGCCAGGTCGGCCATGTTTTCCTGGACACACATTACTATTTCATGCAGAGAGACGCACAGGGAGAAGTGCTGCCCTGCAACATGTATAATTCATATGCTGCAGGAAGGAAATCAAAGCAGGTCACCCGAGATTCCACTTTGATTTTTAACCTGCAGCGTATGAATTATACATGCAGCAGGGTGGCACTTTTCATGCACTGCCATCAGCATGAATAAATTATATGTGTCCAGGAAAACATGGCCGACCTGGCAACCATATGTAGAAGGACAGGTTGAACTCACCAGAGCGGACACACTCACACCCCCTGCAGATTCCCCAAAAATAGTAACACAGTGTGGGTCTCCTCCAAAATCCTTAATGTTTTCCTGGACATAGTGAAGAGCAGCAACTTGATCCAAAAACCCGTAGTTCCCTGATGCTTCCTTTGTTCCATCGCTGAGAAACAACGAAACAGGAGCGTGAGAAGTATTGATAATACTGAATGCCGAAGACATATTCAGGGTTATTCAGAGAGAGGTGAACCTCAGGAGAATGACTGGAAAAGTGAAAATTCTAGGTCAAAATAGCCAAACCAGAAAAATTCTTCCATTCATCTCACTTTCCAAATCACCTATTTTGACCTAGAATTTTTCATTCTCCACTCATTTTCCTGCTTTTCACCTCTCTCTGAATAACCCTGACAGGGTTATTCAGAGAAAGGTGAAAACCAGGAGAACTGGCAGGAGAATGAACAATCTAGACCAAATAGCCAATTTGGAAAGTGAGATAAATGGGAGAATTGTTCTGGTTTGGCTATTTTGACCTAGAATTTTCACTTCTCCAGCCATTCTCCTGAGGTTTACCTCTCTCTGAATAGCCCTGATGTGTTACAGCCATTATTCATCTCCTGATGTTAGGATTGCCACTTTGCTCATGTTTTCCTGGACACATATTGCAATTTCATGCAGAGGGGAGCACAGGGAAAAGTGCTGCCCAGCAACATGTATAATTCATAGTACACTGCAGGAAGAAAATCAAGGCAGGTCACCTGGGATTCTTTACCTGCAGCGTAAGGATTCTACATGCTGCGTTGTGGCATTTTTCATGCACTGCCCATCAGCATGAATAAATTATTTGTCCGGGAAAACATGGCCGACCTGGAAATCTTATCCTCGTGAAGTGATGACTTACCTCATGAATCCCAGAATTCCCAGTCTGTACTGAAGCGTAACAACCACTACATTTTCCAAAGCGCTCAGTGCGGCGCCATAAAACATGTTCGCTCCTCCCATTGACAGTCCCCCACCGTGTATAAACACCATCACCTGGACAAAACAAGGAAAAGACTTTTATTTTTTTAGCTGGATCGATTTAGACTCTTTAATTGTTCTCTTCTATAAAGGCTAAAAACATTTCAGCTAAGTTACTCCCCCGAGGAACCAGCTCCTGTCTCAAAGACTCATGTCCTTAATGTTTTCACAGCTGTAGTTGCTTAATAATTTAAAACAAAGAGATCAGAATGTTGCCACTTACTTAGAAAGGTAAACAAACTCGTAATGAAGGCTTTGCTAGCGCCGTATAAATATAGGATTATTTATAAAACGCTGTTAGTGTGTCACGTTTCCACATTTCAGCCAGGCCCCCTGGTGGTGAGAGTGTTCCTGGCCAGCTCTTGTGGTGTTCTGGGCTAGCCAGTCCAGGCTCTCCGCCTCTGGACTTCCCTGTGGCTGACCTGCCCTATTCCCATAAATATGGCTAGCAATGCAATAGCTCTCTGCTCCTGGGTGGGTCCAGTTCCTGAGAGTCGTGTCCCTTGTAGTTTTGCATTCTGTGTGTGATATTGACTATTCTGTTGTCTGCTCCCTGTATATTGATACTCCTGTGTACCAAACTTTGCTTGTCTGACTGCTCTCCTGGCTCTTGAACCCTGGCATACGGCTGAAACACTTCCCTGGCGTCTAGACCTTCTGCTTTCCCTGACTAATCTCTTGATTATCCCTGTTTATGTTCTGTGGCATGTATTGTTTGTGTCCTGTTCTCTTGTCTTTGTATTCCCCAGCAGCGTATTATCAGACTGTGTTCAAGGACCTCATCCTAGTTCAGGGCTCTGTGTTGCTGCTGGGCATCTTGTCTCTTGTTAATCTATGTTGTTGTTATTTATTACTTGCCATGTATCCTGTATAGAAATAGGTCAGTATAAGGACCTTGCCCCAGGTCAGGGCTTGTGGGTGTGCATTGTGTTACTGCAGTTCTGTCATTCATGTCCAGTATTCTGTGTTATGGTCTGTGTGCTGTGTTCTGCATCAATGCAGCCAGCAACAAAGCTGCCAAAAGGGCTTAACATCTTCCAGAAAGGACCCACCATGGCTCCAGCCAGGTGCCCCCGTGACATAGTAGTGTTGTAAACACATTAAATTATGGCATTGCAGACAGAGAAAAATCTGGATTGCTGACATTTATAGTTATTGCAGCAACAGCGATTCCTGATTGCAACGACGCTAAATAAAAACTTTTATGTGAATAGCATCCTCAGGCTTACACCCTAAGGGCCCTATTGCATAGTTGACGGTATAATGTGCGCCTGTGACCGGCAGCGGCACAGGACGCTGCTGCGAATATCGACTCGTGCAGTCAATAGGACTCCATCAAGCCTTGTGTATCCGGCCACAAGCTCTGCACGAAATCATGTAGTGCTGCAGATGAATCATAGAGGGATAGTAGGAACTATTTCCGGGCTCACTCTGCTCCTGGCGGCAAGAGGAAGCTGCAGATCGCGGAATGAGACGTGAGTATGGGATTTAATGGGAGTGTTATGGGATTTTGCAAATGTAAAAAAAATCACTTAACACCAGCTTCGAGGAGACGACGTTATTTCAAAGTGAAATACCTTCTTCCAGGTGGAAGCGAAGGCTACTTTGTAATAACCTGTGCTTCCAAGTGAAGGTGAAAATTAATGTCTCCCGTTATAAGTATAGGAGGCGTTAATGTACAGTAACCATGCTTAGGAAATCGCATCATTCACGTCGCCTCTCAAGCTCAGTTTGCGGCAGGAATGGAAATGCAATTTCCGTCGATAAAATAACTATAGGAGATGTTATGTGTATTGATAATTATGGAATACGGCCCTAACAGGGATAATCTACACACAAGGATCCCTAACAGAGTGAGAGGGTAGAGTCTTAGCTAGGGATGAGCCGAACACTCCCCGAGTTCGGTTCGAACCCGAACTTCCCATTTGTTCGGGTCCGAACCCGAACCCGAACCCAATGCATGTCAATGGGGCTGAAAATTCGGTTTTTAGAGTGCCCTCCAAGAGGGCATATATGCTACATATTTGCCATAAAAGGTGTATGGGGGTCCGGGTAGTGCCCTGGGGGACAGGAAACAAGAACAAAAAGTTAAAAAAAAAAACTTTTTAAAGGGACAGTGAGTTTTCCATGAAATAAGGGTTAAAAATAAAAAACAAAAATTCCTTCAAATATCGTGCCTAGGAGGTCCCCATAACCTGCCCGTGAAGTGGCGGATTTCTAGGATATATAGAAACACTTAAAAACAAAAAAATGACGTTTCATATGACGGTAAATGCTTTTCCTTTAATCTATCCATAAACAACTGCTTGGGGCGGCAGTCTGTATGAAAAGAGGAGACATTTTCGTACACGCAGAAAAAGTTTACAGATTTTTTTGGCTAAATTATTGTGAAATATATGCAGGCTTTGGATGAAAGTAACAATAGGTGCTTTAAAATTGGTCCTTTAGCGTCCCCAACAGTGCCGTCACACCGTAACCCCTCTGGGGATATGAATCTGATACAGGCGTCAGTGGCAGTGCACCCAAATATTGTGCTTTTGGTGCCAGGCCTGCAAGTACTATCATACAGTAACCCCTCTGTGGTATTGTGGAAGAGTGAAGGGGTGGACCATGTGGTCCTATATTGAAAAGATATGATTCTGGTCAAGGCGTCAGTGCACCCAGATATTGTGCCTTTAATGCCAGGCCAGCAAGTATCATCATACAGTAACCCCTCTGTAGTATTGTGGAAGAATGCAGGGGTGGACCATGTGGTCCTATATTAAAAAGTGTTTTTTTTTCATCTGTTAATGGGCGTCAGTGCACCCAGATATTGTGCTTTTAATGCCAGGCCAGCAAGTATCATCATACAGTAACCCCTCTGTGGTATTGTGGAAGAGTGCAGGGGTGGACCATGTGGTCCTATATTGAAAAGATATGATTCTGGTCAAGGCGTCAGTGCACCCAGATATTGTGCCTTTAATGCCAGGCCAGCAAGTATCATCATACAGTAACCCCTCTGTGGTATTGTGGAAGATTGCAGGGTTGGACCCTGAGGTTCAAAAAATTAAAATTATATAAATCTGGCACAGGTGTCAGTGCAGCCAAATATTGTGCCTTTCATGGCAGCAAGTGCCTTCACACCGTAACCCTTTTGTGGTATTGTAGAAGAGTTCAGTGCTGGAGGTTTTGTGAATGCAGAAGAGGACATCCCCGATCTATTCCATTACTTCAGCATCAGGGGATTGATAGCTGCTGATCCAGGACTGATTCATTTTTATAAATGTCAGCCGGTCTACAGAGTCGGTGGACAGATGCACTCTTTTGTCTGTGGCAAAACCTCCAGCGGCACTGAACGTCCTTTTGGAAAGAACGCTAGATGAAGGGCAACCTAGTAGCTGCATAGCATATTGGCTAAGTTCTGGCCAGTGATCCAATCTCAACACCCAGTAAGCCAGTGGATCATCTGCTGGAAAGGTATCCAGGTCTGCCCTTGCCCCTTGGTAGTCCTGCACCATATGGTGAAGACGCTGGCAATGGGTGCCTACATTTGACGTCCCTGGGCGTCGAGGACTAAAAAAATTTAAAAAAGCATCAGTCAAGCAGCCCTGGCCTTCACCACTATTCCTCTGATCACCTGCAGCCTCAGAAGCATGTGTGTCAGCACTTGGTAATCTACCAGTGCCTGGAAAGGTGTTACACAAGTGTCGCTTTAGAGCGTCCTCAAGTTTTTTCATCCTGTGCTCCCTCTGTGCGGGCAGGATGAGCTCTGCAACTTTCCCCTTGTATCGTGGATCAAGAAGGGTTGCCAACCAGTAATGATCCCTCTCCTTGATAGCACGAATCCTGGGGTCCTTTAGCAGGCTTTGCATCATTAGGGAGCCCATGCAGCGTAGGTTGGAGGTGGCATTAGCTTCCGAGTCTTCCTGGTCAATGAGGATGACCGTTTCGTGCACTTCCTAGTCCCAGCCACGCACTAGCCCTTCTGTTTCTGGGCACACAAAACCCTCCCTTGAGGAATCCCCACCTTCAATGCCCCCACTACTTAAATATTCCTCCTCCTCCTCCTCCTGTCTGATCTGAGTAGGACCCGCTGGAATGCTGTCTGCGGAAAGACTGGGGCCTTGAGAGCTAGGGAAGGCCTCCTCTTCCTCCCGCTGCTCTGCCTCTAGAGCCACATCTATAATTCCCCGCAGAGTGCGCTCCAGCAGGAACACTAAAGGAATTGTGTCACTGATGCATGCACTGTCCCTGCTCACCATCCTCGTTGCCTCCTCAAATGGTGACAGTACAGTGCATGCATCCTTGATAATCAGCCACTGCGGGGGGGGGAAACCAAGTTGACCTGAACCTGTCCTTGTGCCATACTCACACAGGTACTCGTTGATGGCCCTCTGCTGCTTGTGCAGATGCTGCAGCATTGCTAATATCGAGTTCCACCTGGTGGGCATGTCACAGATCAGACGGTTTGTGGGAAGGTGGAATTCTCTTTGAATTTGTGCCAGGAGAACGCTTGCTGGGAATGACCGTCTGAAGTGGCTGCAGACTTTTCTGGCCTGGATGAGAAGCTCTGGCAGCCCTGGGTACTTGGTTAGGAAACGCTGTACCACCAGATTTAGGACGTGTGCTAGGCATGGTACATGCGTAAATTTACCCTTGCGTAGGGCGGAGAGAAGGTTGCTGCCATTATCGCAGACGATCATTCCCAGCTCAAGCTGGTGTGGTGTTAACCATCTCTGCACCTGCCCCTGCAGAGCTGACAAAATTTCTGACCCCATGTGGCTCCTGTCCCCTAAACAAACCAGCTCAAGCACAGTATGGCAACTTTTTGCTTGAGCCATTGCGTAGACCCTGTCAGGCATCGGTTTAACTGCCACTTCGCCAGAGACAGAGAAGGAGGAGGAAGAGTGGTGGTGGTGGAGCAGACAGACCTCATACAAGCAGCTTTCTGGAGGCGTGGTGGATGAACAAGCTCCAGCACAGAGCCCCATCTTGGATCACTCCCAGCTGCAATCAGAATTACCCAGTGTGCCGTGAAGGAAATGTAACGACCCTGTCCATGCTTGCTGGACCACGTGTCTAAAGTCACATGCACCTTGCTGCTGACTGCCTTTCCCAATGACTGGATAACATTGTCTTCCACGTGCTGGTGTAGTGCTGGAATGGCCTTGCGTGAAAAGTAATGGTGTTTTGGAACCTGCCACTGTGGTACAGCACATTCAGCAAATTCACGAAGGGAGCAGAGTCCACCAGCTGGAAAGGCAGCAGCTGCAATGCGAGTAATTTTGCTAAACTGGCATTTAGACGCTGTGCTTGGGGATGGTTGGGACTATATTTTTTCTTTCACTGCTGCAGCTGCGGCAACGTAATCTGACTGCGTAAATCTTCAGCTACTTGGATGATGTCACATTGTGAGGAAGGACCTGGTACATCCATTACTGTAGCATCATCCCTGTCGGTGGAGGTTGTAGGCAATGACATGGCAGGACATACAGTGGGGGTAGAGACAGATGAGGAGGAGGAGGACCTACGCAAAGCTTTGCGCCAACGGGATGTGTGGCAGTTGTTCATATGTCACCTCAAGCACGTGGTACCCAAGTGTCCGGTATCTTTCCCACGCTTCAGCCCATTTCTTAAAGAACTCCCAGACAACAGACTTCCTGCATGTGTTCTTTGAGACAACAGCGCTCTGCACCGGAGCAGCTCTGACATGTGATGCCTTGGACTGGCTAGTGCTACGGTTGGTCACAGAGGATGTTGTGCCTCGTGTTTGCTGTGCCTCCTCCTCCCCCTCCTCCTCACTTGATTCCTCTGTTCGATCTGGCACCCAGGTGGAGTCAGTGACCTCATCATCATTGTCATCTTCACCCCCTATCTCCTCGTCACTGGTGCCAACTTGGCAGTATGCTGCAGCTGCTGGGGCAACATGAGTGCCAGTTATTTGTGTGTCATCACTGGCACCCCCTTCCTCTAGGTTGATTATACTCCCTTGCTCAACCTCAGAGATTGAATCAGAGCACTGTGATTGCTGCGCATCCTCAAGCAGCATGTCACTCTCATTGTAGTCAAACAATTCAGCTGACTCTGTGTGTGATAGCGAGGCTACGGCAGGAGTAGCTGTGGACATGGAGGCTGCATTAGATGCTTTGGCAGCTGAGGTGGACTGTAAAGCACTAGAAGCCTGGCTGGCAGAGGACTCGGAGGATGAGGATGGCCTGGTTAGCCAATCCACCAAGTCCTCTGTATGTTGCTGCTGCTTAAGATGGCCAGCACCAGTTAGAAAGGACAAGCGTGCCCCTGCAGAGGATGCACCACGTCCACCACGACCAGAGACACAGCCTCCCGACACAGGGGCTGCTTGCCCTCTTATCTGTGGCTGGGAGCGTCTGCCTGTCCTTTTTGTTCTTTCAGACATGGTGAGTGATATATAGATTAATATATACAGAACTCTGATTCAACTCTGGTATAAAGATTTAAAGAACTCTGGTATAACTCAGTGAGACACACTGATAGCTGGCAGCCAGTGACGACACACAGATCACCTCAATTCACAAATGTTTTGTAGAAATTAGTGAGCCCCAAAATACTGCGTGGTACTGGCTGTGTGACAAGACCCAGAAGATCACCTCAATTCACAAATGTTTTAAAGAAAGTTGTAAACCCCAAAAAAACTTGCTGGCACAGGGACAAGACACACATCACCTAAATTCACTGATATTTGCTAGAAATGAGACCCAAAAAGACTTGCTGGCACAGTGACAAGACCCAGAAGATCACCTCAATTCACAAATGTTTTAAAGAAAGTTGTAAACCCCAAAAAAACTTGCTGGCACAGTGACAAGACGCACATCACCTAAATTCCCTGATATTTGGTAGAAATTAGACCCCCCAGACCCCCCCAGTAGCGTGGCAGACCGGCAGTAACAAGACACAGCTATCTCCTTTGAAATCTCCTCTGAAATGCGTGCAGAATCGGCAAAATTTGCCCAATCAGGACTCTGAGCGGTGATTGGCATAGTGTTGAACCAGTCTTGCACCAGACCTGTGGTCAGGTGCAAGGCTGTAGCCAATTACGAGCTTCAGGCCAGTGGGAAAATGCATTGTTGTCCATTGTGGTCGAACATGCGGCGAACACCCGGAAATGTTCGGTGTTCGCGATCTCATCGAACAGGCCAAGTTCGGGTCGAACCCCGAACCGTCCGAACCCGAACCGCTCATCCCTAGTCTTAGCTACATGGTATCTCATGAAGCTGCCAGTTTTGATTCCGGCCTATAGCTGGAAATAGGAATCTGAAGAATTGTGAAAGAGTTGGCCACCTACTCGACAAAAATGCTGCGCACCAACAACATTATAACAGAATAGTGATTCCAGCAGGCGATAAGATAACTTCGAGCTTTATACGTACCGGGTTATCCAAAGAGATCCGAATTGCTTGAGAAAGGTAACCGAACACTGAAAATCAGCGTCCAGTTACCTTTCCTGGCCATTCGGCTATCCAGAGAGCAGGCAATTCGCCAAATCCTGGCGAATTGCCTGCACATACGGTGCCTGTTCGGTGCCTGTTCGAGGGCAGTGAAATCCCCACGAAAATGCACTGCTTCGGCTATTCAGAGAACACAAACCAGCAGTGAAAGGTTCCCGAAATGCCCTTCCATTCGGTGGTTTAATTCGGCAAGTTTAGGCTGGGGTCAGACGAGCGTAGTGTTCACGTCTGTGATTGCGCCTAAAAGTACGTCCGTGATAGCATGAAAGAAAGTCCATTGGAGCCTGACACATGAAGTACGTCCGCCTGAACTGCAGACGCACAACGGCCGCGGCCCACGGACGAAGGCAGGCAAGAACGTACAACCCCTAGAACAGCCGCACAAAGTGCGCTGCGTCCGCAACGTCTGCATAGCTTTGTGTGTGAGTGATGGAACGTGGTCAGACGGACTGCATTTATACGTCCAGCATTTTTCACGGACAAAATGGTTTTGCTTTTTAATTTATTTTCCCTCCTACATCCATCAAAATATATACGTCAGTGAAAAAAACAGACTGTCTGGCCACTACTGCGTCTTCCGTACTAACGTACGTCCGTGTGCACGGACGTACAGTCCGTTGAAATCACGCTCGTCTGACCCTAGCCTCATTCAGGAGAATCCCATAGGCTTCAATGTTAAAAATATTCCCGTTTTAATTCAATATCTATTAAACCGTTCATTAAAAAATTCTGCAGTAAAGAGTTTCTTTATTTATAGATTTTTTAGGATACTTTAAGCATTTTTCTGAATTTTTTTTTTTTTAAGGGTGCTTTTTTTTATTTATTTTTTTAAGTTTACTTGTTTTTTCTGTAACAGCCCTCTTTATTATCATTCCCTGGACCTCATATGCAAATTTCAGACATTTTCGCTCAGTAGTTTCTTTGCAAACAGCTTTTCACTTTCACATTCATACAAACTGTTTTGCTAATTTATTCACCTCCCTCTGTCTGTGGTCTCGGCTTTTTCTCGGCTTTTTCCGGCGGCTTCGCTGCGTGTGATCGACTCCTACTCGGGTTTTTCCGGCGTCTTCGACTGGTTAATCCAGATGTTTTTGCGGGTTTTCGGCGTGCATTCGGCAGGTTTTGCGGTTAGTTTTTGTCAGGTTTGCGTTAGCTTTTCCCTGCAATTCGGGGACCCTGTGGTGCTTGCTGAATACACCGCAGGGTCACCGAAATGGGATCGGCAACACGAACCGAATTGAAGAGAACGAAAAGTCACTGAACGTGCGGGGACTTTTCGAATCTCTTTGGATAACCCTGATAATGTCTCAAGAAGGCATCTTATAGCCAACCTTGAAATAACCTTGAAATGTGTGTATAACAACAATATAACCATAAAATATAGAAAATATAGAACATAAACATCAGTGATGTTATTAGTATTTCGGCCTCAAATTGTCACCAATACTGTGTCATATTTACCGGAAGTTTGGAAGCGCTTTGTCTGTCTCGGGGCGTGAAAACATTTAGGAATAAGCAGTCCTCTGAAAGCGGGGGAAATTCAGTCGTAATGTTGAATAAGTGTCTAAAAGATTCCATTAAATTGCTTTGTAAACACCTGGACCACATCGGACACAAGAAAAAAGAAAAAAGTGTAAGAAAATGCAATTCTAAAGCTTCGGGTAAAAAAAAAAAAAAAAACTTACAATAAAGCGTTAGCACTTTAGGATGAGCTCTGTTTACAGCCACAATAATGTATCACAGCTTTATGGTTAATGTTGCCCACATTGTACTACAGTATCTAACAGATTTTTTTATTTTTTATTACAGGTTTTACTGGTAACTCTTAACAACTAAAGTGCTTTTGTAGTGTTTTTTTTTTATTTTTATATGGTCGGCTTCAATAAACCCGGTCTGCTTAAAGAATTTACATGGTTTCCACCTAAAAGAGGTTAAACCTATTTATTCATGGATCCTTTAGGACAGGGCTTAAAATTTCAACTCCCGAGCTACTAGCCAGACCTTAAGAGTTGTTGTCCCACCTACCCTGCCCTTAACTCCGCCCCTAAACAAACCAATCTAAATTATCGTATGAAATTACACTGTTTAATGTTTTATTCAGAATAAAGGTACAAAAATAAATAACAACATTAAATACCCAGACAGCAGATCTCAGACACATGTATACCCAGAGAGAGACCCCAGATACAGGTATACCTAGACTTCAGACCCCAGATACAGGTATACCTAGACTTCAGACCCCAGATACAACTTAAGTGAGGGCGAGTGGAAATGGACACGCAGGCAGCACAATAAATTATATTGCACTGTCTGTGCTCCAGTCTGTATTCCAGCGGTGCCCTAAAGAAAAGAAAAAGGAAATATGGCTGTAGCCGCAATACTCAGCACAGGCAGCACAATATAATTTATCGTGCTGCCTGCCTGTGCATTTTCACTCGCCCTCACTTAATTTCCACTTGCCAAATGCGAGCAGGCGAGTGGAAAATTTGAGCCTTGCTTTAGGATACTGCAGACTCGACTTTCCGCTCCGTATCTTTGGTGTGTACTGTAGTGAGAAGGCGGTTCTGTTCTGTGCTGGTTTAGAGGATGGGTATCAAGTTAGAGTGGTCAGACAGGAAACAGAAAAGAAAATGCTAATTTCTATTATTCATATTAACGAATAAAAATAATGAATTAAAATTAAATAGGGAAGACGTGAACAGTACACTACAAGACTATTCCTTTAATTGTAAAAACAGAGTTTTATTATGTCTATACTATGCACTTACATAGGTGGGTCTTTAGTTGCATCTCGGTCACACCCCCAGGGCACTGGAGGTTTTGGCGCGGCAAACCTTAATTCCCCAACAGGCGGTTTGGCGAAAGGGATTCCCATAAAAACGTCTACTTGTCTGTCGGTAGTTAACACCTTCGACGTTTTTCCAAGTAGTTTCCCATATTTTGTGGTCACCGTGGGCTGCTTCTCCTGGTGCCCTGCAAGCAGCACAGTCATCATTAATGATACACACTGATAATTATGTTTAATCGTGTATTACAGTTGCAAGAAAACCTTTGTGAACCCTGTGGAATATTCGGGTTTGTACGTTATTAAACAAGCATAAAAGCAGTTGTACATTTTAAATTTTAATTCAAGATATTGCGCAATCCTTTTTTTTTCTCTCTCTAGGAAAACTCCCCTTCAGGAGGATAAAAAAGAAGAGATTGTATGCTGAATATTGGAATTCAGTTTATAATAAATTTTATTAATTGCCCATTGTCATCCAAAAACACAAAACTAAACGATTAAAACCACATAAAAAGAGAATGAAAACATGCTAATTGCTGGAGTAATCAGTCAGCCCTCAGTAAATACACAGAGTAGCGAGATAATATACACACTCACAGGGCTAGGTGTTTATAAAAACAATATTGAAGAAAGCCCAATATAGAGGGTTTGGGGGGCTGAGTCAAACAAATAAGCAATGTATATACCCCAAAATCTACAAGTGGCCAAATTCGACAACAGCTGTTCCACGCCTTAATTGTTTGCAGTCTTTATCTCTCGAATTTGGCCACTTGTGGATTTTGGGGTATATGCATTGCTTATTTGTTCTTCAATATTGGCTTTATAAACACTTTTTCTTTTTCTAAACTTCTCTTTTTATGTGGTTTTAATCGTTTAGTTTTGTGTTTTTGGATGCCAATGGGCAATTAATAAAATTTATTATAAACTGAATGACAATGTTCAGCATACAATCTCTTTTTTTTTCTCTAACTGTGATGCTAAGGGTTACCCCCTTTTTCTGCTGAACATTTTATTCTTATTTCTTTTCCCTGTGTTTTCTAAACTCCCCTTCCATACTTTGTCTTAAACAACATCTCCAAAAGCTATTTGGAGTCAAGACGAGATTCGATGAAGGATATGAGATTGGAAGTGTGGTTTGCCCAGGTGGGCTGCCTTCAAAATAAATGTAGCGAACAAGGACTCCAGGCACTCCACTTCCGAATTGTGACACTTTTAATGGTGTATCAGACAATATTTCGGCTGTGCATTAGCCAACATCCAAGCCTTCCTTTGTTCAGTCTCAGAAAAAACACAGTGCAATATTTGTTTTTGTGGAAAGACACCCTTTGAGAATCCTCGATCCCTTTGGGAAAAGGTCTTGGAGACTATCCATGCATTAAAGGGCTTTGACCTATACAGTAAACTGGCCCCTCATGGCTACACCATAGCTCTCTTTTTGTTGGTTGATTTAAGTTCTTGCTTACTCGTTGCAGAAAAAAACCTTAGATCCACACTTCTGGAAGTCAGATGTAGGCCACTCATATCTAGAATTGGTGCAGGAACTAATTGATATTCATCTTCTGGATTGGCTAGTGGCCTCTTTAAGCAGTACTTGGATTGATTCTGCATGGTGCCATTGCCCCAGCTTCCTAGAGTCCCCTACATTTACACGTTTCATAATGGAGGCTTCACCCTGACATTATGAGTCAATCAGAGCCACGTGTCTTTATCTAGAATACATGGGATCCCCTGTCCTAATGTAAAGTGAATAAGTGACTTCATACAGCTCTTAAAGGATCACACTGGGCATGCCCAGAGTGGACTCAGACGGGACGATTTTAACAACACATACAGATCTTTACTTTCCCAGTTACTTTTCATTCTATAAATGAAGTAACTGAATAAAGGCACAATAATTATGTCCCACAGCTTTTCCTAATATTTTCTTTTATTTTAATTTCAGCTTAACGTGATGCTCTGAAAGAAAATTCAAGACACATTCCTTGGGGTGGAGGGGATTGGTGGCATTTTACCCTATATACCCCCCAGATGAGCCATCATTGCTTTCTTAAATTCTGAGGGCCATATTACATTCTCTGCGCAAATGCGCTCGCGCAGCGCAATTTTTTGCGCGCGCATTGTCCAGCGTTATCGCGCGGAAATTAACGTGATATTCGGATCCGAACCCATTTTCTCATCCGTCAAAAAATACGTTAGTAAAAAAAACCGCGCAAAACGAAGTGTAATACGCGCGCAGTAACGTTGCGTATGTAAATCAGTGAGCGGACTGTTTTTTTCACCGGATTCAGCCAATCAGAATTAAGAACCTTAATTGACATCAATTTACC
Organism: Leptobrachium leishanense; assembly: GCA_009667805.1. Lineage (NCBI taxonomy): Eukaryota > Metazoa > Chordata > Amphibia > Anura > Megophryidae > Leptobrachium > Leptobrachium leishanense. The sequence goes on along the minus strand of CM019072.1, from coordinate 7,810,264 downwards.
TTAATTGACTCACTACTGTTTTTGTGCCTGTCAAAATAAATCTGAGTATACATGCTGCAGCAATAAAAAAAATATGCACGAATTCACAATTTTATTGTTTGGGTATGTGTAGAATGTGTAACTATACTGTGCTGTATTTTTTTTACGTGCTGGTGTATTTGGTTTTGGCCAGAACGTTCAGATTTGCTGTTAACACCAAGTTTTCAAAGACGTAAAAATTATGCGTGCAAACATCATTCGTAGGAAGTTGCGCATCTATTGAAATACCATCCGCTTAACGCATTTGCGCTCACAATGTTAAGTATAGGACGCGCACAGTTCATCACGCTTGTGCAAGTCCATCCGCTAGGGATGTGCGTTTCGGGTTTCGGAATTTTCACGAAATTTCCCGATTCGTGTCTTCGGATTCGGCCGAATTTCCGAATCGGATCGGACCCGAAAACCGACAGATCCGAAAAGTTTTCCGAGCCGAAACTAAAAATTTTCAAATTTTTCGAATGGACTTGAAATGTGTCAAATCGAAATTTATTTTTGCTCTATTCATGATTTGGGTTCCATTCGTGATTTCGGTTCCATTTCGGTAATTCTGGAAATCGTATATTTAACTATTATCGGTTATATCGCTGATTCTGTAAATTTTGTATTTGTAAATGCGTATCACTTGTTTCTTGTGGCATTCGGGTCAGTTTAGCGTTTTTTAAATCGTTTTGTTCATTTTTTTTTGTTCCTTGGCTTTCATACCATTTTAATATGATTAAAATAAGTAAACCATAGTAGTTTATGTCAAAGCGAATAGAGTTAGACACTTTGAAACGAGGAGAACAGACGTTCCGAAAAAAACGAAAATTTCCGAAATCACAAAGTCGATACAAAAAACGAGCAGAGTGACCCGAAAACACGAAAAATGGTCGATATTCCGAAAAAAAAATGTATACGAAAAACGAGCCGAACCGAACCGAAACAGAAATCGGCCGAAACGAGCCGAATCTAAATTTTAAACATCCGAACGAATCGAACCGAAAAAAAATCGGTGCACAGGTCTACCATCCGCGTCAAAACATATGAAGCTATGACATGATTTTGTCTGAATACAAATATTTGAGGTGTGTGAACTTTACACAGTAGGTACAAATGTACAAAAAACCTCAGTGAGTCTTAGTTCATGGATGTTGATCTGTGCAACATTTATAGAGTTTGCCAGCAACTTTGTTTCATGGCTTGCAGCTAATACAGGGAGATACAGATTAGGGGCTCTGTTTAAACTTCCTATAGCGCTCGCTTATAGTCCCAGAGCCATTATAATCTATGGCGTTGTTAAGTTAAAGGGACACTACCTGTCATATTCCTCCTAGAATATCTGATCCCTGTACGCAGAACAACTATCCTACACTTCTGATCCTTTGAATGGTCGGTATGTCTACCCATTATCAGAATCGGAGGAGTACGTAACCAGAACAACAGACCAGGGGTTAATATCAGGGATGCTCATGAGCCAGAGAACAGGTTGCTTGTGAGCCAGACACAAGGTGTAAAATACCAAGGGCTCTATTAAATTCTTCACGCAAACGATAACGTGTGCACAAAAACGCATTAACGCGAGGGGAAAAACCTTTTGCGCGTTAACGTCTAACGCGAGTGACCCTGCCCGAACCCTTTGCGAGCGCAATTTAGTGCGCGCATCCTATACTTAACATTGTGAGCGCAAATGCGGTTATGCGCTGGTGCGCGCATAGTATTACAATCTTAGCGCAAAATTTAACGGACAGCGTTTGCGCATAATTTTAACGCCTTTGAAAAGCTGGTGGTAACGGCAAATTGTAACAACCTGACCGTACCAAACTGCCGATTCACAACGGAGAACGTCGATGTGCACGTTATTTTTACTAGATCCATCAAAAATGACGGCCACTACCTTGTCTTCCATTAGAACGTACGTCTGTTGTGCGCAGTCTGCACAAAATGCGTTCGTCTGACAGACTCGCGTTAAAAATTACATTGCGCTCACTGATTTCTGCGCGCAAAGTATACTTACAGGGTTATTCAAAGAGATCCGAATTGCTTGAGAAAGGTAACCGAACGATGAAATTCAGCGTTCGGTTACATTTCCTGGCCATTCGGCTATCCAGAGAGCAGGCAATTCGCCAAATCCTGGCGAATTGTCTGCATGTACGGTGCCTGTTCGGTCCCTGTTCGAGGGCAGTGAAATCCCCATACAGAAGCAATGCTTCGTCTATTCAGAGAACACAAAACAGCAGAGAAAAGTTGCCGAATTAACCTGCCATTCGGTGGTTTAAGGCTAGGGTCAGAGTGGGGCAGTCGGAACGCGCGTGCAGGCGCACTAAATCACGGCGGCAGTAGCAGCACATAACGGCCAATGACGGCCAATATACGCAGTACGTGCGTACGAAAGTGCGCCGACACCACGCAACCAGCAAATGAACGCATTTTTCTCAGAACGTGAAACCGCTGCTACTGACGTACAGAGTGCGCTGCGGCCGCATGGCAGCGTGTGTGCGTGATTAGGAGACGTCAGACGCTGCTAGTGTGCGGCCAACATAACGTTCAAACAGCCGGATTTCCCTAGACTTCTTTTTACCCCACCGTCATGAAATACGTCCAGAATTGCGCATCGTCTGACCACTTAAGCGTATTCTGTGAAAAAATGCGTGCGCACGCATTGACGTACATTTTGACGGTGGCCGCAGAAAATGCGCTCATCTGTCCCTAGCCTAATTCGGCAAGTTTATTCAGGCGAATCCCATAGGCTTCAATGTTAAAAATATTCATTCGTTCATTATAAAATTATGCAGTAAAGAGTCTCTTTATTTATAGATTTTTTCAGGATATTTTAAGCATTTTTCTGGATTTTTTTATTTTTTTTAAAAAGTCTGATTTTTTTTTTCTTTATCTTTACTTATTTTTTCTGTAACAGCCCTTTTTATTCTCATTCATTGGATCTTATATGTAAATTTCAGACATTTTCGCTCAGTAGTTTCTTTGCAAACAGCGTTTCACTTTTCAAACATTCACACAAACTGTTTTTCTAATTTATTCACTTCACACTGCGGTGTCGGCTTTTTCCGGCGGCTTCGCTGCGTGTGATCGGCTCCTGCTCGGGTTTTTCCATGGTTTTCGGCGGGTTAATCCAGATGTTTTTGCGGGTTTTCGGCGTGCATTCGCCGGGTTTTGCGGTTTGCGGCGACCTTTCCCTTACGACAGCCCTGTGGTGCTTGCTGAATACACCGCAGGGTCACCGAAATGGGATCGGCAAAACGAACCGAATTGAAGAGAACGAAAAGTCACCGAACGTGCGGTGACTTTTCGAATCTCTTTGAATTACCCTGTTAGTACAAAGGTACTTTGCGCGCATTTTTGCCCGTCGGTTTTACGAGCGCAATTTCCCGACGGTTGAAAAAATGCGCAAGGAATGTAATTCCAGTGGTGATTTTCGTGCAGTAACGTTTAACACTTCGCGCAAAAAAATAGCGCTGCGCGTGCGCTTTTGCACGATGAATTTAATAGAGCCCCAAATCGGGTTGTCAGAGGATTGCCAAGGGTCGTATAACAGAGTGGGTAATCAGGAACACCAGGGGTCATATGCCAGAGGTGGTAGTCAGGAATGCAGGAATGCCAGGGGCCATATGCCAGAGAGGGTAGTCAGAACAGGTGCCAAGGGGTTAATGGCCAGGAGCAGCGATATACAAGCCAAGTTGGTACACAGATAATCAATTCGATCACGCCCCGCCCGCTACCTCACTACCTGAATGCGTCTATCTGATTTTTCACTCGGCGGCCGGCCAGCGAGCAGAGTGTAAGGCGCTGCCGAGCTACTTGGATGGCGTGGGATGTGAAAATTACCTCTTACATAAACTGTAATTAGATTACAAAACCACTTTATAAAACACATTCTGCTGTTTTTTTTCTTTGAAGTGATTGCACTTAAAAAAATAAAAAGCAAAAAAATTTTATATTTTTTCTTTTTCTCCTATTTTCATTTTTTGGAGGTGACATTTACCAAAATCTGTTTGCAGGGAAATCATGGAGCGGAAGATGGAGAGGGGTGGACTAGACAGGGGTAAGAGCTGGCCTGGATTGGCTCTCCTATAGGGCTCAGGGCTGTAATCGTGACATTGCATACAGCTCCCATCACACACACATTCCACATACATGATATGAACAAATTTATTGGGACACAACTCTTCCTCTTAGGCTGGGGTCAGACGAACGCAGTGTTAACGTCCGTGTAGCCGCACTTTAGTACGTCCGTGGTAGCAGATAATCATGACCAATGATGGTCCAGACAAAAAGTACGTCCGCACGTAAGTGCGGAAGCACTACGGACACAGCAAACAGACGCAGGTTAGCAAGAAAGTCGAACCGCTAGGACGGACGTGCGGAGTGCGCCACGTCCGCAACGTCCGCTTAGCTTTGTGTGTGAGTGATGGAACATGGTCAGACGGACTGCATTTATACGTCCAGCATTTTTGACGGACAAAACGTTTTTTCATTTTAATTTATTTTCCCTCCTACATCTGTCAAAAATAACGTCAGTCACAAAAACGGACTGTGCGGCCACTACTGCGTCTTCCGTCAAAAGGTGCGTCCATACTGCACGGGCGCACAGTCCGTAGAAAACGTGCTCGTCTGACCCTAAACTTATGCAGCTGCTATCACACTCATAAAATTGTACCCACTCGCACAAATCCCAACACCCATACAAAGGTCCCAACACATTCTCACATTTCTCCCTTTATATAAATAATCCCTAGTCTACTCTTAGTAAAGCAACCCGACATTCATTACGCTGCCGTTGCCTCCTAGTGTATTCCTGCACGTTTTGTTTATGTGACCCCCTGAGGAGTAGATTGTATTTATATCGATACAGCACTTTACAGGTTGGATTACAGCAGAGGCAGGTGCACTGTTTAGTAGTTATACAGTGTAGACATAATTTATTTACAGAGCATTAACAGATGTACTTACAGGTGACATTACAGTAGTTATGCAGTAGTGCATGTAGATTTTATGGATACGGTGTTAACAGGCTCCCTCTGCACTTTACAGGTTACAGGGTGATACAAAGTGTCTCCTGTGACATTATAAAAAAGTGTGAATATGTGGATCTCACCTGCTACAATAGCGATTAGTGAAAGACAACACAAGGCGAAGGTTTGGATCAGGAATCCCATGTCAGCCGCTGAGAAGGAAACAAGCACCAAGTCCAACAGCAGATCAAATGTTACCAGCGCTAAGTGACGCTCTGAGATCTGGAGCTGTACAACGAACGCCTAGCGTGAATGCAAGCCTTAACAGAGCCTCCAGATATTCTGTTTGAGCATAGTTTGCACTCGGCTGCAGGGGTTGTTTAATCTCCACGGCGTCTAAACCCAGAGTACAGATACTGTGCAGATCTCGGCTTTTATATCAGGGCATTGCACAATCCCAGTGTCAAGTCTTTCATAACACTGTAACTGCATGACATTGCAACGTCAGCAGACGGACTTTGGCAAACCTCTCAACCTCTCAACATATAATATCAAAAGGGCAATTTACATATGTGTTTTTTATTTGTGCGCTATCCCAATGCCAAGAAATTTAGACGAGAAGATGTACACTTAGGGCCCTCTTACATTCACTGAGCAATTGCGCTCGCGCAGCACAAATTTTTTTGCGCATGAAAAAAAGCGTAAATTTACGTGGTATTGCGATCCGAGCACATTTTTTTGACGGTCAAAAATTTTCGCGCGCAAATACGACGCGCGAAGCCGTTCGCAAATGAACGTTGCGTGCAGGAATCGGTGGGCAGACTGTTTTGTCACGGGATTTGTCACGGGAATCAGCCAACATCAATCACCCATTTCCAATAAAATATTTACGAACTAAAAAAAATGAAAAAAAAAATTAACAACCACCAGCCAAAAAAAGAAAAAATTTACAATGACACAATTTATAAATTTTAATGTTTTGGTATGTGCAGAATGTGTAACTGTATAGTGCTGTAATTTGTTTTTCGTGCTGGTGGATTTCGTTTCGCCCAGAACGATCACATTTACAGTTACCACCTGCTTTTCAAAGACGTTACGAAAATGCGCGCAAACTTTCGTTGTGCGAAGATTGGAATACCATCCGCGTACCAGCGCACTAACGCATTGGCGCTCACAATGTTAAGTATGGGATGCGCGCATGAACTTGTGCTCACGCCGGGTTCGCGCAGAGTCACTCGCGTTGGACGGTAACGCGCATCGTTTGCGCGTACGTCGTAATACGATGTTCTGCGCAAATGGTTTTGCACTAGCGCAAATGCGCATTTGCGGGCACGCAAAACAAATGGGCGAAGAATGTAATATGGCCCTTAGTAGGGTGGAAGGGTTTACGAACCTGTTTTAACCAGAAGAGAGGTTTGTACGTTTAGCCACTGTGAGCTAAAAAATAAATTGAAGAATATGATTTCAGGTAAACATCAGGTTTCGAAAAATAATATTACGCATTGCTATGCTTCTCATATATCCAGGATTGTCCAGCAGGTGGTTTTGGACTCTGAAAGTTGATGGCGTGTCCTAGAGCAGTGTTTCTCAACTCAGGTCCCCCTAACAGGTCAGGTTTGCAGGATATGTGAAGCACAGCACAGGTGATATGATTTGCTGCTCAGTGATTGCAGGATTCAGTCTGCATTTCCCCAAAGTGATCCTTAAAATTTGCCCTGTTAGAGGGTCCCGAGGACTGGAGTTCAGAAACCCTGTCCTAGAGGAATCTACTCCGTAGACTTCAAGTTCCAGTTGGGACCACGCTGTCAATTTGGCTTACTCCTAGACTTTCATATGCTCTTCCTTCGTTTCTGGGTACTGTGCAGCCTGCATTGAGCCGGTCATTCGCTTTATTTATGAGATATTTTAGGGTCACTTGAGCTGCACAGGATTAAGTGATAAATAATGTACCTGTACATGAGGTTAGGTTGGGAGGAAGATGTCTGCAGACTTTTATTCTAAAATGCACCTGCCATCTCTGAAGTTAAGTTGGGCTCGTTTGAAAGGGAAACACTTCTACATATATGCTCCAATGTAATGCCCCGAGACGCCAGCGCCGCAGGAAACCTAAAAGCAAGCCAGTTTCCTGTAAGGAGACTGGTAATTCCTCTACACCAGGCTGATCCAGCAACCAGGTGCTGGCTAATGCACCCTTATTCCCCTCTACAAAAAGGAACCACTCCCAAGGTCCAATGCTTCTGCATTACCTTGGTAAACACCAAGCTGACAGGGAGCTACCTCCTGTTCCTGCCTAAGAACATTAATCTATTTTGTTTCCTCCAGCATTTCTTGCCCGCTGTGCCAACTTTCCACAGATTCCTCGGAGCCCTGTTCCTGCATTCCTCGGAGCCTGCTGCCCTGCACCTCGCAGAATCTTCAGCTGCTGCCGAATCCTCAACCGCTGCCCTGCACCTCGCAGAACCCTCATTCCGTTGCCCTCTGTTCCTGCATTCCTCGGAGCCTACTGCCCTGCACCTCGCAGAATCTTCAGTCCGCTGCCGAATCCTCAACCGCTGCCCTGCACCTCGCAGAACCCTCATTCCGTTGCTCTCTGTTCCTGCATTCCTCGGAGCCTGCTGCCCTGCACCTCGCAGAATCTTCAGCCGCTGCCGAATTCTCAACCGCTGCCCTGCACCTCGCAGAACCCTCATTCCGTTGCCCTCTGTTCCTGCATTCCTCGGAGCCTGCTGCCCTGCACCTCGCAGAATCTTCAGCCGCTGCCGAATTCTCAACCGCTGCCCTGCACCTCGCAGAACCCTCATTCCGTTGCCCTCTGTTCCTGCATTCCTCGGAGCCTGCTGCCCTGCACCTCGCAGAATCTTCAGCCCGCTGCCGTATCCTCGACCTGCTGCCCTGCACCTCATAGAATCCTCTTCCCGTTGTCCTCTGTACCTGCATTCCTCGGAGTCTGCTGCCCTGCATCTCGCAGAACACTCAGCCCGTTACCTTGCATTCCCAGGAACACCTACAGACCCAAGACCCTTTGCCTACCAAGACTCTTCTGCCTTTTGTTTTCTATTTTTCTCTAACGATCTCCTTAGCCTTCATTGTCATATTGTCTCCTTTCTATAGTTTAGAGTAGCTTAGTACTATCCTTCTGTTTACTCTTTTCTCATCTTGCTTTCAGTTAATCACATATATATATTCAGTGTCTTCCCTTCCTCCTCTTATCCAGCTCCTTCATATATATTTGTTTATTGCCTTTATGTTACTCCAAATAAACCCTCTCTTGTATATGTTTATCTGAATCTCTGTTTCCCTTATTGCATATTGGGCTCAATCCTACCACCCCAGAACCAGCACCTGACATCCAAATAGCAAATAGATCACCTGCACATGGCTCCCAAAGTCCAGGAATAATGTTTTCACACAGTATAAGCTTTGGAGCGGTCCTCGGGTCCTGGGGTAACCAGCCCCACTGCTGATGCAAAAAGAAAATGAAGGGACTAGGCACAATCCAACTGCTTTCAGACATCTCTATCAACTAAATAGTTCAATGTTTCGGCTGACTGGGCAGCCTTTTTCAATGCTAGAGAAAAGTTGCCCAGTTAGCTGAAACGTCTCATTATTTTTGCTGTTGGATTGTGCCTAGTTCCTTCATTTTCTATCTGTTTCTACATGTGCTGGCATTTTTTTCCCTAACACAATATACAGGGAATTTTGGGCAATTACCCATCAAAAAATCGCCTTCACTGACTTTTGCTTCCATGTTGACAGATCGAGTGACAGCTGTGAATTGGAGAGTGGTTTGACATGGCACCTGGTGCTGGAAATGGGTAAGTAGTGGTTGTTAAACAAGCAAATTAATATTCCTATTCATATTTACCAAACAAGCATCCCAAAAGACTTCTGTATTTTCTCATATAAGCAAGGCAGACGCAACGCAGCGCTATGTTATAGCGGAGAAAAGTGAAGACAATCTCACACAGATTTTGTACTTCAAATATCTGACGTGTCTTTGTCCAGCCAGTTCTTTTATTAAACCAAAGATACATTTATAAGCCAATACAATTGTCTCATCAACACAGATAATTACTGCAGTTAATCCCATGAAACTAGAATGTTGGCCCCTTGCTTGCTCATATTACACATTCCTTTTGTCTCTATAGGATATGGCAAGTGAAACATTTTAAACTGAGCTAAAGGGGGCATGTCAACTAAGGGAAGCTTTCATATGTGCTTAAGATACAAGCAATTAAAAGATATTATTTTACAGTGGTTTGTCATATCTCATAAAGGGATGATTTATTATGTGATATCCGTCACTTGATGAGACACGGCAGCAGCAAACAGAACCTGTCAAATACACGTTTCAATTTATACTGGAATAACTCTCTAGAGGTAGGAAATAACTAGTGGGTGGGAATTCGAAAAATGCTTGTTTTAACACGCTGAATAAAAAGTTAAGCTAAAAAGCTAAAGTTGTCAGGCTGTGTTTAGTGCGCCACCTTCTCCCCTCTTCCCCCTCCACCTAGGAGACAGGATTTAGAATTTTCCAGCTCACTGTCACCAAATCGGTCAGTGATGATGTTGGCACACTCTGCTTGCTGACATCCTCTCTCCAAACACTCACAGCAGTGAGCAACGAGAGAGAAGGCAGCCTATGGATCAGTTCTGGGCATGCGCGCCCAGCTCCAGTCCATAGTTCTGCGGAACTAGTGTACGAAAGCGCACAGGTTCTAAGAGAAATGCATTTTGCGTCGCGCATGCTATGCAAGATGCTTCGCGCCACGGAAATTGCATTAGAATCTTCAGGGACTTCTGCATTACGGAAGCCATGAGCTTTAAGGCTAGGGTCAGACTGAGGCAGTGCGAACGCGCGTTCTGGCGCACATAATCACGGCCGCACTAGCAGCAGATGCCGGGCAATGACAGCCAATATACGAAGTACGGTCGCACAAAAGTCCGGCCGCGCAACGCAAGTGGAAAATGAACGCATTTTTTCGAGAACGTTAAACCGCTGGTACTGACATACAGAGTGCGCTGCGGCCGCATAGCAGCGTGTGTGCGTGATTAGGAGATGTCAGACGCTGCTAGTGTGCGGCCAACATAACGTTCAAACAGCCGGATTTCCCTAGACTTCTTTTCACCCCATCGTCATGAAATACGTCCAGAATTGCGCATCGTCTGACCACTTAAGCGTATTCCGTGAAAAAATGCGTGCGCACGCATCGACGTACATTTTGACGGTGGCCGCAGAAAATGCGCTCATCTGTCCCTAGCCTAAAGGAGGCACTGTGCGCGCCTAGAGAGAAATAGTAAGCATTTACACCTAAAATAAGAAAAGAAAGGAAAACTTTTTGGCAGATGCAGTCAGCAAAAAAATAAAAATGAGGGGGGGTTATTATAGTGCCCCTTTAAGTGGAAAAAACACAAGAATGTCCCCTTAAGCAAATCTACAGTTCTATGCGATCTTCTACTTCCGGGATCTTCTTTTGAGATGTGTCTGGAAAGCCCTTGGTCCAGAAAACAAATCTGTCTTCTTTGTACTTTTCTGAGGAGCTCATCTTCAAGTCGAGGACTATGTATTCCTCATTTGCAGTGTATCTTGGCCATTTTGCAAGGCCTGGTCCATTGGGATCTCTGTGGAGGAGAAGGGCAAAATGTAGCGATTATTGGATGTCCAAACATTGCGACCGTGTGATTAGGAGCAGGGTGATAGACTTTTTTTGCAGCAGGAGGATGGAGAAAGCCCTTTTCCCCTATAGGGTTAATTCTCAACTGTCTGCGGATTAAGACTGCCCTGCTATTCTAGGTACTGTGGTTCCCCCTGGGACAGCAGGCTTTTTTGCTGGGAGCAGCAGAGGTGGAGGCAAGCTCTGAAGTCCCTTTGAGAAGTACAAACGCTTTATTTTTGTTTTACTTTACTGGTGAGCCGCTTGGCTTCCCAGTATTATAACCCCTTCACTGCTGAGCCATTTCACGTCTTAAAAAAACTAATTTTTCTTTTTTTTATTATTATTGTTATTATTTTTTTTACTTTACACATGGTCATGTTTAGTATCATTGGAAAGGCCATGCTCTGGCCTTTCTAATGATACCAAACAGGACCCTGCTAGCTGAAAACAGTCAGGAGATATTGGGGTTCAAACAAACCACTATCTCCACCCCTATTTTTCCTTAGGAGTCAATGAGGACGTTCCCCACACGTCCTCAGCAGTGAAAGGGATAAGTGAGGGGAGAACAAATGTTCGGCTAGTCTCCGAATGAGGATTAGGCTTGCGATTTATGTTTATTTGTTTGTTTGTTTATTTGTATATACTGCCTGTACTGTGGCTGCAAAACAAAGCGAAGCTTTGAACACTGAATGGTCTGTCCAGGGGCTATATCGCAACATATAATACGAGGAAATCCAGTCACATGCAACAAATTCCAAGTGTAAAAGATACTCAAGGTGTGTTGATCTGGACTATACACTGTCAAGAGTAAAACACTAGACATGTGCATTCGTTTTAGTACTAAAACGATTTAGTCAGAATTTTGGGATAATTTAGTTTTAGTATGACTCAAGAGAAACGAAACTGCTCAGTACAAAAAACGAAAGAAACTAAAATAAAATGCACTACATTTTAGTATCAGTCCTTTTTGTGATATTACATTGATGAGTGAAGGAGACCAGCAATGAAGAGCGCAACATCGCAACATCCAAAGATCTGCACCCTCCACATGCCAATGCAGTAGGATGTTCTATACAGAGAGGGGCATTAATTAATGCAGGAGGATGTTCTATACATTATACAGAGAGGGGTATTAATGCAGGAGGATGTTATATACATTATACAGACAAAGGTATAAATTGAGGAGGATGTTCTATACAGAGAGGGGCATTAATTAATTCAGGAGGATGTTCTATATATTATACAGAGAGGGGTATTAATTAATGCAGGTGGATGTTGTATACATTATACAGAGAGGGGTATTAATTAATGCAGGAGGATGTTCTAAACATTATACAGAGAGGATCCTTTTTTTTCAGCCCTTTAAATCCAGTGGCTGTGAGCGCTGAGATCGGCTGCTTGTTACATTATCTCTCAGCACAATGTATCAGGCTCAGTTGTTACAGTAACTGACTGTAACAGCGCTCAGAGTTTCAGTAAAACAAGAAAATAATATTGTTCTAACCTCTTATATATAAAAATATTATTTACTAGTTTTACTGAAACTCTGAGCGCTGTGATGAGCAGCAGTCAGTTACTGTAACAGCTTTGCCTGACACGGGGCAGTATTACAATGTTGGTGCTAACTTAACCAGAGCTGTTGTAAACTGAAAACCTCCATAGGCTATAATAGCTCTGGGAAGTTTACAACAGCTCTGGTTAAGTTAGCACCAACTATGTAATATGTCCCACATTGTGCTGAGAGTGAGAGATAAAGTAACAAGCACCGATCTCAGCCCTCTGAGGAGCCACTACAATAGTAATTGTATCCATTGGTTTTTGGATGAATGAAATTAGTTTTCATACTAAAGAACTGAAAACGAATTTCTTTAGTAACTAAATAAATTGCATTTTAGGACTAATCCATTAGTTCAAAACGAAATTTTGTGCTGTGCACATGTCTATAAAACACTTTCAGGACTATTCAGAGAAAGGTGAAAATCTTGAGAATTGCCAGGAGAATGAACAATCTAGACAAAATAGCCGATTTGGAAAGTGAGATAAATGGGAGAATTTTTCTGGTTTGACTATTTTGACCTAGAATTTATTTCTCCAGTCATTCTCAAGATTTTCATCTCTTTCTGAATAGCCCTTTATGATTTAGGGAGACCAGGGAGCACAAAGTAGGGGATAAATCAAACAGGGTTATTCGAAGAGAATCGAAAAGCACGTACGGTGACTTTTTGTTCAATTCGGTTCGATTTGGCGATCCCATTTTGGCGACCCTGCGGTGTATTCAGCAAGCACCACAGGGTCCCCGAATTGCAGGGAAAGGTTGACGCAAACCCACCGAAAACTCATCGCAAAACGAGGGCGAACGCACGCCGAAAACCCACAAAAACATCTGGATTAACCAGCCGAAAACGCCGAAAAAACCCGAGCAGGAGCCGATCACACGCAGCACAGCCGCCGGAAAAAGCTGACACCGCAGGCGAATGCAGTGAATAAATTAGAAAAACAGTTTGTTTGAATGTTTGAAAAGTGAAACGCTGTTTGCAAAGAAACTACTGAGCGAAAATGTCTGAAATTTACATATAAGATCCAATGAATGATAATAAAAAGGGCTGTTACAGAAAAAATAAGTAAACTTAATTATTTTTTTTTAAAAAAATCCCGAAAAATGCTTAAAATATCCTAAAAAATCTATAAATAAAGAGACTCTTTACTGCAGAATTTTATAATGAACGGTTTATTAGATATTGAATAAAACGGGAATATTTTTAACATTGAAGCCTATGGGATTCACCTGAATAAACCTGTCGAATGAAACCACCGAATGGCAGGGCATTTTGGGAACCTTTCACTGCTGGTTTGTGCTCTCTGAATAGACGAAGCATTGCTTCTCTATGGGGATTCACTGCCCTCGAACAGGCACCGAACAGGCACCGTATGTGCAGGCAATTCGCCAGGATTTTGTGAAAGTATTTTACCTTGAAGGATACATTGAGATTTCTCTTGTTTTCAGTATGTCCTGGGTGGCGAGTATATACCGTTAGGTGTCTTGCCCAAGGACACTTACTGGAGAGGTTGCTCGATGGGATCAAACCCATTACTCCACAGGCTCTCTCCAGCAGGGCAGTGATGTTACCTCTACTCCACCCAGCCGACACCGATTTGGCGAATTGCCTGCTCTCTGGATAGCCGAATGGCCAAGAAAAGTAACCGAACGCGTTCGGTTCCCTTTCGGCAGCCATTCTGATCTCTTTGAATAACCCTGTTTGTGTCAGAATCTCACAAGATTGATATCTCTGAATCTGAATTTTGGCAACGTAACCCTAGGTAGCACTAAGCATATCACAGGTCCTTCAAGTGGTCGGAAGTGACTCAACGTTGGTGTGGTTTAGGAACACGTGGTGGCACGATGCATGCGCTCAGATGATGTTGAAGTGCCTGTGGAACCAGATGTCATAAACAGATTCTTAGAGCAAGTGTCTAGTGTTGGTCACTGACTGTATACATTGCATCAAGGAAAGGTTGTGATAAATAATGCCATTAATTCTTTGCTACACACAGTGAATTGCAGTGAAGCACTCCAGTCCTGCCTTACCCAGTTCGTGCAAAGTTGGCCCAATACTTCATCATGGTTTTGCTCAGCTCCTCCTCTTCCTTTGTCACATTACCTTTTATGAAAAACAAAAATGGCAAAAGTTTAAAAGAAACAGAGGATTTGTTTAACAGTATAGATTGTTTAGGGCAGGACTTGACAAAGCCAGGAGCCTGGTAGCCACTGGCTCCTAGAATTTTACTCCTGGCTCCTAAATTTCCAGATTATTTTACACCAATCTAAAAGCAGTCTTTGGCATCTAAAAACATCTAGTTGGCTTCAACGTTTTCTTCCTGTCTCTTACATTTGATATAAATATATCCAGCCCCGGTGTATGTATTTATATATGAGGTCTGGGGTGTGTGTGTGTGTGTGTGTGTGTGTCTGTTGTGGGTAAACAGAGCAAAGAAAATAAGTAAACAAATACAACAATATCACAACGTCGCAAGGTACAGATGTAAACAACACTAATAATATAATAAGTATATATATATCAGAGCAGCCAAACTGATAGTTGAAGCAACGCTCTACACTTCTAAGCTCAAAAACATAGCCAAAAGACCGCATGCACAAAAAATACCCAACAGCAAAAAGCACCAGGTAACAAAGTGATAAATAAATAGAAGCAGCTACAAATCATAATTTGGGTCATTACAAACCAACTCCCATATGCAGAGGCAGGTTCCCAACGTTTCAGCGATGATTCACCTTTATCAAGGTGTAGCGCTCACTCCCAGAATTAATCTCGGGTTAATCTCACCGCACTAGGGAATAACTATACACCAGCACTGTTGTGGAATTTTATATATTATATTCTTTACTGATCCCAATAAAGCAGCATATATTACGCATATACGGTATTTGAATAATAAGAATTCGTAACGTGGGAAAAACAGCGGCGGTAATAGAAACGGTTAACCCTCTCAGTTCTGGAGTGTAAGTCCCGTGAATAATAGCTCAAAAATATGTATGTGTGTTGTCTCGGGTACCCGGGTACTGTATTCAACTGGCCAGTGAATGAAACAAAACAATCTTCGACTAGTCACCATTGGGGCCCTGTGAATTTAAACAATATTGCAGCGTGCGTTTCTGTTTTGGAACTGCGGCCTGGAGTCCTCTCACCAATCCGATGAACGAAACTGTCCAGCACTTAATGCCTCGACTTCAAGATCTTCTCCCTGTATACTGGGACTCCGTGCAACTGAATCTGCTCCCTTCTTGCCAAATCTCCGCAACTGGAACAACGATCCACCGCCTGCACTCCCAATCGATCAGCGTGGTCTCCTAACTCGGGGTCCTGCCGGATCTAGCTTTTCCTCCAGACCTCTCAGCGCTGTGCAGGTAGGTCTCAACGCAGTCACTGTCCTGATCTCCAGCAACAGTAAGACAGCGTCTGTACTCCGGCCTGGTAGCGATCCCTGACAGCTCCAACGTGCGTCCTCCACCTTTCACTGCTCCACTCACTCTGCTTCTGCCTTGCACGAGGCTGCTGAACTCTTTCCTCTTCCTGTACCACCTCCTTCCTGTCCCCACGCAAAGGATGATTGTACATGTAGTTCTGTTTTGTCCAGCATAGTCTAACAATGTCTCTGTCTCCCTCTGGTGGCAGCAATAGTTCAATGCACCAGAATACAGTGTTTTTAAAGCAGCGCTACAAAGGTATACCTTGATAAAGGCGAATCCTTGCCGAGACGTTGGCTCCTAACTTTTGTAGCTGGCTCCTAGATTCAAAGCAAATTTGTCAAGCTTTGGTTTAGAGCAGGGCCCTCTAGACCTCTTGTCTCTGTCCTAGGCTCAGGGCTGGATTAAGATCTCTATGGGCCTGGATCTGCTGCTCCAGTAGCCCCTATGTTAAACCGGCCCTGCCTAGGCTTGTTTGTCATTTTGATAGTATGAGTACCCTTTGGTTACTGTAAAGCGTTGAGACTGAATGAAGATAATTATTTATTTAAATTGCATTACATGTATCATCCTATACAGGCACATCGCGTGTTACCTTTGAACAAAACATCTTCACTCAGGAACATGCCTCCCATAATGAAGAAAAGCTCGTCGCCGTGATCCGCTTTAACAAAATCCGGCTTTGAATCCTTAAACACTGATGGTCGGCGTCGGAATTCATAGAAATATACGGGATATCCGGAATCTGGCAGCGAACAAATAAAGAAAAGACGCCTTCACAGAGATAAAGAAATACTATAAAGGTAAAGTGTATTTAATGCGTAAATATATTTAACGGGACTCTACCACTTATTGCATTACTAAACAAAACCACTTTATAAAACACATTATAAATCACATGCTGTTGTTTTTGTTCTTTCTTTGAAGTTATTGCAGGTAAAAACAAATAATAAATTTAGGCTTTTTATGTCCTTTTTCCATTTTGGGGATTTTTCCCATGATACAACATTTACCAAATTCTGTCCAAAAGTTTTGCTTGGTGGCTGTGCTTTATTTTTTTTTTTTTTTTTTAAATTTAAAGTTTTTTATTTTGAAATAAGTCAGCATTACATCATACTGTAAAATAATGGATGACCTCGCAGGGCCAAACAAGAAGACATAACAAGCAACGGAAACCACACATGGCCAAAAAAGTGTCATCGTAAAAACAGCGAATCGAAAAAATCTAAAGATAGCAATATGTTAGCAGAAAACATCCCCTAGACGGGGGGTTCTCATCAAGGTGGGAAATCAAACATATATAAATGCAGCCACTTAAGGCCGGCCAAGGTAACTACGGTCAGCTGGTCAAAAAACATGCGTCGCAAAGAAGGACAGGGCGGTAAAAATAAGTAAAAAGGCAGAAAGTACCATGTGCAGGCAAAAAAGCAAAAGCCCTATGCAATGCAGGCTGGGACTGATCAAAACAAATTACGAACCGTCCTGAAAGTCCAGGCACTAGGCCAAGCTAGAGACCAGGGACACGTAAGCATACAAGAGAAATGCAGGGGAGGGGGTGTAATTCAGTAAAGCTCAGACCTGGAGAGGTAGAGGGCATAGAAACCAGCCTTCAATCCGGTCGAGGGTCCGGAGGATCTGGTGAGAGGCCCGCAGCCGCAAGGTCAATCCAAGCCACCGCGGGATCCGTGATGGTATAGGGGACATTTGCGTGGGTCACCACTAAAGCTCCTGCCAGACCCCAGCGATATCGGACACCCTGTCGGCGAAGAACTGATGTCACTTCACGAAAACGCCTGCGAGCCATCAGGGTCTGGAATGGGAGATCATGATACAGGGCCAGAGTGGAGCCCTCAAAGCGTACGGGATCCCTCGCGCCCGGAGCAGACATAACCTTGACCTTGAAAGCCACTTCACGGAAGGCCACTACGATGTCTCGAGGAGCCCCAGGTGGGTTCGTCGCAGGTCTCCTGACCCGAAACACCGACCCAAGCATGTCAGGTGTGTCAGGGGGAAGCCCCGTGACCTGAAGCACAAGACGAGTCACGTAGGACGGCAGAGCGTCCTCCTCCTGCACCTGTTGCTGTCGAAGTCCCGTCCCCACTGCAGACCGATGATCCGAGGTCACACTATTACTGGCGGAGGTAAGGGGAATCTCAGTCGGGTCCCCATCAAAAATATCCTCTGTGTCCGGCGTTGCCCCGGACGATGTCCGCATTGCTGATTTTCTCTTCTTCTGTGCCCGTTTCCTAGCAGCCGCCGAGAGGGGTCGGGAGTCAGACGCCGGTGACTGCGGGGCAAGCCAGGGCATCCCAGTAATACCCCCCTGAGGTTCATAGTCGCTGTCAGCCTCCGAGGAGCCATAGCCCGGGGGGAGGAGGAAGAAGCAGTCAGTCCCGTAAAAGCGGACCCACCTCGCAAAACATCCCGAATGTCCCTCTGTCGGGGGCCCGTCGCTGGAACGACCGGTAGGCATGGTTCCGGAGATGCTGGGCTGGCACGAGGTCGCAGGGCGGTGAGGGAATCTCAATACGCCTCGAGTAGGCTTCCAAGATGGCCGCTGTGACTAGGCCCAAATCGCGCTGCCGGCAGCAATCTGTCCCCGGGCACGAAACTCAGGGCTAAATCAGGTACCTCAACTCTCCAGGATCCCTCTAGCCAACCGGGAAGCTCACAGGGCAGTGCAAACGGCGAAAAAAGCAATAAAATCCGTGGTAGACACAGAGCTCCTCCAAAATGCTGCTGCTCGCTTCCACAGCTAGCTCCGCCTCCTTCGCTGTGCTTTATTTTACACAGTATTTAACAGTTCCTTAGATGGGCGAGGGGATATTTAGATAAGGCTGCAGGAGGTCTATTGTTCTCCAGGCTACCTGAGATAAGAGCTGGCAGCTCAATGAGAAAGACAGGGAGCTTGAAAGTCTTCTAATCTACCCCCTGGTGATGTCCTTTGAATACATCCCACACACACAATACAATGATGTGAGTTGATGACTGACCCATTCACTCCATTCTATGGCCAAAGCCACACAGTGAGGAGCAAGTGATGGAAAGATACAACACAAAATATCACACAATGGATGCGACCAGTGACACCTATAGAGGAAAATATCACACAATGGATGCGCCCAGTGACACACATAGAGGGAAATATCACACAATGGATGCGACCAGTGACACCTATAGAGGAAAATATCACACAATGGATTCACCCAGTGACACACATAGAGGAAAATATCACACAATGGATGCGCCCAGTGACACATATAGAGGAAAATATTTTCTTAACTAAACATACAAGAGAAAAACAAATCACATGTAAGATATCAAATAAACACAATAAGGACATTTCAGTTTTTGGAGGTACTGGCCCTTTAAATTTACATAATCTATATTGCTGTCTGTAGTACATCAGACAGAAAGCCACACCTTACCCTTTCTAATTCCCGTGAGACACATTTACAAGGATATCTTTATATCCTACATCAGCCAGGAGGGCAGCACTTTTCCTGTACTAAACATAACAGGTGGGTGCTTCTCTAGACAGCTGAACACAACAAACCAAGGGGAGAGCAGGGAGATCACTCCATTACACGATTCATAGAATCTCAAAGACCGTATCATTTAAAGACTTAAGGTTTTCTAAAATGTTGAGATTTTCACAAATATACCCACAACTCCAGCAATATGTGGCCATATTTTGTGACCTCAATTCCCATCATCTGTTATCTGAGAGGTGAAGAAAATCTGTGTGTATACACAGTATATGTGTATATATATATATATCTTAAAATTCTAACGGAGTTCTCTCCCCTTGGTATGTTACTTTATATCCTGATACCTAATCGTGTTTTGTTCTTTTTACTAATATTATTATTTCCTTTATTTACAGCTAGAGATTTTGGAATTTGGAACGAATTTTGATAATTCGGATTCGGAAGTACTTCCGAATAATGAATCGATACGAGTTCAAAACGAAACGGTATATAACGAATTTATTTAGTTTTACACTGTGTCATCATCATAAAAGAAAAATTTGAATAACTCATATCAACTATTGAATTTGAAATTAACTATCGAATTGATCTTAACTTACAATACAAGTAAGAGTCAGCAAAGGACTTTATGAAACAAATTTATTTTGTTTCACTGTTTAATTTGACTCAAATAGTAAATCTGTGACACAGCTTAAAATGTAACCCTAGCTTTTCTTTTAACAGCACAATTTGATTAATTGGGGTTTTATTTAGTGATCCGAAATCCGAATTGATATCAACTATCGAATTGATATATGAAATTCGAATCGATTCGAAATTTCAAATCGATCCGAAACTAAATGAAATACGAAACTAAATTAGTTACGAAATTCCGGAAACTAAATGATTTAAAAACGTAGTGAAACAAAACTAAACAAAACAAATATTTCAGCCATGCACATCCCTATTTACAGCTATAAAAGGATTAAATAACTCCTTATTGTTTTTTTATATATAACTGTCAGTAAAAGAAATAAGCAACCAAATAAAAATTGTGACTGTATTGTCTGTGTTTGTGATGCTTTCCGGTGAGCGGCAGGTTATTTCGTTTCGCTCGCTCTTGGTCCGTTTCTCACCTCTGTGGTATTTCGCCGTCTTCAGAGCTGGCATAACAAATATCTTGTCACCGCACATATCCAGAAACCTATTTCGGATTTCTTCGGGATCATTCGTGTCTCCAAAGTATTCCTCCATTACTAAAGGCATGTCGCTTTCAGATATTTCCTGTATGGGAGGTTATTAAGAATAAAGTATTATTATTTATTTATAAAGCGCCAGTATATTCCGCAGCGCTGTACAATGGTCACAACATAGACAGGGTTACAATACATTGAACAACAATTTACAAACCACTACAGGAGGAAACAAGGGCCCTATTCCTGTGGGAGTTACAATCTAGAAGGGTTGGGGGTGTAAACAGGAGGAGGGGACTGCAAGGTGAGAGTGATGGACTGCAAGGTGAGAGTGATGGACTGCAAGGTGAGAGTGTTGGACTGCAAGGTGAGAGTGATTGGCTGCAAGGTGAGGGTGATGGGCTGCAAGGTGAGAGTGATGGGCTGCAAGGTGAGAGTGTTGGACTGCAAGGCGAGAGTGATGGGCTGCAAGGTGAGAGTGTTGGACTGCAAGGTGAGAGTGATGGACTGCAAGGTGAGAGTGTTGGACTGCAAGGCGAGAGTAATGGGCTGCAAGGTGAGAGTGATGGACTGCAAGGCGAGAGTGATGGGCTGCAAGGTGAGGGTGATGGGCTGCAAGGTGAGAGTGATGGGCTGCAAGGTGAGAGTGTTGGACTGCAAGGCGAGAGTGATGGGCTGCAAGGTGAGAGTGTTGGACTGCAAGGCGAGAGTGATGGGCTGCAAGGTGAGAGTGTTGGTCTGCAAGGCGAGAGTGTTGGACTGCAAGGTGAAAGCGATGGGCTGCAAGGTGAGAGTGATGGGCTGCAAGGTGAGAGCGATGGGCTGCAAGGTGAGAGTGTTGGACTGCAAGGTGAGAGTGTTGGGCTGCAAGGTGAGAGCGATGGGCTGAAAGGTGAGTGTGATGGGCTGCAAGGTGAGAGTGATGCGCTACAAGGTTAGGGTGATGGGCTGCAAGGTGAGGGTGATGGACTGGTTGCATCAGTGAGTCGGGTGATAGGCTTCCCTAACGTATCCCATCAACTAAGTATTAAATTTATTCTTTTCGTTTTTAACAAATAACTTTTTATATTTTCTAGAACCACCTTTTTGGATTTTTAGACAACATTTTTTCTTTTTCTTATTTTTTTAAAACACTTTTTGGGCACATTTTATTGAGTTATACTCCTATTAGGAGAATAGGAGTCTTCCTTTTTATTTTTTGCAGTTCGGTGGAAATCAGTGATGCCAAGTCAGCTGTTATATATCGGTGCAATTTGGAGGTTTTTACTGACGTACGATAACTGCTTCGGCAACTCCAACTTCGTCAAAATATGGTAACCGTTCTCTATATATAGTGAATTCACCTTATTTTCAACAAATGCAGTTGCCGAAATGTGGTGAATTGCAGCAACACGGAAAGCACTGAAATTTTGTTGCTTTGTAATTAAACCCTATAGACTTCAATGGCTCTGGTAAGTTTACACCTGACTTGGGATCTAGCCCTACATGTCTTAAGGTCAATTGTGCCACACATTCCTGGCATTCATTACCCATAACAGAGCATATATCTGACATACACCAGCAATACTTACCATGAAAGGAAGGGTCTTCATTAGTGACTGGAGAGTGTCCTTATCTATTCCATCTTTTATACTAGTGAGGTTTGTAGCCTGGAAACACAAGCACAGCAATGATTTGTGTTTAGACTCGAGTTGCAATAAATCAGTGGTCAGCACACTTAGCACTGCAGATGCTTTTGAACCACATTTCCCAGGAGGCTTAACCAAACCACTGAGTGGCTGGGCATTCATACACCATATTGATCTGGTCAGCAATGTTGCTGCTGTTGCAATAGGCTCTATTATAAATGTATCCTTCATCCACATGTATCCTAATTCTAATATGTTGCCTAATTTTAAACATTTTATGCTGGGGGTTATTCATAGTATGGAAGCAGTTGAGTATTAGTGTTAGTACCATGTTTAAAGGGACACATGGATAAGTCTTGCCCTGAAACATGTATTATTTATATGCCGCAGCAGGGAAATTTTCGTAGCTCCTCTGGTCTTCCTTTTGGATCTATTAAATGCATTGTAATGATTCTACATGCTGTTGGGTGGCATTTATCATGCAATGCCCATCAGCCTTAATATATATGTGCATATATGCATGGATGATACGGCCAGCTTGGTGGCTTTTATTAATGCAGGGGTGTGAGGTTATTCACTGGATGTGTTCAAACTTACACAAGTTTGTGAGGGCAGGGGATAGGTATGTCCCGGCACTCTGCACTGGAAAAAAACACTTCTATACTGTACACAACCGCATTAGCGCTGGGTTTCCCTGGCGCGCTCTAATGAATCTTGTACACTGACAACTGCGTACAAGGGGATCTGTTGGTGGGTCATCAGGCGCTACATTTTGGCGGTTCGCGCTAGATTTTTCATGTAGCGTTGGCGCTTTAGCTCACACCAGGCGATAGAGTCCTACATCTGCACCCTTTCAGTGTGGTAATAATATCTCAATACACGTCTTACCTGTAGAATCGACCAGCCGCACTCTTGTTCGTTGATGCCAATCAGAAAGGGAACATCTTTGCTCTCATTATTAGCCAACATCTCTTCTACGGGCTTGGGTAGAAACACGCCGTCAATCGAGCCAGGTACCACTGGCTGTCCAGCAAGAGACAGGAAAAGTGTGTGATGTTACAGCGTTACGTTCTCATCTCGAGCAGCGATCCCAAACTCTGACCTCCCAGATGTTTCTTAACTACATCTCCCATGAGTCTTTGGCATTCTGTTGCATTCAAAGCATCCTGGGAGTTGTAGTCATCAAACATGGGGGCTGAGTTTGAGATCCCTGGTCATTAAAACATTTGTTTTTGATACATTTCATTTTTCCAAAACACAGCAAATCATTTTCTATTCTGGAGATTTATGTGATTTATATTTTTATTTTTTAATTCTTCATGTGGATTTTAATGGAAAATGACATTTAATATGACACACACACACACACACACACACACACACATCTCTTTTACTGTACAAGAACTGGTAGAGCTCAAAATACATTGGCTGCATGTCACCAGCAGCTATCGCGGAGGTTTATCTCCAATAACATTTTGCGATGCCCTGTACATTACAGACACTGTCGCAAAAGTCATTTAGGGTAGATTCCACCAGTGCTTCAGACAAAACCACAGCGCCAGGTTTTTTTTTGTCATTTGTTTTTTTTTTTTGCACGTTAAAGCTTTTTGCAAATATTTCATCAGTGATCGCACGGGTTTCTTGGATGTAAAAGTGCCGCGTGCAATCCTGCAACAAGGCTTTGGTGGTAAAGGTGTGAAATTTCACCGCTTTCTGTATCTTGTAGCTCAGTGGTATATAGCAAAAATTCCCACCCCTCCAGATGTATTGGAACTGCATCTCCCGCAATGCTCAGCAAACCGAAAAACTGGCTAAGCATCATGGGAGATGAAGTTCCAAAACATCAGGAGGTAGGGATGTGCGTTTCGGGTTTCGGAATTTCGTAATTTTCACGAAATTTACCGATTTGTGCATTCGGATTCGCCCGATTTTCCGAAAATTTTTGGATCCGAAAACATTTTCGTTCAATTCGTGATTTCGGCTCCATTCCTGATTTCGGTTCCATTTCAGTAATTTCGGACATCGTATTTATATCACTGATTCTGTAATTAAATTTTGTATCATTCCCATCTCAATGTATCCTTCCTGGAAATCCAGAGAAATCTCAATGTATCCTTCCTGGAAATCCAGAGAAATCTCAATGTATCCTTCTTGTAAAACATGAGTAATCTCAATGTATCCTTCTTGTAAAACCAGAGAAATCTCAATGTATCCTTCTTTTAAAACCAGAGAAATCTCAATGTATCCTTCTTTTAAAACATGAGAAATCTCAATGTATCCTTCTTGTAAAACCAGAGAAAGCTCAATGTATCCTTTTTGTAAAAAATGAGAAATCTCAATGTATCCTTCTTGTAAAAAATGAGACATCTCAATGTATCCTTCTTGTAAAACCAGAGAAATCTCAATGTATCCTTCCTGGAAATCCAGAGAAATCTCAATGTATCCTTCTTGTAAAACATGAGAAATCTCAATGTATCCTTCTTGTAAAACCAGAGAAATCTCAATGTATCCTTCCTGGAAAACCAGAGAACTCTCAATGTATCCTTCTTGTAAAACATGAGAAATCTCAATGTATCCTTCTTGTAAAAAATTAGAAATCTCAATGTATCCTTCTTGTAAAAAATGAGACATCTCAATGTATCCTTCTTGTAAAACCAGAGAAATCTCAATGTATCCTTCTTGTAAAACCAGAAAAATCTCAATGTATCCTTCTTGTAAAAAATGAGAAATCTCAATGTATCCTTCTTGTAAAACATGAGAAATCTCAATGTATCCTTCCTGGAAATCCAGAGAAATCTCAATGTATCCTTCTTGTAAAACATGAGAAATCTCAATGTATCCTTCTTGTAAAACATGAGAAATCTCAATGTATCCTTCTTGTAAAACATTAGAAATCTCAATGTATCCTTCTTGTAAAACATGAGAAATCTCAATGTATCCTTCCTGGAAATCCAGAGAAATCTCAATGTATCCTTCTTGTAAAACATGAGAAATCTCAATGTATCCTTCTTGTAAAACATTAGAAATCTCAATGTATCCTTCTTGTAAAACCAGAGAAATCTGAATGTATCCTTCTTGTAAAACATGAGAAATCTCAATGGCAGAATTATCGTATCGGCAGAATTATCGTATCGTATAATTATCGTATCTGAAAAACCATTAGTTTACGTCAAAACGAATAGACACTTTGAAAAAAGGAGAACAGACGTTCCAAAAAACACGAAAATTTCCGAAATCACGAAAAAAAAGTTGATACAAAAAACGAACCGAAACGAACCGAAACGGAAATCGTCCGAAACGATCCGAAACGAAAATTTACAAAATCCGTTTGAACCGAACCGAGTCGAACCGAAAAAAATCAGTGCACAAGCCTGAGGACCAAGGTTGTTGCTGACCCCTGTTGCTCCTTTTCATATCTCACATCCCTTTGACCCTTACATTCATGAAGAATGCGAGATGAAAGGTGTTATTTTGTTTTAGTGCCTTTAGTATTGGAAAAACTGTGTGTCGTTACCGTACCACGTTACTAGAGATCGAAAGGATTTCTGCTTCTGTTTTCTTCTTCAAACAGGCTATCAGCGACGCCGGGTCACAGCCAGATATCTCAGCGACAAACTGAAAAACACGCATAACGCGCGACGAAATGAAAAATTATCAAGTCACGCACATTCACGGACTTATTTAAGGTAAGTTACAAAAATTTAGCTCTTGATTCAAATGACATTTTGGGACATTGATGACCAACGTCACCACCCTAAGCTGTTACGGAAACTTTGCTGCAGAGGCCCCCAACCTGATTTTGTTCACTAGGGATCTCGCGGATCAATACTCTAAGGCTGGCGGCACGCAAGCGTTTTGAGAGATAGGAAGGAACGTCCGTGAAAGTGGGCGTTCCTTCCACTCTCTGCGCTCAGCGTGCAAAGCGCGATCCTCCTATGGAGAATCGCGCTTTGTTTCCTGTCAGCGTCCATTTAGCTTTTTGACGGGGAGGACTTTTTCACGTCCGGTGGATGACCTTCCCCGTCAAAAACGCACGGACGCAGGGAAGTGTGTGCGCACATGAGCCGTAAATACGTCGTGTCCGGGGGTCTAAGACAGGGAATTCGAACTGGGGAAGCCAACGAGGCTTCAGCGCCGCCCCAAGCGCTTGGGAAGCCTTCTAAGTGAGCACTTAGAGATATCCTGGAGTCAGATACTCTGGAGGTAGTCTGAGGTTTGACAGGAGGTAGAAAACATGCAAAAAGGTAGATTTGTTGGTTTAAATCCATTCTTTTTAAATGGCAGGCTTGGTCCAGTGTAAGAGCTGTCATGCATTTGTTTTTAGATCCAATTTTTGGAGGTTTGGAGTGTGCCTGATATGTAGGCAGCTCTCTTTATTGTAGCAGGAAATTGCCTGTTTGAAGTCTGAGATTTGTAAATTATCTGTTAGACAAACTCAGGCTATGGCTATGGCTGTTACAAAGCCACTGCCACAGAGGCCTCCTAGGAGCGGCAGATGGACTACTGTAGGATCTGGTAGACT
The DNA here is from genome assembly GCA_009667805.1 of Leptobrachium leishanense. NCBI lineage: Eukaryota > Metazoa > Chordata > Amphibia > Anura > Megophryidae > Leptobrachium > Leptobrachium leishanense. Next base: position 7,783,825 of record CM019072.1, on the reverse strand, counting down.
TAGAGTTGTGGATAGAAGGCATGTCCCACAGTCTGTGGCTCTTCTTAATTCTTTTGAGGCACTTTCAGAGTGTAGTGGTGAGACAGAAGTAGGCTCAGACACCATAGTTGAGGAACCACCATCCCCTATGCCTAAGGTATGCAGGACTGCAACCAAGAACAATAAGGAAAAGGTGGGACATGATAGAAGGCAATTGTTGCTGGGTGATTCTATCATAAGAGGTGTTGAGCTGGAGAGTAGTGGTTTGGTGAGATGTCTTCCTGGGGCTACTGCTCGTAGAGACAAGAGACGTATTCTCAATATTGTCAAACAAGAAAAGCAGCAAGGGGAAGTGGATGTTCTAGTCCATCTAGGGACAAATGACTTGGCTAGCAATGAGGTTTCTGAGATCAAGGATGATTTTTGTGTTCTTGGAGGTGAAATACAGCAGATTGCATCCACTGTGTCATTCTCTGAAGTTTTGCCTGTGCATAACATTCAGGATAGGCAGATGCGCAATAGGGAATTTAATTTGTGGCTTCGGGAATGGTGTCGAGAGCAAGGATTTGGCTTTGTGTCCCATGATAGCTCTAATTGGAGCAGAAAGGAACTGTATAAAAAAGATGGTTTGCATCTTACTCATAGGGGAACATATGTTCTCAGTGAGAAGTTCAAAGGTTTCGCAAAGAAATATTTAAACTAGGAGGGGGGGACAAAAGGGTAAAAAACAATCTGCCTGATTGTCCCCCAAAACTAAATCGGAGGGTGCAAGCAACATGCGGGGAAAAAAATGACAAGCTCAGAGTCGTGTCTATAAATGCTCGCAGTTTAGTCAATAAAATCAATGAACTGGAGGCAATGATGGCAGCTGAAAAAGTAGATTTAGTTGCGGTTACTGAGACATGGTTCAGTGAGAAAAATAACTGGGACATAACAATACCGGGGTACTCTTTATATAGAAAAGACAGAGAAGGTAGGAAAGGAGGAGGAGTGGCCCTGTATGTGAAAAACAACATAAAAACGAACCAAATAAAAGTGACCGCGGTGAACATAGAGTCAGTTTGGGTTACGCTAACATTTGGCAATCCTACAGTAGCTCGTGTAGGTGTGATCTATAGACCCCCTGGACAAGTAGAAGAGCTAGATAATCTGCTTCTTGAGGAAATAGCCAAAATGGCAATGAAGGGGGAAGTTATTATCATGGGGACTTTAATCTTCCTGATGTGAACTGGAAAACCAAAACAGCTGGGCACCAGGAGTACAAATATTCTAAACTCCCTACTGGGATTATCTCTAACACAAGTAGTTGAGGAGCCGACCCGTAAAGAGGCCATATTGGATTTAATACTCAAAAATGGAGGTTTGGTATCGGACGTTGTTCTAGGTGAAAATTTGGGATCTAGTGATCACCAGTCAGTATGGTTTAATATAAGAACAGGGATGGAGCCGCACCACACAAAAACAAAAGTTTTAGACTTTAAAAAAACAGATTTTTCTAAAATGAGATTTTGTGTGAAGGAGTCATTATCAGACTGGAGGAGTTTAAAGGGAGTCCAGGAGAAATGGGATTATTTAAAGGAAGCATTATTGAAGGCCACAGGCAATTGCATTCGACTTGTTAGCAAAAACAAAAAAGGGAAGAAACCACTGTGGCACTCTGCAGAAGTGGCCAAAATAGTGAAGAACAAAAAGACAGCATTCAATAATTATAAAACAACTCAGAGTGAAGAAGATAGGCAAACCTATAAGATTAGGCAGAAAGAGGCAAAGCAATTTATAAGGGCTTCCAAAGCACACGCAGAAGAGAAAATAGCTCAGTCGGTAAAAAAGGGGGACAAAACATTTTTTAGATGCATAAACGAGAAAAGAAAAGTAAAACAAGGATTAGTTAGATTAAAAACAAAGGAAGAAAGGTATGTAGAAGAGGATAAAAGTCTCGCTGACTGCCTCAATGAATATTTTTGTTCAGTCTTTGCAGAAGAAAAGGAAGGAAAGGGACCTCAGTTAAGAGGAAACACTAACGAGACAATTACATATCAGTTTACAGAGGAGGAGGTTCTACAGCAGCTGTCTAAAGTAAAGACAAATAAGTCAATGGGGCCTGATGGGATCCACCCTAATTTATTAAAAGAGCTCAGTGATGTAATAGCAAAACCGTTAACAGATTTATTTAACCAATCCTTGCTAATGGGAGTCGTCCCAGAAGACTGGAAATTAGCAAATGTTGTGCCCATTCACAAGAAGGGTAGTAGGGAGGAATCTGGAAACTATAGGCCAGTTAGTCTTACGTCAGTAGTGGGGAAATTAATGGAAACCATGTTAAAGGAAAGGATTGTTGAACATCTAAAAACACATAGATTACAGGATCAGAAACAACATGGGTTTACCTCAGGGAGATCATGCCAAACTAATCTTATTGATTTTTTTTGATTGGGTAACAAAAATAATAGACACAGGTGGTGCAGTAGACATTGCTTATTTAGATTTCAGTAAGGCTTTTGATACTGCTCCGCATAGAAGGCTTATCAATAAATTGCAATCTTTGAGCTTGGATTCCAAGCTCAGGGGTCAGTACTTGGACCCATTCTATTTAATGTTTTTATTAGTGATATTGCAGAAGGTATTAATGGGAAAAGTATGTCTTTTTGCTGATGACACAAAGATTTGCAACAGGGTTGACGTTCCTGGAGGGATCAGCCAAATGACAAATGATTTAGGTAAACTAAAAAAATGGTCGGAGTTGTGGCAATTGAGTTTTAATGTGGATAAGTGCAAGATAATGCACCTGGGATGTAAAAACCCAAGGGCTGAAAATAGAATATTTGATACAGTCCTAACCTCAACATCTGAGGGTCGGGATTTAGGGGTTATTATTTCAGAGGATCTAAGGGTAAGTAGTCAATGTAATAGAGCAGCAGGAAATGCTGGCAGAATGCTTGGTTGTGTAGGGAGAGGTATTAGCAGTAGGAAAAGCGAAGTGCTCATGCCACGGTACAGAGCACTGGTGAGACCTCACTTGGAGTACTGTGTGCAGTACTGGAGACCGTATCTCCAGAAGGATATAGACATCTTAGAGAGAGTTCAGAGAAGGGCTACTAAAATGGTGTACGGCTTGAAGGAGAAAAGTTACCAGGCAAGGCTTAATGATCTTAACATGTACAGCTTGGAAAAAAGACGAGACAGAGGAGATATGATAGAAACATTTAAATACGTAAAGAGAATCCACAAGGTAGAGGAAGAGAGTATATTTAAAAGGAAGCAAAATAGCAAAACAAGAGGACATAGTCTTCGATTAGAGGGGCAAAGGTTTAAAAGTAACATCAGAAAGCATTATTTTACTGAGAGGGTGGTGGATACATAGAACAGTCTTCCAGTAGAAGTGGTAGAGGCCAAAACAGTAATTGAATTTAAGCAAGCATGGGATAGGCATAAGGCTATCCTAAACAAAAGATAAATCCAGGTAAAGTATCCATGTAATTGGGCAGACTAGATGGGCCGAAAGGTTCTTATCTGCCGACATTTTTCTATGTTTCTATGTTTCTATCCCCTCCTGGAGTCCATAGGACTTTCGGGCAGCGTGCCCTGCGCGCTCTCGCATGATTGCTCAGTTCCGCCGAGTGACCGTGGAGGGACACTGGGAACAATTTCTCCCCAGTCTCACTCTGCTCCCGCTGGACAGAAGTGGCGGATCGGGAAGGGGTTTTAGGAGGGGATACATTCCCCTGGTTTGCATCTAGGCGTTACTTTTATTCAGCACCTTGGAATAAGTCGCTATTCTTGAATTTCGTAATGACTTGCATGTCCTATGTTACGTATAGGAGACGCCAAGTACAGTAAGAATCCGCGAGGTGTGAGATGCTAAGGTCGGAAGGTGTCCTTTAATGGCAAGTTTGGAATAGGACGTGAATAAATGAAGCTAATAACGCCTGCCGTTATGTTGTGCGTCTCGAACGCTAAGCGTAACGACAACCTTGGAGCAGGTCGTAATAAGAAAGACAATATTAGGATTCTTGGGATAGAATATATTGTAGAGTATTGGCTTTTTCTGATACACTCTCCATTGCAACACAAGCAGGAATACTCACCTTTGCTAAAGCCGTTATCTCCTCCTGGCTACTGGACATCAGACCAGGGAAAACTGCAGTCCCGCTCTCCGCAATGGCCCTGTGGAACAAGCCCTTGGCCAAGGGGGATAATACCTAAAATATCATGCAAAGAGGGTGGAGGAATAAATAGGGACTAGGTGATATAATGGTAATATAATTGTGTGTATATACAGTATATATAGAGAGAGAGTGATCAGACATGTAGGAGGACAGACGGAAAGTACCAAAGCAGACACACTCAGACCGCCAGCAGATTCTCCAAAAATAGTGACAGACTGTGGATCTCCTCCAAAATCCTTAATGTTTTCCTGGACCCAGTGAAGAGCAGCAACTTGATCCAAAAAGCCGTAGTTTCCAGTTACTTCCTCAGTCCTAGAAAAAGGAACGTGAGAAATATGTATAATACAGAACCAAGGACAGGGTTTTACCTAGTCTATCCGTGATGCACCTGTTGTGAAACCAAGTAGACACATACTGTCCCGATACAAGCACCCAGATCTAAAAGACACTTGAGAAATCTAGAACGAAGCATCTTCTGGGTTAATGACTTGATGCTCCTGCTGCACCTAGAACATTGATGTCGAACCTTGCTGCACCTAGAACATTGATGTCGAACCTTGCTGTAACTAGAACATTGATGCCGAAGCTTGGCAACCCAGATGTTTCTGAACCACATGTCCCATGATGTTCATCCAGGCTAAACTGTGACATACATGGTTATTCAGAGAAAGGTGAAACTCTGGAGAACTTTTGGAGAAGTGAAAATTCTAGCAGGGTTATACAGAGAGAAGTGAAACTCAGGAGAACTTTTGGAGAAGTGAAAATTCTAGGTCAAAATAGCCAAACCAGAAAAATTCTCCCATTTAGCTCACTTTCCAGATCGGCTATTTTGACCTAGAATTTTCCATTCTCCAGTCATTCTCCTTTTTTTTTTCTCCGCTCTCTGAATAATAGCTGATCTGGAAAGTGAGCTAAATGGGAGAATTTTTCTGGTTTTGCTATTTTGACCTAGAATTTTCACTTCTCCAAAAGTTCTCCTGAGTTTCACTTCTCTCTGTATAACCCTGCTAGAACTTTCACTTCTCCAAAAGTTCTCCAGAGTTTCACCTTTCTCTGGATAACCCTGTAAGTATCAAGGTTTGCCATATCTGACCTAGAAGATCTGGTGCTGCTGCCTTGCTTCTATTAACTAGCTGTGCCAGTGGGCGACCTCCATATTTAAGTGGGGTGCACATTTGGCTCAGGGCTTTTGCAATATACAGGGTTATTCAAAGAGATCCGAATGGCTGCCGAAAGGGAACCGAACACTGAAAATCAGCGTTAGGTTGCCTTTCCTGGCCATTCGGCTATCCAGAGAGTAGGCAATTCGCCAAATCTTGGCGAATTGCCTGCACATACGGTGCGGGTTCGGTGCCTGTTCGAGGGCAGTGAAATCCCCATAGAGAAGCAATGCTTCGGCTATTCAGAGAACACAAACCAGCAGTGAAAAGTTCCCGAAATTCCCTGCCATTCGGTGGTTTAATTCGGCAGGTTTATTCAGGCGAATCCCATAGGCTTCAATGTTAAAAATATTCCCGTTTTAATTCAATATCTAATAAACCGTTCATTATAATATTCTGCAGCAAAAAGTCTCTTTATTTATAGATTTTTTTAGGATATTTTAAGCATTTTCCGGGATTTTTTTATTTATTTTTTTTAAATCCGATTTTTAACAAAAAAAAAATCTAAGTTTACTTCTTTGTTCTGTAACAGCCCTTTTTATTCTCATTCATTGGATTTTATATGTAAATTTCAGACATTTTCGCTCAGTAGTTTCTTTGCAAACAGCGTTTCACTTTTCAAACATTCAAGCGTACTGTTTTTTTTTTTCTTCACCTCCTTCGTCTGCGGTGTCGGCTTTTTCTGGCGGCTGCGCTGCGTGTGATCGGCTCCTGTTCGGGTTTTTCCAGCATTTTCGGCGGGTTAATCCAGATGTTTTTGCGGGTTTCCGTGTGCGTTCGCCCTCGTTTTGCGGTGAGTTTTCGGCGGGTTTGCGGCGACCTTTCCCTGCACTACAACGGCCCTGTGGTGCTTGCTGAATACACCGCAGGGTCGGCGAAATGGGATCGCCAAATCGTGCGGAATTGAAGGGAACGAAAAGTCGCCGAACGTGCGGTGGCTTTTCGATTCTCTTCAAATAACCCTGATAGCAAACAGGTCTAGAGTACTGTTACGCTAAGTCCTGAACATGAAATCCTTGCTGTGTACCTCTCCGTGTACCTGCAGTATGCTCTCCATGCCTTTTACCTGGAGTGCTATCTCCTTACCGTGTTCCAAGGTGCCTGCACCTCCATATGTTCCGGATCCACACCGTGCCCCATGAGGCCAGCGCCTACTATCCTATTTTGTGCCCTTCCACAGCAAAAAAGATGGATACATTCAGAAAACATAAACAGTCAATGGAGAGCACAAAATGTATCAAGACAATATTTATTATTATTAATATGCTGTGCGTTCGACTTTGTTTATGTTTTCTGAATATATGTTTTGTACAATGTTCCCCACCCCCCCCCCCCCCCCCCCCCCCCCCCCCCCCCCCCCCCCCCACCCCACAGTGCACGGTGGGACAGAATTGCTTGTCACGTAAAGTTGTATTTTAGTCATCTTTTAAATCCACAAAAGAATGAACGATGTGTGAACATTCAATCACAATGGAATTGCTCATTTTATATTATTTTTATTTATTTTATTATTTTTTTGGCCATACAAACCGAAACATATAATTGAAGAGAAAACAAAATAATAAGGGCGGGGGGGGGTATACAAAATCATACACTTATTTTCTATCCTATTGAAATGCACGCTCCGACATATCCGTGCCACATGTGATGACTTACCTTATGAATCCCAGAATTCCCAGTCTGTACTGGATCGTAACAACCACTACATTTTCCAAAGCGCTCAACGCGGCGCCATAAAACATGAACGCGCCTCCTACTGACAGTCCTCCACCGTGTATAAACACCATCACCTGCGCAAAACAAAGAGGATTTAGACAACTTTTTAACTGTTGCATTCTCTTCTCTGAAGACTGAAACGCTTCAGCTAAGCTCCTCCCCCGAGGAACAAACTCTTGTCCAAGAAGCCTTAATGTTGCCACTGCTGTATTTTTGTAACATTTTAAAACCAAGGATCATGAATTTACTTCGGTACAGACTCACACTGAAGGCTTTGATAGCTCCGTATAAACATTCACAAAATTCCGTTATTTAACATTGTTTCAACCACATTAAACTTTGGCGTCCAAATGGGGAAAAAAATCAAAGAATAGCAAAGGAAGCTTTGCCGAAGTTTATCATGGTGGTTTTTCGCTGCTGTTTTCAACAACTTTAAAGGGGTTATTCAGATTGCTCCGAATTGTCGGCGACATTTCGGTGCTCTCTCGTTCCCCGCACTTCCCTACACTTCAGGGAATCAAAGGGCTCTATTTCATTCTTCGTGCAAACGTTAACGCGTACGCGAAAACGCATTAACGCGAGGGGCAAAACCCTTTGCGCAGAACGTCGTATTAAAATGTCCACACAAAAATGCGCGTTAACATCTACCGCGGGTGAACCTGCGCGAACCCTTTGCGAGCGAAATGTACTGCGCGCGTCCTATACTTAACATTATGAGCGCAAATGCGTTTGTGCGCTGGTACGCAGATGGTATAACAATGTTAGCGCAAAATTTAACAGACAACGTTTGCGCGCATAATTTTAATGTCTTTGGAAAGCAGGTGGTAACGGCAAATCTGAACGTTCTGGCCGAACCCAAATACACCAGCACGAAAAAAAATACATATAGTTACACATTCTACACATACCCAAACAATAACATGGAGAAGTTGTGCGTGTTTTTTTATTGCTGCAGCATTTATACTCAGATTGATTTTGACAGGTGCAAAAACTTAATGGGAGACAATTGTGGTTCTTAATTCTGATTGGCTGAATCGCGTGAAAAAACAGTCCGCACACTGATTTCTGTGCCCAGCGTTAATGCGCGCGCGTTTTTGCGCGTCTTTTTTCCACTTGTTATTTTTTGACGGATGAAAAAAATGCACTGATTGCAATACCACATTAATTTACGCGCGTTAACATATAACGCTTCGCGCACAAATTAACGCGCTGCAAGGAATGTAATAGAGCCCAAAGTATTTTGGACCCTCAGATTGACAGCATTTATGTGTCGTATTTACCGGCAGTTTGGAATGGCTTTGTCTGTCCTCAGGCGTGAAAACGTTTAGGTATAAGCAGTCCTCTGAAAGCGGGGGAAATTCAATCTTACTCTGGAATGTATCTTGTATCTGTGTCATGAAATAGTCTCCTTGTAAACACCTGGACCATGTGGAATACAATAAAAACCAAAATGAATATGTCGGCAATACAGTGCAACATTTTCAGGTAAAAACACTTATAGGAGTGCGTTATCATGTGCTGTATTTACAGCCACAATAATGTGATCACAACATTACGGTTAATATATCGCCCTAGTTCTACTAGTGTAGCTGTCAGATATTTTAAGTAATACAGCTTTTACTCTTAACCAGTTTCCCAACTAACAACTAACCTGTATGGACTAAAGTGTCATTCTCGTGTTTTTTTATGGTCAGCTTCAATAAATCCGCTGCGCTAAAGTAATTTATTTTAACTCTGAAACAACCAATCGAATAATCGACAACTAATCCAAATTGAAAATAGTTGTCAACTGTTTGTTGTCAAACTGAGTTGATCATTATTAACCTCAGATGGTTTGGAGCTACTTTACTCTGTATGATTTTGTTCTAGGGTTATGTTGTATGTCACCAGTTTCTTTTTTTATTATTTAGTTCTGCTACTGTTGCAAAGTATCACTCAGACCCCAGGCTGCTGCCACTGGATGGTTGGAGCTGTACCACTAGTGTTTATCCTTATTTGGAGCTGGAGTCCTGTGCCACCACCCCACCCTCCATCGAGTCCAGAGCTGCCATCACTCCTGTTGGTCTGAGAATTCCCTCCCAAACTCTGGTCCAGTCTCTTGCCCGAATGCTCTCCCTCTCACACTCAGGTCCGGTCCTTTGCCCAAACTCACTCGCTCTCATCTCCAGTCCCTTCCCCCCACTCAGTTTGTTCATGATATCATTTTAAAGGGAAACACATCGCACCCTGATCACTTTAGCTTATTAACATGGTCAGGTTGCATGGAGTGCTCCCACCTTCTCACCCCACTTTGCGTGCTGACATCATCACGTTTGTCTGAGCGCTTGTAGCAACATTTGTTCAGGGAGAAAGCAGACATAGTTACATAGGCTTAAAAAACGCACTCTGTACCTCAGTACTAGCGGTTCTGCGTTCTCGAAAAAATGCGTTTGTTTGCCGCTTGCGTTGCCTGGCTGGACTTTCGTGCGGCCGTACTACGTATATTGGCCGTCATTGCGCGTCATTTGCTGCTACGGCGGCCGTGATTATTTAAGTGCACCTAAACGCACCTTAAAAATGTGTTCGTCTGACCCTAGCCTTAAAGAACATTGTGATGCAGTTGCTACTGGCAATAGAGTACTGAGAGGGAGAGTGTATGTCCCGTAATTGGCGGTGGCTGCTTTGGTTATGGTCACTGGCATATAGGCTTGTGCACCGATTTTTTTTTCGGTTCGATTCGGTTCGATTTGTTCGGATGTTTAAACTTTTCGATTCGGCTCGTTTCGACCGATTTATGTTTCGATTCGGTTCGGCTCGTTTTTCGTGTACATTTTTTTTTCGGAATATCGACTATTTTTCGTATTTTCGGGTCACTTTGCTCGTTTTTTGTATCGACTTTTCGGAAATTTCAGAAATTTTTGTTTTTTCGGAACGTCTGTTCTCCTCGTTTCAAAGTGTCTACGATAATTCTGCCGATTCTATCGTGTTTTTTTTAATTATATAAAGATCCTTTTTTTCTTATGAATAATTGAATATACATTTCACAACTTTATTTAATCATATTAAAATGGTATGAAAGCCAAGGAACAAAACGATTTAAAAAACGCTAAACTGACCCGAATGCCACAAGAAACAAGTGATACGCATTTACAAATACAAAATTTACAGAATCAGCGATATAACCGATAATAGTTAAATATACGATTTCCAGAATTACCGAAATGGAACCGAAATCACGAATGGAACCGAAATCATGAATAGAGCAAAAATAAATTTCGATTTCACACATTTCAAGTCCATTCGAAAAATCCGAAAATTTTTAGTTTCGGCTCGGAAAACTTTTCGGATCTATCGGTTTTCGGGTCCGATCCGATTCGGAAATTCGACCGAATCCGAAGACACGAATCGGGAAATTTCGTGAAAATTCCGAAACCCGAAACGCACATCCCTACTGGCATATTATGGGCAGAGCACTGGCCTTTTTGCTCCGAACAGTATATATTTATATATAGCACAGTTGAAGACTACAAGAATGTCCCTTTAATTGTAAAAACAGAGTTTTATTGTGTCTATACTATGCACTTACATAGGTGGGTCTTTAGTTGCATCTCGGTCAGACCCCCAGGGCACTGGAGGTTTTGGCGCGGCAAACCTTAATTCTCCGACAGGTGGTTTTGCAAAAGGGATTCCCATAAAAACGTCTACTTGTCTGTCGGTAGTTAACACCTTTGTCGTTTTTCCACGTAGTTTCCCATATTTTGTGGTCACCGTGGGCTGCTTCTCCTGGTGCCCTGCAAGCAGCACAGTCATCATTAATGATACACACTGATAATTATGTTTAATCGTGTATTACAGTTGCAAGAAAACTTCGGTGAACCCTGTGGAATAGTCTGGATTTGTACATTGATCACTCATAAAACGTGACCAGATCTTTATCTGAGTCACCGTTTTCCACCAGCTCACAAAAAGTTGCACTTTTCAATTTTGGCTCGATGATATTGTGTAATCATTTATTTTTTACGCTAAAAAAACTCACCTTCCAAACTTTGTTGTAACGACGTCTCCAGAAGCTATTTTGGAATCAAGTGATTCAATGAAGGATATGAGAATGAAAGTGTAGTCTGCACAGGATGGCTGCCTTTTAACCCCTTAAGAACCAAGGGTCTTTAAAGTCAGTGTATGTATGACAGAACGATTCCATCATTGGTCCTAAAAGGGTTAAAATAAATCTTGAGAAAAAGAACTCCAGGCGCTCCACTGCTGAATAGTAGCACTTTTAATGGGGTATCAAGCAACGTTCGGCTGAACATTAGTATCACGGACCTGACATGGCACTCCCATGCTTGACGGGACGGACAGACTTTATTCCCATTTATTTCATTCCCTTTCGTTATACGATGTTTTAATGTTAACTTTGGAGTTGTGTTTTGGAGGTGCAGACCTTTCTTTTGTGTAGAATGTAATTAGGTTTGGGTGCTCGTTGATTATGCAAGAATGCTGTGTCTGTTTATCTGCTGTGTAAATTGTGAGCATTGTCCCAATCTGATCCATTGGGACAATGGATTGTGTAAATGATGTGTGATAACTGAAGCTAAGTAATGTCTAATCTAACTGACCTAATGGAATAATTAGATTTCACCTTCCAAGAAGTCAATGTTTGTGTAATTATGTTCCAGTGGAATTCCCCCCAGTGGTTTCAAAGAGGATTTGGTATATGCAGATGACCCCTGTTGGACCACATTAATACTGGTGCGTTTTTCAATAAAAAGTAGTTATTCCTGATTAAACATACAGCCTGTCTGGTGTCTCTTTCGGGGTACTCTTACTTCCCATACTTAGAAGGCATGGCTCCAGCCAAAGAGGCAGCGGGTCAGAGGCAGGAGATCAGGCTGCTCGAGGCACTGAGTTCTGAGCAACTCAACTCAGCGGCAGAGCTGATCTAGGCAAGTGGGTGCCGGGAGTGCAGGACAGGCAGACAAGTGAGGTCTGTGACAATTAGCTTTTCTCATGCCTTCTTGTGTTCACTCTCAGAAAAACCCTAAAAATCAATGGTTTTTTTTGAAAGGCACCCCAACAGAAGCCACGGATGTCTGACAGAAGTATTCAAAGTTTGCCCAAATCACCTGGATGGATTCCTTTAATAATGTCTGTCCGCACACCGCTCAAACAAATAATAACAAATCACATTTATAAATTTTTAATCCAATATTTTATTTATACACTTGAATGTAATATCGACGGCATTGCGCCACATCTTCCCGAATGTCTCCCACACTGGTTGGAGGTACAGAATGGAGATGTGCAGGCTTCTTCGTCTGTGGCCACAAGGCAAATGGCTTTGATCCCTTTGGGAAGAGGTCTTGGAAGATATCCATGAGGTATGTGGCCTTGACCTATTGGGTAGCCTGGCATCCCTCTTGCTATACCATCGCTATCTGTTTGTTAGTCGATAAGTCCTTGCTCTCTCGCCTCTCACAAAAACCTTGGTTTCATGCCTCTGGAAGTCAGATGTAGCCCTAACAGATAGAGGTAGTGACTGACATTCATCTTCTGGATTGCTTAGTGGCCTCTTTTAGGAGTACAAAAAATGACACTGCATGGTTCCTCTGCTCCAACTTACGTCTTCGGATCCCACATGTTTGCTCGCTTCAGAATAGAGGCTTCACCCTGACCTTATGAGTCGATCAGAGCCCCGTTTATTCATCTAGAATACGGGGATCACCTGCCCTAATGCAAAGTGAATATGTGACTTCATACATCTATTAAAAGGTCACACTGAGCATGCCCAGAGTGGACTCAGACAGGGCAGATTTCAACAACACATACAGATCTTTACTCTGTCAGTTACTTCTCTAGACAATTATTGTGGCATGCACAGTTACTTCTCAATAAATCAAACAGCCTTTTCTACTATTTTCTTTTATTTTAACTTAACTTTCTCCTCTGAAAATAAAATTTTAAGACATTTTTTGGAGGGAAGGGGAACTGGTGGTTGCTCCCCTAATGTTAGGTTCAGGTTCAGGGGAGACTGGAACCAGATGCGGAGAATCCGAGGCAAGGTACATGTAGGAGGTTAATCCAGAAACAAAGTCAAGATGGGAGACGGGTCAGGGTTAGGCTTGTGCACCGATTTTTTTTTTCGGTTCGATTCGGTTCGATTTTTCGGATTTTTAAACTTTTCGATTCGGCTCGTTTCGACCGATTTCTGTTTCGATTCGGTTCGGCTCGATTCGTTTTTTGTGTACTTTTTTTTCGGAATATCGACCATTTTTCGGATTTTCGTGTCACTTTGCTCGTTTTTTGTATCGACTTTTCGTGATTTCGGAAATTTTCGTTTTTCGGAATTGTACATGTTTTCGGAATTTCGACCATTTTTCGTATTTTCGTGTCACTTAGCTCGTTTTTTGTATCGACTTTTCGTATTTTCGGAAATTTTCGTTTTTTCGGAACGTCTGTTCTCCTCGTTTCAAAGCAATAGATTTCGATTAGGACACATTTCAAGTCCATTCAAAAATTCCGAAAATATTTCGTTTCGGCTCGGAAAACTTTTCGGATCTGCTATTTTCGGATCTAAAAATTTTCGGAAATTCGGCCGCATCCGAAAACACGAATCGGGAAATTTTGTGAAAATTCCGAAACCCGAAACGCACATCCCTAGTCAGGGTAGGTAGCGAGCAGCATTGAAGAAGATGTTCCGTGACTGGTACACAAGGAGACGAGTTGAGAGATAGCTGCAGGTACAAACACCATAAGAGGAGCGACGCTGTGGCACTGATGAACGGGCTGCAGAGCATTTTATGGGTGAGTGAGGTGGCCACGCCTCCTCCGGCTGGTGATGTCTACCTTCCCATTGGTTCTTGCCCGGGCTGGGAGTCCACCCTTGAGTTATCCCAGCTGATGTCAATTCAGGCCTCTGCCACGTTAAAGGGAATCCTCAAACCTGAGCATCGTTTTTGGTTACTCCAGGCAGCCCAAGGGAGAAACGTGCACCGGGGTTTCCCGCAGCTACAGGTCCCAGCGTGTCGGCTGGCTCCCCCGACAGCTCAGCTGGACGTGATCCTTCCGGTGCCGGAGAAGAGAAAACACCCCCCCCCCGGCCGGGTCAGCACTATGGATGCCATCACTGACCCCGGGAGAGACCGTGGTGCAACACCAGGCAAGTTCCATGGTCAGCGGCGTTCGCGGTGAGGAGTGACACCTAAATACCCCCAGCATGAGCATCCATTCATTAAAACAATAATATACAAAAAGCATAAAGAGGGACTTGCATACAGTATAGTAAGTAGGCTTGTGCACCGACATTTTTTTTTCGGTTCGATTCGGTTCGGTTCGTTCGGATTTTGTAAATTTTCGTTTCGACTCGTTTCAGACGATTTCCGTTTCTGTTCGTTTCGGTTCGTTTTTCGTATCGACTTTTTTTTCGGGATTTCGGAAATTTTCGTGTTTTTCGGAACGTCTGTTCTCCTCGTTTCAAAGTGTCTATTCGTTTTGACGTAAACTAATGGTTTTTCAGATTCGATAATTATACGATCCGATAATTCTGCCGATACGATAATTCTGCCGATACGATAATTCTGCCATTGAGATTTCTCATGTTTTACAAGAAGGATACATTGAGATTTCTCTTGTTTCCCGGGAAGGATACATTTAGATTTCTCATGTTTTACAAGAAGGATACATTGAGATTTCTCTGGTTTCACAGGAAGGATACATTGAGATTTCTCATGTTTTGCAAGAAGGATACATTGAGATTTCTCATGTTTTACAAGTAGGATACATTGAGATTTCTCTGGTTTTACAAGAAGGATACATTGAGATTTCTCATGTTTAACAAGAAGGATACATTGAGATTTCTCATGTTTTACAAGAAGGATACATTGATATTTCTCATGTTTTACAAGAAGGATACATTGATATTTCTCTGGTTTTCCAGGAAGGATACATTGAGATTTCTCATGTTTAACAAGAAGGATACATTGAGATTTCTCATGTTTTACAAGAAGGATACATTGAGATTTCTCTGGTTTTCCAGGAAGGATACATTGAGATTTCTCATGTTTAACAAGAAGGATACATTGAGATTTCTCATGTTTTACAAGAAGGATACATTGAGATTTCTCATGTTTATCAAGAAGGATACATTGAGATTTCTCATGTTTAACAAGAAGGATACATTGAGATTTCTCATGTTTTACAAGATGGATACATTGAGATTTCTCTGGTTTTACAAGAAGGATACATTGAGATTTCTCTGGTTTTACAAGAAGGATACATTGAGATTTCTCTGGTTTTCCAGGAAGGATACATTGAGATTTCTCTGGTTTTCCAGGAAGGATACATTGAGATTTCTCTGGTTTTCCAGGAAGGATACATTGAGATGGGAATGATACAAAATTTAATTACAGAATCAGCGATATAAATAAGATGTCCGAAATTACTGAAATGGAATCGAAATCAGGAATGGAGCCGAAATCACGAATGGAACGAAAATGAATTACCGATTTTACACATTTCTAGTCCATTCGAAAATTCCAAAAATTTTTCGTTTCGGCTCGAAAATTTGTTCGGATATGCTGCTTTCGGATCCGAAAATTTTCGGAAAATCGGCCGAATCCGAATGCACGAATCGGGAAATTTCATGAAAATTCCGAAATTCCGAAACCCGAAACGCACATCCCTAATAGTAAGTTATGAGGCTTTTGGGCAGTGAAGGTAGGAGGTGTTGGGCATGGAGACCCCATAGTATTGGTTCAACCAATATATCCTTTCAACTTAGCGCTACGGAATGTGTTGGCGCTTAATAAGTAATAATAACTATGCTTCCCTTATTATTTATACTGGGGGAAATGTTGTTTTGAAAGATCTGTGGCGTTGACACGGCTTGCCCTGAATACAAATATTAAGATTTGCGACCTTTAAACAGTAGGTAGGAATGTTCAAAAAGCCTCGGTGGGTCATAAGTCATAAATGTCGACTTTTTTTGTCACTTTGTTCCATGGTTTGCTGCTAATGCTGACAGTTAATGATTAGGATTTTACCTTGGACAAACCTCTCCCAATCACTCCTATTATTTCTCTATAAGACAACACCCAGGTTTATAGTTAAGTCAAACTGCCTTGACTCCAGTTCAGCTGGCGCCATGCCCAGATCCCGAACTCCTTTCACCTTCCGGATTGTTATGTTGTCAGAATGCATAATTAAATATTAGATACAGGGCCGGCTTTACATCTCAGGGGCCTGTAGACACCCCCCCCCCCCAAAAAAAAGAAGCCAAAAACACGTTCTCAGTTTTTGGGGAGAAGAAACATTTTTTTTAAAAAAAAATCTGAAAAATAGTTCCTCTGTGCTCACATCAAAAGAAGGGGAAGAATCTGTTGCCTTAAAAGGAAGCAAAAAATGTAGCAGAATGCTAGCGCTTGGGTTAAACCTAAATCAAGCAGAAATAGTAACTTAACCCTAACCCTAATTTCTAAGCCTATGTATGGTAAATGATGCTTCATTTTGACCCGGTGGAACCAGAATTGTGTGCATCAAAATTCAGCCACGTCCAAGGATCTTTTTCGAGATGTGACATTTTTACCACTTAATTTTTTTGACTCTGCTTTATTTTTGGAAATAAGATATCAACACTTGCTTTGGGACAGAAAAGGGGGAGGGGCATGTTTTTTCTTTTTATATATATATATATATATATAAATCCAAATAGTCCAAAAGCACTCGAGCTATGGCGTCCAAAGTTTTTGTTTTTGTCTTTCATCACACTCCATACACACACATATATTTGTCATCACATCGTCACCCTTCACATTGTCACCCTTTCACATTTGCCACCCACATTATCATCCTTCAACACATTAAAACACCTTTTTCAACATCCCCATTTTTGTTTTAAAAAAAAAATTCCAATTTTTTCACATCCTCCAGAGTGGTGTGTGAAAAGGAAGCGACTGGGAGCCAGGAGGATCCCCACTGAAGAGCCATCTCTGGCCTCAAGGCATGGCTCCGGCTGTGGTTGGAGCTTCTGTGGATCTGCCTGTCTGAGGAGCTTTCCGTGGCAGGGTTGGGCCCGGTGGAACACACCTATCCATCCTCTTACTGGACACAGGCTGAGTCAGCTGGCCCAGCGGAGTTCTTGGTACCAGGCCTGCTCCATTTGCTGTTCTGACGCCCCATGTTGCATTTTCCGTCTCCCCCCCAGTAACCAGGCAGCAACACCTCCTTATTTCGATGACTCCCCCCTTCTTTAATTTACATGCAAAGACATTTTATTTATTTTTTTATTTTCGGTTTTTCTGATGACTGTAGCAACCCCCCCCCCCCCCATTTTATGATGAGGGATCTTTCTATGGACAATTCCTTTTTAACGTTTTTGCCGTTGAGATCTATGTCTGTCTGGGATTATTCTTTTTTCTTTATTGCCGACTTTTCTATACCATCTGTACTAAATATGTGAGTTTGTATGGCCCCGCTTTTGTTGGTCAATCTGTGACCTTTTTCTTGCTTATAAAATAAAAACCTTTAAATATATATATTAAAAAAAGTGATATTGGTCTATCCCTAATCCCTTATGATATAAGGAGCATCCTCCAATGGTACATAAAGCCAGCAGCACAAAGGCCGCCTGATATTATTAACCCTTTATACCAGGGGTCAAAAATTCCACTCGCCTGCTCGCATTTGGCGAGTGGAAATTAAGGGTGGGCGAGTGGAAATGCACACGCAGGCAGCACGATAAAGTATATCGTTCTGCCTGCACTGCGTATTCCAGTGGCAGCCGTTTATTTTATTTTTCTTATTTTCGGCCGGCAGAAGCCACTGTCCGCACGTTTACTGTCTGTCACTTTTCAGCCGGCATGAAGGGACATCCAGCGTGTAGCAGTCAGGTCCGGTAAAAGGGAGGCAGGAGAGGGAATTTGCACCTCCCTGTTGTGGCACTCTATGGACCAATTGATTCCTCGCGCCGGATGTTTCCCTTCTCTGGTTTTCATGCTGTATCCGGCATGCCCTCTGTCTCTCTATGCTACACTCTCACTGACGCTGCTTCGGGGAGATGGGATGAACCTCTTACTGATCTCAGAGTTTTGCTCGGCGCACTCGCCCATTTGCTGCACCATGTGAATGGATCACGGTAAACTGCGCCGAGCAAACATCTTGAATCAGTAAGAGGTTCATCCCGTCTCCCCAAAGCAGCATCAGTGAGAGTGTAGTATGGAGAGACAGAGGGCATGCCGGGTACAACATGACCAGAGATGGGAAACATCCGGCGTGAGGAATCAATTGGTCCTCAAAGTGTCACAACAGGGGGGTGCAAATTCTCTCTCCCGCCCCACTTTTACCGGTGTTACACTCTGGATGTCCCTTTACACTGCGCTCCTCCACTTCCGGGCACAGCGTGAAGGAGGACTCAGCGTGCCTCAGCGAGTGAGGGAAGCGGGGATTATCCCCACCCCCTCACTCTACTACTCGCGAGGACAGGTAAAGGGAGGGGGATGAATTGCAGGGGAGTGGGAGGGGGATGAATTGCAGGGGAGTGTGATGAATTGCAGGGGAGTGGGAGTGGGATGAATTGCAGGGGAGTGGGATGAATTTCAGGGGAGTGGGAGGGGGATGAATTGCAGGGAAGTGGGGGGGATTAATTGTAGGGGAGTGGGGGGGTGAATTGCAGGGGAGGGGGGATGAATTGCAGGGGAGGGGAGAAATGAATTGCAGAGGAAGTGAATTGCAGGAGGAATGAATTGCAGGGGACTGGGAGGGGGATGAATTGCAGGGGAGTGGGAGGGGGATGAATTGCAGGAAGTGGGGGGGATTAATTGTAGGGGAGTGGGGGGGGTGAATTGCAGGGGAGGGGAGAAATGAATTGCAGAGGAAGTGAATTGCAGGAGGAATGAATTGCAGGGGAGGGGAGAAAAGAATTGCAGGGGTGGGGAGAAAAGAATTGCAGGGGTGGGGAGAAATGAATTGCAGGGGAGGGGAGAAATTAATTGCAGGGGGGAAGGAATGAATTACAGGGGGAGAGAGAAATGAATTAAAGGGGGAGAGAGAAATGAATTAAAGTGGGCCCTTGGCAGAACTAACCTCTGCCGTGAGGGGTCATAATTGGTGAAATGGTGGCGTAGGCGTTTGAGGTTCAGCAAAATTAAATATATCTATTTATAAAGAAAGATGAGTGATATGGAAGGGGCAAAAAAAAGAAATTGGGATGGAAGTATCGCACACGAATATTAATGGGTTCATCTGTATTAGCATCCAAGGGAGAAACTGACTCTGGGGTCTTCTAACTTCTATTGATAATCTGGCATACGAACAATTAAAAGAGAGTATTCGGTTCCACTTGATATATCGGATGCAAAAACCCCAAATTAATTTGGTCCTAAAAACTGTTGGAGAGGAGTCTGTACTTAATAGAAGATATTACTTGGATCTGATGTAACAGATCTCTGTGCCCGGACAGGGTCACATCTGCCAAATGCTGCTTCCTCGCTGGACACCCAGTTCTCCCCGTGACTCTAACACCTTTCTCTAGTACCTTAGCCGAAGCTCAAGGCCCGGTGCATGTAGAGAGCCTGGCTAGCGTCCCCAGAAATAAGAAGAAGCTGTAGACCTGGAGCATTTCCTTGGCACAGCGGGGACAAGATTCCTGGTTCCCCAAAACATGAGTCGTGACTTCAAGCTTGGTCAGAATAGAACTGACTGTTTATTCACAGAGAGGACAGATAGAGTCAAGGACCATTACATTTGCATACAATTAAACAGACAACATCACAGATCAGAGAGCTACACAGGATCTTCAAACAATGGAGAATGGGAGAAAGAGGAAACAAGGGGAAACAAAAGGAACTTCTTACAGAGAAAACTTACACAATAGCAGTTTAGCAGGTACTAATACAGAGATCTACACTATACAGGGAATAACACACAGACATCAGAAATATTTAACTGGCAGATATATCAAACAGTGAAAACCAAATATATTTAAAAGGTCCACCAGTTCCCCCAATAGTCTCTTTCACGGGCCATAGTCTCTGGGCAGGACACAGCCCCCTCCAAGTCGCACAGTGACCGCGTGTTCTGTCACAAAGTCAAACAAGGTGCAAATTTAATAGAAATAAATGTTTTTTGTTTGTTTTCTTTTCTATTTCCTGATCTCTAGCAGTGTCTTAACGTGGCGGCAGACAGTGTCACATAAAAGGTACGGATAGAGGGAAAAAGCCGGCTGGGTGGATGGTTTTTCTAAATGCTGATTGTTCCCTATCTGGATATTAATGCTTTGTTTGAAGCTTCTTTCACAGCTGGGAGGTATTTACTCAGCACTTTACAGGTAACATTACAGCAGAGGGAGGTGTAGTAGCCATACAGTGTAAATACAGTTTATATATCAGTAATAGGTGTACTCAGTGCTTTATAGGCCACATTACAGAATAGGGAGGTGCAGTAGTTATACAGTGTATTGTAGATTTTATGGATACAGTGTTAACAGGCTCCCTCTGCACTTTACAGGTTACAGGGTGATACAAAGTGTCTCCTGTGACATTATAAACAGCTGTGAACATGTGGATCTCACCTGCTACAATAGCGATTAGTGAAAGACAACACAAGGCGAAGGTTTGGATCAGGAATCCCATGTCAGCCGCCGAGAAGGAAACAAGCACCAAGTCCAACAGCAGATCAAATGTTACCAGCGCTGCTAATCTATAGCTGTACAGCTAGGAATGCCTAGCGTGAATGCAACCATTAACAGAGCCTCATGATATTCTGTTTGAGTGTAGCTTGTACTCGGCTGCTGGGGTTGTTTAGTATGTGCAGCGTCTTAGCCCAGAGTACAGATACTGTGCAGATCTCGGCTTTTATATCAGGGCATCGTACAATCCCAGTGTCAAATCTTTCATGACACTGTTACTGCATGACATTGCAACGTCAGCAGACGGACTTTGGCAAAGCTCTCAACATATAATATCAAAAGGCCAATATAGATATGTTCTTTTTATTTATGCGTTATCCTAATGCCAAGAAACGTAGATGATAAAATATACTTATAATAGGGTTGAATGTAGGGCTGAAACAACTAATCGATTAATCGACAGCTAATCGATAATGAGAATAATCGTTAATGAAAATAGTTGACCAATTAATTGCTTGGTCGATTAATCGGTGTGTGTAAAGCACACATTGTTTAGAGTTAAGACTCGGTTAAGCTGGGTGGAGTAGAGGTAACATCACTGCTCTATAAACGTGATGAGAGACTGTGGAGACACAGGTTCGATCACTCCGAGAGCACCTCTCCAGCAAGTGTCCTTGGGCAAGACTCCTAAAGGTACATACTCGCCACCCAGGACATACTTGAAAACGAGAAAAAATCTCAACATATTCTTCCTGGTAAAATACGTTCTCAAAAACAAAAAAACATTATTAACCTCAGACACTACTTTGGAGCTTATTGGAGAAGACATGCCGATGCTTTACTCCGTAGTACTAAAGTTCTACGGTTATGGTGGACATCACCACCAGCTTGTTTTTATTTAGTTTACGACAGTAGCATAACTATCACACAGACTGTGGCTGCTGCCACTGGGTGGTTGGAGCTGTATCACCAGTTTTATATCCTTACTTAGAGCTGGAGTTCTATACCACAACCCCACCCTCCCTGCCTCCCTCCCTCCCTTTCTTCAATCTGGGTCCTTCCTCGCCAAACCCCGGCCCAGTCTCTTGCTCAAACTCACTCTCCAGTCCTTCCCCAAACTCGGTTTGTTCATGAAATCATTTTAAAGGGATACACTACACATCCTGAACACTTTAAACTTATTAACATGGTCAGGCTGTGTGCAGTGCCCCCCACCTTCTCGCCCCACTTTGCGTGCTGACATCATCATGTCTATATCCGAGCGCTTGTAGCAGCATTCATTCAGGGAGAAAGCACATGCGCTTCATCATCTGCATGCAGCATAAATCCATCACACTGACCAGGCGCTCGCGTACATTGTGTGTGAAAAGTAGTACCCATTTAACAGGATATGCATAATGTGTGTATGTACGCACAAAAGTTACATACACTATCAGGGTTATTCAAAGAGAATCGAAAAGTCACTGCACGTTCGGTGACTTTTTGTTCTCTTCAATTCGGTGCGATTTGGCGATCCCATTTCGGTGACCCTGCGGGGTATCCAGCAAACACCACAGGGCAATCGTAATGCAGGGAAAAGACGCCGCAAACCTGATGAAAACTCACAGAAAAACGAGGGCGATCGCACAACGAAACCCGCAAAAACATCTGGATTAACCCGCCGAAGATGCCGGAGAAACCCGAGCAGGAGCCAAACACAGCACAGAGCAGCCGCCGGAAAAACCCGACACCGCAGACGAATGGAGTGAAAAAAAAAACAGTACCCTTGAATGTTTGAAAAGTAAAACGCTGTTTGCAAAGCAGCTACTGAGCGAAAATGTCTGAAATTTACATATAAGAGCCAATAAATGATAATAAAAAGGGCTGTTACAGAAAAAAGAAAAAAAGATTAAAAATAAAAACGGAAAAAAATGTTTGCAAAAAAATCCCAAAAAATGCCTAAAATATCCTAAAAAATCTATAAATAAAGAGACTCTTTACTGCAGAATATAATAATGAACGGTTTATTAGATATTGAATTAAAACGGGAATATTTTTAACATTGAAGCCTATGGGATTCACCTGAATAAATCTGTCGATTGAAACCACAGAATGGCAGGGCAATTCGGCAACTTTTCACTGCTGGTTTGTGTTCTCTGAATAGCCGAAGCATTGCTTCTCTATGGGGATTCACTGCCCTCGAACAGGTACTGTATGTGCAGGCAATTCGCCAAGATTTGGCGAATTGCCTGTTCTCTGAATAGCCGAATGGCCAGGAAAGGTAACCGTACACTGATTTTCAGCGTTCGGTTACCTTTCTCCAGCAATTCGGATCTCTTTGAATAACACTGTATGTAAATTGCAAAAAAAAATATTGTTATTTAACAGATTAATGAATGGAAAAAATAATCGGCCGACTAATCGATTTATGAGAATAATCGTTAGTTGCAGCCCTGGTTGAATGTTTTTCAAACTTTTTTGATGCTACAAGTCATTGCTGAGGCTGTGGGTCTCCACCTGGGCAGCCGGGAGTCTCACTGCTTGGCAGGTCTTGGATTCAGGGTTCAGATCGACTTGAAAAGGCCAATCTCCATCCGTTATAATTATTATTCTTTATTTATATGGTGCCAAAATATTCCGCAGCGCTGGACAATGGGTACAATATAGACAAGGTTACAATGCATTGAGATGAAACTAAATTTGACAAACCAGTACAGGAGGAATTGAGGGCCCTATTCCTGTGGGAACTCACAATCTAGAAGGCTTGGGGGTGGAAACAGGAGGAGAGGACTGCAATGTGTTCGACTGGTGAGAATGATGGACTGGTTGGAAACAGTAGGAGAGGGCTGCAAGGTGATAGTGATGGACTGGTTGGGGCAGTGAGGTGTATCAGTGAGTCGGGTGGTCGGCTTGCCTGAACAGGAAAGTCTTAAGGGAGCGTTTGAAGGAAGGGAAACTAGGGGAAAGTCTGACCGTTCGAGGGAGAGCGTTCCAGAGGATGGGGGCTAGGCGTGAGAAGTCCTGCAATGTATCATGGGAAGAGGTGATGTCGGGAGAAGCTACGCGCAGGTCACTGTTTGACCTTAGGGAGCGGGCTGGGGTGTATCTGGTGATTAGTGAGGACAGGTAGTGGGGAGCTGAGTTAGTGAGAGCTTTGTAGGTAAGGATAAGGATTTTAATCCATGAAAAATGCCCCAAGCGGGATCCAATCCTAGGGATCAGATTGGAACATCCCTACTCAGTAGATAGATGACAATTCTGAGTTGGGACCATGCTGTCGATTTGGCTCTGATCTTTTCTTTTGGTTAGTATTGCTCCATGGATTCACCAACACCGGCTGCTTTTAGGCTCGCCATGCTCTTTCATTAGGCAACTTCCTGCTGTTTTATTCTTTACCGACAGATGTCTGTATCAGGTTTACAGCAGCAGCTACAAATATTTTTATTTTCTAAACACGTCACTCGAATGGCTAACTTCGACATGAGAGTTTACTTCAACAAGGGATCCCCTCAAGTAGATCCCCAAGTAGATCCCGATTCTACTGTGCCTCCCAGAGCCGGGACTGAAACCTGAGCGGAGATCAAGAAGTATAAAATACGCCATATTTCCAGCAACCCTGTGCTTACTTAGGTGGGTGACACGTGTCAGTTTATCTTTCACCATATCCCCCTAGGACAGATGTACCAGACCTTTATTTCACTAGCGACGTCAGTAACTATAGATTTTCTGTTCATTTTTATCGCTTTCTGTTTTTTTTGGTGTAATAGATTTATTTTCTTTGACCATTTTTCTTGGTTTTAATATTCGTCTTCCTTTATGAAGCCGTAGATCGGTCTGACATCAGAATCACGTTTACCTGAAGTGACGTTTTACCTGCCTTGTAAGTTCCGAACCTAGACGGTCTGCTAAATGGTGAAGTGTGGGTTCCTCTCTTATCTTTGAGGTCGCTCTCCTAGTTTGTCTTTTCGTGGATTTTCCAGTCTAATTTTGTGGTGGCAGCGATTACAATAGCGATATTGTTGGTGGTATGAAAAGTATTATTCAGTCCTTACTTTAGAGTCTAGAGTAGACAAATAACTATTTTTTAACCCTTTCACCCACTGAACATACAGGGTTATTCAAAGAGAATCGAAAAGGCACCGCACGTTCGGTGACTTTTCGTTCTCCTCAACTCGGTTCGATTTGGCGATCCCATTTCGGCGACCCTGCGGTGTATTCAGCAAGCACCACAGGGCCGCCGAAATGCAGGAAAAGTCACCGCAAACCTGCCAAAAACTCACCGCAAAACCCGGCGAATGCACACCGAAAACTTGCAAAAACATCTGGATTAACCCCGCCGAAAAACCCGAGCAGGAGCCGATCACACGCAGTGCAACCGCCGGAAAAACCTGACACCGCAGACGAATGGAGTGGAAAAAAAAAACAGTTTGCTTGAATGTTTGAAAAGTGAAACGCTGTTTGCAAAGAAACTACTGAGCGAAAATGTCTGAAATTTACATATAAATCCAATGAATGATAATAAAAAGGGCTGTTACAGAGAAAAGAAAAAATGTTTAAAAAAATAAATAAATAAAAAATCGGAAAAAAAACTTTGGCAAAAAATTCCGAAAAATGCTTAAAATATCCCAAAAAATCTATAAATAAAGAGACTTTTTACTGCAGAATTTTATAATGAACGGTTTATTAGATATTGAATTAAAACGGGAATATTTTTAACATTGAAGCCTATGGGATTCTCCTGAATAAACCTGTCGAATGAAAACACCGAATGGCAGGGCAATTCGGCAACTTTTCACTGATGGTTTTTGTTCTCTGAATAAACAAAGCATTGCTTCTCTATGGGGATTTCACTGCCCTCGAACAGGCACCGTATGTGCAGGCAATTCGCCAGGATTTGGTGAATTGCCTGCTATCTGGATAGCCGAATGGCCAAGAAAGGTAACCGAACGCTAATGGTTCCCTTTCGGCAGCCATTTGGATGAATAATTCTTTGAAGTCTTATGTCCACCTGGAGTGGCCGGGCTCCTGGCATCGTCCTGTAAAGTTAAGTCATTTTGCTATAGCTCTCTCCTGACTCTCGCTCGCTGTAACGCTGCCTCTTCCTCGGTTTGCTGAAAATATGCAACTGACACAAGGGGTTATTCACCCTATCGGCGCTCTTTGGTACAAATCGGCGGTTCTATTTTCGCTGCCCCTGCGGTGAATTCACTATCCACCGCAGAGTCCCAGAAGTGTTCAGAACATAGAGTCGCCGAACTGACCGCCAAACGCCACCGAACTGACCGCCCAACTGCAGGAAAAAAAACGTAACTCTGATATTCTTCTACCAGGTGTTTAAAGCAATAAAAATGCATTAAAATGTGTGTAAATAATGAAAAAAGGTTTTTTAAAATGTAATTGCATGGTCTGTTATAGAGTAAAAAAAAAAAAACTCTTCAAAATATTCGGAATCCAAAATTTTGCCTAAAAAGTTACATAAGACTTTTTGCTGAAAATATAACGAATAAATGGTTGAATAAATAAAAACGATAATATTATTTTACATTGAATCCTATGGGATTCTCCTGTTTAAACCTGTCGAACTGAATCACCGAAAATCAAGGCATTTCATTCACATTTCGGTGCAGTTTGGCGTTCCGTGAATGGATTAACCATTACTTCTCTAAAGGACAATTTCACTGCTGCCAAAGATCGTCGAATTGCGCTGATCATTGCATGACCCTGCGTATGTCATTCGCATTATTTATGAGGTTTTTTTCAGGGTCACCTGAGCTGCAGGGTCTTAGGTGATAAGTAAAGTGTGCGTGTTTAGATCTGGAGGAAGAAGTCTGCGGACTTTTGATTTATAATGCACCTGTCACATCTAGCGTAAGTTGGGCTCATTTCAAATGGAATCACGTCATGTATACAGTATGTGATAGTGGTTTTCACTAACACTATATATCATAAAATACTACCAGTTCCCGATCAATCTTATGAATGGGTGTGATGGAGTCAGCGCTTCCTTCAATATATATCATAAAGGTCATCCCTTGTCAAGATGAGGTAGTGGATGTTGGGGATCGTTATCCTTCCAGAGTTGGTTGTTCAATATCCTCGAATAAAACAGATATCTATATATAGTGTAATAATCCTTCAAATATTGAACTGATAGAAACAAATGGAGTCTTATTTTCCAGTGTCTTAGACCAAGACACTAGTATAAGGGCGGGCCGACGACTTTAAGGAGCACCGGATCTCCCAACACTCTCAGTCACTGGTTAGGTACACCTCCGCTGCTTACCAAAATATACCAGGGACCTGGTATTGCGGTAAAATAGTAAAAACATTTATTGTAATAACTCATAAAATACACCAAAACGCGTTTCGCATAGAGATGCTTCCTCAGGTGGTGTGAATTCCCAATCAAGTACCACCTTCACATGGTACGCTGACAGAGTGAGTGACTGCTGTAAGTGAAAGAGCTGGTCTACGGGAACATGGCGGCACTCGGCACTGGAAACGGATACATAGTGGTTTGCCTTATCTCATGAAACGTTGATTTATGACCACTGTGAAATCCCTCACCGGATGAGACATGGCAGCAGACAAAATGACCTTGTCGAATGCACGGCTCAATTTAAACAGGAATAACTAGCTAAAGGTACAAAATAACTAACTTAAGGGGCTGGAATTCTGAAAATGCTTGTTTTTACACGTTGAATTGATTTAAGCAAAATTGAAAAACCACTAGAATTTCACATTAAGCAAATCTATAGTTCTATGCGATCTTCTTCCGGGATCTTCTTTTGAGACTTGTCTGGAAAACCCTTGTTCCAGAAAACAAATTTGTCCTCTTTGTACTTTTCTGAGGATTTCATATTCAAGTCGAGGACCATGTACTCCTCGTTTTTAGTGTATCTTGGCCAGTTTACAAGGCCTTTTCCATTGGGATCTCTGTGGATGAGAAGACCAAAACGAATAGATTAGCGGCGCCGGCTCTCCAAGTCTACAATATGATGAAATCCTTTACCATTCAGCAAATTCCAAGTGTAAAAGATATTCACGGTGCGTCGATCTGGAATATACACTGTCAAGAGTAAAACACTTTGACTTGCGGGATAATTCGAAGTACTGTGGAAACTCAACAGAATGTCCGGATCTCATGGGATTGAAATCAATGAATGTGAATATGGACAATATAACCCTAGGTAGGATCGAGCATATTGTTGGTCCTTCAATGGGCCAGGTGTCAGGGGTGCCTCCCGGCATAGCCATGGTGGGACCCAAAGTTCAATAGAATATAGTATCCCAAGCGCTGTGGGTGAGTAAGCAGATAAAATTCAGAAAACGGTGACACCAGAACACTGTATAGGTAAAACAAAGACACAGCTGGGGCTAGTGTGTAACACCACCAGGAACCAGGAACACTTGAAGCCAACAAGGAAAAGGACAAAGGAACAGAGAGGACAAGAACAAAGGGGTAAACAGAGACAAGACTAGACTGGACAGGACAAGTCAAATGAGTAAACAGTGCAGGTGGACAACTAGGAACAGGAGTTCAGGAAGACACCTCAGGGCAAAAACGCAAACTAATGACAGAGCCCAGAGGGAAGGGTGTGACTAGTTAGTATAGCTGGCTTCACAAGAGGTCAGGAAAATGCAGCCAGCAGAGAGAAAACCCGGGATGGAGGCAATACATGGAGTGGTAAGAGGGCAGAAGCGGCCCGGACTAGGGTTGAAGCCACATAACTGGCCCTCCAGTGGGCAATGAAGTTGGAAGCATGATGCCAGGTGTATCTCACTATGTAGGAAGCTGAGGATGTGGTGGCATGATGTATGTGCTCAGATGAAGTTGTCCTTGCACTCCGTTCATATTATGTGGGACCGGTTGTTGTATACTGATGCATACAGTAAGTGTCTAGTGGTGGTCACAGTATACATAGCGATGCTCTGCATCCAGGAACTCTGTCAATGTATCCTCTGCTACGGCACAGTGAATTCTAATAAAGCTCTCCTGCCTTACCCTGTTCGAGCAAAGTTGGCCCAATACTTCATCATCGTCTTGCACAGCACCTCCTCTTCCTTCGTCGCAGTAGCTTTTATTGAAAAACAGAAATGGCAAAAGTCAGTCGTTCGGCTAACAGAGAATTGTTTAATGTTACAGTAGTTTTTGAAGTATCATCGTGTATAGTCACAAATGGCGTTTTACCTTTGAACATTATATTTTCACTCAGGAACATGCCTCCCACAATGCAGAAAAGCTCGTCGCCGTGATCCGCTGTGACAAAAGCCGGCTTTGAATCCTTATACATTGATAGTCGGTGCCGGAATTCATAGAAATACACGGGATATCCGGAATCTGACAGTCAACAAATAAAGAAAAGACGTCTTCAGGAAAAGAAGAAGAACTTTGAGTATTTAATGAACAACAACGAGTTTATGAGAGCACCGAGAACGGACAACGGTGTCCTGCCCTACTGTGGCTCACCACTCAAGTCTCATAAGATTTTAGCTCGATGGTACCATTACAAAGAAGACAATGTGCAAATCGGACGCTATCACCCAGAAAGGGTGGCCAGAACTGAAATCCCAAGGCCGCCTCCTCTGCACGAGAAATACAGCAGCTCCCCACCATCTTTTCACCCTTCTTTGTTCTCGTCCGGTTGAGGACTCTACAGCTGATACTTTTCTAAGCACCTCAAGGAAGAGGACCACATCTGGATTCCCCTCTAGACTCATAGCGACCAAAACCAAGTTTTTGAGCTTTTTTAAAGCATAAATATATTCAAAATGGCGTCATTTATTTTGCTTTCTGTAGATCAGGGGAAAGCCGCGCTCTACCCCTGCCAAGTCATTTGAAGCACATTTCCGAGGACATCTTGCGCATTACTTTATATCCCCATAACTAGCAATGTTTTATGTTATTTTTGTTAAATATTATTTCCTTTATTCACAGGTACAAAAGCTTTCAATTCTGGATCTCCTATTTTTTTAGATATACTTGTTTTAAAAATAAGCACAAAAATAGAATATATTGAACGTATCGTCTGTGTTTGCGATGATTGCCGCTGTGTAGCAGGTTATTGTGTGTCGCTCGCTCTTGGTCCGTTTCTCACCTCTGTGGTATTTCGCCGTTTTCAGAGCTGGCATAACAAACATGTTGTCGCCGCCCAAATCCAGGAACCTGTTTCGGATTTCTTCGGGATCATTCGTGTCTCCAAAATATTCCTCCATAGTTGAAGCTATGTCACTTTCAGGTATTTCCTGTATGGGTTTGATTAAGAATAAAGTATCCCATCAATCTACTATTTAGTGTGTTGTTACATAGTGTTCATTTACTGTCTTGCTCAATAATTCAATGTGTTTTTCTGTCCACCCTGACCTTGGCTACTTTTCTCCTTTATTTGCCTTCCCTTTTTCTTTCAGAGTATGACTGTTTATTAACACAGCTTTAAGTCGAACCATCATAATGAGATACAGCAAGGATGAAGGGAAAGGGTAAAGAAATCAGAAACAACAAAAGTAAACACCAAGTAGATTGAGCACAACACTTAAGGGGGTTTGGGTCGAAATCCCTACAACCAGGTTCCCTAATGCCAAAATCCCGACGGCCAACTTCCCTACACAGACAACTCCCTGACGGGCAACTTCCAGACATCCAAAATCCCAGCGGCTAACACTAACCCTACTCCCTAACCCCCTAAACCTAGCCCTAACCCTGACCCCCTAAACCTAGCCCTAACCCTAACCCCCCTAAACCTAGCCCTAACCCCCTAAACCTAGCCCTAATCCTAACCCCCTAAACCTAGCCCTAACCCCACTAAATCTAGCCCTAACCCCCTAAACCTAGCCCTAACCCCCTAACCCCCTAAACCTAGCCCTAACCCCCTAAACCTAGCCCTAGCCCTAACTCCCCTAAACCTAGCCATAACCCTAACCCCCTAAACCTAGCCCTAACCCTAACTCCCCTAAACTTAGCCCTAACCCTAACCCCCTAAACCTAGCCCTAACCCCCTAAACCTAGCCCTAACCCCCACCCCCCTAAATTTAGCCCTAACCCTAATTCCCTAAATTTAGCCCTAACCCTAACCCCCTAAACCTAGCCCTAACCCCCACCCCCCTAAACCTAGCCCTAACCTAGTCCTATGTCTGGGATTATGGATGTCTGGAAGTTGGCCTTGTAGGGAAGTTGGGATGTCCGGCACTTGTTCTGTCTGGAAGTTGGCCGTCGGGATGTTGGCATTAGGGAATCTGGCTGTAGGGATTTTGCCCGGCACCCCACTTAAGGTATGTCTAATAATTAAAGATATATATACACATATTTGGATTTTGTATCACCACTGTGTCCCCTGAAGAAGTTACCCAGTAGAGGTGCCGAAACGCGTTGGCAGCAGGCTATTTGGCATTATAAGTTGTAATATATAATTTTATTGGTGAACCATCATGCTGGCTCGAGTGTAGTGTCAGGTTCCTGATTGGAAAGGTGACCCATAACCATCAGACGAGGAGGCTGGTGTGACGGTTCCTAGCACAACTGATCTCCATTTTTTTAACATCCATCCTGTGAGTGCTGTTCTAGGGGGCACATATATTGTTATGTCGTATAACCTAAGCTATGATTATTTGTATGTGTTTTATAGGTTGTGTTCACCTTGCTAATTTTTCTATATGCCTGATAATTCACCTTACACCGAGAGAGTTGACGGAAGGAGGAACCGTGACAGACACGAAAAACCTATAAGATAAGTGTTATGGCTATTTATGTGAATAGAGCAAATGAGCTGGAGAAAGTTTATGTTTGGGTGCAAACATAAGAAAGTGATTATCGGGGAGCCAACACTTTTTATTGATTTTTTTTTCTTATTGATTGTTGTTATATATATATATATATAGCAGCCAAGTAAGGAGCACTCACGGACTTAGAAAAAGTAAAATAAAATAAACTCTTTATTGGGATGTCATTAAAAAAACGACGTTTCGGCTCAAACAAGAGCCTTTATCAAGGATAAGAGCAATAACAACAACCTGTACTTTTATGGCATATAAGCAATAAACACTCACCCTGTGAGTGTTGGGTTCATTCATCTCCCACTGCCTGGCGAACCCTGACAATGAGTCTTTATACCAGTCACTTGATAAAGACTGGCGTGAGTCGAAACGTTGTCTCACTTTAGGATGCTGTTACAATAAAAGTGCCTCAGTTTGGAAGTCGGGAGTGCCCGTACCTTTCTTTTGGATGTCCTCCAACTTATAAGTGATGCTCCGCTCCCCGAGATATGTGTGTTTAATCAAAACACAATGTATTGTGTATTTTTATATTGTAAAATGCTGCTTAATATTTTGTTGCAATGTAAATAATGACATATAATTAAGGGTAATATTAATAACATTGCAATGTGTCAATAGATTAGGATATTATTAGTGGATGTAACCCTGTAGTTTATGCCAGGCATTGTAGTAAGACAGTGCGGGGCTTTATGAGTGATATATTTTTATTTTTTTATTTTTTATTTATAAAAGGATTTTACCAGGAAGGATACATTGAGATTTCTCTCGTTTTCAAGTATGTCCTGGGTTCGAGAACATTGAGTGGTTACAGAAATACAAAAAAAATAGTAAAATGCAAGATATTATATATATAATATATATATTATATATATAATGTAATATATAAAGTTTGAGGATAGCATAAGTTCTGAAAATATCTTTAACGTGCATAATTATTCTAATTTGGGTGGAAAAAGTCTTCAAGTAGTCATTACCCATAACAGCATATAACTGATAAATACCAGTAGTACTTACCAGGAATGGAAGGGCTCTGATAAGGGCCTCGACCGTGGCTTTATCCATTCCTCTTAATATAGCAGTGACGTTAAGGGCCTGGGAACAAAAGCACAGTTACAAGTGTTTATAAAGCGCCAACAAATTCCTTAGCGCTGTACAATGGGAGAGACAGAATAACAAATATACATACACGATACACACACGGAACAGAAGGAGAGAGGACCCTGCTCGAGAGCTTACAATCTAAGAGGAGAGGGGTGACCCATTAGGTGAGGGTGAATAGGGTAGGCAAAGTGGCGGGTTGCAGGGGGACTGAATGGGAAGAGGAGCAGATGATGACAGTGGGGAGTTCATAGTAGAGTGAGCCGATAGGCTTCTCTAAAGTAATGTGTTTTCAGAGACTTCTTGAAGGACTGGTGAGACGGGTGAGTCTGATGTTGCAGGGGAGGGAGTTCCATAGAAAGGGGGCAGCTCGGGAGAAGTCCTGAAGGCGAGAGTTGGGCTTGTGGGTACATGGAGCTGATAGCAACAAATCATTGGCCGAGCGAAGTGGTCGGGTGGGATGTACCTGCTAATAAGGGAGGAGATGTAGGCAGCGGCGCGGTTATGGAGAGCTTTCTATGTGAGCACCAATATTTTGAAATTGATTCTATAGGAACAGGGAGCCAGTGTAGAGATTGACAGAGGGGTGAGGTGTGAGAGGTGCGGGAGGTGAGGTGTAGGAGTCTGGCACAGGCTTTCATTACAGACTGCAGAGGGAGAATCTGGGATCTCTTAATGCCCTTAATGCCAAGGGGGTTGCAATAGTCAAGGCGGGAGATAATGAGAACAGTAATGGTTTGTGGTTAGACCAGGTGTTAAATCCTAAAAATAATAAGGGCAGTATTCCATAACAAGGAGACTCTAACCAGGATAATGTGCGCCTACAGATTTTCCTGTTGGCCTCCATGTTGGTGCCTGCTCTGGAATGCCACGCACCTCACTCTGGAACGCAGCATTAACCTCCCTGAACCCACCGTAGCACTTCTGCACCACTGCTAGTATCTGCTCCTGGAGTCCATCAGACTCCATGGAGGCTTGCGCTTCCAGGCCGCGTGCTCTGTGAAGCTTCGCTCTTGCGAGATCATGCAGCACCACGGACGGAGACTAGGAACTATTTGTACCCAGATTCACTCTGCTCCCGGCGAGAAGAAGCGGCGGATCGGGCCTCCCTTTTCGCCGTGGCATGAGAGGGGAGTATCAGATTTAA
Organism: Leptobrachium leishanense; assembly: GCA_009667805.1. NCBI lineage: Eukaryota > Metazoa > Chordata > Amphibia > Anura > Megophryidae > Leptobrachium > Leptobrachium leishanense. The sequence goes on along the minus strand of CM019072.1, from coordinate 7,750,213 downwards.
TGGGTTGCATTAACATGCAACTAAACAAATAAGCAACAAAAAAGCATAAGCATGGGTACAGTCAAGTTGCCCTAAAATAATTCAAACTATTCAATTTATCTCACACAGTTTTAAATGGATCTGCTCCCTTCTTTTCTCAATTTCACCAGTGTATCCATCCCACCGTAACCTGCAGGAATGTTGCCACCTTCTGGACGTGTTAAGTTATGATGCCTCAAAATAGTTGATTTTTAAAAAAGGTCCCTAACATTAAGACACTTGGGGAGAAAAAATTGTATTTGTAGCAGAAAAAAAACAGTGCATTTGGGCCGTATTCCATCAAAATAACTACCAGGCTAGCATCATTTTTAATTTTAGGGTCAGGGTTAACATTTGTGCTTGCTTTATGGTTAAGATTAACCCTAACCAACAGATTCTGCTCCATTTTTGCTTCATTTTTAGGCAACAGATTCTGCTTCTTGCTTTGATGTGATAGCTAGGAGCAGAATATTTAGCCTAAAAATGAAGTGAACATGGAATGGAATCTGTTAGTTAGGGGGTAGCAGTAAACCTAACCCTAAAAGCAGCCATAACCCTAAAATTAACACCACCATCACTAAAACGACGCTGGCATGGTACTAAATTTGATGGAAAAGTCTTAGTTAGCTTATTTTAACATCATAAGGGAAAACATGCAACTAAACAAACAAGCAACAAAAAAGCATAAAAACATAACCCTTCTTGGCAATAGAATGACTACGCGATGCTGCTCTTTGGTCTGAGCTCACAGGTGCTACGGTCAAACCTGTTGTCTACGATGATAGTCTTTTTACTATCAGACTTGATTGGAGTTTTGTGATTTATTTTTGATAGTTTGCTGTAAACATAATATCTGGTTCCTTCCAGTGTGGCCATTATATCGCTAAACATGTCTCACCAGTGGAAGCAGAAAGCCAAACTCTCGTTCGTTTATGCCAATCAGCAATGGAACATCGTTGGCCTCTTTATTAGCCAAAATCTCTTCTGCAGGTTTAGGTAGAAACACGCCGTCAACGGAGCCAGGTACCGTGAGAAGTCCCTTAACAGACAGGAAACGGAATGACATTATCCAGTGATACTTTTCCATCAAAACAAATTCTTATCAACATCCACGAAGATTCCGAACAAACAAAGGCTTTATTTAATGTCTTTTCTGGAGATGAAAATGCGTCGGTTGTTACCGTACCATGCCACTAGAGATCGCAATGATTTCCTGCTCTGTTTTCTGCTTCAGACAGGCTATCAGTGAGGCCGGATCACAGCCAGATCGCTCGGCGACAAACTGAAAAACAAATACAGTATCAGGGTTATTCAAAGAGATCCAAAAGGCTCCCGAAAGAGAACCGAACGCAGTTACCTTTCTTGGCCATTCAGCTATCCAGATTCCAGAGAGCAGGCAATTCGCCAAATCCTGACGATTTGCCTGCTCATACAGTGCCTGTTCGGTGCCTGTTCGAAGGCAGTGAATCCCCATAGAGAAGCAATGCTTCGGTTATTCAGAGAACACAAACCAGCAGTGAAAAGTTGCCGAATTCGGTGGTTACATGCGGCAGATTTATTCAGGCGAATCCCATAGGCTTCAATGTTAAAAATATTCCTGTTTTAATTCAATATCTTATAAACCGTTGATTATAATATTCTGCAGTAAAAAGTCTCTTTATTTATAGATTTTTTAGGATATTTTAAGCATTTTTCGGGATTTTTATTTTACTCCATTCGTCTGCGGTGTTGGATTTTTCCGGCGGCTGCTCTGCGCTGTGATCGGCTCTTGCTCGGTTTTTTTTCCGGCGTTTTCGGCGGGTTAATCCAGATGTTTTTGCAAGTTTCGGTGTGCGTTCGCCCTCGTTTTGCGGTGAGTTTCCGGCGGGTTTGCGGTGACTTTTCCCTGCTTTTCGACGGCCCTGTGGTGCTTGCTGAATACACCACAGGGTCGCCGAAATGGGATCGCCAAATCGCACCGAATTGAAGAGAACGAAAAGTCACCGAACGTGCGGTGGCTTTTCGATTCTCTTTGAATAACCCTGTATGTCTAAAACACAACAACAAAATGAAAATTATCTAGTCGTGCTCATTCATGGCCTTATTTACAGTTCATAATTTATGTAAAAGTTGCTTATCTGGAGAAGGGTTATTCAGTGAGCGCTGCGCTTTCATTTACTTTGCCGAATTTTGGTAGATCAAGACCAATGAAACCACAGTGATTTCACTACTTAGGGAGGTGTCACTGTAGCTTGACATACTTTTCACCATTCTTTCCACCGTAGTTTCTGGTGAAGTTGTTCAGTGTAGTTTTTGCTGGGGTTTCTACTGGTGTTTAAGGAATAGCACTAAAAAAGTGAAGGTCCCAGAAATTTTTTCTCTACACGTGCGCACGATGTGCTACGAGTTAACCCTTAGCGTGCGCACGAGATAGTTGTTCTGTTCGCACGCAGAGTCTACCCTCCGAGTTCTCCTAGCTAGGGGCTGGGGCCTCGGCCTCCCAGAACCCCCCTCCGCCACCCCAGATTTTTGCACGGCGCAGGGAGTCCAGCCTTCACATCCTTTATCAGAAGCGCAGGATGTAACAATGTGTTGGGCTGTGGCTCAGTGTCTTACTGCGCCTGCTCAGTAAACCAGATGTCCTGAGTTCAAAGATTAGTAGCACAACAATATTATTATAAAATTATCATCATCATTATTATTGTGCTTGTTTTGAAGTAAGAAAAAAAAAACACAGGTAGATGTGTAATAAAAAAGACAGGCAATACCAAGATTTGAACTCAGGACCTCTGGTTTACCAAGCAGGCGCACTAACAAACTGAGCCACAACCCAGCAAGATGTTACAAGCTCCTCTGAATCATCCCTTAAGTGTTTATGCCGGATATGTATTCCTTCAGAAGAGAACATGAGTCTCTCCTCTTTCAGGAACTAGAGATTGCAATAATAATGAAGATATTATATATTTTTATTATAGAATATATTATGGATTATTGTCTTTTTCTGGTACACTCTCATTGCAACGTAAACAGGAATACTCACATTTACTGAAGCCGTTATCTCCTCCTGGCTGCTGATCATCAGACCTGGTATTACTGCAGTCCCGCTCTCCGCAATCGCCCTGTGGAACAAGCCCTTGGCCAAGGGTGATAACACCTAAAATATCATGCAAAGAGGGTTTGAGGTATAAATAAATAGGGACTAGGAGGTGTGTGTGATATACAGTATATAGTAGAGCTAGCAGCTATGTAGAAGGACAGGTTGAACTCACCAGAGCAGACACACTCACACCTCCAGCAGATTCCCCAAAAATAGTGACAGAATGTGGGTCTCCTCCAAAATCCTTAATGTTTTCCTGGACCCAGTAAAGAGCAGCAACTTGATCAAAAAACCCGTAGTTCCCTGGTGCTTCCTTTGTTCCATCGCTGAGAAACAACGAAGAAAAAGGCACTTGAGAAATATGTATCATACAGAGCCGGAGGCAGGGTTTTCCACAGGCGTGTTACATAGTTGATCTCATTATAGATTGGACATCAAACTATCACCTTGCCGCTAATAAACTAAAAACTCTAGGCCGGGACGTGCGCCTGATGGACGAGCTCATAGCCTTACTGACGAACTCGTCTGGCCTCTTTCTTATAATATAGAAAAACCTGGTACGATTTCCAGTAGATGGGCGATTCAGGTTACGCACTCTAGAGGCACTGACCCCTGGCGCCTAAATCCTACACACTACAGCAGTGTTTCCCAAAACTCTCCTCGGGACCCTCAACCAGGCCAGATTTTACAGATCACCTTGGGGAAAATACAGACTGAATCCTGCAATCACTAAGCAGAAAATCAAATCACCTGTGCTGTGCTTCACATATCCTGCAAACCTGGCCTGTCAGTGGGTCCTGAGGACAGGTTTGGGAAACACTTCACTAGAGGGACTGGCCCCTGGCAACTAAATCCCACACACTAGAGACAGGTCCCTGGCAGCTAAGGCATATACCTTAGAGAGAAAAAAATGTCATCTGCGCTTATTCCCATTATACCGTGTGAAACAAAACACAGTTAGAGGCTTTGGTTTCTTATTAATGGCCATTAAAGAGCATAAACTCACCCGCCAAACATCAAGGCACCTCTAGTGAGGGTGAGTCCTATCCAAAAATAAAGCCACAGGCTGCTGTATAGCGATTCGAACCATAACTGCTCATGCTGCTTTTCAGACATGAGGTAAACTGGTGGGCCTTTATTTATGCTCCCCCAGAAACAAAATCCACTTTGGGATCAAAAACAAAGACACGGAGCGGAACATGCTGCAATGATGACCTGGCTGGAAGTACATTAAAATATACAAAGTACAGGAGGGGTGGGGTCCCGTCTATTCCCTGATGGGGCGGCTGCAAGCACCAAATGCATCTGGTGGTTGCAGCCGACCCATCGGGGAATAGGCGCGACCCCACCCCCCTGTACTATATACCTTAGAGAGGCAGGTCCCTGGCACCTAAGGCATATACACTAGAGAGGCGGGTCCCTGGCTCCTAAGGCATATACACTAGAGAGGCGGGTCCCTGGCTCCTAAGGCATATACACTAGAGAGGCAGATCCCTGGCACCTAAGGCCCATGCACTAGAGAGGCAGGTCCCAGGCACCTAAGGCATATACACTAGAGAGGCAGATCCCCAGCACCTAAGGCCCCCGCACTAGAGGACTTGGCGCCTAAGTCTCATACACTAGAGGGACTGGGCCCTGGAGCCTAAGTCCCATACACTGGAGAGACAGGTCCCCAGCACCTAAGGCATATACACTAGAGCGGCGGGTCCCTGGCTCCTAAGGCATATACACTAGAGAGGCAGATCCCTGGCACCTAAGGCCCATGCACTAGAGAGGCAGGTCCCAGGCACCTAAGGCATATACACTAGAGAGGCAGATCCCCAGCACCTAAGGCCCCCGCACTAGAGGACTTGGCGCCTAAGGCTCATACACTAGAGGGACTGGGCCCTGGAGCCTAAGTCCCGTACACTGGAGAGACAGGTCCCCAGCACCTAAGGCATATACACTACAGGGACTGGCGGCTAAGGCTTATACGCTAGAGGGACTGGGCCCTGGCACCTAAGGCATATACACTAGACAGGTCCCCAGCACCTAAGGCCATGCACTAGAGGAACTGGTGGCTAAGGCTCATACGCTAGAGGGACTGGGCCCTAGCGCCTAAAGCCCGCACACAAGACAGATTGACCCTTGGCTCCTAAGGCCCACACACTAGAGGGACTGGCCCGTGGCGCTAAGGCCCACACACTATTCTGCCAGAGCTAGAACTCCGCTCCCCCACGATTTATTTTTCTCCTCACTTCCCACTCCTCCCTTTTTATGTACACGTTGTTTCCTCGAAATCGAGGGCCTATTCTGGTGTTTAGTTAAAGAATACGGTATACATACAGTATAATGTAAATAATAATAAGTATACAGTAAAATGATGGAGTTGTAAATGTTCTATGCTATTAAAGGGCTTGTCTGGGCATATCGGGCCACATGTGATAACTTACCTCATGAATCCCAGAATTCCCAGTCTGTACTGGATCACAACAACCACTACGTTTTCCAAAGCGCTCAGTGCGGCGCCATAAAACATGTTTGCTCCTCCTACAGACAGTGCGCCACCGTGTATAAACACCATCACCTGGAAAAAACAAGGGAAAGGGTTTGCATGGGTCATTGCTCCTTGAGGGTCTGTTGGTGTATGCTTTGTTCTGTGATTCCCACTGTATGACTTTGTCTGGTTCTGACTATTCTAGTGTGTGATCCCTTTGATCTGTATTGTTGTTATTCTGACCTATAGCTTGTCTGACTTTCCTCTTTGGTTTCTGATTCCTGGCTTGTATGACTACTCGCTTTGGTGTATGACTTTGGCTATGTTTATTGACTACGTCTCTGGATTTATTCTATTGTGTCCAGTCTCTTGTTCTGTGCGTCACCCAGCACTGAGGTTCCCTTCCCTTAGCTTAGATGGCCATCCTAAGGACCGTAATCAGATCAGGGTTCCCTTTAGTTTGCTGCTGGGTGCTAGTCTGTTGTTATTTTCTCCCTTAACCCTCGTCCTTCCAGTGTTCTCTTGTTCTGTGTATCTTGTGAGGTTCCTGTGAGGTTCCCTTCCCTAGATAGACGCCATCCTAAGGACCGTATCCAGATTCAGGGTTCCCTTTAGTGTTCTGTTATTTTCTCCTTTAACTCCTGCCCATCCTGTTATCCTGTTGTCTGTTACCTGTGCTGTAGTTCTGTCTATTATGCAGCCAGCGGCAAACCTGACTAAAGGGCTAAACAATCCGCATTAAAGGCCCACCTTGGCTCACGGCGGGTGCCCCCATGACAGTTTACTAGTGACTTTTGTGTCACGTCCTGCAGTGCTGGTGGGGGTCTCATGCCGCTCTTGGAGATGCCCGGCACCCGGCATCGCCTTCCCCGCTGTTAGCTGGCTGGGTGCCAGGTGATGTGCCGGCTCATGGAGGTCGCGTGGCTAATCAGGAGGCGAGGTGCAGCTCTATGATGCTTAGCCGCAGAGTTTAAAAGCAGACGGCGCGATCTGACTCATTGCCCTGTCATGGAGTTACTTCCCCAGCGCTTGCTGATTCGAATCATTCGACTCAGTGATTCCTTTGCTCTATTACTGACCCGGCTTTTCTGAGAACCCTCTATGTGTGCCGACTCGGCGGTTCCATCCTGACTATCCTGACTTGTGTAACGATTCGCCTTTGTATGAGAACCACGGTTTGTGTACTGGTTCGGTGACTACTCTTATTTGTGTACTACTCAGGTTGCTCCCGTTAACCCTGTCCTGTCTCTATTTCACTGCTTTAAGTGTTTATCTGTGAAGGCCTGCGTGTTGTTTGTCTCCTGGGGCCTGTTAACCCTTGCTTGCCGTTGTTCCCTGCAGATAATGGTTTGGTTTACCGACCAATCAAGGATCGGAGGGATAGATAGGGATCTGTATACAGGGACCAGCTTCATAGTATCAGGGGGAATACGTGACACTTTGTGTAATGGTTTCAAATTGCTATGTTTTTATAGTTCAGTTTGTTTCTTTTTCTCTGAAATTCTTTGTTTGCCGCCGTCAAAAATATATCATGCAGCCGCAATAAAACAGAACATAAATATATACACAAACACACAACAAACCAGGAGGAGAGCACTCCATTATACAAACGACACCATCACAAAGCTCATATAATTTTATAACGTTCAAATGTTTAAATACTAGTAAATATAATATATAATAATAAATTATGGGAATTTAGTTCATAAAATATGGCCAATTTTTAGCTTAAGCCTATCACAGTGCCAATATATCCCATTGCGACAGGTCATATACTAAACATCTAATGACCGCATTTATGGGGTTAACTCACTGAGAACAGGATCTTTCCTGGAGCTCCCAACGACTCGAGGGTAATTAGAGCCTATGATGAAACACTGTAGCAGGAAAAAGGTTCTTGCCTGGAGGGTTGCCAGCCCTCTAATGCTGGCTGTCCACTGGCACCATATTTGTGCGATGGTGCGTTCATCCAATACCGTCTGAAGTCATCCGACCGATCCTACAACATGCAGGTGACCACCGTCGGACAATTTCAGACGATTTTATGCGACTACAACAGATTAGCAATCTAAACAATTTGAATCGGACTTTGTCAGATGAAATTGGACAATCTGGTACAATTTACATTAAAAAGATGAATTGTATAGTTAAACCGCCGTGCCGCAGCAGGGAAATTGCCCCATAGAGAAGTGATTCAGCGTGAAGCCCATAGGATTCAATAGGATTCAATGTAAAAATATTTTCCTTTTTATTCATTTTTCTATTACACCGTTTATTTTTTTTACTCCACAGCAAAAAGCCTGTTTATTTGTTAATTTTTTTTTTAGGTATTTTTCTGGGGGTTTTTAGGCAAAATTTTGGGTTCTGATTTTTTTTTTTTTTAAGCTCCAAAGCTTTTTTTTCTCCCCGTAGAAGGGTTTTTTTTTTTAAGGTTTCTTTTCGATTGGCGGCCTTTCCATCGGCCGACCTGGGTTACACACAGACGCTTCCAGTGGATACCCGGATCGGCCGATGGTGTTCTCCGTAGTCGGGTGACCAAGTCGGTCGCCCCACTATGGTGCCAGTGAACAGCCAGCCTTAATGTACAGTACAACAGCTATGGTGGCAGCATTCATTCCTTTACTATCAGGGTTATTCAGAGAGTGGTGAAAAGCAGGAGAATGACTGGAGAATGGAAAATTCTAGGTCAAACTAGTCAATTTGGAAAGTGAGATGAAAGGGAGAATTTTTCTGGTTTGGCTATTTTGACCTAGAATTTTCCATTCTCCAGTCATTCTCCTGCTTTTCAACGCTCTCTGAATAACCCTGTATGTGATTTGTGTAATGGAGTGCTCTCCCCTTGTTTTGTTGTGTCTGTTTGTAATAATAAGCACCCGCCCATTACGTTTAGTATATGAATGAGTGCTGCCCCCTGGTAGCTATATATATATAGGTGCCCTGTACAGAAACAAATCCTGCCTGAGCCCCGCGGTAAGAAAGAAAATTGTACAACAAATGCTTATGCCAGCTATTGATTACGAAGATGTAGTGTATGCAGCGGCCCCGCAAACACACCTTCATAAACTTACTACATTGTATAACTCATGCTGCCGCTTTGTGCTACAATGTAACTACATGACCCACCATTGTGACATGTTAAAAGAGCTAAACTGGCCGTCGCTGGAATCTAGACGCACCCTTCACCTTTCCAACCTGGTGTTTAAGAGCTTTTCTGGGAAACTGCCACCCTACCTGAATATGCTGCTTCCCCTAGCAGTTCCCTCATCCTATAACCTCCAATCCAGGACCTGCACCTTACTTACAATACCACAATACAAAAAGAAAGTGGCTCGATGCTCATTTTCCTACAGAGCACCGCAATTATGGAATAACCTCCAAGACGCCATCAAATCTTCCCCCAGTCTAAAGTCACTTAAGAGCTCCCTATTAACATACCTCAATACAGAATGCACCTGTAAACCTGTAACACAGTGACTATATACAGAATGCACCTGTAAACATGTAACATAGTGACTATATACAGAATGCACCTGTAAACATGTAACACAGTGACTATACAGAATGCACCTGTAAACATGTAACATAATGACTATATACAGAATGCACCTGTAAACATGTAACACAGTGACTATATACAGAATGCACCTGTAAACATGTAACACAGTGACTATATACAGAATGCACCTGTAAACATGTAACAGTGACTATATACAGAATGCACCTGTAAACATGTAACACAGTGACTATATACAGAATGCACCTGTAAACATGTAACAGTGACTATATACAGAATGCACCTGTAAACATGTAACACAGTGACTATATACAGAATGCACCTGTAAACATGTAACATAGTGACTATATACAGAATGCACCTGTAAACATGTAACACAGTGACTATATACAGAATGCACCTGTAAACATGTAACATAGTGACTATATCCTACATATTTATTTTGTGTTAATCTGTATATTTGTGGGGTTTTTTTAATATCTTGCATTGTATTACTTTGTATTTTTTAACATTTTAATGTTCTTGAACCCAGAACATACTTGAAAACGAGAGAAATCTCAATGTATCCTTCCTGGTAAAATCCTTTATAAAATAAAAATAAATTTATATATATATATATATATATATATATGTATCCCTTTGTACAGCGCTACGGAACTTGTTGGCGCTTTATAATGCTTGTAATTGTATCTGTGTGATATTATTTGTATTATGGACCTTCAAGCTGCCATAATTATCGTGCTGAATTTACCGGCAGTTTAGAATGGCTTTGTCTGTCTTGGGGCGTGAAAACGTTCAGGTATAAGCAGTCCTCTGAAAGCGGGGGAAATGCAACATCAGCCTTGAGAATCGCTTTTATGCTTTCCATGAAGAAGTTGCTTTGTAAGCACCTGCAAGACGAGGAATGTACGAAGAGAACAGAACAAACATGTCACGCCTTGAACGTCTAAAGTTTCAGGTTAAAAAAGACATACAATATATCATCGCTACTATACGGTAAACATTGCTCGCATTTTACTAGGGAAGCCGGTAGATTAATTTAGAAATAAATTAGCAGAAACTTCAGCTGTTAAACAGCAAATAGTCCGTTTTTAGCAAATAAGGGCCTGTATTCCATCCATTGTGTAACCGTAACCTGGGCTTGTGTAAATGCCGCAGCGCTGTTATTGGGCCCTATTCCCTTGTCAACGCTAACTATAGTAAGTAAGCGTTAACTTAATAAGTAAGCGTTAGCGGCCGGTTTAGTGACTTTAACGCATGCCACCCATATTACCTTCCTAACGCTAAAGCTCCTAAAAGTCCGTTAGCGCGAGTTTGCGCAAGCTTACTGTACTTTGTGCATCCTATGCTTATCATGGAGAGCACAGTCATTAATTAGCGTTAGGGTAAGTAAGGTATTACAAGGTCCTAGCGCCAATTACCACACTGGTGGACTAACCGGAAATTTACCGTCACCTAGAAGCTGGTGCTAACGGATTCTGCTTTTGCAGTATCATTCTGCACCCCTTAACCCCCCCCCCCAATAAATCAGATACTCACCTCTCTTTCTGCGGTGGTAAATCGCCCAATCCACCTCTTCTGGCTGTCTGGAGCAGAGTGAGACTGGGGACAAATAGTACCCAATCTCCCTCCGCAGCAATGTGTGATCTCGCGAGAGCAAGATCGCGCAGGGCTCATTGGCTGGAAGCACATCCTTCCCTGCAGTCCTATGGACTCCAGGAGGGGGTACTCGCGGCGGCGCAGAAGCGCTACTGCAATTATCCCCAAGGGTAGTGCATGGTTCTGGGATTAGGTGCTGAAGTAGCGCCTGCAAGTGACGTGCGGTGAGGTCAGTGGCTGGTGAGGCACTGGCTAGTATCAGAGCCAGATATACAGGGGTTATGTAGGTTCAGGTTCAGTGCTCCCCAGGAACTGGCTGCTCTCAGTGCTCCCCAGGATCTGGCTGTTCAGTGCTCCCCAGGAACCTGCTGCTGTCAGTGCTCCCCAGGATTTGACTGGTCAGTGCACCCCAGGAACTGGCTGATCTCTCAGGGTCCACAGGAACTGGCTGCTCTCAGTGCTCCCCAGGATCTGGCTGTTCAGTGCTCCCCAGGATCTGGCTGTTCAATGCTTCTCAGGATCTGGCTGCTCTCAGTGCTCCCCAAGATCTGGCTGCTCTCAGTGCTCCTCAGGAACTGGCTGCTCTCAGTGTTCCTCAGGATCTGGCTGTTCTCAGGCTCCCCAGGATCTGGCTGTTCAGTGCTCCCAAGGAAACTGGCTGCTCTCAGTGCTCCCCAAGATCTGGCTGCTCTCAGGGCTCCCCAGGAACTGGCTGTTCAGTGCTCCCCAGGATCTGGCTGTTCAGTAATCCCCAGGAAATGGCTGCTCTCAGTGCTCCCCAAGATCTGGCTACTCTCAGGGCTCCCCAGGAACTGGCTGCGCCATCTGCCCAGGAAACTCATGCTAAAAATGGGGATGCTATGGGGAAACCTGCAAGTGCAGATTTTCCCCGCTATCGTCCCCATATAAGCGTGAGGACGGGAATAGGGCCCATAGTCTATGGATTTGGTAAGTTTACAGCAGCTCTGGTTACATTTACACCAGGGTAGTGTTACAGGTCTTTTTTTTACGGAATTTAAGACAGTCACGATGTGGTTGCAATAGATGAAATATATTTAGGAGACGAGTGAGTTTATACCTTTTGTTGCAAAACCAAAGGGGTTTTTGTTATGAGGAGGGGGTTTGTGTGTCTATACTATGCACTTACACAGGTCCCTCTTTAGTTGCATCTCGGTCAGACCCCCAGGGCACTGGAGCTTCTGGCGCGGCAAACCTTAATTCCCCGACAGGCGGTTTGGCAAAAGGGATTCCCATAAAAACGTCTACTTGTCTGTCGGTAGTTAACACCTTTGACGTTTTTCCACGTAGTTTCCCATATTTTGTGGTCACCGTGGGCTGCTTCTCCTGGTGCCCTGCAAGCAGCACAGTCATCATTAATGATACACACTGATAATTATGTTTAATTATGCATTACAGTTGCAAGAAAACTTTGGTGAACCCTCTTTTAATCACCTGGGTTTGTACATTGGTCACTCATAAAATGTAACCTGATCTTTATCTACTGTATGTCAAGGTCTCAGTCTACAAACAAACCGCCGCACTTTTCAAATTTTAATTCAAGATATTGTGCAATCATTTATTATTCTGGCTGGAAACTAGGGATGAGCCGAACACCCCCATGTTTGGTGCGTATTCGAACTTGAACAATTTCAAAAGTTTGCGTTCGAACACGAACCGAACTCAATGCAAGTCATTGGGACTCGAAAGTTTGAATGTTAGAGTGCCCTCCAAGAGGGCATATATGCTAGATATTTGCCATAAAAGATGTATGGGGGTCTGGGTAGTGCCCTGGGGGACAGGAAACAAGCACAAAAAGTTTTTAAAAAAAACGTCTTTAAAGGAACAGTAAGTTTTCCATGAAATAAGGGTTAAAAATAAAAACGAAAAATTCCTTCAAATATTGTGCCTAGGAGGTCCCCATAACCTGCCCGTGAAGTGGCGGATTTGTAGGATGTATAGAAACATTTAAAAACAAAATAATGACGGTAAACGGTTTTCCTTTAATGGCAGCAAGTGCCTTTACACCGTAAGTAACCCCTCTGTGGTATTGTGGAAGAGTGCAGTGGTGGAGGTTTTGGTAATGCAGAAGAGATCCCTGATCTATTCAGTTACATCAGCAGCTATAACAAAACCGGGTCAGCAATGTTTAGGCACTTGTACTGCGCTACTGTATATGATGATAATTGGCACACACCAGTAGCAACAGGAAGCAAACAGAGCAGGCAGGGAATAGCCAGATAGAATAGTCAAATGGCAGGCAAAGTCGGCAACAGATCGGGTCCTCAGAACAAGCAGGGTCAGTAACAAGTATACAAACTGATTCGGTAAGCTAGTGATGCGGGAATAAAGGCTGAGACACACTGAGCGTGTAGTGACGCACAGCATAGCGAAGCGAAGAGAAGCAAACATTTTGCAGGCTTGACTTCACTCCGCTCCGCCTCGCAGCGTGTCTACACTACATTACGTTTGCGTCTCACCGCACTGGAAAGGAATCCACTAACTAAATTAAAATGTACACACAAAACCGTTTTATTTTCACAAAGCACATGTTATATAGGCAAAAAAAGTTTCTACTGAATAAAATACATCAAAAATTACTGTTAATTTAATAGGAGTAGTATAAAAATATAAAAAAAGGTAACCCCTGATCATATATATTATATGGACACGGAGCGCCATGTATAGAGTAGGAATGCATTGATACCACACACAGACATAAACGTATATATCAACACGCAGAACTATATATACGTATATATCAACACGCAGATATATATATACACCCATCCACCCACAGACCTCAGACCATATATACATATACGCACATGGGGGGTGGCATGTGGACAATCTGAACTAAATGCGCCCCCCCCCCATTTGGCTGATCCCTCCAGAAGAAATGTTGAACCCGACAGAGCAGAGAATATATATATTATTCTCTGCTCTATCAGGTTCAACATTTCTTCTGGAGGGATCAGCCAAATGGGGGGGGGGGGCAATTAGTTGCCAGAATGTGTGTGTAATACAAGTCTGGATATATATGTTTATAAGAATATAGATATATATCTTATCTATATATATATATATATATATATATATATATCATACCTGCCCTTACCTTCCCCTATAAATTTGCTAAAAATATACACACACAAAAAAACAAACCACTGCCTGAGACCCCACGCAGCCCACATTCCACCCCCCCTCTACCTGTCTGAATGTATCTAATATGTATAATTAAATACATCCAGCCAGGTAGAGAAAGAGAAAAAAAGTTTTATTTTATGTTCCCGGAGACATTTAAAAATGTCCTCGGATTTTATTTTTTTTAGAAATGTGTCGCCTTACCTTAGCCTGGTGGGTGGTCAGTGGGGGCTCCCTGGATCCTGGTTGTAGGGGGGGGTCTACCGTGGCCGCAGGTGCAGTGGCTCCCTCCCTGCGCGGCCTGTCTCTGCCACATGCACCCGGGCGGCTAGCCCGCACAGTCGCAGCTCTGTCATCCGGTGGCCGCATGCTCCTCAATGCTCCTCAAGGGGATCCTTGGGAGGCCCCTGCAGGCTGCCCTCTACAGTGCCTGATTAGAGGGCCATGTCTGCCTGATGTTTTAGTAACAAGAATGTTTTATCCCATAGGCTTCAATGTTAAAAATATTCCCGTTTTAATTCAATATCTAATAAACCGTTGCTTATAATATTCTGCCGTAAAGAGTCTCTTTATTTCTAGATTTTTTAGTATTTTTTAAGCATTTTTTATACTTTTTTTTTTTTTTTAAAAAAATAAAAAATCGAACTTTTGGCGAAGGTCCCAAAAAGTTCGAAGTTCGCGAACTATCGAACGGCCGATGTTCAATGCGAACTCCGAACAGATCGAACCGAACAGCTCATCCTTACTGGAAACCTCACCTTCCAACCTTTGTCTTGACAACGTCTCCAGAAGGTATTTGGAGCCAAGTGATTCAATGGATCTGTGAGATTGGAAGTGTGGTTTGCACAGGTGGTCAGCCGTTTTATAAAAGGCACACAATATCACACTATGGTTACTGACAAGCTTGTTATCCAGACCATTGGATCAAGTGAATCCTGTGCGTCAAACCCTAACACAGACTAATGCCGGGGTCAGACGAGCGCACTATGTGCGCCTGTACCTACGTGCCTCCCGGTGTCCGTCGCAGCATTATGACGCTTCGACAGGGCCGGTCACACACTGTAGTGCACGAATTGTGAGCGCTACAATTAGACTTGCAGAAAGTCTCCCTGTCGAAGCACTAGATGCGCGTTGGACGGGGCTGCAAAGTGTGATCCTCCATATCGAGCCTTGCAGAGCTGAGCGCACTAACTGCGCTCAGCGAGGTGGCCAGACGGGCATCAGAGTGGAAGGAACGTCCACTCTCACAGACGTTCCTTCTGCTCTCAAAGACACCCGTCTGACCCCGGCCTAATTCGAAAAGGCTAATTCAGACTAATACTGACCTCTGACTTCTACTTACCCCCTTGAGCCAGAAACCCCTAGGGCCACATTACAACTAGGACGCTAAGCACGGCACTCAGGCCGCACAGCATAGCGGCTCAAGCGCAGTGTTCAGGGCCAGCTTAACATAGGGCTAATGGAGCTGCAGCTTCAGGCCCATGTCCCAAGCTCTGCTTGTCTTTGTTATCCTTGAGCTTGGGACATGGGCCTGAAGCTGCAGCTCCATTAGCCCTATGTTAATCTGTATATTCCTAAACTACTAGCCAGGTTGAAACATTACTCGCTACTTCTGGTCACAAGTGCACAGTTGCAAAGGGAGAAATTTCCACTAGTCCTGCATAAATTATCACTTTCCTTTGGCGAGAAGGCGAGTGGAAATTTTGAGCTCTGTCATAGATGATTGATGTTGAGCAGTGCAGCCCTTTTGTGTCACTTTGCTCCGTGGCTTGCAGTAATGATGGCAGGTACAGATTCTACACTGGATATTCTCTCCTAATCGCTCACTTTATTCATCCATGGGGCAACACCCAGATTTATTGTTAAGTCATACTACCATTAACCGAGTTCAGCTGGCGCGAAGCCCAAATCCTGCGCTCCTGAAACCTTAACAGTTGCTGGGTTTTTCCCTCTGCTAAATAAATCTAAAACACTCACAAATATTAGACGTATATCTGGAATTATGACGATTTTGTCCGAGACTATTTTTCAGACTGCCAAGAGACTTGCTAAGTCAGCAGTATGCGCAAATTATGAGCCAAAGTAGCAAAATTAGAATTCTGTGTATTGATTTAATGTCTTGTATTCACTAAGTGCAACTTAATTACGCAAAAGTTCTTTAGCAATTTTCTTTTTTTTATAAATTGTATTTTTTTTTGCACACCACAAGCAGCGTCTTTCTTTGCAAAAAAGTTTAAAAAAAATGTGTTTAAAAAAAATGAAGATACTTTAAACTTTTCCTTTTTTCTTATTTTGATTTTTCGCTTATTTTTTTTTTTTACTTTTTACAGTGAAAGATGGGCAAGACACGCGGGTGACTTTCGATGCAAAACAAACAAAAAATAAATTATATATATATTTATATTAAGCAGCCTCTACGCCTGAGATGAAAAAAATATATAATTTAAAAAGTATATAAATATTTTTTTTATTTCTTTACAGATCAAGGCACCCTCCTGTTGTGGGCGCCTGTGGGCACATCATCATGCCTACTTTACCTAATTATAAATCCGGCCCTGATACAAGAAAGCTACATTACAACAGAGCGATGCAGTAAGTGCAGTAGTTATACAGTGTATTTATGATTTATTTATATAGCAGTAACAGGTGTACTCAGCACTTTACAGATTACTGCACCTCCCTCTGCTGTAATGTAACCTGTAAAGCGCTGAGTACACCTGTAACTGCTATATAAATATACATACACTGTATAACTACTGCACTTACTGCACCTCCCTCTACTGTAATGTAACCTGTAAAGCGCTGAGTACACCTGTTACTGCTATATATATCATACATGCACTGTATAACTACTGCACCTCCCTCTGCTGTAATGTAATCTGTAAAGTGCTAAGTACACCTGTTACATGCTATATATACATCATACATGCACTGTATAACTACTGCACCTCCCGCTGCTGTATTGTAATCTGTAAAGTGCTGAGTACACCTGTTACATGCTATATATATATCATACATGCACTGTATAAATACTGCACCTCCCGCTGCTGTAATGTGGTGTATATTATACTTATGGCAGTAACAGGTGTACTCAGCACTTTACAGGCTTCAGTACAGTAGTTATGCAGTAGTGCATGTAGATTTTATGGATACAGTGTTAACAGGTTCCCTCTGCACTTTACAGGTTACAGGGTGATACAAAGTGTCTCCTGTGACATTATAAACAGCTGTGAACATGTGGATCTCACCTGCTACAATAGCGATTAGTGAAAGACAACACAAGGCGAAGGTTTGGATCAGGAATCCCATGTCAGCCGCCGAGAAGGAAACAAGCACCAAGTCCAACAGCAGATCAAATGTTACCAGCGCTAAGTGACGCTCTGAGATCTGGAGCTGTACTTATACGGGGAACGTCTAGCGTAGAGGACAGCCTTTCTGTTAAAGGTTAACAGGCAATCATACTATAGTACAGCAGTATTCTGTTTCCGTTTGCACGCGGTTGCTGGGGATGTTCAGTCCGCCCAGCGACAAATCCCAGAGTACAGTCACGGTGCAGATCTTATTGTATTGGGACATCGTACAATCAGTGCCAAGATTTTCATAACATTGTAACCGCATACATTGCAACAACAGCAGACAAAGTTTGGCAAACCTCTTGGGTGCCAAACGGTGAATATTAGTATGTTTTATTGCGTGCTTACCCTGTGGCAAGAAATATAGCAGATAAAATGCAGCCTAAATGACACAATATGAGCAGCTGAAAGGGTTTAGAAACCTGTATTAACCCACAGAGGGCTTTGTTTGATCTTCATACAGCTTCTCGGCTCTTAAAAGATTACAATATGGTTTATACTTTATAAGCACAATGACATTATATATATATACATATAGATAGAGGAGCCCCCACCTGTTCACCTTTTTTATCCATCTGTTTACTAATAAAAATAAAACCACAAGTGAAGCTACTGGTATCTGCCGGCGTTGGAGGCTTGTGGGACATGTAGCTGTAATGCTCTACACCAGGGATCAGCAATCTTGGCCCCTCCAGATGTTTTCGAACTACATCTCCCATGATGCTCAACTACTTGCTAGGTTGGCAGAGCCTCCTGGGAAATATAGGTCCAAAATACCCAGGGGACCACAAATGCTGACCCCTGCCCTGCACCTTATTCATGCAGAAGCCAGTCAGAGAGCCCTGGGTTAATACCAGTCCTTTTGAGATCAGGTTCTTTGCTTGTCCCTCTCTTTCCCTTACTCTTGCCATTAGTTCTTTTGGGTTTTTCCCTTGTATCTTAGTTTGCTGGTTCTTCCCCTGCTTTTCCCTTCCTTAGTCCTGTGTGATTTATTTTGTCTTTTCCCATACAGTGTTTATTCGTGTCTGCCAACTTGTGTTTGCCTTTTGACTATTCTCTGGATTATTCCTTCTGTAGGCTTCACTCCATGTACCGTACCAGGTGTCCCTATTCAACTACGCCTCTGTGATATTCCCCTTTTGTACTTTTCTTTAGATTTGTTTTATATATATTTCACCCAGCAAGTCTGTTTCCCATCCTCAGACCAGATCCGGCCATCTAAGGACTGGCAAATAGATTAGGGTTTCCTTTAGTTGTTGCTGGGTGTCTGTGTTTCTTTGGCTACACTTTATCCCTTGTGCTGCCTTCTGCTCTGTATTTTGTTCTGTTTATTTCTGTCACGGACCTCCTAGATATATAATGACTGATCCCTGTATGCAGAACAACTAATCTACACTGCCGGTCCTTGGAGTGGCCGGTGATTCTACCCATTTCCTCAAAGAAACAGAACCAGAGGTATATGTGAACAGAACAGACACCAGGGGTTAATACCAGGGATGCTCGTGAGCCAGACACCAGGGGTTAATAATACCAGGGATGCTTGTGAGCCAGATACAGGGGTTAATACAAGTCGGGTTGTCAGAGTAAGATCAGGGGTCGGATGACAGATCAGATAGCCAGGTGCCAGAGGTCGGATGCCAGATCGGGTAGTCAGAGGATGCCAAGGGTCGGTTACCAGGTCGGGTCGTCAGCCAGTAGCAAAGGGGTTAACAGCCAGGAGAGTAAGTCAGACAAGCCTGAGTCATACACGTATAGCAGAATGAATAAACGTAAAAGAGCACTGAGAGGACTGATAAACCACGTCAGGGCAAGGAACATGTCTCAAGCGTCTGATCTTAAACCCGGCAGGCGCCGCGTAATCAAGCCCCGCCTGCGACCTCGCCTCGTGACCGCTTCCATCAGATACTTCACTCAGCGGCAGCGAGGAATCCTACATACACCGGTCCTTAGAGGGACTGGGTAAACTCTAGAATAAACGGAGAAGCAAGCTGAAGTCAGGGAGCAGGAGAGGAGCACATTCTGGAAAGTGCAGGCGGGTGTTCAAAACGCAAACAGTGTCTCCCTCCTTCTTGTAAGGCCCTTTCAAATACAATATTGTTTGGTGTTTCCATTATTTTTATCAGTTCTGTGTGTAGGTAATGTCGAGGCGATCCAGCGGTGTTATATCAGGGCATAGTACAAGCCCATGGTGCATTGCAGCTTCTCTGGAGGCAAAGATCTCCAGCAGAGTAATGATTAATATACTGTACGTTTATGATATCTTGTTTTGAACATAATTACTTCCTACCTTCTGTAACTATAGTAACTGTAATATCCATAGGTATACACAAAATCGGAAAAAAAAACAGTAGGCACTCACGGGTCATTCTTAAAGTTTCAGATATCGCCTTAATTTGGAAATGACATGTTATAGCGTCAGCGTCAATGTATCGGCTCCACTGGCCTTTATTAAAACTGTCTTAATAGATGCTCGTTGGAGGTGAAACGTTGACACTGTAACGAGTAATTCTCAAATAGAGGTGAAACCAAGAAACTGTATCACAGAGAAGACCAGTGAGTGTCTGCTGTCTTTTCATTTTGGATTATATATACTGTATATTATAACCAGAATGCACACATACAGAGATCTCCAGAAGCATTCAGCTCCTCAAAGCACCATTAAGCAATTCAGCCCCAGTGCAACATCCACAGCAGATACAGTTTCAACAAACTGAGGGTCTTTAAATAAAGATTGGACTTTTATGTGAAGACCTGTGAGTGCACTCAGTTTTTTAATACTACATATATATATATATATAAACACATAAGAGGTTATACAGAGACAGCGGAATTTGCCACCGAATTGCACCGAACGGTAAATTTTCCTTTACAGTGCAATTTCGGGGTAATTCAGCTATTCAGAAAGCTGGCAATTCGCCAAATACTGGTGAATTGCCAGCGAAATACGGTGCAATTCGCCTCAGATTGCTGCAATTCGGCTACCTTCGGCGTCCGTGATATTCCCCTTAAAGAAGTAATGGTTAATCTATTCAGAGAACGCCGATCTGCACCAAAATGCAGGCGAAATGCCCAGATTTTTGGTGCTTCAGTTTCGACAGGTTTAAACAGGCGAATCCCATAGGTTTCAATGAAAAAACTAATTCGGTTTTATTATCTTTTTTTATTCAACTATTTATTCTTCTTGTCATTTGCAGCAAAAAGTCTTTTATTAATTAATTTTTATTTCGGCATTTTTCTGGATTTTTTTGGGTGCAATTTTTTTATTCAGTTTTTTTTAATGGAGTTTTTCTTAAATTCTGTAACAGATCTTTTTATTATTATTCATAGGACCTTATTTATTTTTTCTATGCATTTTTTTTTAAACGCTCTTTATAAATTGCGGGTTGTTTAACCCCTTTTGGCAGCAGATCAGGGTTTTTTTGGCGACGTTCGGCAACTGATCGGAGGCATTCGGTGATCAGTTGGGCAGCGTTCGGTGGATCGTTGGCTGCGTTCAGCGGTTTGCAGCTGTGTTCGGCAGTCTGTTCGGCAGATAATCAACTGCGTTCAGCGGGCTGCTGGTGTATTCAGCTATCTGTTGGTCGTCCGGGGAATTGTCGGCTGCATTTGGCAGTCTGTTCGCGGTCGGCAGCTGCGTTTGGCGGGTTTATCGGCGGATCTCTTCGACACACTTTGAGGACCCTGAGGTGATTGCTGAATTCACCAAAGGGTCGACGAATTGAGCTTGCCGAAGGGCGTCCCCTAAATAACCTCCATAGAGTTATGCGCACACATACATTCTGGCATTTATAGTGTTGCTGGTGACATTTCAAGTTGATGGGTCACCAGACTGGAAACATGAATGTTTTTAATCATTAATAGGAATATGTCTGTATGGCTCTTCTACCACTAAACTATGTGTGTGATCCCATATATAGGGAATAAACCTCTATATTGTACCCATTGTTCAGCGCTGCAGAATATGACAGAGCTTTATAAATAAAGAATAATAATAATATAGACATATTCCTATTAATGTGGCAAATAAAATGTGAGGTCAGCATATCTGCGGCTCCAGGCAGTGAGGTCAGCACATCTGCGGCTCCAGGCAGTGAGGTCAGCACATCTGCGGCTCCAGGCAGTGAGGTCAGCACATCTGCGGCTCCAGGCAGTGAGGTCAGCACATCTGCGGCTCCAGGCAGTGAGGTCAGCACATCTGGGGCTCCAGCAGGGGCGGATCCAGGGGGGGCAACGGGGCAATTCCCCCCCCCCCCGAGATTTGGCCCGGGGGTTGAGGGACCCAGATGCCGGGCAGCGCGAGAGCGCCTGCCCGGTCTTGAACAGTCCGTCCTGTGAAGTGGATGCGGCTGTGTGCGTGCGCAGCCGGTCACGTGGTCCGGCTAATCAGGTGGTACTGAGTCTCTGTACCACCTGACTGGCCGGACCACGTGACGGCTGCGCACGCACACAGCCGCATCCACTTCACAGGACGGACTGTTCAAGATCGGGAAGGCGCTCCCGCGCTGCCCGGCATCTAGGTCCCTCAACCCCCTGCCGGAGCTGGGGCAACAATCCAGGTGAGAGCTGGGGCAAATCCATGACCTGGGGGCAAATCCATGTGTGACCTGGGGGCAAATCCATGAGCTGGGGGCAAATCCATGAGCTGGGGGCAAATCCATGAGCTGGGGCAAATCCATGAGCTGGGGCAAATCCATGTTCTGGGGCAAATCCATGAGCTGGGGCAAATCCATGAGCTGGGGGGCAAATCCATGAGCTGGGCAAATACATGAGCTGGGCAAATCCATGAGCTGGGGGCAAATCCATGAGCTGGGGCAAATCCATGAGCTGGGGGGCAAATCCATGAGCTGGGCAAATACATGAGCTGGGGGCAAATCCATGAGCTGGGGCAAATCCATGAGCTGGGCAAATCCATGAGCTGGGGGCAAATCCATGAGCTGGGGGCAAATCCATGACCTGGGGCAAATACATGAGCTGGGCAAATACATGAGCTGGGCAAATCCATGACCTGGGGGCAAATCCATGAGCTGGGCAAATCCATGTGCTGGGCAAATCCATGACCTGGGGGCAAATCCATGAGCTGGGCAAATCCATGACCTGGGGGCAAATCCATGAGCTGGGGGCAAATCCATGTGCTGGGCAATCCATGACCTGGGGGCAAATCCATGAGCTGGGCAAATCCATGACCTGGGCAAATACATGAGCTGGGCAAATCCATGACCTGGGGGCAAATCCATGAGCTGGGCAAATCCATGACCTGGGGGCAAATCCATGAGCTGGGCAAATCCATGACCTGGGGGCAAATCCATGAGCTGGGGGCAAATCCATGTGCTGGGCAAATCCATGACCTGGGGGCAAATCCATGAGCTGGGCAAATCCATGACCTGGGGGCAAATCCATGAGCTGGGCAAATCCTTGAGCTGGGGGCAAATCCATGTGCTGGGCAAATCCATGACCTGGGGGCAAATCCATGAGCTGGGCAAATCCATGACCTGGGGGCAAATCCATGAGCTGGGGGCAAATCCATGTGCTGGGCAAATCCATGACCTGGGGGCAAATCCATGAGCTGGGCAAATCCATGACCTGGGGGCAAATCCATGAGCTGGGCAAATCCTTGAGCTGGGGGCAAATCCATGTGTGAGCTGGGGGCTCTCTGCTCCTCTAGATTGTAAAATCCGGGGTGCCCTCTGCTCCTCTAGATTGTAAAATACGGGGTGCCCTCTGCTCCTCTAGATTGTAAGCTCCTGGGTGTCCTCTGCTCCTCTAGATTGTAAGCTCCTGGGTGCCCTCTGCTCCTCTAGATTGTAAGCTCCTGGGTGCCCTCTGCTCCTCTAGATTGTAAGCTCCTGGGTGCCCTCTGCTCCTCTAGATTGTAAGCTCCTGTGAGCCGGGCCCTCTGCTCCTCTAGATTGTAAGCTCCTTTGAGCCGGGCCCTCTGTAAATTCTCGTGAGTCGGGCTCTCTGCTAAAACACCTTATTTTCTGTAAGTGCCCCTCCCGAGACTAGTCTCTGGATCCGCCCCTGGGCTCCAGGCAGTGAGGTCAGCACATCTGGGGCTTCAGACAGGGAGGTCAGCACATCTGGGGCTCCCGGCAGTGAGGTCAGCACATCTGGGGCTCCAGGCAGTGAGGTCAGCACATCTGGGGCTCCAGGCAGTGAGGTCAGCACATCTGGGGCTTCAGACAGGGAGGTCAGCACATCTGGGGCTCCCGGCAGTGAGGTCAGCACATCTGGGGCTCCAGGCAGTGAGGTCAGCACATCTGGGGCTCCAGGCAGTGAGGTCAGCACATCTGGGGCTCCAGGCAGTGAGGTCAGCACATCTGGGGCTCCCGGCAGTGAGGTCAGCACATCTGGGGCTCCAGGCAGTGAGGTCAGCACATCTGGGGCTCCCGGCAGTGAGGTCAGCAGATCTGGGGCTCCCGGCAGTGAGGTCAGCACATCTGTGGCTCCCGGCAGTGAGATCAGCACATCTGGGGCTCCTGGCAGTGAGGTCAGCACATCTGAGACTCCAGGCAGTGAGGTCAGCACATCTGGGGCTCCTGGCAGTGAGGTCAGCACATCTGGGGCTCCGGGCAGTGAAGTCAGCACATCTGAGGCTCCAGGCAGTGAGGTCAGCACATCTGGGGCTCCAGGCAGTGAGGTCAGCACATCTGGGGCTTCAGACAGGGAGGTCAGCACATCTGGGGCTCCCGGCAGTGAGGTCAGCATATCTGGGGCTCCCGGCAGTGAGGTCAGCACATCTGGGGCTCCAGGCAGTGAGGTCAGCACATCTGGGGCTTCAGACAGGGAGGTCAGCACATCTGGGGCTCCCGGCAGTGAGGTCAGCACATCTGGGGCTCCAGGCAGTGAGGTCAGCACATCTGGGGCTCCGGCAGTGAGGTCAGCACATCTGGGGCTCCAGGCAGTGAGGTCAGCACATCTGGGGCTCCGGCAGTGAGGTCAGCACATCTGGGGCTCCAGGCAGTGAGGTCAGCACATCTGGGACTCCTGGCAGTGAGGTCAGCACATCTGAGACTCCAGGCAGTGAGGTCAGCACATCTGGGGCTCCTGGCAGTGAGGTCAGCACATCTGGGGCTCCGGGCAGTGAAGTCAGCACATCTGAGGCTCCAGGCAGTGAGGTCAGCACATCTGGGGCTCCAGGCAGTGAGGTCAGCACATCTGGGGCTTCAGACAGGGAGGTCAGCACATCTGGGGCTCCCGGCAGTGAGGTCAGCACATCTGGGGCTCCCGGCAGTGAGGTCAGCACATCTGGGGCTCCAGGCAGTGAGGTCAGCACATCTGGGGCTCCAGGCAGTGAGGTCAGCACATCTGGGGCTTCAGACAGGGAGGTCAGCACATCTGGGGCTCCCAGCAGTGAGGTCAGCACATCTGGGGCTCCAGGCAGTGAGGTCAGCACATCTGGGGCTCCCGGCAGTGAGGTCAGCACATCTGGGGCTCCAGGCAGTGAGGTCAGCACATCTGGGGCTCCCGGCAGTGAGGTCAGCACATCTGGCACTCCAGGCAGTGAGGTCAGCACATCTGGGGCTCCCGGCAGTGAGGTCAGCACATCTGGGGCTCCAGGCAGTGAGGTCAGCACATCTGGGGCTCCCGGCAGTGAGGTCAGCACATCTGGCACTCCAGGCAGTGAGGTCAGCACATCTGGGGCTCCCGGCAGTGAGGTCAGCACATCTGGGGCTCCAGACAGTGAGGTCAGCAGATAGAGGACGCCCAGCTAAAGGCGAGAGCCTGGAAGGTGAAATGTTCTCATCTTATCTCCCCTCGAACCTCTCACTCTATAATCCCCCCATTCTACCTCTCCTGACCTCCTAAACAGCCCCCCTGCACCCCATTACTTCTCATACTCTGCTATTAAATGGTTAATTGCTATTGTGCCAATGATTCATATAGAGGTGGATGCCCCCTAGCAAACAATGTCGAATTTAGACTGGGGTCAGACTAGCGCATTTTTATCGTGCGTTTAGGCGCACTTAATCACGGCCGCAGTAGCAGCAAATGACGCGCAATGATGGCCAATATATGAAGTACGGCCGCACAAAAGTCCGGCCGCGCAACGCAAGTGGAAAATGAACGCATTTTTTCGAGAACGCAAAACCGCTAGTACGGACGTACAGAGTGCGCTGCGTCGCATAGAGGCGTGTGTGCGTGATTAGGAGACGTCAGATGCTGCTCATGTCCGGCCAACGTAACATCCAGACGCAAAAAGGGTTTTATTGATGATCCGTAAAAAATCACGCACGAAAATGCGCATCGTATGACCGTTTTCGCGCATTCCGTGAAAAAATACATCAATGCGTTCGGACGCACTTTTTGACAGTCGCTGCGAATAATGCGTTCGTTTGACCCTAGCCTTAGCCCGGCCCAACTGCAAATCAGTGCCAACTGTGCCATGGGTGCTGACTTTTACTGTTTTGAATAAGTAACTAATGTTTTCAAAGGGTTAATTGCTGTTGGGCCAGGCTGAAGACAATTGTGTTTGATAGAGGTCATCCACCTCTATATGAATCCATGTTGAAATCAGTGGCCCAGTGGCAATTAACCCTTTGAAAACACCAGTTTCTTATTCAAAACGGTAAAAGTCAGCACCCATGGCACAGTTGGCACTGATTTGCAGTTGGGCCAGGCTAAATTTGACATTGTTTGCTAGAGGGCATCCACCTCTATATGAATCATTGGCACAATAGCAATTAACCATTTAAAATCAGGTTTTTATTGATATTTTACACACTTACAGGGTCATTCAAAGAGAATCGAAAAGTCACCGCACGTTCGGTGACTTTTCTTTCTCTTCAATTCGGTTTGATTTGCCGATCCCATTTCGGCGACCCTGCGGTGTATTCAGCAAGCACCACAGTGTCCCTGAATTGCAGGGAAAAGCCGCCGAAAACCCAGCGAACGCACACCGAAACCCGCAAAAACATCTGGATTAACCTGCTGAACACGCCGGAAAAACCCAAGCAGGAGCCGATTACACGCAGCGAAGCCGCCGGAAAAACCCGAGCAGGAGCCGATTACACGCAGCGAAGCCGCCGGAAAAACCCGAGCAGGAGCCGATCACACACAGCGCAGCCACCGTAAAAACCTGAGCAGGAGCTGATCACACGCAGCACAGCCGCCGGAAAAAGCTGACACCGCAGACGAATGCAGTGAATAAATTAGCAAAACCATTTGCTTGAATGTTTGAAAAGTGAAAAGCTGTTTGCAAAGAAACTACTGAGCGAAAATGTCTGAAATTTACATATAAGATCCAATGAATGATAATAAAAAGGGCTGTTACAGAAAAAATAAGTAAAGTTAAAAAAAAAGGCTTTTTTTAAATTAAAATCCAGAAAAATGCTTAAAATATCCTAAAAAATCTATAAATAAAGAGACTTTTTACTGCAGAATATTATAATGAACGCTTTATTAGATATTGAATTAAAACGGGAATATTTTTATCATTGAAGCCTATGGGATTCGCCTGAATAAACCTGTCGAATTAAACCACCGAATGGCAGGGCAATTCAGCAACTTTTCACTGCTGGTTTGTGTTCTCTGAATAGCCGAAGCATCGCTTCTCTATGGGGATTTCACTGCCCTCGAACAGGCACCGTATGTGCAGGCAATTCGCCAACATTTGGCGAACTGCCTGCGCTCTGAATAGCCGAAATGGCCAGGAAAGTTAACCGATGCTGAATTTCACTGTTCGTTTACCTTTCGCCAGCCATTCGGATCTCTTTGAATAACCCTGTTAGAATTCAACCGAATCAGAAACCAACTTCAGCCTCGTCCTCGCCTCCGTGTGTCACCCCTCTCTTCTTAGATTGTAAGCTCTTGAACAGGCTCCTCTTTTCCTATTGTTCTCTATGCATCTAACTTAGTTGTTCATTTTGTATTTGTTTCGTTCCCCTCATTGTGCAGAGCGGTGGAATAGAAGAACGCTAATGCACTGTCCCAGCATCCCCTCCATGGCGTCCATAGGACAGGTCGCATGTCGACAGGAAGCCGCAGGCATTTGTATCGCTATTGGAATCCAGTACACAGGCCGAGGTTATAGATCAGGCGGCAAAGCGCAATATCCAGGTAAGCGATTAAGGTAAACTCACACTGGCTTTTAGACTTAATGTCAATGTGATGGTTTGTTGCTGCCTTTGCCTTTATTGCAATCCATAAGAGTGTCTGCAATTCACTGTGTAGCCAGGAGGTGGCGCTGTGCTTCAAATGCAAGTGAGGCGCAGGGGATGCTCAGTACAGTGCGCTGTCCGGCCTAGTGGTGGCGCTGCTGCACAGTAAGCTCTCCAGGCAGGCGATAGCACTGTTGCAGTGCGCTTCCCGGCCGGGCGGTGGCGCTGTTGCAGTGCGCTTCCCGGCCGGACGGTGGCGCTGTTGCAGTGCGCTTCCCGGCCGGGCGGTGGCGCTGTTGCAGTGCGCTTCCCGGCCGGACGGTGGCGCTGTTGCAGTGCGCTTCCCGGCCGACGGTGGCGCTGTTGCAGTGCGCTTCCCGGCCGGGCGGTGGCGTTGTTGCAGTGTGTTTCCCGGCCGGCCGGTGGCGCTGTTGCAGTTCGGTCCCTGGCCAGGCGGTGGCGCTGCTCTGCCCTCTCACAGTGGGAGCCGCTCTCTCCCGTGCTTAGTCTCGCTGTGCTCGAGTCCGCGCGTTGCGTGTCGGTACCGGAGAGATGGCGCTGAGAGGAGCGCTGCGCACCGAGCTGGCCGAAGCCGTGTCCAGCTGCAAGCTACTGGTGGTGGGAGCGGGAGGCATCGGCTGCGAGTTACTGAAAAACCTGGTGCTCACCGGATTCACCAACCTCTACGTGGTGCGGATACCGGGGACTGGGAGGAGGGGCGGGAGCCCGGTGTGACTGACCCCGCGAACCCGGATATGGCGGGCGGCAGCACGAGGCCCATTAACCCTGTGTAACCAGAAGGCCCATTATCAGAGGGTTCCATTTACCCGCCAACAGGCAGCAGCTCCCCCCCACACTGCATCACTCCCCCCCACACTGCATCACTCCCCCCCACACCTGCATCACTCCCCCCCACACTGCATCACTCCCCCCCACTGCATCACTCCCCACACTGCATCACTCCCCCCACACTGCATCACTCCCCCACACTGCATCCACTCCCCCCACCACTGCATCACTCCCCCCCACACTGCCATCACTCCCCCCCACACTGCATCACTCCCCCACACTGCATCACTCCCCCCACACTGCATCACTCCCCCACACACTGCATCACTCCCCCCACACACTGCATCACCCCCACACACTGCATCACTCCCCACACACTGCATCACTCCCCACACACTGCATCACTCCCCCACACACTGCATCACTCCCCCCCACACACTGCATCACTCCCCCACACCACTGCATCACTCCCCACACACTGCATCACTCCCCACACACTGCATCACTCCCCCACACAACTGCATCACTCCCCCACACACACTGCATCACTCCTCTCCCACACACTGCATCACTCCTCCCCCACACACTGCATCACTCCTCCCCCACACACTGCATCACTCCTCCCCCACACACTGCATCACTCCCCCCCACGCACTGCAACCTTCCCCACACGCACTGCAACCCTCCCCCCCACACGCACTGCAACCCTCTCCCCCACACGCACTGCAACCCTCTCCCCCCACGCACTGCAACCCTCTCCCCCCACGCACTGCAACCCTCTCCCCCACGCACTGCAACCCTCTCCCCCCACGCACTGCAACACTCTCCCCACGCACTGCAACACTCTCCCCCCCACGCACTGCAACCTCTCCCCCCACGCACTGCAACCCTCTCCCCCCCGCACTGCAACCCTCTCCCCCCACGCACTGCAACCCTCTCCCCCCACGCACTGCAACCCTCTCCCCCCACGCACTGCAACCCTCTCCCCCCCGCACTGCGACCCTCTCCCCCCACGCACTGCGACCCTCTTCCCCCCCACGCACTGCGACCCTCTTCCCCCCCACGCACTGCGACCCTCTCCCCCCCACGCACTGCGACCCTCTCCCACACTGGGTCCACCACACTGCATCCCCCCACAATGGATTATCCCCTCCCCACACATCACCCCCATGCAACACCACCAGTTTTTCACCCCATGCTTTATGCATTGCTTGCTCCATCTTCGTCCCCTCCGCATCACTTTCCATGCCCTGTGTTTCATGCAGCAGCCTTTTCCCGCATCACATTTCTGGCATTCATGTCTCTCCGTTTGTATCCCTCCACATCTTGCAGTTCCCTGTATCAGCCTTCCTGTTCAAAGGCCGCTGCCTTTATCCCCTTATATCCCTATCCACAATAACCCGCTGCAAGCGTCCCCCCCGGCTCAGCGTCCCCCCGGCTCAGCGTCACTTTATAAAGCATTGCCTTATTATTTGTGATGGTGGTTATGTTACATTTCTCTGTACAATCTGCACACTTTAGGGAATACACTGAACGCTTTCGCTCTCTGGGTTTGTTTCCTAGATTGACCTGGACACGATCGATGTCAGCAACCTGAACCGACAGTTCTTGTTTCAGAAAAAGCATGTGGGGAGATCCAAGGCCGAGGTAATTCGGGAATATCCATAGCACGTCTGCAGCATGTGGCTCCATGACGTCTATAAGGTTACATTACAATGTGTGCCTGCAAATACAGTGTATTCTTACAGCAGGCGCCATACGGTGTATTCTTACAGCAGGCGCCATACGGTGTATTCTTACAGCAGGCGCCATACGGTGTATTCTTACAGCAGGCGCCATACGGTGTATTCTCACAGCAGGCGCCATACGGTGTATTCTCACAGCAGGCGCCATACGGTGTATTCTTACAGCAGGCGCCATACGGTGTATTCTTACAGCAGGCGCCATACGGTGTTTTCTTACAGCAGGCGCCATACGGTGTATTCTTACAGCAGGCGCCATACGGTGTATTCTTACAGCAGGCGCCATACGGTGTATTCTTACAGCAGGCGCCATACGGTGTATTCTTACAGCAGCGCCATACGGTGTATTCTTACAGCAGGCGCCATACGGTGTATTCTTACAGCAGGCGCCATACGGTGTATTCTTACAGCAGGCGCCATACGGTGTATTCTTACAGCAGGCGCCATACGGTGTATTCTTACAGCAGGCGCCATACGGTGTATTCTTACAGCAGGCGCCATACGGTGTATTCTTACAGCAGGCGCCATACGGTGTATTCTTACAGCAGGCGCCATACAGTGTATTCTTACAGCAGGCGCCATACGGTGTATTCTTACAGCAGGCGCCATACGGTGTATTCTTACAGCAGGCGCCATACGGTGTATTCTTACAGCAGGCACCATACAGTGTATTCTTACAGCAGGCGCCATACGGTGTATTCTTACAGCAGGCGCCATACGGTGTATTCTTACAGCAGGTGTTGTACTAGACACAGGCATACATGGAGTTGCCGTGCAGACTACACAAAGCACTGATTCCCACCCCTGGTCCTCATGTCCCCCTAACAGGCCAGGTTTGCAGGATATGTGAAGCACAGCACAGGTGATATGATTTGCTGCTCAGTGATTGCTGGATTCAGTCTGCATTTCCCCAAAGGTGATCTACAAAATCTGGCCTGTTAGGGGGACCAGGGGTTGGAACCACTGATTTAAAAGGACCCTCCATGCATTGTTATGTGTAAAATGGGTCATGACGTTCTGTGTGCGCACCGTTCATTAAAGCTGGAGTGATTCATAGGGATGTGTGCAACCATAACGCACAGAGGCGGGCAACGGAGGAGGAAGCACAAGCAGCCCATTGGCATCAAAAGTATAGGAGCGCAAGGCAGATGATGCTTGTGCTTCCACGTGTCAACCCAGGTAATGTTAGACCAGCAGACAAGAAAAGAAGAACAGCGCTAGTATAGTGCCTCCCGCATTAGTGGGGCACTATACTAGCGCTGTTCTTCTTTTCTTGTCTACGTGTACCTTTTGGGTTGTTTGGGAAAGACCCTTTGAGAACTTAGCTGCTGTTTTGCTCCATCATTGTGTTATTTCTCCCCCTCCACCTACTGCCACCCCAGCGCCCCCTTTTCTTTTGTATTTATAATGTTAGACCAGCGATGGCAAACCTCAACACACCAACTGATTTGAAACTACATGTCTCATGGTGCTACAGCGGGCTTAAACCTGGCTAAGAATCATGGAACATGTAATTGCAAAACACGTGGAGGTGCCGACCCCTGCGTTACAGGAATGAAATCCTATTGCCATCACTATTCATTCTGTAATCACAAAACCCCAGACTTAGTGAAACGACACCCCTCCTGCAGCGTATACATTCCCTCTAGTACATCAGGCTCCAAAATGATACAGTGTCAGTGTTGTTGTTTTGTGGTTTTTTTTTTTGCTGTTGTGCTTTTGAGTAAAGTTTTATTTATATATATATATATATATATTTTTTTTTTTAATAGGTGGCCAAGGAGAGCGTGCTGCAGTTCTGCCCCGAAGCCAGCATAACCGCCTACCATGACAGTGTAATGAGGTGAGTCCCCTGTGCTTCCTCAAAGCAGACTTTGTTGTTTCTGTTATTTGTAATCTCTTTTAAATTGTTAAAAACTAAGCCCAGGCTGAACCTGTGAAACGGGCTGTGAATGGGTCACGTGCAGGGCCAGAGGTTCCTGTCACCAAATCATTGATATGTTCCACCAGGTCGCAGCAGCGACCCAGGCCTGGGTTGTTCTGTCAGTCTCGTGCATACTGGCCTTACATGGGTCGGCTGGGGACACGCTGCACTCTTACCAGTTGGCTTGTGGCCCACAGCCAACACAGCATTTGCGTGTTTTGCTGAATGACCGTCCGGATTTTAAAGCCGTAGTTGCATTCCGTTGTTTGTGTGCCTGCTTCCACTGTAGGGATTCACTATTAGGGTGATAGTAACCATTTGATAACCTGTATTGGTTTTATATATATATCGATATTGGTAGCCTCGTCATTATAAAAGATCTATCAGTGCATTTAAGCCAAACAGATTATTAAACACATTCTTAATATTGACCCTAATTATGCGTAGATCACCAGTTCACTGTGACATTCAGTCATTCAGCTCCTATGTTTCATGGTTATTTTTCCTGTATGTCATTTGTTGTTGCTGTTCTCCATGTTTTCAACCTGTCAAATTCTGTTCTTCAGCCCCGACTACGATGTGGAGTTCTTCCGGCAGTTCACGTTGGTCATGAACGCCTTGGACAACAGAGGTAACAGTTCACCAAACACATGCACTGATTGCTAAGTATTTGCTTTAAAAGTAACCCCCTGGCGTTATGACACCTGCTCATGCCACCTTCACTGCTGTCAAAACAATAGAGCAAGGGTCAGCAAGCTTGGCCCTCCAGATGTTTTGACACTACATCTTCCATGATTGTCACCTGCTCATTAGGTTAGAGCCTTGTAGGATTATGGAGTTCCAAAACATCTGGAGGGCCAAGATTGCAGACCCCTGCAATAAAGGATCGATTTTTCGAGACAAAATGATTTTCTCTAATCCGTGATGTAACCATTTACTCTGCGTTCTGCAAGATGCCTTAAAAACATTGCGTCAGCTGTATATAGTTACATGTTTACAGGCGCATTCTGTATATAGTCACTGTGTTACATGTTTACAGGTGCATTCTGGATATAGTCACTGTGTCATGTTTACAGGTGCATTCTGGATATAGTCACTGTCACATGTTTACAGGTGCATTCTGGATATAGTCACTGTCACATGTTTACAGGTGCATTCTGGATATAGTCACTGTGTCACATGTTTACAGGTGCATTCTGGATATAGTCACTGTGTCACATGTTTACAGGTGCATTCTGTATATAGTCACTGTTACATGTTTACAGGTGCATTCTGTATATAGTCACTGTTACATATTTACAGGCGCATTCTGTATATAGTCACTGTGTTACATGTTTACAGGCGCATTCTGTATATAGTCACTGTGTTACATGTTTACAGGTGCATTCTGTATATAGTCACTGTGTCATGTTTACAGGTGCATTCTGGATATAGTCACTGTCACATGTTTACAGGTGCATTCTGGATATAGTCACTGTCACATGTTTACAGCTGCATTCTGGATATAGTCACTGTCACATGTTTACAGGTGCATTCTGTATATAGTCACTGTCATGTTTACAGGTGCATTCTGGATATAGTCACTGTCACATGTTTACAGCTGCATTCTGGATATAGTCACTGTCACATGTTTACAGGTGCATTCTGGATATAGTCACTGTGTCACATGTTTACAGGTGCATTCTGTATATAGTCACTATGTTACATGTTTACAGGGGCATTCTGTATATAGTCACTGTGTTACATGTTTACAGGTGCATTCTGGATATAGTCACTGTTACATGTTTACAGGTGCATTCTGTATATAGTCACTGTGTTACATGTTTACAGGTGCATTCTGGATATAGTCCCTGTGTTACATGTTTACAGGGGCATTCTGTATATAGTCACTGTTACATGTTTACAGGGGCATTCTGTATATAGTCACTGTGTTACATGTTTACAGGTGCATTCTGTATATAGTCACTGTGTTACATGTTTACAGGCGCATTCTGTATATAGTCACTGTGTTACATGTTTACAGGCGCATTCTGTATATAGTCACTGTGTTACATGTTTACAGGCGCATTCTGTATATAGTCACTGTGTTACATGTTTACAGGCGCATTCTGTATATAGTCACTGTGTTACATGTTTACAGGCGCATTCTGTATATAGTCACTGTGTTACATGTTTACAGGCGCATTCTGTATATAGTCACTGTGTTACATGTTTACAGGCGCATTCTGTATATAGTCACTGTGTTACATGTTTACAGGCGCATTCTGTATATAGTCACTGTGTTACATGTTTACAGGCGCGTTCTGTATAGAGTCACTATGTTTACAGAGATCTCTTTAGTGACTATAGACTGGGGGAAGATTTGATGGCGCCTGGGAGGTTATTCCATATTTTAATAATCTGTATTATCTGGTTCTAGCCGCTCGAAACCACGTGAACAGGATGTGTCTGGCGGCAGATATTCCCCTGATTGAGAGCGGAACTGCTGGATACCTTGGACAGGTCACTGTCATCAAGAAGGTTTGTGTGTCACTTTTTTATTATACTTTTACAGTACAGTAATTCTAAAATGGGATTTGTCATACTTGGTATCCTTCTAGATTATAAATTCCCAGGGGAATAAGGCCCTCATACCTCCTGTGTCTGTTTGCTAAATTTCGTATTGTCTCAAAAGTATTAGACCACTGTCTATACTCTGCCAATTGTACCTGTGCACAGCGCTGCAGAATATGTTATCGCTTTATATAGTATAATGATACTCAACAGCCTGTTTGAATTTTTAGCAGTCAGCCAAGGATTTATATGCAGAAATGTAGGAGCCCAACAAGGCTGTGGTTGCCTGACCCCTGGATTTGTTTTGCATGGCTGATGGCCTGCTCTGATACTCTGCGCTGATTTGGGTTTTGAGTACTTAATATATTCTCTGGTGATACATCTTGGCCAATATATCCAGTGTATGGAATGTCCAACAGAGTATTAACCCACTATCCCTCACACTAATATATATATATGTGTGTGTGTGTGTGGCATACATTTTTGGATACATGGGTATATTCTTTTGAATGTCTAGTGATACCTAATTAATGCCCCTTATTGCGGCATGGTACACTATCCTTTCAAGGGGGGGGGGGTTCATCTCATTACATTTATGTGTGGTTTTATGGATTTGCGGTGTGTTTGTAATGCATACGTCATGACTTTCAATGCCTATTTCAAGATTTCATTTCATGTTTATTTATTATGGGGGACATGGAAGCAGAATGAGTGCCCAGGGCAGTGCTATAGATATATAAAAATCACGTGTGTAGTGGTACCTTTTAAATGTAACGTCAGTCCAATAAAAAAGGTATCACTACATACTGCTATACTCGCGATTTAGGCATCTGGACTAACACGGCCTATCTAATCTATAGTGTGTGTGTTAGCATTAAATGTGTGGATCTTTTATAGTGTCAGTATTGATGTTTCTGTGTGCTGATAGGATTTTGGAGATCCCTTGGATATATAATCTATGTGAGGGTCTGACATTTTATATATATATTCTAAAATTATGGTAAGTTTACTTAAATAGTTTTTGTCGTCCCCCCCCCCCCCCTGCCATTTGTGAACTTTCAGGGTGTTACAGAATGCTACGAGTGCCACCCGAAACCGACGCAGAAGACATTCCCAGGCTGCACCATTCGCAACACTCCATCAGAGCCTATCCATTGTATTGTATGGGCGAAATATCTGTTCAAGTAAGAGCAATTTCCCCCATGTCGACCTTGCAATCAATAGATACACTTAGTGCATTGGCCATGGCCCTCCAAATGTTTTGGAACTACATCTCCCATGATGCTCTGTCGCTCATAAGGCTGACTGACCCTCACAGGAAATGGAGTTCCTAAGCATCCGGGGGGCCCACAACTGCTGATTCGTGCAGTTTTCCCCTCTCTCTCCTTTTGATGTGGAGTTTGGTCATGAAGATCAATGCAATATCTTATTCGTTGATGAGATCGCAGCTGGTACTACCCTTGATCTAGCATAGGGTGCTGCCGTGTCCCCTCTCGGTGCGAGGGGCTAACTGGGGGCCATCCTGCAGTGATACGTGATTGGCATGCAGCGGTCTATGTGCACATGGACTGTCCTGTAGGATGACTCTCAGCCCAAGCTACCATGTTATTCCATATAGTCATATGGATATATTGTATCTTACATCGTGCCAGCATGAATAGCAAATGTATGTGTAATAATGGTGTGTGCTTGATCTCAACAGTCAATTGTTTGGGGAAGAAGATGCTGATCAGGAAGTCTCCCCTGACACCGCCGACCCCGAAGCCACCTGTTAGTATTGACCCACGTGTTTGTTTTACTCTATATGTTGCATCTGTCCCACATGTTGGTTGACATGTCCCTCGGTTCACACAGGGGAGCCGACAGAAGCTGCAGCAAGAGCCAACGCTTCAAACGTGGACGGAGATATTAAAAGGGTTTCGACGAAGCAGTGGGCAAAGTCAACCGGTTACGATCCCATAAAACTGTTCCACAAGGTAACGAGATTCTCCTGTTAAAATGCTCAATCATGGTGCTGTATTTCTACATCTAGTGACGCGAAAGTGATGCTCATTCATGAAAGCGCAAGATCATCCTACTGTGAGCATCATTTAGAAGAGGGACTGGCAAACTCCCGCCCCCTCAGATGTTGCTGGACTACAACCCCCATGATCCTCTGACCATCTTTTGCATTCAAACAATTCTGGGAATGGGGGGCCGTAAACATCTGGGGGGCCTTGGGTTTCACAGCCCTGATTATTATATTGAGTATTGCAGACTTGTGATGGCTTTACGTATATTACAGGTGTCAAATTCTGCCAAAATCCCCCCCCCCCCCCCGATGTTACTGAACTACAACTTCTCTCATTTATTGCATTCAAGGGTTTCTGGGAGTTATAGGTGTTTTATCATCTCTGAAGGGGGGAGGTTGTAATTTGACAACCCTAACCTAGAGGAAGTAAGATATGTGAACTCGCAACCAATGTACTAATGACCACAAACATTACAGACTCAGCGCTCCAATGGTTAAATAATTTCATCTGTCCAGAGACTTGAGATTTATTGAATTGGCTAAAAGGTTCCTGGAACATGGGACTGGGCTTTTCTCTATTTTCACAATTAAACCGGAGCAATACGTAGTCTGGAAAAGACTCCAGTGCACGTGCAAAGCCAAAACGTTGTCGCTGTGATCGTATAAAGCAGTGTGTCCCAAACTGGTCCTCAGGACCCACTGACAGGCCAGGTTTGCAGGATATGTGAAGCACAGCACAGGTGATATGATTTGCTGCTCAGTGATTGCAGGATTCAGTCTGCATTTTCCCCAAGCTGACCTGCAAAATCCGGCCTGTTGCAGGTACTTGAGGACACGTTTGGGAAACGCTGCTGTACAGGCTCCTGATGGATGTAAGCAGCATGCTCGTTCCTGTGGGTTTCAGCAGCAGGTTTATAGCTAGATATGTATGGCGCGTTTTTTTCCGTCGCTTGTGTTAATGGTGACCATTTCTATCTTTATGTTGTAGCTTTTTAAAGATGACATCCGATATCTGCTGACAATGGACAAACTGTGGAAGAAAAGGAAGCCTCCGGTGCCGCTGGACTGGGCAGCGTTGCAAAATAAAGGTAGTTTAGTGTTAAAGGGACAAAAGGCAAAATCCACCATGTACTAATAGATCATTAGAGTGACTGCTTTTCAGGGTTTTTGTTTTTAAAAATCCCATTCGGGTCTCTGCAAAAACACCAGGTTGATGCACCCATTGTGCGCATATAGGGGAAGGGGATCTGCCATTTGGGATCCATTATTATTTATATTTTTAATTTCTAATCACAAGTTTTGGTTTAACTTTTTCCCCCAGAAAACATTTCATTGGACCCGCCACACAACGACGCCTCTCCGATGGGCCTGAAAGATCAGCAGGTCCTGGACGTGCAAAGCTACGCACAGTTGTTCTTTGAAAGTGTTCACATCTTAAAAGCTCAAATATCCAAAAAGGGGGATAGCGCGTCGCTTGTGTGGGACAAGGTAAGAGGAACCGCCGCTGCGAGTTAATTTTCACAATGTGGAACTCTGTCACTGCAATGACTAAAGGGACACTTTAAGGAACCCCTCCTTTTGTTCCCCGTATGTAATTGGGCAGAATCTGTCCAATTGTTCATTTTGATTAGAAGAAAATACTTTGTCCCCGGCACTCGCTGCTCCTCCCCTTCAGTTCAGTGCTCCTGAGATGCAGAAGTCCCTGCAGCTTCTTACGTGTCTATCAAGTCGCCTATCATGCAGAAATTGCGTATGTTCTGCAGCGCCTGCACAGAATGATAGATTGACGCTGCGCCTGCATGAACCGAGCCAGTCCTGGTCTACCAGTTCCCGGAACACCCTGTATATTGTACAAGCGCGTTCCTCTGTCCTTACAGAAATAGTCACATTGACCCACCTTACAGCATCCAGAGGTACATTTTTTTAACATTAAAATCAACTCTCTGTTTCTGTAGGATGAAGCCCCTGCCATGGATTTCGTGACGGCCGCTGCTAATCTCAGAATGCATATCTTCAGTATGAACATGAAAAGCAGATTTGATATAAAATGTAAGTTCGCTGCGGTTTCCTTAGACGAGCTGTGATTTGTTACTTGTGGGCAGCAAAATGTTAAACACTATTTTTATTTTTCCTAGCTATGGCTGGGAATATTATCCCAGCAATCGCGACAACCAACGCCATCATATCTGGCCTGATCGTGCTGGAGGGTTTAAAGATTCTATCCAGAAACATCGAGCAGTGCAGAACTGTAAGCTGACAATTTATTATTACCTTTTTTTTTTCCCCTCCGTTACCTTTTTTCTGTTTTAACTAAATTCATTTCGCCCAGGTTTTCCTGAATAAGCAGCCAAACCCAAGGAAGAAGCTGCTCGTTCCTTGCTCGCTGGACCCGCCAAACGCCAACTGCTATGTGTGCGCCAGCAGGCCGGAAGTGACTGTGAAGTTAAATGTGCATAAGGTGACCGTGCAGACATTACAAGACAAGGTACGACAATAAGCCTGCATCAGAATTCTAATCTGTACTCTCATATCGACATTATAGTGTGGTTGGTCTTTGCTGCTAACATTTTAAAGGAGCCTCTCACTGCAGGCGATTTATTCTAATACTTTATAAATTTCATCAAATAATGCATTTTACCAGGACGGATACATTGAGATTTCTCTGGTTTTCAGTATGTCCTGGGTTCAAGAACATTGAATTGTTACAGAAATACAAAGTAATAAAATCAAAGATAATAAAAACACAAATCCTAATTTGCCTGGGGATCGTTTTCTTGCAGATTGTTGTTGTTATGGTGTTTGCTTGTTTGTTTTATTTTCAATTCTGCTCGTGCGGCTTCAGATTGTGAAGGAGAAGTTTGGCATGGTGGCACCTGATGTTCAGATTGAAGACGGCAAAGGAACCATCCTGATTTCTTCGGAGGAAGGGGAAACCGATGGTGAGAGCCAAATGTTTTCAGCAAATTCCACCAATCCAGCTGTACTTACTTTGGTTTTAATTATTTATTTTTTTCCATGGTCAGCAAACAACGACAAGTATATCTCAGAATTTGGCATTCGGAACGGCAGCAGACTGCAAGCTGACGACTTTCTGCAAGACTACACGCTCCTGATCAACATACTACACAGGTATGTAAGCGCTCGCTGCTTTTAACCCAAACGCCATGCTTTGCCCCACCTCTTTTGGGAGTGTCGTCCACGAGTCCGCTATGAAAAGGGCTGGATACGGTGTCATCCTGCTGTAAGCATCTAGTGAAGGGGTCTGTGCATGTGGTCCTTTCTGTTGCTTAGTGGGAAATTCAGGTGCACAAATCACATGCCCTCCTCATTGGAGAGCGTTGTTTTGACTCGCTGGATCATGCCAGCGTCCATGCAACCAGCTTGCATGATCGTTTGTCTTCCAACCCATGCAAGTGTTTCTATAGGAGTGGTTTTGCTTACATTAGGTGAAGCGCTCGGCTTCTCTAGAAGCAGACAGTGGTGCACGGCAGAGCGCCATGTTTTTCCATCATAACGTAATCGAAGACATGACAACTGGAAGGAAGTTGGGAAAGGAGAGAATGTGGGCTTGAGAAAATAGCAGAAAATAATAAAGGAAAAGCAAACATGATGAATTAGAATGAGAGTTTATACAATGTGCATGGATCCTAACACTGGAAGAGGCCTCCGTGCTGTGGTTCAGCAGCCAGCTCCTCCCTGTAAAAGCAGTTAATGTAACTCACTACAACGCCGAACAATGATTCCAGAATACGGCAGTATTTTTCCAATGGCTGGAATCCTTGTTTGGTGTCGAATCAGGCTTGGAGTGAGGCCCCTCTGGCAGGCAGCTCAAAGGTGGGTGCAAGGCAAGCATCTGATATATTGTTTACTGTGCAAAATACGGGGTGCACGAGCTGTATTGTTTTGTCTTTCTCACCTACTCTAGCAGGGTTTATGGGTGTCCTTGTTTTACATAAGACAAACCCTTTGTATCATTTCAAAGCATTATTAACCCCGTGCAGTAATTTCTGTTGAGACGCGCCGGCAGCGCAGCTATTAGAGGAAATAGTTAAGTAAATAAACTCTACATTTTCTTTTGAAAACGCTGGCTGTGCTGTAACTCATTTAATTTGGGTGTTGGCATGCTGCTCCATAATGTGCGTCCAGATGTGTTACCTGCACTTTATAAATGTTTGTCACGTTGGGCTTCCTGTGACGTGTTGGTTGGTTTTATGTGTTTATAAGGAAGAGGGTCGGGTTTTTTTTTTTTTTTTTTATACCCGTCATTCCGTTTTAAGCTTTTTAAAAGAACCGCTGATTTACTTTGCACTTCTTGTTTTTAGTGAAGATTTGGGGAAAGATGTGGAGTTTGAAGTTGTGGGAGATGCCCCCGATAAAGCTCCTCCGAAACCTGCAGAGGAAAGCTCTAAGAGCATCGCCAATGGAAGCGATGATGGGGCACAGCCGTCCACATCCAAAGGTATGACGCGTTTCCTGCTTTACCCGATTAGGCACAGTGTTGTCAGCCTAAAATGTGTGACAGCGTGACATGCTGCACGGAGACATGCTCCTGTAAAAAGGCTGCACAGCTCTCCTAGCAGGTGTACACGCTGGTGGCTGCAACAGGAAGGGGATTGTGGCTGCCTTTCCACCGTCTCTGTCTCTCAGACATCAGATGCTCCTGGATTTTGTAATCCAGAAGGCTTTAAATCCAGACGTACTAGAGGTCCCGATCATTCGAGCTAGAAGGTGCACAAACCTGGACTTGTCATTTCTGTTTTTTTGGGAGCTAATGGCCTCCATTGTACGGGAAATAATGCCTTTATTTACTCATTTTATACTTTCTCTTCCCCCTCGATCTTTGTGAAGCTCATGACAAAGATGACGTGACGGTTGTGGACTCCGATGAAGAAACCCCGTCCTCCAGTAACACCGACGTCAACATGGAGGGCACAAGCTTGAAGAGGAAGCATTCTGACGACGAGCCCGTCAGCAGCAAAAGGAAGCGTCTGGAGCCGCAAGAAGAAGAAGACGACGAAGACATCATCACCCTGGATTGAGATTGTTCCTATGGCAGGCTGTTCTTTTAATATTGTCACGTGACTTTTATCGGGGTGTGTTAAACATCCAGAGCTAGACTACCCGTCCCACGGGCCGCGCCGGTGACCATTTTTCTACATTCTGTGAAGTTTAGTAAGCCCGTGTTTATGTTTCTGGCGACTCGCGGGCTGCATTCGTGAGCTCACATCGCCGATGCTGTATTGGTCAAATGTGTTTTGTTTTGTTTAAGTGGTTTAACAAGAAGAACTGTGGTATATCAAAAAACGATTTATAATTTTTTTGTTTGCGTCACGTATTTATGTATCTCCTCGTTTTGTTACATTTTTATATTAGGTTAGAAGGGACGCACAGCTAGCGCTAAATGTTTCTCACACCCTAAGCGGATTCTGAAACCGATTATTGTATACACAAAGTGCCATACCTTAAGCCCTCGCGAGGCTGCTGGGGCCCTCCAGAGCCCGCTCAGCGGCTTTGCGAGAGGTCGGCGGGCGCTGTGTACATCGACGTAAACAGTTTGTTTTCACTGGTCAATTTTCAGCTTGTACTGCCGGATTATGTCAATGCTGAATGCATTTTTTGTGCATTGTTCCAGGTTATTTATATTTGATGTTTTGTAAACCTCAAATACAGCTTTCCACACTGTACCTCCCAAAGGACCAAATAAATGCCATCTTGTTAACCCTTTGTTAGAAAATCTGTTTTAAAGACACAAGCCACCCTCCAGCTCGTCGTGACAACTCGCAGGGATGGCCAGCAATAGAATTATACTTCCATTCATGGCAGGGGTCACTAATATTGATCCACACCATATGTTTTTTGGAACTACATCTCCCATGGGGCTCTGCCACACGAGTAAGTGAGCATCATGGGAGATGTAGTTCCAAAGACAATCTGGAGGGACAATTGATGCTGATTGATTACTGTCGTACGCTGGATGCACTGATCAAGGGCTGAACCTAATGCACGAAGTCATGTTAAGCTTTTTTTATTTTTATAAATGTACAGAGTTTGATCTACAGTGGCATAATCTTATTTTTTATTTTTTTTTGCATTAAACGTCCTCTGCTTGTTGTAGGTTGTCTGGTATTCAAATATTTCCTCCTTGCACGGTCTGATGGCAGCTTTATGGGTTGAGTTTAGTAAGTCATGTTCCTCTTACCCCCATATCTTGAATTGGTAAAATGATCTGCAGTACTGGCGCCACCTAGTGGTAGCACAGAATATCGCAATCTTACGTGCAGATGGATAAAACCATGTAAATGAGTCAAATCCCCAGGTATTCATAGTTCAAATGAATCCAGCGGCCACTGATCACTTCCACTCGGTGGTATATCCCATGCCACCATAGATCAATGAATAATCCAAGAAAATGTGGTGGATTCAGCACTTCTTTCACATAAAGGTTGGAGAGGATCCTTTGTATTGGTTCGACTCCTTGGCCCAAGTGGTAGTCACCTTCTGGCAGCCTCTCTCCGATATATATCCCTCAGATAAAAAAAATACACGCAGTGTAGGAGATTCAAATAAATCTTAAGAGAAAATAAGAGGGATTTCACTCGCATTTTGTGGTGTCTCTCAGACACCAGATACACAGGCAGCCGGTGACTTTAGGGAGCACCGGATCTCCTCTCAGCAGCACACCCCTCCTCCGCTGGACAATCAGACCAGGAACAGGATTGAAGTTTTAAATAAATAAATAATAAAATACACAAACGCATTTCGCAGTTAATTTGCTTCCTCAGTTGGTGTGTGTACACACCGACTGAGGAAGCAAATTACTGCGAAATGCGTTTTGGTGTATTTTATTTTATTTATAACTTCGATCCTGTTCTTGGTCCGATTCAGCAGCAAACCCTTCCTCCGCTGCACAGAGGAGATCCGGTGCTCCCTAAAGTCACCGGCCGCCTGCGTATCTGATTGAGAGACCCCACAAAATGAGAGCGAAATCCCTCTTAAGATTTATTTGAATCTCCTATACTGTGTATGTATTT
Organism: Leptobrachium leishanense; assembly: GCA_009667805.1. Classification (NCBI taxonomy): domain Eukaryota; kingdom Metazoa; phylum Chordata; class Amphibia; order Anura; family Megophryidae; genus Leptobrachium; species Leptobrachium leishanense. The sequence goes on along the minus strand of CM019072.1, from coordinate 7,706,889 downwards.
TGTGTGAGGGATATTGGTGAGACGCTGCCAGAAGATGTCGAACCAATACAGATTATTCTTTCAAACTTCATGTGAAAGAAGCCCTGAATCCACCATCTCTTGAAGTAGAACAGTAATCCCCCCCCCCCGGCGCTCTGCGGCTTATATTAGGATTCGGTTTATCATTTAAAAATGTGTATTGATGCTGTGTGATTCTAATCAATAATGTGCATCCCTGGCGTGCCACAAAATCAGTGCACTGCACTCGCTTTACTAAAAGCACGCAATAAAGTGCAGTGCGTTCGCTTTACCAAAAGCACGCAATAAAGTGCACTGCACTCGCTTTACCATAAACATCCAATAAAGTACACTGCGCTCAGTTCACCAACAACAGGCTTTTATCAGGTCTAAAACAAGTGGTAATTCTAAACCAGGGGATCGCACCCGGTCCCTGAGGTTTCTAGTTACGCCTCTGGCTCCAGGAGGATGTTTCTCTGGAGGTTGAGAGCAGGCATTAAGCTGAGAAGGATATAACCTGCTTTGATGGGCATGTGCCACCCCTGAGCCATGTATAAATTAAGACCTGGAGGCCTAGTAATCCAAAATGTCTTTTTTTTTTTTCCTTTGTCTCCAGTGCACACACAGCGTCCTCAGGTCCCCCTAACAGGCCAGGTTTGCACAGCACAGGTGAGATGATTTGCTGCTCAGTGATTGCACGATTCAGTCTGCATTTCCCCCAAGGTGATCCTTAAAACCTGTCCCGTTCTGGCTGACCTGAGAACCGGAGTGGGAAGCGATGGTGTAGGAGGACAAGCAGGTCTTTTTTATATTCCACTGCCCTGAGAATGCCAGGGAGCCGTGCCGTTGCCACCGTGCATCGTGTACATGCGCAATACAGACCCCCCCGCCCCCCTTTTAGGGAGAATACATTTAATTTGTGTTATTTTTCTCCAATAAACATTTTTTTCGGTAGTCCCTGCGAGATACTTACTCCCACTTAGGCGCTGAACGATTAACCGCGACCCTAGCTTTCCCGCGTCAAAATGATTGTCACAATTAAACCTGGTGTCAGTTACATGTATTTTGCAGGAAAATCTGAATTCGGGGGGGGGCGGGAGTGGTTGTCCTTTTCCGATAATGCATAAAATAAAACCCTGTTCTTTATTCGGCGTGCTCGTCCCTGAGCCCATTGTGTACTGACTTGCGACAGTGTGTGGGCTAAATAAAGGCAATGTTATCACCCCCCCTCCTCTTTCTCTTCAATCCAGAGCCATTAGCAGGCGCATTGAATGGGAAATATGAAGCGCTGGAGGTGAGATGCTGGATGCGGTGAGTTAGCGCTTTCCGTGCTCTTGTGTTCAGCCAGCGGGCTGCGGGTCTGTGCCGTTCCCCCCGCTGCAGGCACAAACTGAGAAGGAACAGTACAAGCTAAAAAAGCCGAATTTAGTTCATTAAAGGTTGCCATGACTTCCGTCACTGCGGGATCCCGTGTTCCTGCTACATTTTCACAAGTTGAACATTTTTTCATTTTTTTTTTTGGGGGGGGGGGGGTGGAATAAATCTCATCCATCAATAGTGGAGGCAATCTGTACAGCCCTACCCAGCGGGCCTCGCGATGCTTAACCCTTTCCTGTCTGTATGGCAAAGTCACAGATCCCTCGACGCGTTGGGGGTTGATTCACTGAGTGGTGACTCGGCGGAGGAGTCCAGATTTTTGTTGGCTAATATATTGGAACGGTTGAAAACGCCAGGGACTGAAAATTAAAAATACAGCGCTGGCACTGGAAAGTGTACAATTCCAATTAGATCGGCGTCTCCTGTACAATCAGGGTTCTTAAAATTCAGCTGCGCCAGGGCTTTAGTCAGCGTTAAAGATATCTAAGCAGATGACCAGCACTCCGGGGTCTTTCAAGCAAAAAATAACAATTTATTGTAACACATACATGGACAATTTGTGTTGCAATTAATTGTGTCTGATTTGTTTATTTGTTTGTCTGTTTTGTTTTTATTTGTCTGTTTTGGTTATTTGTTTGTTTTGTTTTGTTTATTTGTCTGGTTTGTTTTGTTTATTTGTTTTTGTTTGTCTGTTTTGTTTATCTGCCTGTTGTATTTGTTTTGGTTATTTGTCTGTTTTGTTTATTTGTTTTTGTTTGTCTATCTGTCTGTTTGTCTGTCCTGTCCACACTAATTAGAAAATAAAGTCTGACCTGCAGCACACTGTGATAAAACTTCAGAAATTGACAAAACTTTTTGGAAACAAAGTGTCTAAAGTTGAATACTGTATAGACTGGGGGGTCTCAGACTCTGCCCCCCCCAGATGTTGATTTCTACAACTCCCAGAATTCTTTGCAATAAATGGTTCGATGTGGTTCAGAAACATCTGGGGGGGGGGGCGCAGAGTTTGAGATCCCTGCTGTAGACCAAGGATGACCAACCCTGGTCCACCCAGATGTTTTGGAACTACGTTTCCCTTGACGCTCAGCCAATCGAATACGTACCAGAGCATCATGGGAGATGTAGTTTCAAAACATTTGGGGCGGGGGCAGAGGTTGTCACACTTTGTTTGCCTTATGTCCAGACTGACTGATGACCGCTCGGTCTGAACATCATGTGGTCATAAGTTGATGAGCTGCTCTGTGTGTATGTATGTGTAATTATATATATATATCTGATAGAGTGTACATGCACTTTTTCAGCCTTTCATTAATTTCCATTGGTCCACAGCAGGTACCACATTACGCACCCCCCCCCCCCAGCCCAAGCGAGATACTGGTTGAGAATCCCTCATCTGGAATGCTTGGGACTCCGAGCATTCTGGATTTCAGATTCTTCCAGATTTCGGAGTCCGGCCAGGGCGCAGATTCCACAAGGGAGAGAGGGACGTGGCCAGGGAGCCACGATACACTGGTGCTGCAGCACCGGCAAAGTACACGCTGGGAGATGCTGCGCACAGTTTGCAAGATGCATGCTGTATGGAGCCCATGTGTCTCTCGATGGCTCTGTGCAGCATGTCACACCGCGGGTGCTGCACCGGCATGCTGCTTGAGGTGCTGCAGCATCTGAGGAACACTGGAGTGAAGGAGAATCTATCCGGCGTATCAGGGAGACGAGTAACATTTCGATCTTCCAGACTTTGCGTCCAGACTGCATGATGATCGTTTCAAAGTCAAGTTACTCCAGAATTAACAAATTAAGAGTTTTATCAATATTGCTACACAACGTGTACAACAAGGAGGAGGACAAAACCCCTGAAGAGCAACTGGCCCAACTATAAGGCCATCGGAGGGTTAACCACGAGATGAAACCACCACGGCCAGGACCTTGGACAGAGACGGGACGTGGACGCTGTGCCAGAGCAGGAAAGCACGGGCTCTAATCGGACGCGGGGAGTCATGACCTCGCCGCAAAAATGATTATTTTCGTAGGATTCTTTGTGAGCCGTTCGGGGTGTGAAGGTCGAGCATGGAAGGCGTGTAACGTTCCTGTGGCTGGAATCGCTCGAAATAGCACAACGCAATGAGCAAGAGGACGGCAGCAAAAACAAGACGACGGGCGTAATGTCAGCACGGCTTCACCAATCCCGCCGCAGAGAGATCACCACGTCTGCCCACCTAACCGGGGAACTGACACGTGACGAGGAGAAACATCTAACTACAACAGCCAGATAAAGGGAAAAAAATCCAATTCCAGGTGTTTCAGCCCAAAATGATATCTATTTTACCTCATATAAATACAATGATAATCTGCCGGCACCTGTCCTAAAATCATATATTTAAACGCAAAGTGACAGATGTCGCGGAGCTCCATTTCCCATGATGCCCAGCCAGTCTAAAAGTGGTGGTGAGAATCATGGGACATGTAGTCTCAGAATTCCCTGGGAGATCTGAGGTCGCCAGACCCCCTCTTATGAGCAGCGTCCTGTATATTTAAATGCAAAGTGACAGATGTTGCGGAGCTCCATTTCCCATGATGCCCAGCCAGTCTAAAAGTGGTGGTGCGGATCATGGGACATGTAGTCTCAGAATTCCCTGGGAGATCTGAGGTCGCCAGACCCCTCTTAAGAGCAGTATATTTAAATGCAAAGTGCCGTCCACCTTGATGCCCCAGATGTTGTGAAGGTCCTTTTCCCATGATGCTCGACCAGTGTAAAGAGTTGGTGAGGCTCATGGGAAATGTAGTCCCAGAATTACCATTTGAAGTTGTTACGGAATAATAATCGGGTGGCACCTGTCCAAAAATCATATATCTAAATGCAAATTACCAGATGTCGTGAAGATCAATTTCCCATGATGCTTGTTCAGTTTAAAGTGTTGTTGAGGATCATGGGACATGTAGTCCCAGAATTGCCTGGGAGAGCTGAGGTCGCCAGACCCCTCTTAAGAGCAGCGTCCTGTATATTTAAAATCAAAGTGACAGATGTTGTGAAGTTCCATTTCCCATGGTGCCCAGCCAGTCTAAAAGTGGTGGTGAGGATCACGGGCCGTGTAGTCTCAGAATTCCCTGGGTGAGCTGAGTTCGCCAGACCCCTCTTATGAGCAGCGTACCGTATATTTAAATGCAAAGTGGCAGATGTCGCGGAGCTCCATTTCCCATGATGCCCAGCCAGTCTAAAAGTGGCGGTGAGGATCATGGGACGTATAGTCCTAGAATTCCCTGGGAGAGCGGAGTTCGCCAGACCCCTTTTATGAGCAGCGTCCTGTATATTTAAATACAAAGTGGCAGATGTCGCGGAGCTCCTTTTCCCATGATGCTCGGCCAGTCTAAAGCGTTGGTGAGGCTCATGGGAAATGTAGTCCCAGAATTACCATTTTATTACCAAGTTATTACAGAATAATAATCGGGTGGCACCTGTCCAAAAATCATATATCTAAATGCAAATTACCAGATGTCGTGAAGATCCATTTCCCATGATGCTTGTTCAGTTTAAAGTGTTGTTGAGGATCATGGGGCATGTAGTCCCAGAATTCCCTGGGAGAGCTGAGATTGCCTGACTCCTTTTATAAGCAACACACGGTCGTCAGATTTTACGTTCGTTGCAAGAGAAAATAATAATAAAAAGTATAAGTGTTTCTAGTTTTGGGGAAATGTTTCTGTACCAGCAGGTGGCGGCTCAAAACATCACGTATAACCATAACAACGGCCGGGGGGGGGGGGAGAGAGATAAAAAGCCACAGATCTCTTATAAATGCATTTGCGTCAGAAAAGCACCGTGACTTCATTAAAAATTCCTCCCGGCTTGTGAGAATGGAAAAAAAATATATACAGTATATAAAAATAAGAAGCTGAAATCCGCCGATCCCCGCGGAGACTAATGGAGCTGTTTGCGTTACATTCCAGGCTGTACGCTCGCGTGCCTTAAACATTACAGGACCGCTGACGGGTTATGGCGTCTGCGCGATCTGCCGAAATGCCGCTGTGCTGGCGTGTAACGAGTTGATTGATCGAGGGGGTTATTCACTAAGCAGTGAGTTGGTGGGAAATTTAGGCCGCAATTCGTGGATTTGGTCATTTTTACAGTCAGCGGGCCTAAAAAGTTGCAATTCTTGAACCACTAACCACTTGGCGAACAAATCTCTGCGGCGTAAACCAGGGGTCTGCAACATCGGCCCCCCTCCAGATGCTTACAGTTACAAGCATTTATAAAGCACCAACAGGTTCCGTAGCGCTGTACTAAGGGAGAGACAGAATAACAAATATACATACACGGTACACACCCGGAACAGTAGGAGAGAGGACCTTGCCCGAGAGCTTGCATAGAAACTACAACTCCCATGATGCTCTGCTGTTCATCAGGTTGGCGGAGACTCATGGGGAATTTAGCTCCGTAACATCTGGAGAGCCACGGTTGCCGACCCTTGGTTTATATGTTGCTTCACAACGAGGGTTGCCAGGTCGGCTATGTCTTCCTGGGCACGTTACTGTTTCATGCAGAGGTAGAGCACAGGGAAAAGTGCTGCCCTGCATTATGTATAATTCATATGCTGCTGGTAAGAAATCAAGGCAGATCACATGGGATTCCTTTTTGAATTCTTACCTGCAGTGTATGGATTATACATGCTGCGGGGTGGCATTTTTCATGCACTGCACATCATAGGTATCATATGTGCCCAGGAAACGATGGCCGACCTGGCAAGCCGATGCACAACTCATGCCCCACGGGGTTGTCATAACCAGAACACACAGCCTGCCGGGCTTCCTGTTTTGTATTGCTCGCTGCGTGTGCTGCTGCTGGCGTCGTGTAACCATCGTGGTCTCGTTAGCTTAGCGCTCTGAGAGTTCAGATGAATATGGGGGATCCCCTCTACCGACACGACACCCAAAATAAGAAAACACTTATTTTTCCCCCTAAAGTCAGATCGTCAGGATCCAGTGTTTAAACTGGAAAATCATTTGTAATTATACAGTGAATATTCCCCGTGTATTCATTACTGTATTAACCTATACGGCAGGGAGGTGTCGCCATCTGCTGGCCAAAACGAGTTACTGCAGTTCAAGTCTCCCTGCAGGATCAGCTGGGGAGATGTAACAGTATCATTTGGAGACATTCCCCAGCTGGTTTTAAAAAGTGCTAGCTCCTCAGGCGTTATGATGACCACAGTGCTGAAACGTCATGTCCTCGAGCCCAAATGCACATACTTGTTGGCTAATCCCCTAGGAGTGGCATAGCAGTGCATGGCAGATGCAGGAGTCTGAATGGGAAGGTGGTTAATATAGCGCATGCGTTTAGGTCAGATGGGAGAAGTCCGCAGACTCTGCCTTTAAATTTTGGATAACGCTGTAAAAACAGGCAGTAAATAATGGGTGTAAATTAGAGGGGAAAAAAAGGCTTGTTTTACCATGATGAATGGATTCAGGGAATGTCCAAAAAACACTAGAATGTCCCTTTCATTTGAAACAGTATAGACCAGGGGTCAGCAACCTTGGCTCCCTGATGTTTTGGGAACTACAACTCCCAAGATGCTCAATCACCCAGTAGGCTGACTGAGTCACATGGGAAATGTAGTTCCCAAAACACCAGGCAGCCAAGGTTGCTGACCCCTGGTATAGACAAATGCAATGCAGCTTCTAAGCAGCGTCCCATGGGACCCACGCTGCAACGTAGCCGTGATGCCACAATGTGTTTTGTATTTTTTTAGGGGGGGTTAAAAGGCAAAGTTTCAGCAGTCAGGAAAAAAATCTAACGGAAAAAAGGTTTTTAAAGGTGATTGATTTCCCGATGGGAGATCCTCAAAACGCAGTGGATCCATAGTGCAGAAGGTATATTAGAGAGAGATCCCAAAATGAATGGAAGCCGGCTTAGGTAATATATAGCAAACACAGGAGAAATGGCAAACAATTCACACACGTTTTAAAATGAAGTAAAACAACACCACTCCAGGGGATCCTTGCCTCCAGTCTCCTACCTGGGACCGTGTTCCTCTGCTTCCCACGTACTCTGTGATGTTAAGCAGTATCATCACCAGATGAAATAACCACAACAGTACCGGAATATGGTTAAAGTATAAGAGTTGAGGTTTATTAAATAAAAATCTGCGTATGCCCAACGTGTTTCGTCTAATACAGGTAGACTTCCTCAGGAGCAGCAGTCACCAGTGTACAGCCATAAAAACAATGCTGCTCCGGCACTTACTGCACCGCTTCCTTTATATATGTCACACGGTAAGGTAACGCTGCTCCGGCACTTACTGCACCGCTTCCTTTATATATGTCACACGGTAAGGTAACGCTGCTCCGGCACTTACTGCACCGCTTCCTTTATATATGTCACACGGTAAGGTAACGCTGCTCCGGCACTTACTGCACCGCTTCCTTTATATATGTCACACGGTAAGGTAACGCTGCTCCGGCACTTACTGCACCGCTTCCTTTATATATGTCACATGGTAAGGTAACGCTGCTCCGGCACTTACTGCACCGCTTCCTTTATATATGTCACACGGTAACGCTGCTCCTGTACTTACTGCACCGCTTCCTTTATATATGTCACAGGGTAACGCTGCTCTGGCACTTACTGCACCGCTTCCTTTATATATGTCACACGGTAACGCTGCTCCAGTACTTACTGCACCGCTTCCTTTATATATGTCACACGGTAACGCTGCTCCAGCACTTACTGCACCGCTTCCTTTATATATGTCACACGGTAACGCTGCTCCAGCACTTACTGCACCGCTTCCTTTATATATGTCACCCGGTAACGCTGCTCCGGCACTTACTGCACCGCTTCCTTTATATATGTCACACGGTAACGCTGCTCCTGTACTTACTGCACCGCTTCCTTTATATATGTCAACCGGTAACGCTGCTCCTGTACTTACTGCACCGCTTCCTTTATATATGTCACAGGGTAACGCTGCTCCAGTACTTACTGCACCACTTCCTTTATATATGTCACCCGGTAACGCTGCTCCTGTACTTACTGCACCGCTTCCTTTATATATGTCACCCGGTAACGCTGCTCCGGCACTTACTGCACCGCTTCCTTTATATATGTCACAGGGTAACGCTGCTCCAGTACTTACTGCACCGCTTCCTTTATATATGTCACAGGGTAACGCTGCTTCAGTACTTACTGCACCGCTTCCTTTATATATGTCACCCGGTAAAGCTGCTCCGGCACTTACTGCACCGCTTCCTTTATATACAGTCAGGTCCAGAAATATTGGGACGTCTACACAATTGTAACATCTTTGGCTCTATACATCACCACAATGGAGTTGGAATGAAACAAACACCATGTGCTTTAACTGCAGACTGTCAGCTTTAATTTGAGGGTATGTACATCCAACTCAGGGGACCGGTGTAGGACTTACAGCAGTTTGCAGATGTGCCTCCCACTTGTTAAGGGACCAAAGGTAATGGGACAGAATAATAATCATAAATCAAACTTTCCCTTCTTAATACTTGGTTGCAAATCCTTTGCAGTCAATCAGAGCCTGAAGTCTGGAACGCATAGACATCACCAGACGCTGGGTTTCATCCCTGGTGATGCTCTGCCAGGCCTCTACTGCAACTGTCTTCAGTTCCGGCTTGTTCTTGGGGCATTTTCCCTTCAGTTTTGTCTTCAGCAAGTGAAATGCATGCTCAATGGGATTCAGGTCAGGTGATTGACTTGGCCATTGCATAACATTCCACTTCTGTCCCTTCAAAAACTCTTTGGCAGCCATACATGCCCACGCCATGACACTACCACCACCATGCTTCACTGATGAGGTGGTATGCTTAGGATCATGAGCAGTTCCTTTCCTTCTCCATACTCTTCTCTTCCCATCACTCTGGTACAAGTTGATCTTGGTCTCATCTGTCCATAGGATCTTGTTCCAGAACTGGTGAAGGCTTTGTTAGGTGTTGTTTGGCAAACTCTAATCTGGCCTTCCTGTTTTTGAGGCTCACCAATGGTTTACATCTTGCGGTGAACCCTCTGTATTCACTTTTTGAGAATGTTCCAAACAGTTGTTTTGGCCACGCCTAATGTTCTTGCTATCTCTCTGATGGGTTTGTTTTGTTTCTTCAGCCTAATGATGGCTTGCTTCACTGATAGTGACAGCTCTTTGGATCTCATCTTGAGAGTTGACAGCAACAGATTCCAAATGCAAATAGCACACTTGAAATGAACTCTGGGCCTTTTATCTGCACATTGTAATTGGGGTAATGAGGGAATATCACACACCTGGCCATGGAACAGCTGAGAAGCCAATTGTCCCATTACTTTTGGTCCCTTAACAAGTGGGAGGCACATCTGCAAACTGCTGTAAGTCCTACACCGTTCATCTGAGTTGGATGTACATAGCCTCAAATTAAAGCTGACAGTCTGCACTTAAAGCACATTGTGTTTGTTTCATTCCAACTCCATTGTGGTGGTGTATAGAGTCAAAGATGTTAGAATTGTGTCGATGTCCCAATATTTATGGACCTGGCTGTATGTCACACGGAAACGCTACTCCAGCACTTACTGCACCGCTTCCTTTATATACACTATATTACCAAAAGTATTCGCTCACCCATCCAAATAATCAGAATCAGGTGGTCCAATCACTTCCATGGCCACATGTATATAAAATCAAGCACCTAGGCATGCAGACTGTTTTTACAAACATTTGTGAAAGAATGGGTCGCTCTCAGGAGCTCAGTGAATTCCAGCGTGGAGCTGTGATAGGATGATGCCACCTGTGCAACAAATCCAGTCGTAAAATTTCCTCGCTCCTAAATATTCCACAGTCACCTGTCAGCTGTATTATAAGAACGTGGAAGTGTTTGGGAATGACAGCAACTCAGCCACGAAGTGGTAGGCTACGTAAACTGACGGAGCGGGGTCAGCGGATGCTGAGGCGCATAGTGCGAAGAGGTTGCCAACTTTCTGCAGAGTCAATCGCTACAGACCTCCAAACTTCATGTGGCCTTCAGATTAGCTCAAGAACAGTGCGCGGAGAGCTTCATGGAATGGGTTTCCATGGCCGAGCAGCTGCATCCAAGCCATATATCACCAAGTGCAATGCAAAGCGTTGGATGCAGTGGTGTAAAGCACGCCGCCACTGGACTCTAGAGCAGTGGAGACGTGTTCTCTGGAGTGACGAATCACACTTCTCCATCTGGCAATCTGATGGACGAGTCTGGGTTTGGTGGTTGCCAGGAGAACGGTACTTGTCTGACTGCATTGTGCCAAGTGTAAAGTTTGGTGGTGTGGGGGGTTGTTTTTCAGGAGCTGGGCTTGGCCCCTTAGTTCCAGTGAAAGGAACTCTGAATGCTTCAGCATACCAAGACATTTTGGACAACTCCATGCTCCCAACTTTGTGGGAACAGTTTGGAGCTGGCCCCTTCCTCTTCCAACATGACTGCACCAGTGCACAAAGCAAAGTCCATAAAGACATGGATGACAGAGTCTGGTGTGGATGAACTTGACTGGCCTGCACAGAGTCCTGACCTCAACCCGATAGAACACCTTTGGGATGAATTAGAGCGGGGACTGAGAGTCAGGCCTTCTCGTCCAACATCAACGTGTGACCTCACAAATGCGCCTCTGGAAGAATGGTCAAAAATTCCCATAAACACACTCCTAAACCTTGTGGACAGCCTTCCCAGAAGAGATGAAGCTGTTATAGCTGCAAAAGGTGGACCGATGTCATATTGAACCCTATGGATTAGGAATGGGATGTCACTTAAATTCATATGCGAGTCAAGGCGGGTGAGCCAATACTTTTGGCAATATAGTATATGTCACACGGTAACGCTGCTCCGGCACTTACTGCACCGCTTCCTTTATATATGTCACACGGTAACACTGCTTCCTATCATGAAATTGTGAAAAACAAGGCCCATCGGAAGCCAGAACATTCTCATGTCCCATCTCAGAATATACTGGGCTAAATTAGGAAAGAGGGAGCAGCCCTGTGGTTTGGCGCTGGCTTCACGTGGCTGAGGAACATTCCTACATCGTGGGCAAACTGTATGTTTTATTCTGACCTTAAAAAATAGATCAGAAATATACAATTTAACAAATATTAACAGGAAGACTAATCTGTAGAAATCTATTTCTATTATCACATCTGTCTATCCCTCTATTTATATATTGCTCTCTGTTATTGTATCTGTCTCTGTGATCATGTCTGTCTGTCTATCTATCTGTATCACTGTCATCATGTCTGTCTATCTCTGTTACCATGTCTGTATGTCTATATCTGTTGTCATGTCTGTCTGTCTCTGTTCTCATGTCTATATCTGTTCTAATGTCTGTCTCTGTTCTCATGACTTTGTCTATCTCTGATCTCACGTCTGTCTGTCAGAGCCAGATATACACAGGGATACGCAGTCGCAATTTACGCATTTGATTATCGTTATAACGGAGAATAGAGGTTCGCTATTTATAAAGTAAAGTTCGCATTTTTTTACAGATGTAACAGCATGCACTTACAATACTGACCAATAGAGGGCACTATTACAACTCTTACTTTAAAATAAAGTTTGCAAATAGGTTTTTAGTTCTAAGAGCATGCACTTACAATACTAACTAATAGAGGGCGCTATTACACACATGCTGACTGCTGAGCTCTGTCTGCCCACCCCCCCCCATGACTGACGACGACAGTCACATGACTGTCCTGCGTCAACCAATCCATGGGGAGCTCTGCCTCCCACGGGGGAGTTTGTTTTTTAAAAAAATAATTACTTGAGACCAATAGAGCTTTCCCATTGGCTCAAACTTTCAATTGCTCTCAGTGCCTTTGGAGGCACTGAAAAACATAGAACCAGGAAGTCAGCTTGAGCTACGCAATTAGCGTAGCGTTCAGCTGCGCAAATTGTGTAGACTATGCTGGCTCAGTGTTGCCCCTGCTGTCTGTGTAGTGAATCACACACACAGCAGCCGGCAAACTGAAAGTACAGGGGGAAAAAAAGCGTAGGACAGAGAAGCACAGCGAGGGAGCGTGGAGCAGGTGAGTATGAAAACTTTTTTAGATGAATAACATTTTATTTACAGATTAACTATACATACATGTCATTGCAGCACAATGAGCACATTAATTTACTGGAATTGCCACCCCTGACTGCACGTCCCTGCTCTGTTCTCATGTCTATCTCTGTTCTCATGTCTATCTCTGTTCTCATGTCCGTCTGTCTCTTTTCTCATGTCTATATCTGTTATTATGCCTGTCTGTCTGTCTGTCTCTGTTCTCATGTCTATATTAGGGATGAGCCGAACACCCCCGTGTTCGGTTCGCATTCGAACAATTTCAAAATTTTGAGTTCGAACCCGAACTCAAACCAAACTCAATGCAAGTCAATGGGACTCAAAAGTTCGGTTTTTAGAGTGCCCTCCAAGAGGGCATATATGCAAGATATTTGCCATAAAAGGTGTATGGGGGTCCGGGTAGTGCCCTGGGGGACAGGAAACAAGGACAAAAAGTTAAAAAAAAAAAAGTTTTTAAAGGAACAGTGAGTTTTCCATAAAATAAGGGTTAAAAATAAAAACGAAAAATTCCTTCAAATATTGTGCCTAGGAGGTCCCCATAAACCTGCCCGTGAAGTGGCGGATTTGTAGGATGTATAGAAACATTTAAAAACAAAAAAATGACATTTCAAATGACGGTAAACGGTTTTCCTTTAATCTATTCATAAACAACTGCTTGGGGCGGCAGCCTGTATGAAAAGAGGAGACATTTTAGGACACGCAGAACAAGTTTAGTGATTTTTTTGGCTAAATTATGGTGAAACTTATGCAGGCTTTGGATGAAAGTAACAATAGGTGCTTTAAAATTGGGCCTTTAGTGTCGGCAACAGTGCCGTCACACCATAACCCCTCTGTGGTATTGTTGTGGAAGAGTGCAGGGTTGGACCCTGCGGTCCAATATTAAAATTATATGAATCTGGTACAGGCGTCAGTGGCAGTGCACCCAAATATTTTGCCTTTGGTGACAGCAAGTGCCTTCACACCGTCAGTGGCGTCACTAGGGTTGGTGTCACCCGGTGTGGTAACTCATGGTGTCACCCCCACCCCCCCCGAGTTTTACATTTATTTTTATTTTTTTAACTACTTTTACTCATAAAGCAGTACTCCCATATAATACTGAATGCTCATAATACACGGCGCACATTACTGTGAGGTTTAAAAAATTCTAGAAATAAAGAGATTCTTTACTACAGAATATAATAATAAACGGTTTATTAGATATTGGATTAAAACGAGAATATTTTTAACATTAAAGTCTATGGGGCAAAACATTTCCCAAACCCTGTGGCTCAGAATTTTTTTTTCAAAAAATGCTTAAAATATCCTAAAAAATCTAGAAATAAAGAGATTCTTTACTACAGAATATAATAATAAACGGTTTATTAGATGTTGGATTAAAACGGGAATATTTTTAACATTGAAGTCTATAGGGCAAAACATTTCCCATACCGAATACACGAAAATGTCCAAAATCACGAAAAAAGTCGATACGAAAAACGAGCCGAAACGAACTGAAACGGAAATCTGCCGAAACGATCCGAAATGAAAATTGTCAAATTACGAACGAAACGAGCCGAAACTAAAATTTTATATCAACATGCAGACCTACAGTTGTGTTCAAAATTATTCAACCCCCAATGCTGTAAAGGGTTTTAGGGAATTTAGTGTACATTTGTAATTGTATTCAGAATGAAATCCTACAAGGACTTTTTAAAGAACCATATGCAACTAAAATGACATCAATTGGTTTTGTAATACAGTAGTAAATGTTTCTTTTGTGAATTCTTCATTGACACAATTATTCAACCCCTTAAAGACTACCACTCTGAAGAACAGAGGTTCATTCAAGTGTTTTCAATCAGGTATTGAAAACACCTGTGGATGTCACGGAGCAGCAATAAAGCATAATAAGCACCAATTAGGCAGCTTTAAAATGACTGTGATACTCAGCTCCTTCTAGACATTTAGTGGTGTGGTTACAAACATGGTGAAGTCAAGAGAATGGTCCAGGAAGACAAGAGAAGAGGTGATTACTCTTCACAGGAAGGGCAATGGCTATAAGAAGATTGCAAGATGTTAAACATACCAAGAGAGACCATAGGAAGCATCATTCGCAAATTCAAGGCAAAGGGCACTGTTGAAACGCTACCTGGTCGTGGCAGAAAGAAGATGCTGACTTTGACTGCTGTGCGCTACCTGAAGCGTAGAGTGGAGAAAAGTCCCCGTGTGACTGCTGAGGAACTGAGAAAAGATTTCTCAGATGTGGGTACTGAAGTTTCAGCTCAGACAATACGGCGCACACTGCGTAATGAAGGCCTCCATGCCAGAACTCCCAGGCGCACCCCCTTGCTGTCTCCAAAGAATAAGAAGAGTCGACTGCAGTATGCCAAAAGTCATGTGGACAAACCACAGAAGTTTTGGGATAGTGTTCTGTGGACTGATGAAACAAAATTAGAACTGTTTGGGCCCATGGATCAACGCTATGTTTGGAGGAGGAAGAACAAGGCCTATGAAGAAAAGAACACCTTGCCTACTGTGAAGCATGGCGGGGGGTCAATCATGCTTTGCGGCTGTTTTGCTTCTGCAGGTACAGGGAAGCTTCAGCGTGTGCAAGGTACCATGAATTCTCTTCAGTACCAGGAGATATTGGATGACAATGTGATGCAATCCGTCACAAACCTAAGGCTTGGGAGACGTTGGACCTTTCAACAGGACAATGATCCCAAGCATACCTCCAAGTCCACTAGAGCAAGCATGGTTGCAGATTAAAGGCTGGAACATTTTGGAGTGGCCATCGCAGTCACCTGACTTAAATCTGATTGAGAACCTCTGGTGGGACTTAAAGAAAGCAGTTGCAGTGCGCAAGCCTAAGAGTGTGACTGAACTGGAGGCTTTTGCCCATGACGAATGGGCGAAGATACCTGTAGATCGCTGCAAGACACTTGTGTCAAGCTATGCTTCACGTTTAAAAGCTGTTATAACTGTAAAAGGATGTTGTACTAAGTACTAAGATTGAATGTCACTTGGGGGTTGAATAAAACTGATAATGATGTGAGCACAGAAAAGACATTTGTGGTTATTTCATTATAAATGTTATGTTATATTTGTCTGACCTACACGTGCCTCTTTGATTTAATTGTAAGCAAGATGACTGAATGATCAAAATCAATGTCAAACTGGCCAAAACACTCAATTTCAGTGGGGGTTGAATAATTTTGAACACAACTGTATATATACGTATATATCAACACGCAGATATATATATATATACACCCACCCACAGACCTCAGACCATATATACACATACGCACATGGGGAGGTGGCATGTGGACAATCTCAACTAAATGTGCCCCCCCCCCCAATTTGGCTGATCCCTCCAGAAGAAGTGTTGAACCCGACAGAGCAGAGAATATATATATTATTCTCTGCTCTATCGGGTTCAACATTTCTTCTGGAGGGATCAGCCAAATGGGGGGGTGGCAATTAATTGCCAAAATGTGTGTGTAATACAAGTCTGGATATATATATTTATAAGAATATTGATATATATCTTATCTATATATATATAATCATACCTGCCGTTACCTTCCCCTATGAATTTGCTAAAAATATACACCCAAAAAAAACAAATCACTGCCTGAGACCCCGCGCAGCCCACATGCCACCCCCCTCTACCTGGCTGAATGTATCTAATATATATAATTAAATACATTCAGCCAGGTAGAGAAAGAAAAAAAAAGGTTTTATTTTATGTTCCAGGGGACATTTAAAAATGTCCTCGGATTTTATTTTTTTTAGAAATGTGTCGCCTTACCTTAGCCTGGTGGTCAGTGGGGGCTCCCTGGATCCTGGTGGGGGCTGGGGGGGTTTGCCGTGGCCGCAGTGGCTCCCTCCCTGCGCTGCCCGTCTCTGCCACATGCACCTGGGCGGCTAGCCCGCACAGTCGCAGCTCTGTCATCCGGTGGCCGCATGCTCCTTGCTCCTCAATGCTCCTCAAGGGGATCCTTGGGAGGCCCCTGCAGGCTGCCCTCTACAGTGCCTGATTAGAGGGCCGTGTCTGCCTGATGTTTTAGTAACAAGAATGTTTTATCCCATAGGCTTCAATGTTAAAAATATTCCCGTTTTAATTCAATATCTAATAAACCGTTGCTTATAATATTCTGCAGTAAAGAGTCTCTTTATTTCTAGATTTTTTAGCATTTTTTATACTTTTCTCCAAAAATTTTTTTCGAACTTTTGGCGAACATCCCAAAAAGTTCGAAGTTCGCGAACTTTCGAACTGCCAATGTTTGAATCGAACTCCGAACTGATCGAACCGAACAGCTCATCCCTAGTCTATATCTGTCTGTCTCTGTTCTCATGTCTATCTGTCTTTATTATTACATTTGTCTATCTCTCCAGTATTTAATAATTGTATCTATTTTTCCATCTGTCTCATGATATCTCTCCCTCTTCTCTATATTTCCCTGTCCCTCTAGTATTGATCAATCACCGATGTTTCTATCTGTCTGTCCACCTGAATTTCACAGAACAGTCCTCCAGCACAGAAGGCTAGACAGGTATGGACATACATGTTGACAAATACACACGACTAAGAAGCTGAGCATTCTGCTGTTTAGTAGATAACCCCCTGCGTACACCCACATTTACCACCACCACTTGGCGTTGGTTGAAGTCCGCAGGGATTGGTCGGCTTGTCACTTCCCGATCTCTGCGGCTTTTTCTTACCCTGGCGGCGTGTATATATATATATATATATAATGTGTGGAGTGGGCCGAGAGCTTTTATTATATTCATAGCCACATTTAATTTTCAAAAGCACGACGGGGGGTTGGACGTGGCTCGTACATTAAAAATCACAGAACAGGCTCGCGCGCCGGAATATAATGCATCCATCACAATTACCTGCGCCGCACAGAAAAAAAACAAGAAAAGGATTAAGGGGTATTAGCACAGGATAAAGGTGCAGATACTTGATTTACAACGAGTCGGGCACTGTACAGTGGGTAACAGGAATGTGCGCGTCACTGTACCAAAACAAGAGATGCTTCTGGGAGCGAGAGAGGATGAGGGGCACAGCCTGAACCCATTTAATAAATGATAAACCACCTGCAGTTATGTTAGAAGGGAATTAAATGGACAATGTGTCATCCTGTCTCAAGGTATTGTAACATTGTCTACGCTTTACCCATTATTCAGCGCTGAGGAATATGTTGGCGCTATATAAGTAAAGTATAATAATAAATAGGGGTTTATTCGTTGTGTCGCATTTTCATGGAGAGGACGGCGGTTGCAGTTTAGAAGGACTACATTGTATCGAGTACGGCAAATTTTTGAGTTAGGGAACAGCTAGCCAAATGCTTCATCGTTACTTCCGCCGCAGTAACGCAGCCGGTATGATCCGAAGTACTGGATCATTTCGAACCGCTGCAAAAAACACGTTGAAAATGTCCGAAAAAAGCTGACGATCCGCCGAACAGAGGGCCAACCAGGCGCTGGATAAAGCCGACAAGCCGCAGAACAGGGTAAAAAAAACAACAAAATGACTGAAAGTGTCAAAATTTTAACTCTGTTTGCAAAAATAACTACTGGCCGAAAATGCCTGGAATTTACATATAAAATCACATGAATATAATGAAAAGGTCTGTTACAGAAACAAGAAAATCCGATATATATAAAAAAAAAAAAATTTGGGAAACATTTTTGTCGAAAAAGTCCCGAAAATGTCTAAGAGACCATAATAAATAAAGTGACTTTTTGCTGCAAATTAAAAGAGTAAACAGTTTATTAGATATTGGATTATAACGGGAGTATTTTTAACATTGAAGCCTATGGGATTCGTCTGAATAAACCTGTCGAATGAAACCACCGAACAGCAGAGCAATTCACTGGCATTTCTCTGCTGTTCGGTGTCTCTGAATAGATTAACCATTGCTTCTCTATGGGGGCCAAAATCTGGTGAACTGCCTGCACTCTCAATAGCAGAATGGCCCCGAAATTAACTGTTCGGTTCTGAGATCGGCTCTCTCTGAATAACCCGGATTGTGTCAAGTGCTAAAATGCTTCTTTTACCAGGCTGGATTTATCAAGGGGAATGTTAAAACCCGCTAGTTTTGATGGCTCTTATATTACCTCCCCTGACTAACAGCTGGATTTTTGCTCCGGTTCAGAATATTTTGAAAACCACGACTTTGTTTTTCCAACCTCCGTCATAGCCAGAAATATATAATTTATTATGTCAGCGATGGCGAACCTTGGCACCTTGACCCATCTGAACTACATGTCCCATGATCCTCCAGCAGCTTCAAGGTTGACTGAGCATCATGGATATGTAGTACAGAAACATCTGGGGGTGCTAAGGTCACTGATAAATGTCTGTGGTTTTTCGATCTGTAATGAAGCTCGCGTTTGACTTCGGGGTTAGGAATCTGAAGGTGACTCTCCAGGACTATCACCAAAATTCTCTAGCCTGTAAGCTCCTATGAGCAGGGTCCTCTACACCGCTTGTTTCCATCATATGTCCGTCTATCTCATTCCCTTTGGTTATTGTAAAGCGCTACGGAAACTGTTGGCGCTATAGAAATGATGACAATAATAATAATAATATAAAAAGCTAATATTCCCGTGTTCGCCTACAGTCCCTTTTTTAAGGAGTTCGTCCAGATGTTGCGTTGAATGGGACGTTGCAAATCTTTAAGTTTGCCCGATTGGTAGGAAGCCTCTCCAGGCGCGGCGGGTGTTGTCGGGACGTTGGTTTAAAGACCTTTATCCAGCCCGTGCCTCGCATGGTGTCGCTTTAATGTTTAACTAGAGTTTGAACTCGCGGAATGTTCCCGATACGTAGACTTGTGACACGCACAAAAATGGTGACTGCGAACACATGGCGGCACGGCGCACTGCACGCTCAGACCACCGGCAAGGGCGACAATATAACACAGAGGCCGGAGCAACAGCAGCATAAAACTATGACACGGTTTTACTGTAAAACTTACAAAGCCCAGGGCCGGATTCCAAGCCTGGTGTAAACTTAACCAGAGCTCTGGTAAACGTAGCAACTACACAGACTTGAATGCAGATGTTTTGGGACTACAACTCCCTTAATGCTCAGCCACTCAGTATACAGTTGTGTTCAAAATTATTCAACCCCCAATGCTGTAAAGGGTTTTAGGGAATTTAGTGTACATTTGTAATTGTATTTCAGAATGAAATCCTACAAGGACTTTTTAAAGAACCATATGCAACTAAAATGACATCAATTGGTTTTGTAATACAGTAGTAAATGTTTCTTTTGTGAATTCTTCATTGACACAATTATTCAACCCCTTAAAGACTACCACTCTGAAGAACAGAGGTTCATTCAAGTGTTTTCAATCAGGTATTGAAAACACCTGTGGATGTCACGGAGCAGCAATAAAGCATAATAAGCACCAATTAGGCAGCTTTAAAATGACTGTGATACTCAGCTCCTTCTAGACATTTACTGGTGTGGTTACAAACATGGTGAAGTCAAGAGAATGGTCCAGGAAGACAAGAGAAGAGGTGATTACTCTTCACAGGAAGGGTAATGGCTATAAGAAGATTGCAAAGATGTTAAACATACCAAGAGAGACCATAGGAAGCATCATTCGCAAATTCAAGGCAAAGGGCACTGTTGAAACGCTACCTGGTCGTGGCAGAAAGAAGATGCTGACTTTGACTGCTGTGCGCTACCTGAAGCGTAGAGTGGAGAAAAGTCCCCGTGTGACTGCTGAGGAACTGAAAAAAGATTTGTCAGATGTGGGTACTGAAGTTTCAGCTCAGACAATACAGCGCACACTGCGTAATGAAGGCCTCCATGCCAGAACTCCCAGGCGCACCCCCTTGCTGTCTCCAAAGAATAAGAAGAGTCGACTGCAGTATGCCAAAAGTCATGTGGACAAACCACATAAGTTTTGGGATAGTGTTCTGTGGACTGATGAATCAAAATTAGAACGGTTTGGGCCCATGGATCAACGCTATGTTTGGAGGAGGAAGAACAAGGCCTATGAAGAAAAGAATACCTTGCCTACTGTGAAGCATGGCGGGGGGTCAATCATGCTTTGGGGCTGTTTTGCTTCTGCAGGTACAGGGAAGCTTCAGCGTGTGCAAGGTACCATGAATTCTCTTCAGTACCAGGAGATATTGGATGACCATGTGATGCAGTCAGTCACAAACCTGAGGCTTGGGAGACGTTGGACCTTTCAACAGGACAATGATCCCAAGCATACCTCCAAGTCCACTAGAGCATGGTTGCAGATTAAAGGCTGGAACATTTTGGAGTGGCCATCGCAGTCACCTGACTTAAATCCGATTGAGAACCTCTGGCGGGACTTAAAGAAAGCAGTTGCAGTGCGCAAGCCTAAGAATGTGACTGAACTGGAGGCTTTTGCCCATGACGAATGGGCGAAGATACCCGTAGATCGCTGCAAGACACTTGTGTCAAGCTATGCTTCACGTTTAAAAGCTGTTATAACTGTAAAAGGATGTTGTACTAAGTACTAAGATTGAATGTCACTTGGGGGTTGAATAAAACTGATAATGATGTGAGCACAGAAAAGAAATTTGTGGTTATTTCATTATAAATGTTATGTTATATTTGTCTGACCTACACGTGCCTCTTTCATTTAATTGTAAGCAAGATGACTGAATGATCAAAATCTATGTCAAACTGGCCAAAACACTCAATTTCAGTGGGGGTTGAATAATTTTGAACACAACTGTAGGTTGGCTGAGCCTCATAGGAAATGTAGTTCCAGAACATAAAGGGCCAAGATTGTTGACATCCTGCCCTAGCGCGCAGATAGTGAACATTGGCACTACAGATGTTTAGGAACTACATGTCCCATGATTCTCTGCAATCCTGACTGAGAATCATGGGAGCTGTAGTTCCTAAACATCTGGGGTGCAACGGTTTGCCATAACTGCCCTAGTGTGGTGATGGCGATCCTTGGTACCCTTGATGTATCTGAACTACATGTCCCATGATGCTCCAACAGCTCTAAGGCTGACTGAGCATCATGGGACATACTGTCAGGTCCAGAAATCTTGGGACATCGACACAATTCTAACATCTTTGGCTCTATACACCACCACAATGGAGCTGGAATGAAACGAACACAATCAGGGTTATTCAAAGAGATTCGAAAAGTCACCGCACGTTCGGTGACTTTTCGTTCTCTTCAATTCGGTTTGTTTTGCCGATCCCATTTCGGTGACCCTGCGGTGTATTCAGCAAGCACCACAGTGTCCCCGAATTGCAGGGAAAAGCTGCCGCAAACCCGACGAAAACGAACCGCAAAACCCAGCGAATGCACGCCGAAAACCCTCAAAAACATCTGGATTAACCTGCCGAAAACCACAGAAAAACCCGAACAGGAGCCGATCGCAGCCGTCGACACTGCAGAAGAGGCAGTGAATAAATTAGCAAAACAGTTTGTATGAATCGGTGAAAGTGAAACGCTGTTTGCAAAGAAACTACTAAGCGAAAATGTCTGAAATTTACATATGAGGTCCAGGGAATGATAATAAAGAGGGCTGTTACAGAAAAAATAAGTAAACTTAATTTTTTATTTAAAAAATTTATTTAATTAAGAAAAATGCTTAAAATATCTTAAAAAAATCTATAAATAAAGAGACTCTTTACTTCAGAATTTTATAATGAACGGTTTATTAGATATTGTATTAAAACGGGAATATATTTAACATTGAAGCCTATGGGATTCTCCTGAATAAATTTGCCGAATTAAACCACCGAATGGCAGGGCATTTCGAGAACCTTTCACTGCTGGTTTGTGTTCTCTGAATAGCCGAAGCATTGCTTTTCATGGGGTTTTCACTGCCCTCGAACAGGCACCGTATGTTCAAGCAATTCGCTAGGATTTGGCGAATTGCCTGCTCTCTGAATAGCCGAATGGCCAAGAAAGGTAACCGAATGCTGATTTTCAGCGTTCGGTTACCTTTCTCAAGCAATTCGGATCTCTTTGAATAACCCTGAATGTGCTTTAACTGCAGACTGTCAGCTTTAATTTGAGGGTATGTACATCCAACTCAGGTGAACGGTGTAGGACTTACAGCAGTTTGCAGATGTGCCTCCCACTTGTTAAGGGACCAAAAGGTAATGGGACAATTGGCTTCTCAGCTGTTCCATGGCCAGGTGTGTGATATTCCCTCATTACCCAAATTACAATGTGCAGATAAAAGGCCCAGAATTAATTTCAAGTGTGCTATTTGCATTTGGAATCTGTTGCTGTCAACTCTCAAGATGAGATCCAAAGAGCTGTCACTATCAGTGAAGCCATCATTAGGCTGAAGAAACAAAACAAACCCATCAGAGAGATAGCAAGAACATTAGGCGTGGCCAAAACAACTGTTTGGAACATTCTCAAAAAGAAGGAACGCACCGGTGAGCTCAGCAACACCAAAAGACCCGGGAGACCACGGAAAACAACTGTGGTGGATGACCAAAGAATTCTTTCCCTGGTGAAGAAAACACCCTTCGCAACAGTTGGCCAGATCAAGAACACTCTCCAGGAGGTAGGTGTATGTGTGTCAAAGTCAACAATCAAGAGAAGACTTCACCAGAGTGAATACAGAGGGTTCACCACAAGATGTAAACCATTGGTGAGCCTCAAAAACAGGAAGGCCAGATTAGAGTTTGCCAAACAACACCTAACAAAGCCTTCACAGTTCTGGAACAAGATCCTATGGACAGATGAGACCAAGATCAACTTGTACCAGAGTGATGGGAAGAGAAGAGTATGGAGAAGGAAAGGAACTGCTCATGATCCTAAGCATAACACCTCATCAGTGAAGCATGGTGGTGGTAGTGTCATGGCGTGGGCATGTATGGCTGCCAATGGAACTGGTTCTCTTGTATTTATTGATGATGTGACTGCTGACAAAAGCAGCAGGATGAATTCTGAAGTGTTTCGGGCAATATTATCTGCTCACATTCAGCCAAATGCTGCAGAACTCATTGGACGGCGCTTCACAGTGCAGATGGACAATGACCCAAAGCATACTGCAAAAGCAACCAAAGAGTTTTTGAAGGGACAGAAGTGGAATGTTATGCAATGGCCAAGTCAATCACCTGACCTGAATCCCATTGAGCATGCATTTCACTTGCTGAAGACAAAACTGAAGGGAAAATGCCCCAAGAACAAGCAGGAACTGAAGACAGTTGCAGTAGAGGCCTGGCAGAGCATCACCAGGGATGAAACCCAGCGTCTGGTGATGTCTATGCGTTCCAGACTTCAGGCTGTGATTGACTGCAAAGGATTTGCAACCAAGTATTAAGAAGGGAAAGTTTGATTTATGATTATTATTCTGTCCCATTACCTTTGGTCCCTTAACAAGTGGGAGGCACATCTGCAAACTGCTGTAAGTCCTACACCGTTCACCTGAGTTGGATGTACATACCCTCAAATTAAAGCTGACAGTCTGCAGTTAAAGCACATTGAGTTTGTTTCATTCCAACTCCATTGTGGTGGTGTATAGAGCCAAAGATGTTACAATTGTGTCGATGCCCCAATATTTCTGGACCTGACTGTATAGTCCAGAAACATCTGGGGTGCCAAGGTTCGCCATCACTGCCCTAGAGTGTCCCTGTAGTGCAGGGGTCAGCAATCATGGCCCCCCAAATATTTTGAAAGTACATTTCTCATGAGGCTCGATCAACCTAAGGAGTGGCTGAGCATCATGGGACTCGGTGTAGTTACTGACCCCTGCTTTAATGTATGACCCACCAGTCGTATGGATAAAGAGCTTCATTCCCGGCATACAGCGAGCATCAAGGTACGGGTTCCATCGCAGCGACGCTCGCGTGAAACAGATGCTCACACTTGGCACGTGCACGCAGTGTTTGCATGTAAATATGATAATGAGCATTTTGTTGGTAAGTGATCAGAAAGTAGATTTTACGCCATGAAATAACAAAGATAAACAGCAGACACAAACGCCCGGGCTGCGCGGTATCTATGACACACATTGATAAAAGTCTACTCCATCATTCTGTTACTTCTATCTCTAAATATCGGGCCCTCTGACTGGAGGCCGCCCTACCTTCAGTTAAAACATGCGACCACCCTCAAACGAGGGCCTTGTGACGGAATGGCAGAGAATGACCCACCCCGCCCATATAGCATGTGAGATCCCACACAGTGACACTCTGCAGTCACAAACCAACACTCCATGCAGATACCTGTATCTTACCATATGTATACCGACATTCCACACAAATACACTCCTACATTCACATACACTCCCCATACAAATACACGTATACATTTGTCTACATACTGGCATGCCACACAAATACCCTCTTCCACTCACATATTGCCGCCTGTCAGGAGGGACATTGTACAGAACTACATAATGTGTAAGTGCGACAGCCTTCCTAATAAAAACGCGTTGGGTTAATTTCTATGTGTGAGCGAGTGACACAAGCGAACAGGCTCCCAGAGTTTCTGGGTGATTTTAACGCATTTTTGGGGTTTTGTGCAGGAGGCTGAATAAGCCTGTGACTATCAGGGTTATTCAGAAAGAGGTGAAAAGCAGGAGAATGACTGGAGAATGGAAAATTCTAGGTCAAAATATCCAAACCAGAAAAATTCTCCCATTCATCTCACTTTCCAATTCGGCTATTTTTACCTAGAATTTTCCATTCTCCAGTCATTCTCCTGCTTTTCACCTCTCATTGAATAACCCTGTATGTATATTATCCGTCTTTATATGTACACAGTCATGTGTCCTATACCCCTGTGTATATGTGTCTTACCCCGGTGTGCCGGTGTTTGTGTAGGTTGAGCCTGTGTATATGTCTTACCCCAGTGAATATTACTCATGTACATGTGTGTGCTATCCCTAAGTATATGTTGCCTCTGTGTATATATTTGTTGACCCATACATATATGATTATCACTCGTTTATATCTGTATTATTTCTGTGTATAAGTATGTTGCCCTGTGTATATCTGTATTATTTTTGTGTATGTATGCTGCTGTATGTATCTTGTCCCAGTGTATATGTTGCCTCTGTATATTTGTGAATATGCATGTTGCCCCTGTGTACATGTACTTTGTCCCCCAGTGTATATGTATGGTGCCCTCGGTGTAATTGTATGGTGCCCTCGTGTATATGTATTTGCCCCCCTGTATATATGTATGTTGTCCCCCTGTGTAAATGTATCTTGCCCTCAGTGTATATGTATATAGCCCCCTGTGTATATGTATGTTGCCCCCCGGTGTATATCCTCCTGTGTATATGTATGTTGCCCACCGGTGTATATGTGTATAGTCCCCTGTGTGTGTTTATATATATATATCCCCCTGTATATATGTATACAGCCCCCTGTGTATATGTATGTTGCCCCCAGTGTATATGCGTATAGCCCCGTGGAGATGTATGTTGCCCCCAGTGTATATGTGTATAGCCCCCCTGTGCATGTGTGTTGTGCCCCTGTGGTTATGTATGTTGCCCCCTGTGTATATGTGAATAGCCCCCTGTGTATATGTATGCTGTTCCTTGTGTATAGCCCCTGTGTATATGTGTGTCGCCCCCTATGTATAGCCCCGTGTATATGTATGCTGCCCCCTTTGTATGTGTTGCCACCAGTGTATGTGTATAGCCCCCTGTGTATATGTATCCTGCTCCCAGTGTATGTGTATAGCCCCCTGTGTATATGCATTCTGCCCCCTGTGTATGTGTATATAGCCCCATGTGTATATGCATGCTGCCCCGTGTATGTGTATATAGCCATGTGTATATGTGTGTATAGCCCCCTGTGTATAAGTGTGTTGCCCCCTGTGTATGTGTGTTGCCCCCGGTGTATGTGTGTATATGTGTATAGCCCCCTGTGTATAGCCCCGTGTATAAGTGTGTTGCATCCTGTGTATGTGTGTATAGCCCCCGTGTATAAGTGTGTTGCATCCTGTGTATGTGTGTATAGCCCCCTGTGTATAGCCCCGTGTATAAGTGTGTTGCATCCTATGTATGTGTGTATAGCCCCCTGTGCATATGTATGTAGCCCCTGTGTATGTGTATAGCCCCGTGTGTATAGCCCCCTGTGTATATGTATGTAGCCCCTGTGAATGTGTGTATAGCCCCCTGTGTATGTGTGTATAGCCCCGTGTATGTTGCCCTCTGTGTATAGCCCCTGTGTATTTGTATGTTGCCCCCTGTGTATATGCATGCTGCCCCCTGTGTATGTGTGTTGCCCCCGGTGTATGTGTGTATAGTAGGGCTGTGCAATTAATTGCAATCGCAATCGAATCGCGATTTCCGACCATGCAATTTCTAAATCGCATAAGGCTGCAATTTTCGGCTCCCTGTTAACTTCCGGTGGCGGATGGTGCTTTGGGCGCTCGCAGGGGGAACCACGTGACGAGCCACGTTCTCGCGGCTCGTCACATGGTTCCCCCAGGAGAGTGCCCAAGCTCCATGCCGCCAGAAGTTAACAGGGAGCCGAACATGTGGCGCACAGAGGTGAGCTGGGGCAGTATCCACGTGCTGGGGCAGTATATCCATGAGCTGGGGCAGTATATCCATGAGCTGGGGCAGTATATCCATGAGCTGGGGCAGTATTTCCATGTGCTGGGGCAGTATTTCCATGTGCTGGGGCAGTATTTCCATGTGCTGGGGCAGTATTTCCATGTGCTGGGGCAGTATTTCCATGTGCTGGGGCAGTATATCCATGTGCTGGGGCAGTATATCCATGTGCTGGGGCAGTATATCCATGTGCTGGGGCAGTATTTCCATGTGCTGGGACAGTATATCCATGTGCTGGGGCAGTATATCCATGTGCTGGGGCAGTATATCCATGTGCTGGGGCAGTATTTCCATGTGCTGGGGCAGTATATCCATGTGCTGGGGCAGTATATCCATGTGCTGGGGCAGTATATCCATGAGCTGGGGCAGTATATCCATGAGCTGGGGCAGTATATTCCATGTGCTGAATACTGAATACATTTAGAATGTATGTAGCATGTTTGAAAAAGCAAAAACAATTGGCTAAATCGCAAATAAAATCGCAATATTCATTCAAGAAATCGCAATATGATTATTTTGTCAATATTGCACAGCCCTAGTGTATAGCCCCCTGTGTATAAGTGTGTTGCCTCCTGTGTATGTGTGTATAGCCCCCGGTGTATGTCTGTATAGCCCCCTGTGTATATGTATGCTGTATGTGTGTATAGCCCCCTGTGTAGGTGTATGTTGCCCTCTGTGTATATAGCCCCTGTGTATTTGTATGTTGCCCTCTGTGTATATAGCCCCTTTGTATTTGTGTGTATAGCCCCTTGTGTATTTGTATGTTGCCCCGTGTATGTGTGTATAGCCCCCTGTGTATTTGTATGTTGCCCCGTGTATATGTGTATAGCCCCGTGTATGTGTGTATAGCCCCATGTGTGTATAGCCCCCTGTGTATGTGTGTATATGTTGCCCCCTGTGTATTTGTATGTTGCCCCCTGTGTATGTGTGTATAGCCCCGTGTATTTGTATGTTGCCCCTGTGTATAGCCCCCTGTGTATGTGTGTATAGCCCCCTGTGCATTTGTATGTTGCCCGTGTATTTGTATGTTGCCCCCTGTGTATGTGTGTATAGCCCCCTGTGTATTTGTATGATGCCCCCTGTGTATTTGTATGTTGCCCCCTGTGTATTTGTATGTTGCCCCCTGTGTATAGCCCCCTGTGTATGTGTGTATGGCCCTCTGTGTATGTTGCCCCCTGTGTATTTGTATGTTGCCCCCTGTGTATAGCCCCCTGTGTATATGTATGCTGCCCCAGTGTATGTGTGTATATGTATGTAGCCCCCTGTGTATGTGTGTGTATAGCCCCCTGGGTATGTGTGTAGTCCTGTGTATAGCCCCCTGGGTATGTGTGTAGTCCTGTGTATGTGTATAGCCCCCTGTGTATGTGTGTAGCCCCTGTGTATGTGTGTATAGCCCCCTGTGTATGTGTGTAGCCCCTGTGTATGTGTGTATAGCCCCCTGGGTATGTGTGTAGTCCGTGTATGTGTGTAGCCCCCTGTGTATGTGTGTAGCCCCTGTGTATGTGTGTAGCCCCTGTGTATGTGTGTGTAGCCCCTGTGTATGTGTGTATAGCCCCCTGTGTATGTGTGTATAGCCCCCAGTGTATGTGTGTATAGCCCCCAGTGTATGTGTGTATAGCCCCCTGTGTATGTGTGTATAGCCCCCAGTGTATGTGTGTATAGCCCCCTGTGTATGTGTGTATAGCCCCCTGTGTATGTGTGTATAGCCCCCAGTGTATGTGTGTATAGCCCCCTGTGTATGTGTGTATAGCCCCCAGTGTATGTGTGTATAGCCCCCAGTGTATGTGTGTATAGCCCCCAGTGTATGTGTGTATAGCCCCCTGTGTATGTGTGTATAGCCCCCTGTGTATGTGTGTATAGCCCCCAGTGTATGTGTGTATAGCCCCCTGTGTATGTGTATGCTGCCCCAGTGTATGTGTGTATATGTATGTAGCCCCCTGTGTATGTGTGTGTATAGCCCCCTGGGTATGTGTGTAGTCCTGTGTATAGCCCCCTGGGTATGTGTGTAGTCCTGTGTATGTGTATAGCCCCCTGTGTATGTGTGTAGCCCCTGTGTATGTGTGTATAGCCCCCTGTGTATGTGTGTAGCCCCTGTGTATGTGTGTATAGCCCCCTGGGTATGTGTGTAGTCCTGTGTATGTGTGTAGCCCCCTGTGTATGTGTGTAGCCCCTGTGTATGTGTGTAGCCCCTGTGTATGTGTGTGTAGCCCCTGTGTATGTGTGTATAGCCCCCTGTGTATGTGTGTATAGCCCCCAGTGTATGTGTGTATAGCCCCGTGTATGTGTGTATAGCCCCCTGTGTATGTGTGTATAGCCCCCAGTGTATGTGTGTATAGCCCCCTGTGTATGTGTATGCTGCCCCAGTGTATGTGTGTATAGCCCCCTGTGTGTATATGTAGCCCCCTGTGTATGTTTGTATAGCCCCCTGTGTATGTGTGTACAGCCCCCTGTGTATATGTATGTGGCCCCCTGTGTATGCGTGTGTAGCCCCCTGTGTGTGTGTATAGCCCCCTCTGTGTGTGTAGCGTGTGTGTGTGTGTGTGTGTGTGTGTGTGTGTGTGTGTGTGTGTGTGTGTGTGTGTGTGTGTGTGTGTGTGTGTGTGTGTGTGTGTTGTGTGTGTGTGGTGTGTGTGTGTGTGTGTAGCCCCTGTGTGTGTAGCCCCATGTGTACCCCCCCCCCCCCCGTCTCCCATGGATTGTTCCTCCGCCGCATTAAGCACATTCCTCAGAGCCCCAGCACCCCGTGTCCTTCCGCGCATTCCTCACAGGGAAGAGAAAAAAAAAAGCCTTTAAAAAAAAAAACTAGAGAAAGAGTCCGTCCCCCTGCGCGCCCCGCCCTCCCCGCACACACACCGCACACACACAGCCCGGGCTCCCTCCGGCCGGAGCGCTTCCTTTATGTCTCCCCGAACCTGTTCCTGGATCCCCGCCGCCCCGTGACCCGCCAGCAGCCCGCCGAGCGGATCCCTCCGCGCCGCCCGCCATTCACCTCACGGCCGCACCGCGCGGTCTCCGGGTGTTCCTCCGCGCCGGGTCATTAGGGGGGGGTGGGGGCGGTGTGCCGGGTCCCCTCCTCCAGCCTCAGCACAGGGAGCTCTGTGATGCCTACTGAGCCCCTCTTCCTGCCAGGAGCCCCCACTTTCCCACGGCCCCCCACCTCCCTGTGGGCTCCCCCTGCCCTGTTGCCCTGATATCTGGGTGCAGCACGGTGCCTGCGCCGCTGCCTCTGCAGGTGATACGCCGCCGCACACCCCGCTGGATCTGGGGGGGATACCGCGCCGCTCTGCGGATTATTTTGTCGTCGCAGCCCCGGGCAGACGGTCCATGGAGAAGTACGAAGATCAAGCCAGCAAGTTCATGGAGGACCTGTCCCTCTACGACATGCTCATATCGCCGGCCGAGCTGGAGAGCAGCCGCGTCCTGGCCGCCCAGATGATGGCCGACCCCCGGTCTAGGAAGATCAATGGCAACCTGACCCAATATTTGCCCCACTCGCCCTCCGACACCTACCCTGCTGCTGGCAAAGCCCATCCCGGGGGTGCCCAGCTGCGATCACTGAACGGCACCAGGGCCGACGGCTACGGCTCCTTGCAAGGCTCCCTGGATGAGGGCATGTGCAAGTCGGAGGTGGCCCTACCGTGCTACACCGGCTTCTCCGAGAAGAACAAGCGGTACTCTGCAGAGCTGTACCGGCACAGCTACGAGGGCGCCCCCTTGAACGCCAAGCCAGGGGGCGGCAGTGCCCTCTACTCCATGGGCAAGCTGAGCGCCACCAGCCCCAGGTCCAGCACGGCATCGTCCTCCTCGCAGGAGCACAGCAAGTTCTCCAGCCCCAGGTCCAGCGTCAGCAGCAATGCCCTCTCCTTCGACAAGTTCTCCAGCCCCAGGTCCAGCCTGGTGGTCCCGGGGCAACAGGAGAAATACACCAGCCCACGGTCCAGCATTGGCCAGTACGACGGTGCGGTGCTGAGTCCAAGGTCCAGCTACGCCAGCACCACCAGCGACACAAGCAAGCATTCCAGCCCCAGGGCCAGCCTGAACAGCTACGACTGCGGCAGCAAACCGAGCAGCAACCGCACCAGCGGCATCAGCATGGGCTACGACCAAAGGCACACCAGCCCCAGGTCTAGCACCGCTAGCCAGTACTCCTGTACTACTAGCCCCAGGTCCAGCTACTCCGACTCGCGGTATATGACCATCGGGAACCCAGACCTGGACGGCGTTGGTGGCCACGGAGGTCTAGTGAGTCCCCGATCCAGCGTGTGCCTTCAGGAGGCCAGGTCGGCCACCCTGGGCAGCTGCAACCCGTCCGTGGTTAGCCCGAGGTCCAGCATATCCAGCCACAGTTCTCGCAGCTCGAGGAGTTCCAGGGGGTCCATGGGGGCTTACAATGACCTGACGGTGCCTTCGCCCAGGTCGTCGATGCTTGGGCCAAGTCTCCAGGAGGAGAGTCTTCTGCAGGACCTCGGGGAGGCATGTCACTACAAAGTGCTCACCCAGTCGCCCCCGAGGCAGGAGCACCACCAGCAACAGCAGCAACAGCAACCAGTCTCCTCCGAGCCCGGACCCAACTCTGCGTCCTACAACTTCAGCTCTGCCAAAGGTTCCGCCACGGTCCACCGATTCAAGGTCCCGTACCAAGTCACCCCGTCCAGGGAAAGCGGACCCAGCCAGGCCGAGAGGAGGCTGGAGGCCCTCACCCTGGAGCTGGAGAAGGAGCTGGAGATGCACATGAAGAAGGAGTACTTCGGTGAGTTGTCGTTGCTTTTTGTCCCGGCTCAATCCTTGTTCGTTCTTCTGTTATCATTGGCTTTCCTTTTGTTTAGGCTTGGCAGAGCAGTGCCAAGGTTGGCCATGACTGTCCATGCCAACCCACCATGCCAAGGCTGTCTGCGTTTCTTAAACACAAAGGTGCTCTCGTCTCCTAAGGGAGGGTTTGAGGGAACATGACATCCAAAAACCTGTAGGTCCTAGCCCCATCTGAAACGTCGTTCAAAACCATCTGGAGTGCCAACGTGTGCCCGCGCCGTGTTGCCACATCAACACCAAACTGCCTCCTAGAGTCTGTTTCTCAGAGGTCTCTCCGTCCGTCCAGTATCTGGTGGCATTAACCACTTTTTTGATGCCAGGTAGTTTGGTGGGTTCTACTCAAATGGTTTTGAGGAATCTGGTGGCTACTGGACTCCTGGTGTGTTATCTGTGGCTCCTAAATTACATCTATATCTGTGAGACTGTGCCTGGCTCCTCGGAAATGTGTGGTTGGCTCCTGTGTTTCCTTACTGGCTCGTTTGACCAGACGTTTGTAGGTTTGAGTGGATTCAGTAAATGTGTAGACACAGGGCTCCATAGATCCAAGGACCAGGTGGCCGCGGGCTCCTAGAACTCTCGCATCTGGCTCCTGGTTTTTCAGAAAATTTTGCCTGGCTCCTAAAATGGCAAAAGGAAAGTTCTAGTGCTGTCTGGTTGGTTCGGTATGTTCCTGCCGGGTTTTATTCTGGTTTATTCCAGGGGTCGGCAGCCTCGGCCATCCAGATGTTCTGGAACTACATTTTCCATCAGGTTTTACCAGCCTAACGAGTGGCTGGGCATCATGGGAGATGTAGTTTTGAAAACATCTGGAAGGCCGAGGTTGCCGACCCCCTGTTTTACTGGTCCTGGCCTCCTGGTTTTTCACTTTTTATGTAGGTGTCCATGGCATTTGACACGGTGTGTGTCTGTTCCTGCCGTCTGCTGCCGTGCATTAACCGTTCCAGTGCCGGGGGAGAGCGTGGCTTTACCTCCATGTAAAAGATCTTGCTTACAGTTTGTAGGAAAACTTTAAAAAGCGACGCGTCGGAGCGCTTGGGTTTAATCAGGGCTCGCGGCGAGACGTTAATGGTTAAAGGTTTGCGTGTCGCCTCACAATGGCTGCATTGTTACCCAGCCTTCCTTGGCACAATGTAACCTTTTTCTCCAGTGACTCCTTAGGTGCCATCGTCTCCTAGTACAGAGGGGCACCGACGACTCGCCTTGGCACCTCCGTATGTTGCAGAGCTACGTGTCCCTCACTGCTCAGTCGGCTTAAAAGCATCGTGGGACACTTAGTTCTGAAACATCTAGGGGTGCCGAGGCGAGTCGTCCCTGTTTCTCACCTTGTGGACAGGGGCCTGTGCTTTGGTTTGCTACATATTGTGTTATACGGGGGTGCGCGTTCTTTTCTTCCCGGGGGGGGGGGGCAGCGAGCTGGCAATCCAGGGCCGAGGGCGGCACATGCGCCACTTAATGTTAAAGAATATTTATGTGTCCGCTCTACACAAATAAATCTTAGACTACCCCCCCCCCCGATGATGGTTGCCTACTATTCCCACAATCCTTTGACTGCAATAGATGGTCAGAGACTCATGGGAGTTGTAGTTATGATAGAGGGAGGCATCATTTTAGATCCTCGCTACTGTGATGGCAAACCTTGGTGTCCCAGTTGTTACTGAACTACATGTCCCATGATGCTCAGCCAGTCTTAAGTGTGACCAAGCATCATGAGATGTGTTGCTCTGAAACCTTTAGGGTGCCAAGGTTTGCCATCACTGTTTTTTCTTTTCCAGATGTGTTTATCCATATGTAGATGCTTATACACATTAAGAAGGGATCACAACGATTGCGTTACTGTATCTTTTTGTCACTTATGGAAGATTCCCTTTGTAAAAAATGGCAGGGGGGCACAGTCAGATACTTTGTGCTCGCTTGAAACCTTGCCTGCCTTTTCAAGGCTTGACAGACCCATGTGCCAGGTAGCCACGAGCTCCATGGACAGCTGATGTCGAGCTTGGCCAACATCCTTAAGAGTGTCCCCGACGTGTCTGTTTTAGAGCGTAAGCTCTGCAGGCCAGGACTGATCACTTACAAAGTGAAAGCTGTGCATTCACCTCGTCCGCTCCTGACATGTTTTGTAAACGTGTGCTGTAGAATGAGGCAGAGCATGATGGGAAATGTAGTTGATAAACGCCTGAGATTCCCGTGTTGGGCGGCGTGGAGCTCCGTGGCCTTCGGGTTTCTGTGTATGGATTGTTTTATAGCTGCTTGTGTTGAACCTGATGAAGGGATTTTGGTAACGGTGTCAGATTCAGGGCTTGATGGTCTCGGGGTGCATGTCGCTCCTGTCAGGCCTGTGTCTAGGCTTGAAAAATCCTCCATGTTTTCTGGGACAAACATAATTTAACCATGCTGACGAGCAGGGCATGAAGAATGCTACCCTGCAGCATGTATGATAGGTATGTCCAAACTACGGCCCCCCAGATGTTCCTGAACTACAACACCCAGAAATCTGACTGCATTCTGGTTGTAGTTCAGGAACATCTGGTGAGCCGGAGTTTGGACATCCCTGATGTAGGAGATCGGAGGAATCCTGATGTCACTCTTGCAGCATATTATGCAGGGCAGCCCCTTCCCTGTGCTCTCCCCCTGCATGAAATGGTCCAGGAAAGCATGTTTACCTGGCGACTGTACATCGGCCCTGTTATTGGGTTGGAGGCAATTTTTAATCTCAGTAGCCCCATGTTAACCCGGCCTGCACAAATATCTGTGTTCTTGCCCCCCTGTCTGTGTGGCGCTTCCACCGTGTGGCGGAGAAGTGCAGAGAATGCCACCAAAAACACCCAGAGAGGAAAAAGCCTGGGGAAACTGTTTTGTCTTGGCAGTCTGGCGATGGCACGGGTAGGTTTTAATCATGATAAAAATGGCAGCAGTGTGTCGGAAACCAGGTGCCTGGCATGCATCACCCAACGGCTGTGATCTGCAGAGAGTCTGCCCGGTGCCATCTGGGCATCCCGTTCGTGTACAGAGAGTTATTAAAGTTTTTTTTTAAGCCGCCTCGCTCAGCCCGTCCATAGACGGACCCTCTCGCGGTTACGAGAAGAGATCCCGTCCACAATGGGGAAACCTAACACTCGCCCAGCACAAAGGATACGTTCAGCCGAGCTGGAGACCAACACAATGACTGCGGATTATTTTATACGTCTTAACTCTCAGCCGGTGCCATTCCACCCCCCCCCCCAACACAGAGCTCGGCGTTAACCCCTCCTATGCCAAAGTGTGCTACCCCGCCGGGGCTCAAAGCTTGGAATCCTCTGCCGCTCCATATCGGGGAAGACCATAAAACTTTAATGGATGGATCTCATGCTCATACCCGAAGAACTCGCTGGGAAAGGGTGGAAAGCTGCGGCTGATAAACACACCTTTTTTTTTTTTCATGTTAATACCTGGATTATATTGTTTTTCTGGTTGAAATTCACTCGGCTTTGGTTGTTGGATTAAAGACGTTTTATACTAAGCACTGGTTTTCATCGTTGTTGCAAACTCCGGCTATGCACGGAAGAAAATCCAATGCCGGCAGGAGAAGCTCCCCTGAGCAACTCTGGACTACAGTACAACCGTTACTCATCCAAAAACAGTGTAACAGCGGCCGATCTCAATTTACCGCCGTTTCACCGGTTGTCTGCAATACCTGGTATCTCCATACATACACCGGTACACTAGACAACTTCGGCAGAAACTACGGTGCAAAGACTGACAGAACCAAATCTGGGAACTATGGCGAATTGTGATGTGCGTTCCCTGAATAAATAAGTCACCATGGTTCAGCCTTGCGTGCTCCACCGTAGTCCGAGGGTAAACCCTTGTTCTTTCAATGACGGGTGATTAGTGATTAACCACTTTATGAGTTGTTTAAAGCAAGAATCTCAATCTCCAGCCCCCCCAGATGTCGATGCCTACAATTCCCAGAATTCATTGATCGCAACAGATGGCCAGAGGATCATGGGAGGTGTAGTTCAGAAACATCTGGGGGGGGGGCGGAGGTTTAAAGGTGCATATACCATCTTCCACGTTACAGTTTACAGATATGGCGTGATCTTCTCTCGTCTCAATATCAATGTCTGTATTTGAGGGTGGCTTTGACGCAATCTGTGATGGTTCCCGGCAGGTTTGCACTGTTGCGTGCTCGCTGACCTCTTTAACCCAGGGCCAGATACTGTACAACAATGGCCAGCAACCCTGACCCTCCGAATGTCTTGTAACTACATATCTCATGAAGCCGAGTCAATCTAATGAGTGACTGAGGATCATGGGAGATGTAGTTGCAAAACATCTGGAGGGCCAAGGTTGCTGGCCACTGCCTTGTAGTCTCCATCGTTGGCCCCCTGGCCGTCCGCCTGGCAGAGCATCGGGATGACGCGCTCCCCGGCCTCTGGAATCCCAGCGCTTGCACGTCTCTTTTAGTGGCGCTTTTGTCTCAAACACACGCTCCATTGTGTACTTGTGCTGGAAATACCTCGCACGTCCTGAGGTTTTCACGAACAAGTCAGCCATGGTTCCTGAAATCCGACGTGTTTTTTTTGGTGGTTTTTAAAGCGACGTGGACGTTTCCTTGGCTTCCAGTCGCCGCAGATATCTCTCAACCTCCGACCTCAAACGACACAAACCAGTTATACATTTTAACGGTTCAAACACCGGTTCCTTGTCGCCTCGGCAACAGGCAGAAACATCAGATAGTGATTTGTTATTTATTGTGAGCAATAGCTGGTGTGTTTTGGTGCCAGTGGATCCCCCGATGTCAGTAATTCCAGAGGCGTGTGGGGAACCAGATTTTCTGACACATAAATATTATTATTTTTTTTCTGTTTAATCCTGATTTGTTACAACTTTTTTATTCGAGAATAATCCATGGAGACGTATGGCAGGCATAGCCCCATTAATGCGGACTTTAGGGATATTTTTACTTGAATATGTAGCGTAATAAACATTAAGCTTAATGTCCGTCTTCCTGTAAACCTTACAAAACCTGACTTGACTTCCTTCTGGTTTCTCTTTTTTTCTCTTTTCGGGGAGGGTGTTCTTTTCCTGCTCAAACACTCACTGCAGAGTGAACAAATACTATTAACCTTCCGAAAACTCTAAAAACCTCCTTGGTGGCGAGGGACTTGTCATTTTAGTGCTATGGTGTGGGTGCGCAGCAGACAGGGACCTCGCTGGCTGGTGTTGGTGCGTGGTGGTCAGGGTCGTCGCTGGCTGGTGAGGGTGGTCGGGGTCGTCGCTGGCTGGTGAGGGTGGTCGGGGTCGTCGCTGGCTGGTGAGGGTGGTCGGGGTCGTCGCTGGCTGGTGAGGGTGGTCGGGGTCGTCGCTGGCTGAGGGTGGTCGGGGTCGTCGCTGGCTGGTGAGGGTGGTCGGGGTCCTCGCTGGCTGGTGAGGGTGGTCGGGGTCCTCGCTGGCTGGTGAGGGTGGTCGGGGTCCTCGCTGGCTGGTGAGGGTGGTCGGGGTCCTCGCTGGCTGGTGAGGGTGGTCGGGGTCCTCGCTGGCTGGTGAGGGTGGTCGGGGTCCTCGCTGGCTGGTGAGGGTGGTCGGGGTCCTCGCTGGCTTGTGTTGGTGCGCGGCGGTCAGGGGTCGTCGCTGGCTGGTGTTGGTGCGCAGCGGTTGGTGTTGGTGCGCGGCAGTCGGTCCTCGCTGGTTGCTGTTGGTGCGCAGCGGTCGCGGTCCTCGCTGGTTGCTGTTGGTGCGCGGCGGTCGCGGTCCTCGCTGGTTGGTGTTGGTGCGCGGCGGTCGCGGTCCTCGCTGGTTGGTGTTGGTGCGCGGCGGTCGGGGTCCTCGCTGGTTGGTGTTGGTGCGTGGCGGTCGGGGTCCTCGCTGGCTGGGGAGGGTGCGCGGCGGTCGGGGTCCTCGCTGGCTGGGGAGGGTGCGCGGCGGTCGGGGTCCTCGCTGGCTGGGGAGGGTGCGCGGCGGTCGGGGTCCTCGCTGGCTGGGGAGGGTGCGCGGCGGTCGGGGTCCTCGCTGGCTGGGGAGGGTGCGCGGCGGTCGGGGTCCTCGCTGGCTGGGGAGGGTGCGCGCGGTCGGGGTCCTCGCTGGCTGGGGAGGGTGCGCGGCGGTCGGGGTCCTCGCTGGCTGGGGAGGGTGCGCGGCGGTCGGGGTCCTCGCTGGCTGGGGAGGGTGCGCGGCGGTCGGGGTCCTCGCTGGCTGGGGAGGGTGCGCGGCGGTCGGGGTCCTCGCTGGCTGGGGAGGGTGCGCGGCGGTCGGGGTCCTCGCTGGCTGGGGAGGGTGCGCGGCGGTCGGGGTCCTCGCTGGCTGGGGAGGGTGCGCGGCGGTCGGGGTCCTCGCTGGCTGGGGAGGGTGCGCGGCGGTCGGGGTCCTCGCTGGCTGGGGAGGGTGCGCGGCGGTCGGGGTCTCGCTGGCTGGGGAGGGTGCGCGGCGGTCGGGGTCCTCGCTGGCTGGGGAGGGTGCGCGGCGGTCGGGGTCCTCGCTGGCTGGGGAGGGTGCGCGGCGGTCGGGGTCCTCGCTGGCTGGGGAGGGTGCGCGGCGGTCGGGGTCCTCGCTGGCTGGGGAGGGTGCGCGGCGGTCGGGGTCCTCGCTGGCTGGGGAGGGTGCGCGGCGGTCGGGGTCCTCGCTGGCTGGGGTGGGTGCGCGGCGGTCGGGGTCCTCGCTGGCTGGGGTGGGTGCGCGGCGGTCGGGGTCCTCGCTGGCTGGGGAGGGTGCGCGGCGGTCGGGGTCCTCGCTGGCTGGGGTGGGTGCGCGGCGGACGCGGTCCCCGCTGGCTGGTCTGCTAGGGCAACTGTGAGGGATATTGCTTAGAACTTTAAGAATTCTTCTGAGTTCCATGGACATCTTCTGTGAAGCACCGTGCTGGTCCCATCCGTGTCGGGTACCGGGATGTGTGATTAAGTCAGCCATCAGGGGCTGGCAGCCCATGTTATGTTTGGGGGGCCCTGGCTAAACCCTGTGCAGTTTGTCTAAGTGCCACAGTCATAAGGGTAACCCATGCCACCTTCGACTGACCCACCAAGAAATGAACAGTTTTCCTGTTGGGCCGTGGCATCTAAGGTCAGACGAGGGCTCCGACTCCTCACTTAGGGACCAATTAGTGTGGTCTGCACCAGGTAGAGGTCCAGAGTGAACGCTCTACCACCAGGGGAGCACTTATTTATCCCCTTGCTGGAGGTGAAGAGAAGCCAAAATATTTAATTGGTTTTAGCGATGGAAGGTGGGGTCCCGCAACCAGTGAATTAGCATGGGGGCCCCAAGAATCCTGATGGCAGCCATACGTGTGATATGTTGGGTGGCTGCAGGTTACCCGTGGCAGCTGGCGCTGATATATTGTCACTGGTTGTTGGTATTTTGTGAATAATGTGATCAGGGCTGATGGATTCCAAGGGATCACTAGTGGAAAGCCTCCCCTGGATGATGTAACCCTGGAATCTTCCTGCAAACCCAGACTCACAGGATTATACCCTGGGAAACCCCAGCATGCCCGCGGGAAGAGGCCCAGCATTGTTTATACGCAGTGTCAGCACTGTTATGATACATAGTAATTTGTATAAAGCTTCGTCTCCCTTCAGATCCAGATCCCTTTTAACACATGGGCACGCTGGCCCTCCACGACCGACTCCGCTGGGCATCCTGGCCACTGCGTATGCGGGGGCAGCCGGGTGGTTGTGTCCCAGGCTCCCCGAGCCGCGGCCAATGTGATCATGGTGTCCTTTGTTTGGGCTTGGTATTCTCTGTGCGCGCAGGAATGCGGGGACTCTGACTCCCCTTCTGGCTGCCCATTGTTGACATTTTCTTTATAGCGGCACCTGTGGCATTAAACACAAAGAGCAGCCAGAATTCCTCGAATTTCTGCTTCTTATTCCAAATCTCTCCTCTCCATGCAGCGTGGACAAGAAAACCAAGTGGCGTCCTCCCCCCCCCCCCCCAATCTGCTTCCATCCCTCCACTCAGGCTTCTGTGCCTCCATCCCTTCCAGAATTTAATATAGCTACTCTGTATTCCAGAGAATATTTAACTTTTTTTTTTTTTACAACACATTTTTAAAAAAAAATAAAAAAATTCCCATACTTCAACCATGTGTCCTACTGGGTTTTAGATGTATCTGAACCTGCTGTGTGCAAACAAGGCCTCAGAAGGATCACACTTGTTCGTCATGTACAGATGCATCTCTAGCTCATGGCCCTACGTGTAAGGCTAAGTATGGCCCCCACTACTATCGTTCCCACACTCCTATTAACCCTTTCGCTGCTGAGCCTTTTCACACCTCTGTGCTGAGCTCATTTTTACCGGTTTCGCTAATCATGTTTAAATGCGATTTGAAGTCACATTTTATTTTGCAACCCAGACATATTATATATCGTTCTTTCCGGCAGACTCGGCAGATTCATAATTATCATTATTATATGTATACGTTATGTCCTGTCTGTAAATTATAACAAAAATGCAATAAAATTTGAATTTTCAATAATTTACAATGTGTGTAAAGTGTTTTTTTCACATTTTAA
Organism: Leptobrachium leishanense; assembly: GCA_009667805.1. NCBI lineage: Eukaryota > Metazoa > Chordata > Amphibia > Anura > Megophryidae > Leptobrachium > Leptobrachium leishanense. The sequence goes on along the minus strand of CM019072.1, from coordinate 7,666,614 downwards.
CATGCGAGCGTTTGCAGTTATATTTTCTATGGTGTGACACAGTCCAGTTTTAACCACGTCTTCTAGGGCAACATAAATATGCAGAGCCACAGTCTTTTTTTTTTCTTAAGCAAGACTTTTATTTACCTCCACCTTTCACAGGCAATCAGTGGGAGAATCAGTGGATCACAGCAAACATTTCTTTCAGCAACAGAGGAATAACTTGGTTCTTTTCCCTGTCTCTCCAGCTCTCTCTCCTGGAAGGACAGACACCCACACTCCTCAGCTACAAAAGAAAACCTTCCCTTAATAAAGCCCAACTAAATGGGACCACACCTGTTGCCATCGTTGGCTTTATTCTCCAAAACCTGGCCTGGCTAGTGAGCCGGGCTGCTGGGATAGTGGCCCGCCCTTCTCTCCACTATCCCGACCCCAGGGACCCATAACACATTTTACTGGACGCTCTCCATTGCACCAGCGAAACACAAAATATATTTTAACCATCTCCCTGGGTTATTTTAAACACAGTGCACAAGGTCTGGTCTCACATATCGCCCATTCAGGACCATACCCTGCTTCCTGTCACAATGGGTTGCGCTTGTTAAAAAAAATTAGAAACGGGGAATCGTTACTTTTTTTTTTTTTTTGGGAAAATTACGTGTTTTTTAGCAAACACCCCCCCCTATAAAAAATCGTTAGTGCAGCATCATTGTTCACATTATAATTGAAATGGGAACAATATTGCTGCACTAATAATAAAAAAAAGTTTATTTTTTTTATATTATACATGGTCATGTTTGGTATCATTGGAAAGGCCACGCTCATTAACATTAACCCCTAGCTGTCCGGATCGGGAGATCCATAGGTGGCAGCAAGGGGTTAATTTGCGAAACCAGTCATTAGGGGGATATCCCGGAAGCTTGGCCGACATCCAAGATGTCTGCCAGCTTCGGGAGGGGAACGCGATACGGCGCATGTTGGCGCCATATCGCGATCCAGCCCCCTAGGGGTTAAAGACAGCCGTCGCTTGGAAGGGCAGGCTGTTCCCTTCCAAGCGGTACCTGTCTTTACCCGATGGCCTGCACGGAGGGGGAGAGGTCCGAATCCCGGCCAATTGCCGCTGCAAAGGGAGGACGCGCTGGGCGCGTCCTCCACAGCGATGTGGCCATGCGGCAGGACGCGTCGAGCGCGACCACCGTATGGAAAGGGTTAAGCAATAAAAATGCCCCATTTAAAATGTGTAACTTCCTCCATATATTCAGGCGTGCGGGTGTCTTTTTAGGGGATTCTCCATATATTTGGGTTTATTTTGGGTGTATATCAGAGCAGTAAACTCCCAGCAGTGATGCTGTAAGCTATAATAAATGCTGTCAGACATCGCTCGCTGCAAACGCTTTTGTTCTGCGTGACATTTTTACGTTGCGTTGCCTTGCTGCTTTAATCGTTTGGTTGGCTCCTGGATTTTCCAGCTGGCTCCCTATTCTATCGCGCATTTGCCAAGCTTTGTCATATTTTGGTCATGCCGCTCTGGCTCCCCCTCCAGTCAACGGTTGCCGGTTGTTGTTGGCCGTGGTTGACACTACCATAAGTTCCTGGCTCCCCATCATGCACATCCATTTCCTGTACAGGCCCCCGGGGGCCGAGCCACTTCCCGCTTGTCAAAATACAATCTGTCTTCTCTTCCTGGACGGCTTCTAGCTACCGGCCTGGGGAAAACTGCCAAACGCATGCTTTATGAAGAGGCCCAGAAAGCTGTGTCGTTTTTGCCTTTGAGCGGGTGGCGCAGGACAGGGCTCACCATGATATAGATATATATATATTTAAAGCCGTGCAGGGCTTCTACATATACTTGCCCGGTCGGCCATGTTTTCCTGGACACCTACTATTTTATGCGGGGGGCGTCACAGGGAAGAGTGGTGCCCTGCAACATGCATAACTCATATGCTGCAAGAAGGAAATCAAGGCAGGTCACCTGGGATTTCTTACTTGCAGCGTGTGGATCTACATGCTGCGGGGTGGCATTTTTCATGCACTGCCCAGCAGCATAAATTATGGAGCCAGGAAAACATGGCCGATCTGGCAACGCTGGCAACGTCTCTCCTTTGGCTTCTTACGGCTACTAAGCGCCATAAACCTTTATCCAAGCCTAACAGGGAAAACCTGCGCTTTCAGCATCTCCTGTAGCCTCGCCATTATAGCGTTTAGATTATGGGGCAAGCGCTGCATCAGCACCTCGCCCCAGAACTCCGTGCTCCTTGCCAGTATACTGCCAGTATACTCGCAATAGCACTTCCACGCCGCTGCGAGTATCCCCTCCTGGAGTCCATAGGACTCCATGGAGGGTTGCGCCTCCAGGCTGCTCCCAGCAACCAGAAGCAGCGCATTGGCCCTCCACGGGATGTGGAGGTGAGTATTGGATTTATTGGGGGTGGGTTTGGGGGGTGCTAAATGATTCTGTCAAAGCGGAAGCCATTAGCACCAGCTTCTAAATGTTGCTAAAAATTTAAGCCCATCGGTGCGGTAATTAGCGTTAGGACTTTGTAATACCTTGCTTACCTTAAGGCTGGCTAATGATTGCGCTCCCCGTGTTAAGTATAGGATGTGCAAAGTACAGTAAGCTCCCGGCGGAAAGGAAAGCATCCGTGATGGCGCTCCCGATGGATTTTTAAGCTGATTTGCGTTAGGGATGTAATATATGGGGGGGGGGGGTGCGTTTAAGCAGGGCTCGGCAAAACCCGAGCGCCAGGTCGCCATGGAGACTATAAATGCTGTCCTGGTACCCCAGGTGCAGCGCTACGGAACTTGTTAGCGCTTTAAGTTTTTTCTTTTCTTTATGCACTTTGTGCTTCTAAAGCCGAGGGTGGCACATGAACCCAGAGGTGGTGGCAGACACCTTTTTTTAAAGGGGCGGCAGTATGCAGAGGCTGTCTGGTAAATCACTCCGTGCAACCTTAGGGGCTTACACAGGCTTTGCCCAGGTTCGGCAAAACAGTTTGTCCAATGCCAAGCAAGGCTTATGATTGGCACATTTTGTCATTCACTTACCTAGAATTAAAATGATTGAGGGGCCGCAGCAACTTAGGCCGTCAAGATGATTTGGAACTACCACACCCATGATGCTCTGCCATTTATTAGCATGGCTGAGCCGCATGGGAAATGTAGTTCCTAAACGGCTGAATCCACGGCACTCGAGCAGCCGCTGGTGCAGCTTTATTTCTCTACTCTTACCTCGTCACAAGCTGTAGAATGTCGTTTGCACCGATGCCGGTCGTATATTGGCGGTGCCGATACCTCTGACGTATGTATTTGCTCGGTATTAACAGTGTTTTATGTTTGGGTCGCTGTCTCGCCCACCCGGAGATGCGTTTTATGTGATGCGTGCTCATACCTGCGTTGGGTATCACGGCACGGGTGAGCTACTGCCCTGCGGCATTCGCTTGCCGACGGGCGACCTCTAGGCCTTGTTTTCACATCGAGCGTCCCCCGCCTTTTTGCATCTCTTTAATTCTGTTCCTAGACTAATTATGGGCCTGCGCGCCGCCTGTTAAGTAGTAGTTGGAGAAACGCGTTGGCTTTGCTTAGAAGTCACTGCGCGGACCTGCGCCTGAAACCTCATGGCCCGTCTCTGGGGAGGGCGGGGGGGGAGGTCTTCTTTTTTGGACTCGGTTGTGTCTGTAATTCAGGAGCCACAATGCCTTATTTATGCAGCAGAAAGCGCTTATTATGTCCCACATCTGGAGTCATACGACTGAAATTAGAGCGATTCTCCTCGGCGTAAACACAGAGGGACACGGCGAGCCTTCTATCAGGCCGCTACATGTCTCCACTAGCTCCTCTCCGTCTTGCAGTGTTAGCTCTGTTAACCATTTTGTTGCTGCCTCCGTGTCAGATTAAATCCCAGCCTGCTCCTTGTTCTGCTCCAATAGGTAATAGGGACCCTCGCGGTTGAAACAGATGGGATACAGCAGAAGACCCCTTGTATCGGTGCGTTTGTTGATGCCATGTGACTTGTTTACGGGTCACGCAGGTGGTTCTGTCGCCTGGCGGGGTCGGTGATGCCAGGTGTTTGTGTTCATTGATCGCCTAGAATAGGACGGCCTGTGTTTGAGGAAGTTCTCATTTTGCGCCAGCCTTGTGTTCTGAAATTTGTGTCCGGAAACACGGCGGAGGAACAGAAAGTAACTGTTTGCTTTGTTGGTTGTGTATGTGTGTTAGTTCCTGCCAGGGAACAATACAGCATTCCTGTGTGCGTAGCCAGGCCGGATTACTAATGGGCCGATCGGCGCGGGCACGTTGCATTGCAAAATACGGATCTGCTGCAGGCACTGACATAAGCCTTAACTAATCCTATACATGTGTGTGGTGTGGTGGGTATAGTAAGGGGTAAAATAAGGTACTCCAAAAGTAGAGGTGGAGCTCTGATACACTCATACTAGGCATGTGAGTTTTATTGCTGTGGAGCTCTGTGATGCGCTCATACACACTGCACATTACTGTGACTTTTATTGCTGTGGAGCTCTGTGATATGCTCATATACACCACACATTACTGTGACTTTTATTGCTGTGGAGCTCTGATGCGCCCATACACATTGCACACATTGTAAGTTTTATTGCTGTGGAGACATGAGATACAGTAATGTGTTATTGGAGTGTGTCAAAAGTTGCACAGCAATAAAACTCACAGTAATGTGCACTGTGTATGAGCATAAGATTTGTATGGCTGGAGCTCTGATGCACGCATACACACTGCACATTATTGTAAGTTTTATTGCTGTGGAGCTCTGCAGTACAGTAATGTGTTTTTGGAGTGTATCACCGAGTTGCACAGCAATAAAACTCACAGTAATGTGCACTGTATATGAGCATAAGATTTATTGCTGTGGAGATCTGTGATACGCGCATACACACCGCACGTTAGAGGTTTTTTTTTTTTGTTTTTGCTGTGGTGCTCTGATAAGTACATTACTGTGACTTTTATTGCTGTGGCGCTCTGCGATGCAATCCTACACACCGCACATTATTGTAAGTTTTAATGCTGTGGAGCTCTGGGATACAGTAATGTGTTATTGGTGTGCTGTGTATCGCAAAGTTGCACAGTAATAAACCTTGAAGTAGTAATAGTCTGTTTTGGGCAGATCTGAATTTAGGGCCTCTTGCAGCCACACACCGTAAAGCGGTTTGAGGTACGTAGGTGTGCAGGTAACTAAATCAGTATATGATGATTTCCCTCCCTCATGGTCTAAGTGGCTGTTGAATGAGTGACTTTGGGTATTTCGGTGACACGCACTGTGCCTGTGTATAAACACATACAATAAACAGATCATGCATGCATTTTCTTGGTATTAATCACGTTTTGACCAGTGTTTCCCCATGTGGTTGTTATGATGGGTCACATTGTGCATTAGTATTCTGTCCTCTCTCTGCTCCCCGGTGCTTATCTTCTGGTTTCCTCATGGTAAACCCCAGTGGGTGCTGAGACAGTGAGTCGTGACCATTTATACGGCTGCCTGCGGCGTCTCTGTCTGAGAAGATAACCTTTTTATAGCGGCGGTCCCTCGCCTTTTTACATTGTCACATTTCTCCCGTGTAGACGTCCTCGCTGACCAGCTCGTATGTTCCCTTCCATGAAACCAGGTCTCAGACACACTGTGTCCTCCAAGCAAACCATCTGTATGTTTTGTCATCACTTTGTTACAATTGTAGCGGGGTTTATATCCCTCCTAGGAGCCAGATCCACGTTTTAGGAGCCAGACTAAAAGTTATAGATGGATTTGTGCGTCTTTTAACGAGATGTTGGAATTTTTGAGGCGATGGTAGCCCCCTGTATTAATTACATCAGACAATAAATGACCGTGTCACGTTTTAGCGCATCTCACAAGCGAAAACAGTGCGGCTGGATCCTTGACCAGGGCTTCATAAATCTAGGAGCCAGGTAGTAGCACCCGGCTCCTCAAATTTTACCTCAGGCTCCTAACTGCTTATTGATTTTATTTGGTTATTCTGCACGAATCGATATCTGAGACATTGCCTGGCTCCTAAAAATCGAAAAACGCCTCGTCCCAGACCCCCAACTCCGTTTGCGACGCCTGAGGATGGCACGGCTCCTGTGCTGTGATCTCTGCGCAAAGGTCAGAAGCCGCCAGGTTCTGTATCTTGTGCGTGCTCGCACGTAATCCCTGAACATCACGGCAGCAAGACGTGACGTTTCTGCCTCTCACCTTTAGCCGCTCGGGTCCAGGGCTACACGTCTCATGCGCCGCTTAGCAAATAATCCCTTACTGAGACGAGGCTGAAAACTCCCAGACATAACCTGTAAAACAATGGGATTGGCTGGAAGATGCTAAGCCGCTTCCTGGTGTGCCAAGTGATGACTGCAGATGCTGCTGTACCTGCATCAGATTCAGGCACTGCGACGGGAATTATCTATATGGAGATATATACAATGTGCAATCACTGCTATTACATCTCTTACCCGGTGCACACACAGACTTTATTTACCTTCACTCTTTAACTCTTTTAATGCCAGATGGTTGTGTGCCGCCTTGTGTTAGAGTGCGTTACATACCCTGTAAAGTGCACAAGCGTAATCTTGCAAACCCGAAGTTGCACCACGACAACTTGCAGTGTTGGGATATTTTCCTTTCATTTCGGCCACAATTAAATCAGGCTTTGTGCTTTATTTTTTTCTAATTTATCTTTCTTAATTTTTTCTCGAATCTGAGATGTTATCGGTTCGCAGTCTCCGTCTGGTAGCGCGTCTGGCATGATCTCGGTGCCGGCTTGGGAATGCGTCCAATAAGTGAATTGCCTGAGCTTTAACACAAACATACGATTCTTTAGAAATAACACGCATAGCGTCCATTCATCATCCGCTCTTAGAGGCAGTGGGGGGGCACCCCTTATTTTGTTTCCCTCGACCCTAAACCGTGTGTTTACGCGTTTTTTGTTAATGCTAATTGGTTAACGAGACGCTGCTTTAAGAGTATGTATAAATAATTTAATAATATTAAGATTATTCTGATGGGTGATTTAATTTGCTGTGTCACTTTAAGGGATTTATCCCACACAGAGGGCATGTTAATAATGGAGACAGCATATGCCCCGCATGTTTAACCTGCAGTCATATTATTGGACCCTTGACCTGAAGACTGCTGCATGCTCCCTGTGCGTTTTACATGCTTTATTATGGATGTGTTAAGTGGCCTCTGTTTCCCCCCCTCCCGTGCATTTTACACAGATTAGTTAGAAGTGGTTGCTTTTATTTGGCAGGGTCTGATGTATACCCCATGCGTTTTACATGCCATTATAGGGATATCTAGAATAACGGGACAGTATTGGCAGAGTTGAAGTGTGACCCGTGCGTTTTACATTTATATGGGTGTTTTAATGGGATGGTACCTGTAATTAGCAGGGTCTGCTCTATGCCCCATGCATTTATGGCAGGGATGCACCGGAATTTCGGCCACCGATAGATTCTGCCGATAATGGGGTTATCGGTTTCGGCCCGAAAGCAAAACACCAGCCGAAAAAGTCAGCCGAAAATTGCTGATCCCAGCTGACCCTGAGCGAGCACTTTCAATGCTGCTTAGCTGGAGATAATTGTAATTGAAGAGAGGCAGGAGCTGCTACACATTTATTTCTGCACACAATCAGTAACCTCTGGCCTCTCATTAACCAGGAACAAGTGATTTATCACTGACCTCCTGCCAGCGGTGTCTGCTCAGAGGACAAGAGGGGGGGGGGTTAATGTGGGATCTTACACCCAAGCCTCCAAAAAGTAAATGGAACGTTTTTCTGCACTTTAAAAAAATAATAAAGAGACTGATGTTTAGGCTCCATCTGAGCCATTATAGATATATCTCTACTTAAGTTGTATTGGAGGGCAAAAAAATTATACTAGATGCAAAATAACTCCACCAAAATAGGACAAAAATCTCTTAAACATTTTAATGTGGATTAATTTAAATTCAGGATATTAATTTAATAAAGTCTAGTATTAATACAGTACAAAAAAAACAAACTTAAAATAAATTGTAGAAGGTCGACGTTTCAGCTTTCTTCCCCTCCAATCAGGGGAGCAAGCTGAAACGTCGACCTTCTACAAATAAACATTTTCCTGTTTCAAAGACCCAGAGTGCCGCTATTTGTATACTGCTTCTATTATGGTAGGCGTTGCACCGGCATCTGTACCTGAACCTGTGTGTGTCTCCCAAATTTTCATTTCCGTGCATCCCTAATTTATGGGGATGTCTAGTATAACAAGGGGCAGTATTGGCAGCGATGCAGTATCACCCATGCGTTTTACAAATGTAAAATATGGCTGTTATAATGGAATGTTACCTGTATTTGGCAGGGTTTGCTCTCTACCCGATGCGTTTTACATTTATATGGGTGTTGTAATGGAATGTGACCTGTATTTGGCAGGGTTTGCTCTATACCCGATGCGTTTTACATTTATATGGGTGTTGTAATGGAATGTTACCTGTATTTGGCAGGGTTTGCTCTATACCCCATGCGTTTTACATGCAATTCTAGGGATGTCTAGTATCACCGGGGACAGTCTTGGCAGGGTTGCAGTATGACCCATGCGTTTTACATTTCTATGGGTGTTGGGATGGGACCTGTAATCGGCAGGGTCTGTTGTATCTCCCTGTGCATTTTGCATGCATTTGCATGGCTACATTGTTGTGTACTTGGTTCCTTTTTGACGGTCATAGTTCTCTGATCCTCTGCACTTTTCTCCGTTCTGTTTTCCTGTACGTTTGCCTGTTAGTAATCCCTGCTGGCTTGGCCGGCGTTTCTCAGGTCCTTGTTATTTCGTCGTGGAAGCTCTGCGCGGAGATAAGTCAGCATTTTACCAGTATAATCATCTCACAAGGAGCAGATGCTCGTGTTTAACGCATCGCAGATCCTTTTTACATTTTCTGTGTACACTTTTTTTTTTATTTTTGAAATTTTTACGAAAATGTCATTTTTCTGCCCATTATATCTAAAATCAGTCTGTGCATAATACGGAGTGAATTTGCCTCGAGGTAAACTTTGATGCCGATTTGAGATTATTAAGGAGGATGCTCTTCTCTGGAAATATTGTGTTTTAATTTTATTGATAAGTGATGTATCGCTGCTGCACGCCAGGATTAACGGCAACAATGTTGGTTTGGGAGAGATTCGCCCTCCCGCTTATTAAACTCCTACCCACCATTCACAACTTCCAGTGGCTGCTCCAGACATTAATGGATAAAAACGGATTAAAACATTAGTCAGGAAACAAAGTGAATTTACACAGAAATCTGGTTTTGTGACATATTTGCCCCCCCCCTCCCCTTTGTCCTTCACGGTAGCCTCGCCACAAAGGGTTAAAGTTGGCTTAGAAAAATATTTTCCCAAACAATCTCACCCCGTCGCCACCTCCCACATTTTCCATAATCGCATTCCAAGACAAGCAAATACACATCTAAAGGCAGCCGTTTGTTTTCTGTTTCTTTTATTTCTGCACAAGATTTTATTTTTAATTTTTTTTGCATGTTGTTTTTATAGGGGAGAGAGGGGCCATTCTTGGTTCTTCTTAGCCGTGGTGCTGGTTCTTCCATGCTTGGCTTGGAAATTTTTTTTCTACACGTACCGTCTCCCACTCGTTTTTAAGTTTTGTCTTGGGGTACCTCTATGGCCCATATACTGCCAAGTGATGCATGCGATTACAGATCTCACTTTATCCCTATCAGGGACAGCTGCATTCCCCCCCCCCCTCCCCATCTTCTTTTGTACGGTCTCCCTTATGCTCCATATATTCAGGGTGTGCAGGTGTCTTTTTAGTGGCTCCCCCATATATTCAGGGTGTGTGAGTTTTTTTAGGGGCTCCTCCATATATTCAGGGTGTGCGGGTGTCTTTTTAGGGGCTCCTCCATATATTCAGGGGGTGCGGGTGTCTTTTTAGGGCCTGCTGACCTGTTCCATATATTTGAGGTGCAGATATGGCTTTTTGGGGCTACACTGTATTTTTCAGGTGTATAACAGAGCTGCAAAGCCATAAATCACTTGCTGTAAATAAGAAACTTTACTCTTGCTCTAAATGACATCTTATTGTCATAAATTGCCCCGATTTTATATTGTGACGTCATCCAGTCTGATGATGGCCCCATCTCTGGCCCAGTCTCCAGCGCCATTCCCTAAAATCCCATACTTGCCATGGCTCTGGGCCAACATAAGGGCATCTGCGCCAAGGTCAGTGGTTGCCCGGATCACCAGGCGTTTCTGCCCTGCGATTCTGCATCCAGGATTGTTGGCCTCTTATTTGAAAAATGCATTTTTAAGATAACGGTGAGGGGGGGGGGCCGCCTGACTTTAATAAATATCACGGAAACAGGATTTGACGATGAGGGTCGGGCAAATGTTTACCTTTTAATCTAAATCCGCTTCACCGAGATGCCGCAAACCCATCTGTAAGGAGCGCTCATACCTGTGCCTGGAGGGACGCACTGTGACTTCTTTAGATTTGTATTGTAAAAGATCTTTTTATTTGTGCCATACGGATTCACTTGTTGTGGAATAAAAGGGTTTAATGTACACAAATGTATCGGAGCTGTGTGAGCATAGAATGTCTCTGTAGCGCCTGAAACGTCAATTTTCTTTTTTCCAAGGTGAATTTTTGCTTTCAAATATTAATATTACTACAAGGTTTAAAGGCCCTCGGCATCTGAGCCGGCGATCTGCTGTTTTTTTTGTTTGCTTGTTTCCTTATGGCGTCACCAAATTCCATCACTGTGTGTGTGTGTCGCAGCACACAAGATATCTATAACTCTTACACGCTCTGTCCACTTGTTGACACACTTGGATCTTTGTTGTCAGTTTGTGTTTATACGCAATGTATCACTTGCCAGTGGAGACTTGTTTACCAGATGCGTGCTGTGACTGAGGACTGTTCCTGTTATTGGCAGGGTCTGCAGTAAGCCCCATGCGTTTTACATAGGTTTATAGGGCTCTGTTGTGTTACAGGAGCCGGTACCTGTAATTTGCCGGGTCTGCTAAATGCCCCATGCGTTTCACATGCATTTATAGGGATCTGTTGTGTAACGGGGACGGTTTCTGTAGTTGGCAGGGTCTGCTGTATGCCCCATGCGTTACACAACACATCCATATAAATGCATGTGAAACAGAGGCTGGTACCGTTGTACAATCTTTGTAGCTTTTGTCTAATGAGCGAGATTGTTGTGACCTATGTCTCTGTCAATGTGTTGTAGAAGGCAATGCTCGCACTCCACTTCTCCGATCTATAACCATGGCTGTAAAGGGCCACACTGGGTGGAATTCACCCGTCCTGGGTGTACATGCATGTATCGGGCCATCGAAAATAGCCCATGGTGTTTTCATCCCCTGCACAATAGATTGATTGCCTTGTTTTGTGTGTTTTTCCTTTCACACTGTGATCACACTCTGTAAACTCTCAGGGTGACAGCTTCCTTTTAATGCGTTTATTTAACACTGATATAAGATTACGCAGCGCCCACAAACAATGCGCTTCAGGCAAAAATAACCTCATGTCAGGAATTCTAAAATACTCACCGGCTCTGTTAAAATGTGTTTAAAAAACCGTACGATTTAGTGGGAGTGCCTGTAAGTGAATCACATCCTGTTTTTGAGTGCGCTGGCATCTTTTAATGTGGTAAATCTTCCGTTTAAAGAGGAGTGATATAAACCATGCCACTCACTGGTAACATATTTTCTGTTCTTTTGTATCCGTTTTAAATAATATAAGGTAACCATGCTTTAAGGGGTCACTCCCAGGGGACATCCTCCAATGTTTCATTCTAATGTATTGTAATGCTACGAATAAAACCTTGGATGATATCTAGAAGAAAATAAAGTGTGTCTCTGTGTCGGCGTGTCTCTGTGTCGGCGTCCCAGGCTTTACAGCTTCTGCAGGAAGCTCTGCCGAGACCAGGAAGTGTCTCCGCCAAACGTGATGCTTCTGTGTGTTTTTATGGTGGGTGCTTATCACGCTGTTCCTGCATGGTCCGGCTTATACTTGAGAAACAGCATTAGGAACAGTCTACTGGAAACCCCCGCCGTGCAGTCTTTCAGGACCATACAAGTGCCTGTACGGGCAGAGGGGCCGCAGAGCTTTCTCTTGTGACACGTCAGAGTGAGGGGAGGGGCTTGTACTGTGGACTTCTGCAGTGTTAAACAGTTGCGTGCGCAGGTACAGACTCATGACCTCTGCAAGAATCCGTTAATTAGCCGCATCCCAGTATATTTATCACTGGCGTGTGCAGTACATTTCTTCTGAATGTGCCCCAATGGTTCACACGGTAATTACAAGTTTTAAATTTAGGAAATTGAGCACAAACTGAGCATTTTTGCTCGACAATAACTAGTTCTATAGAGTATTTGGGGTATTAGTTCTTGTGTTATTACCTTACTCTGCGCTTTATAAAATATTCAAAGCCAACTTAAACTTTTACAAAGACAAGACAAAGAGGCCTCTGAACCTGGACCTTACACTCCCTCCCTGGTTGCGCCGGGGCCCGCGCTCTCCTCCCTGGTTGCGCCGGGGCCCGCGCTCCCCTCCCTGGTTGCGCCGGGGCCCGCGCTCCCCTCCCTGGTCTCGCTTCTGAACATGTTTATCTTAAGACGAAGCCAAATATTTTTGTTTCTCTGCTTTGTGCTGTCGGGTTACAGTAATCTTGACAAACACTGCACGAGGATTTGAAGCTGCCGAGGCCTGCATACCTTACCCCGGCGCAGGAATCTCATGCCCAGAGCTCGCATTGTTTGCTGCATCTCTCCCCGGCTTTATTGTTTGTGTTCTACTCTGTCGTCTCTGCTCGCTCGCTGAAAGGACGAGGCATGTGCTCTGCCTGTCTGGCACGGGGTGACGTTTCCTACGTGACCGAATGCCATCACATTGATTTCCTTTTGACTGTAAGACAGGAAGTCGCTGCGTTTCTTTCTTCCTCGTCGCAGCCATCTGCGCCCATTGTACGAGCAGCTCCATCGCCTCATCCTGATCTGTTGTTTCCGATTTGAAATCCTGAAATCAATAATCCCTTTCGCCGGCTGTCACCTGCTTATTCTTTATATTACATCAGCTTTTTATCTGCTGGTTTTGTTACAAAGCTTTGAATCCTGTTGCCTGAAGGGAAGACGCATAGTGCTGGGTAGGGCTGTGCAATTAATTGCAATCGCAATCGAATCGCGATTTCTGACCCTGCAATTTCTAAATCGCATAAGGCTGCAATTTTCTGCTCCCTGTTAACTTCCGGCGGCATGGTGCTTTGGGCGCTCGCAGGGGGAACCACGTGACGAGCCGCGTTCTCGCGGCTCGTCACATGGTTCTCCAGGCGAGCGCCCAAGCTCCATGCCGCCGGAAGTTAACAGGGAGCCGAACACGTGGTGCACAGAGGTGAGCTGGGGCAGTATATCCATGAGCTGGGGCAGTATATCCATGAGCTGGGGCAGTATATCCATGAGCTGGGGCAGTATATCCATGAGCTGGGGCAGTATATCCATGAGCTGGGGCAGTATATCCATGAGCTGGGGCAGTATATCCATGAGCTGGGGCAGTATATCCATGTGCTGGGGCAGTATATCCATGAGCTGGGGAGTATATCCATGAGCTGGGGCAGTATATCCATGTGCTGGGGCAGTATATCCATGTGCTGGGGCAGTACATCCATGTGCTGGGGCAGTACATCCATGTGCTGGGGCAGTACATCCATGTGCTGGGCAGTACATCCATGTGCTGGGGCAGTACATCCATGTGCTTGGGCAGTACATCCATGTGCTGGGGCAGTACATCCATGTGCTGGGGCAGTACATCCATGTGCTGGGGCAGTACATCCATGTGCTGGGGCGTACATCCATGTGCTGGCAGTACATCCATGTGCTGGGGCAGTACATCATGTGCTGGGGCAGTACATCCATGTGCTGGGCAGTACATCCATGTGCTGGGGCAGTACATCCATGTGCTGGGGCAGTACATCCATGAGCTGGGGCAGTACATCCATGTGCTGGGGCAGTACATCCATGTGCTGGGCAGTACATTCCATGTGCTGGGGCAGTACTCCATGTGCTGGGGCAGTACTTCCATGTGCTGGGGCAGTATATCCATGTGCTGGGGCAGTATAATCCATGTGCTGGGGCAGTATATCCATGTGCTGGGGCAGTATATCCATGTTGCTGGGGCAGTATATCATGTGCTGGGGCAGTATATCCATGTGCTGGGGCAGTATATCCATGTGCTGGGGCAGTATATCCATGTGCTGGGGCAGTATATCCATGAGCTGGGGCAGTATATCCATGAGCTGGGGCAGTATATATCCATGTGCTGGGGCAGTACATCCATGTGCTGGGGCAGTACATCCATGTGCTGGGGCAGTACATCCATGAGCTGGGGCAGTATGCATGTGCTGGGGCAGTACTTCCATGTGCTGGGCAGTACATCCATGTGCTGGGGCAGTACATCCATGTGCTGGGGCAGTACATCCATGTGCTGGCAGTACATCCATGTGCTGGGCAGTACATCCATGTGCTGGGCAGTACATCCATGTGCTGGGGCAGTACATCCATGTGCTGGGGCAGTACATCCATGTGCTGGGGCAGTACATCCATGTGCTGGGGCAGTACATCCATGTGCTGGGGCAGTACATCCATGTGCTGGGGCAGTACATCCATGTGCTGGGGCAGTATATTCCATGTGCTGAATACTGAATACATTTAGAATGTATGTAGCATGTTTGAAAAAGCAAAAACAATTGGCTAAATCGCAAATAAAATCGCAATCGCAATATTCATTCAAGAAATCGCAATATGATTATTTTGTATTAAACAGACATGTTTTACACACAGGCTACGTCCCTGCAAGTCGCATAGCCGTGCATGGCAGGAATACGTGTACAGGGATTCATGTGGGTAGTAAGCGCATGCGTTTAGGTCGTGAGGGAGAAGTCCGCAGACTCTTCTTATAACTCGCTAAAGGCAGGAGTGGACAAATGGATGTACAGGCGGAGAATGCTGGTTTTCAAGTGAGGAAAGCTCAAAAATCACAAGAATGTCCCTTTAAAGATCTTAAATTCCATAAGGATCCATGTACACTGAGCTCATTGGCTTGGCTGAGCCTCTTGGGAAACGTAGTGCCAAAACATCCGCAGGGCCAAGGTTGCTGAGCCCTCCTGTAGATGTACATTCAAGGCTTCCTTCCCGTTTTTTGGTGGATCTTTCGGCCCCCCCTCCCATGCTTTCTATGTGTTCGGTGTCTTCTGTGCATTTTAGCTTCTGGCAGGTCACGCAGCGGCTTCCGGCAGCTTTGTTTTTGGGATGTAAGTCGGGAAGCGGACAATTCAGTATCTGCAGCCTTTACGTGTGGATAAATTGTATACGTCCGAGAAATCATGGCGACACATTTGGAACCAGCCGTTCCTTACTGCAGCTTTATTGGGGCTTTTTTTTTTTTTTTCTTTTGGTCACAGCCTATAGATTGCAGAGTATATCTCACTGTCTGCCATGTTTTATGACATTCCTAGTGCCAGGTTTGCAATACGCCCAAGGGGAATGTGAGGTTGGCGAGAAAGTGTAATGTTCTGGCTTTCCATAGGGTTTAGAGGCTACATTTAAATGGCTCTTGGTGCTACACTCTATTTGAAGGGCTCTATGTACTGTCCTTTAAAATCCTGCCTGTGTCACCAAAGATGTTGGTTGGGTTTAATGGCCTCTGTACTTATGTAGATGTGATTTTTAAAGGTTTATAAGGTGGTATAGGCAGGATTTAAAGGTCTATATGGTGTCATATGTCAGATTTTAAAGGGCTATTCCTCCATTCGATGGGCTGCGCACACTGTTTCTGATGATAGGAGCAGTAATCTATATGGTGCGCTCTGCCCCGCACCCTCACACAAACAGATGGTTAAACGAGGCATCCGGTGACATCTTTTTCTGGTTTCGCTGGTGTCACTGAATACCCTCTTAGACCAATAAACCACTTCACTCCTAGAAGAAGAGATTTGTTGAGGAGCTGCTTGTGGTTAATATTACCAGATCACATTTTAGCGGCTCCTTAAAGTCATTAGCGGCTCCACACACCTTCACTTGTCCAGAGGAGGACCACACAAGTGCCCGCACCACACAAGTGCCCGCACCACACAAGTGCCCGCACCACACAAGTGCCCGCACCACACAAGTGCCCGCACCACACAAGTGCCCGCACCACACAAGTGCCCGCACCACACAAGTGCCCGCACCACACAAACACATACAGGTACAAGTACTTTTACAGTTGTACTAGTTACAAGCAACACACACATAAAAGCAAAACTGGCGCGCGTGCCGGCTACAAGCAACATACTTTATGAAAGGAATCTGCAAAATGAGCTGTAAGTAACTCGTACAATGAAGCTAATGGATGAATATCTAGCCATATAGTATGGCAGCGCTCATAATGTGTGGCACGATCCACAAACCATTAAGCACCAGTATAGCTGTGAGGTGTGTGTGTATATATATATATCACCAGAGTATAGCAGTGTGTAGTGATACCTTTTTTTTATTGGACTAACCATACATTGAAAAGACAAGCTTTCCGAAGTTATCACTATGTACTGCTATACTTGTGATTTTGGCATCTGGACGAACAAGGCCATACATACATTACTTACATATATACATACATACTCACTCACTCTGCAACTCGGAGATTATGTTAACATTATCTCTAAATTGTGGAGGATCGTAGATTATATTTTGCTTGGGCAGGTGCTGCAACACGAGTGAAGAATTTTTTATTTTTTTATTCTAATAACAGAACCCCCTCTATAAATGAGAATTTCGCTCTCACACTGCATATTCTTCTCGGATCGTTTTCCAAATGACATGGCTAATTATTTTATCGTACGAGCGAGCGTTCCGGCGTCTGAGACAATGAGGACGTGTAGAGACGTGTCACCGCTACACGAATGGGATAAGGGGCGACACAATTACAGCCTTATAAAATAATTACCGGTAGGAATTCGCCCGTCTTTGTTTCTCTAATCAAATAAAAGGAGGTGGAGGTTTTTTTTTTTTTTATTAAATTGGGGGGGGGGGTGTAAAGACGGAATATAAAACGATTCTAGCAAAAATGTACTGTATATATTATCTCTTTATCGTGTCAGCTTCATCACACCCCATTGTCATGTGTATACAATGTTGCAGAGTTACAATGAAACCACTTTTCACTGAAAGGTTGGTGCGTTCATCTGGGTGAAGCCAAAGTATTACAGTGTCTCTTTCAGGATTGGTCGCCATTGTCGGCAGGACCTTGGCATGTTGGCGTTGAGGTTTTTTCTTTGGATAACCGGAGTTTACGTATATACAAAAACAGCGATCCTATAGATTGTATGTACCGCTCTTCCCTGCGCTTTTCATATCGCCGCTTTGTGATTTATCTCCTACCCAATAAAAGCCTGTTACTGTTGCTAAGTCGGCCATGTTTTCCTGGACACATTATTTCATGCAGAAGGCAGCACAGAGGAAAGCGCTGCCCTGCAACGTGTATAATTCACATGCTGCAGGTTTGAAATCAAGGCAGGTCACCTGGGATTCCTTTCTGATTTCTGTCCTGCAGCGTATGGATTATACATGCTGCAGGGAGGCAGTTTTCATGCACTGCCCATTGGCACGAATGAACTGTGTGTCTGGGGAAAACATGGCCGATCAGACGAGCTTAAAGCCCGTCTATACACATGGTTTTAGAGGCAATAGGAGCATGAAGTCTGCCAGGGCATGTATCATAACATGCTGGAAAGCAGACGTTCCCACCGAGGCAGCGACTGAATCATCCATTGTGTGATTACTGGTCGGGGTGAACATGTCAGAGCTTGTGGTGGTGTTTGGGGAAGGGGGGAGGTTGTCATATTCCCCTATCCATGCTGGGGGGGGGGGGTGGTATATGTGACCATCAGTGATTCTTCCCAGCTTTACTGTGTGTGTAGGAGCATCCTAGGAGCCGCTATGAGAAACTGAAAGCCTAACTCACCTATATCGGAGCCTGGCGAGCCGCTCTGTACAAATATCTGCAGAATAATCCGCACCTGTAGGAGTCGAACATAGAAATCATGCAGCTTGTGTTTACCTGCGTCTATTAATCCCAGTTGTAGAGCATTGTTAGGTGTTTGTTTTGTCCAGGTTTCATCAAGGAGGCCTTGTATTGGTTCACCACCTTACAGGGCAATCAATGTGTTTGTATCAAATTCACCAGTTTAACCGGTTCCTTCATTCACAAACGGGTTTGTCCACTAAATGGTGAACTGGAGCCATGCTGCACTTGATTGATGTCAGCTCGCTCAAATGAAAACAGGAATCACTGGCTAATTCTTACTTTACACAACTCTCAGCATGTCACATAATAAAAGGGGCATGGGGGAATGGCGCAGGAGGCGGGGCTAGAGACTAGGCTCTACCAAGGCTTTTTAAATGATGTTATTGACATATCGGGGCCATTTATGTCAATGAAAATATTGTTTAGACCAAGAGCAGAGCATCTTCTTTACAGCAAGTTATTTCTAACCTTTATTATAGTTTAGACTCCTTGCTGAGAGAGTTATGGCATTGTAGATCTGTTACACACCTACAGACCTTAATATATGGAGGAACCCCTAAAAAGACACCCACACACCCTGAATATATGGAGGAAGCCCATAAAATACACCCGCACACCCCGACTATATGGAGGAACCCCTAAAAAGCTTCCTGCACACCCTGAATATATGGAGGAACCCCTAAAGAGACACCCACACACCCTGAATATATGGAGGAACCCCATAAAATACACCCACACACCCTGAATATATGGAGGAACCCCATAAAATACACCCACACACCCTGAATATATGGAGGAGCCCCTAAAGATAGGGCCATAAGTATATGAATGAGGGGAAATGAATGGTAACATTTGATGCTTGGGGGGTATGAATTGGAGCGAGTTGTAGATCCTGTACTTATCATGGCATCTGGAGAAATTGTCACTTTTAACCCTTTCTAAGCTGTATTGCTTTTCACATGGTTTCTGCCCTTTCTGAATTGTAACTCACGGTGTGTTTTTTGTCTCCGCAGGTATTTGTATAAAATGTGGAAAGGGGGTGTATGGAGCGAGCCAGGCCTGTCAAGCAATGGGGAACCTCTTCCATACAAACTGCTTCACATGCTGCTCTTGCGGTAAGGCCTCACCCTCCCCTCTATGTCCCTGAACATTCAATTGATTTCTCTCCTTCTTCTGAAGCTTAACTACCGTGAAAGTCTCTCCAGCGGCGAACGCGCAGAATGTCACAATGCACAGACCCCGTGGCCCGCGTACGCGGCATTATGCGCTGCGGAATAATGATGCGGGGACGTCGGAATCTATTAACGGTTTGATTGCCATGAGGAGGGGGCACGTGTATATGATACCCTGTGGCTCAACAAAGGACTGCTTGCACAATTAACCCATTAAAGGACCAGCGCAATGTCAGGCACGTCCGATTTATAAAGCATTACCTCTGAATGGGGGGGTCCTGTAATACTAATAACATGCATTTTTTAAATATAAACGTCGCTTAAACAAAGCCCAGTACAACACAATGCCGAGACTTTCTCTCTGAGGACACTTATTTAAAAAATACATTATACAGGGCACCGTTATATTGCTAGAGCCCTGCAGGACTTGTACTATATTTTGGCAGACCCCCTGATATTCCTGATATGCCTCCGCGCATGCACGTGGTGTCAGTAAGGTGACTTGAAAAGGGACGGGGGAAATAAAAGCAATGTGGCCACTAACCCCTGGAATGTATATCCTCTCGCCCTTATTTTTCCTGGTCGAGAAAGGATGGCTAGAATATGACTCAGTACATATTTGAGGCATGAAATTAAATGCTTTTTAAGGGAAGATGAAAAGGATTAGTCTTCAGACTCGGCACAAACACTCTTTCTGTCCCAGTCCTGGCCAAGAAAACATTCTCCTTCCTGGCACCATAGCGTAGCATGGCAGCGCCCTGAGAGAGCTTCATCAGGAGAAACAAAGTGACCCTTTATCCGGGACAGAAGTGACGCTGATGTCACAACCACCCTATACAATATTCCAAGTAGATGTGTGTGTGTGTGTTACATTTACACATCCCAGCAATTCAGAGAACTGGTTCCTCATTTGCATGTCTTACCCACACTTTTTTTTTTTTTTTTGCATCCTGGGTTATATGTATATACTTACTTAAGGGTAAAAAGTGAAATTAAAAGCCTCCACACTGCAAATAATTAAGTTAATAAATGTGGAAAACATTTACACATCCCACAATTCAGAGCTCATGTGCTACATTCCCCATATGCTGCAAGGAAATCTGGGTAAGACATGCAAATGACATCTGCACTTTGCCATTTTTTTTGCATACTGGGTCTGTTTTCACACAGAACCGTGGGGGGATTAGTTTGCCTAGACATAGTGTCACACGGCCTGCTAATGTATACGTATTTATGAAAGCCTTGTCAATCGATCACGCCCTGCACTACACATACAGGGTTACTCGCCCACTGATGGCGAACCTCGACACCCCTTGGATGTTTTGAAAACCACTCGTCCCATGATGCCCTCTCAGCTTCAAGTCAGGCTAGGCATCATGGAACATGTAGTTCCGAAACATCTGGGGTGCCAAGGTTTGCCATCACTGGGCTATACTGATGGGCAGCGGTTGGTTGGGGGGGGGGGGTGAAGCCATCGCAGCCATGTCATTGCCTGTACGTGTCAGCCTCTTTCGATGATGGTCAGGTGTGTGGGGTTCAGGCGGGTCAAAGCCCCATAAAATGATACGGTGTTGGTCCGTGGGCTTTAAACTGATATGTCGGGTTGCTTGTCTGTTAACCTCTCATTGCCCGTGATACGGGGATTTGCTCACCCAGATGTAACCAGTTTGATGCGCCTGTACTTGGACGCTGTCGCTTCCTGAAACCATTCTTTTTATCCCTTTATTGCCTCCTCGCCTCTCGGCTTCCCTCCGAGCTGGCTGGATAAAACCAGGACGTGGATAACATGGGATTGTGGGGGCCTTTTAGTGTCAGTACGCTCCGCTGTGGGACAGGATATTCTATAAACCCTGTGGGTCAGAGGTCACGGCGTGAGATCTTGGCTCAGAACATGTAATCCCTGCGTTCTAGTGGGAGAAATCTCTCCAGATTATAATTTCTGCTCGCATTTGAAGGCAGCCGCTCGATTTCCAGGGGGGAAAAAACGAGCCATTATGTATATTTAATGATTTTATATATATACTGTATCTCTTTATTATTTTTTGCTTTGATGTTACAAAATCTTACGCTGCTGCCGGGGGAATCTAGATCGTGACAAATACTCGGATCTTGGGAAATCGCGAGTAAGGAGCGAGGCGTGTTTTCCGAATACGTTTAACATTCACAGCCGGCGATGGCAGGGAATATAGAGCAAAAAGCAGGTCAGCCCGCGCGCGCCTACGTATCGCGCCAGGATAGATTTATAGTCGTTCCTGCGCACGTAATGGAATAAAATCACAACGTCACGGTCATCACAAGGACTTTCTGTTACTGTGAGCGGAATACATAAACCTTATGCTCTGAAAATATGACTTTGAATGGGGAAAGGTGGATTTCTTCCATGGGAAATGCGCTGCAGGGACGGTACAGGACCCAGGATGCCTTTTCAGACCATATACAGCACTTAGTCACCCCGGTTTAACAAGTTCATTCACAAAGGGATCTATCCACTAAACAGCGAGCTGGTGTTGCACTTTTTTTTATTTTTTTATTTCCACTCACTCGGTCTAAGAAGCTATTGCTGACCGCTGCTTTCCACATCCCGCAGCATTTCAGGTATTAAGACACACACTAGCATTTAAGGAATGGCGCTGGAGGCGGAGTCAGTGATCAGGCTATTCCCAGATTGTAACATGAGGGACCAGTTTGCCTTCCATGACAGTTTTATTGCATTATATCCCCACCTGCACACCTCATGTATATGGAGGAACCCCTAAAAACATGCCTGCACAGTTTGTGTGTGTCCGTGTCCAAAAAAAGACCCCTACCCACCCTGTATATATGGAGGATCCCCAAAAAAGACAACCAGCACACCCTGTATATATGCAGGAGCCCAAAAAAGACAACCTGCACACCATGAATATATGGAGGAGCCCCTAAAAATCAGGTCATTGGGTGTAAAAGGCTGTTTTTAGGGGGTTATATAATGCTCCGGGAGCCTGGTCCTCTCTAAGCAGACAATGAATAGATGTTCTCTAATCAGGTCGATTTTATGCCATCGCTCTGGAATGTGCAGATTCCCTTTGATATTTTTTTTTTTTTCTCCTCGACAAAGTATGGCGTCGCCTGAGCCGGGGGTTTAAAGCCCATTAGACGAGGCTTGTAAAATATTCCAATTCTAAACCTTTAGGGGCTGCAGGATGTGGAATTGGAGATTATTTGTTATTTTGTTAGATGAGGTATAGTTTGGGGGATTCCAGGATTGGTCGCTGTCCTGTCATACACGGCTACTGTTTCCGGGATTTTTTATTGTTCCAATGATTTATTTTAGTTCCTGTAAAACCTAATGCCAAACAACATTGTAACAAGGTTTGTAAATATTTGTGTCCAGACTCTTCATTTCTTTGGACATTCTTTTATCTGTTTAGTGTTGTCATTGAATAGGAACGAATAGGTGGAGAGCAGGAGATTAACCCCCGGTGTACATCCAGATATTGCTGTGGATCTTTGTTCCTGGGTGTCTCCGCTCTCTGGTCACCCGTGGAATCGGTTTATAAAGCGTGCAGATATGGACGTGTCACATGCGGCTTACGTGTTGTTCAGCCGAAATTTCAAATGCTGGACTTTAAGCGATTTGCCTGTGGTATGTTTGCCGCTGCCAGGAATGTCCGTTCCAACTCTCTGTAAACAACTGACTTCCTTGGGTTTCCGCGCACTCTGGTCTGCGGAGCATACAGCCTACAAAACACCCATTGACAGGCGCTTCAAAGGCAAAACACATTTCTGACACCGTGGCCCTATTACAATCTTCACGCAAACGTTTGCGCTCACGCAAAAACGCATTAACGCGAGGGGCAAAACCCTTTGCGCTGAACGTATTGCAATGTCAGCGCAACAAACGCACGTAATCGTCTACCGCGGGTGAACCTGAGCGAACGCTGCGCGTGCATACTGTACTGCGCGCGTCCTATACTCAACATTGTGAGCGCAAATGCGTTTGTGCGCTGGTACGCGGATGATATTACAATCTATGCGCAAAATTTAACGCACAGCGTTTGCGCGCATAATTTTAACGTCTCTTAACCCTTTCACTGCTGAGGACGTGTGGGGAACGTCCTCATTGACTCCTAAGGAAAGATGGGGTGGAGATAGGGGGTTCCTTTGAACCCCAATATCTCCCGACGTTTGGCAGTTAGCAGGGTCATGTGTGGTATCATTAGAAAGGCCATAGCATGGCCTTTCCAATGATACCAAACATGATCATGTTTAAAGAAGAAAAATAATAATAAAAAGATGTGGGTTTTTTTAAGACGGGAAATGGCTCAGCAGTGAAGGGGTTAAAAGCTGGTGTTAATGGTAAATCTGAACGTCCTGGCCAAAACCAAATACACCAGCCCGAAGACCTTCCGTCCTCTCTCTCTCTCGCGCTCCACCTTCCGTCCTCTCTCTCTCTCGCGCTCCACCTTCCGTCCTCTCTCTCTCTCGCGCTCCACCTTCCGTCCTCTCTCTCTCTCGCGCTCCACCTTCCGTCCTCTCTCTCTCTCGCGCTCCACCTTCCGTCCTCTCTCTCTCTCGCGCTCCACCTTCCGTCCTCTCTCTCTCTCGCGCTCCACCTTCCGTCCTCTCTCTCTCTCGCGCTCCACCTTCCGTCCTCTCTCTCTCTCGCGCTCCACCTTCCGTCCTCTCTCTCTCTCTCGCGCTCCACCTTCCGTCCTCTCTCTCTCGCGCTCCACCTTCCGTCCTCTCTCTCTCTCGCGCGCCACCTTCCGTCCTCTCTCTCTCGCTCCACCTTCCGTCCTCTCTCTCTCTCGCGCTCCACCTTCCGTCCTCTCTCTCTCTCGCGCTCCACCTTCCGTCCTCTCTCTCTCTCGCGCTCCACCTTCCGTCCTCTCTCTCTCCTCGCTCCACCTTCCGTCCTCTCTCTCTCGCGCTCCACCTTCCGTCCTCTCTCTCTCTCGCTCCACCTTCCGTCCTCTCTCTCTCTCGCGCTCCACCTTCCGTCCTCTCTCTCTTCGCGCTCCACCTTCCGTCCTCTCTCTCTCGCGCTCCACCTTCCGTCTCTCGCGCCTCACCTTCCGTCCTCTCGCGCTCCACTTCCGTCTCTCGCGCTCCACCTTCTCCTCTCGCGCTCCACCTTCCGTCCTCTCGCCTCCACCTTCTCTCTCGCGCTCCACCTTCCGTCCTCTCGCGCTCCACCTTCCGTCCTCTCGCGCTCCACCTTCCGTCCTCTCGCGCTCCACCTTCCGTCCTCTCGCGCTCCACCTTCCGTCCTCTCGCGCTCCACCTTCCGTCCTCTCGCGCTCCACCTTCCGTCCTCTCGCGCTCCACCTTCCGTCTCTCCGCGCTCCACCTTGTCCTCTCGCGCTCCACCTTCCGTCTCTCGCGCTCCACCTTCCGTCCTCTGCGCTCCACTTCCGTCCTCTCGCGCTCCACCTTCCGTCCTCTCGCGCTCCACCTTCCGTCCTCTCTCTCTCGCGCTCCACCTTCCGTCCTCTCTCTCTCTCGCGCTCCACCTTCCGTCCTCTCTCTCTCGCGCTCCACCTTCCGTCCTCTCTCTCTCGCGCTCCACCTTCCGTCCTCTCTCTCTCGCGCTCCACCTTCCGTCCTCTCTCTCTCTCGCGCTCCACCTTCCGTCCTCTCTCTCTCGCGCTCCACCTTCCGTCCTCTCTCTCTCTCGCGCTCCACCTTCCGTCTCTCTCTCTCTCGCGCTCCACCTTCCGTCCTCTCTCTCTCTCGCGCTCCACCTTCCGTCCTCTCTCTCTCTCGCGCTCCACCTTCCGTCCTCTCTCTCTCCACCTTCCGTCCTCTCGCGCTCCACCTTCCGTCCTCTCGCGCTCCACCTTCCGTCCTCTCGCGCTCCACCTTCCGTCCTCTCGCGCTCCACCTTCCGTCCTCTCGCGCTCCACCTTCCGTCCTCTCGCGCTCCTTCCGTCTCTTCGCGCTCCACCTTCCGTCCTCTCGCGCTCCACCTTCCGTCCTCTCGCGCTCCACCTTCCGTCTCTCTCGCGCTCCACCTTCCGTCCTCTCGCGCTCCACCTTCCGTCCTCTCGCGCTCCACCTTCCGTCCTCTCGCGCTCCACCTTCCCTCCTCTTCGCGCTCCACCTTCCGTCCTCTCGCGCTCCACCTTCCGTCCTCTCGCGCTCTCACCTTCCGTCCTCTCGCGCTCCACCTTCCGTCTCTCTCGCGCTCCACCTTCCGTCCTCTCGCGCTCCACCTTCCGTCCTCTCGCGCTCCACCTTCCGTCCTCTCGCGCTCCACCTTCCGTCCTCTCGCGCTCCACCTTCCGTCCTCTCGCGCTCCACCTTCCGTCCTCTCGCGCTCCACCTTCCGTCCTCTCGCGCTCCACCTTCCGTCCTCTCGCGCTCCACCTTCCGTCCTCTCGCGCTCCTTGTGCACGCTCCTTCGCTTTGTATGTATCAGAGGCGCATGTTTAACAGCATTAATGGCGAACCTCTGCACCCCAGATGTTGGGAAACCACATGTCCCATGATGCTCTGGCAGCCTTCACTTTGGCTAAGCATCATGGGACATGCAGTTCAGAAACATCTGGGGTGCTGAGGACCACCATCGTTTTACAGTGTGCGTTCATGAAGCTTTTTACTCCATACACGCTGCAGATAGTCACAGTCATTATCCTTGTTCTCTTATCATGAACCAAAGGAGGAAATCCCAAAAAAGAGGCGATGGGGAACCAAAAGGCGGGCAAGCAGGCCAAAGTCACCAAGTCCATCCATGAAACGTTCTGCCGCGGTGCATAAAGTAATATATATATCTCCCAGGATGCAAAGAAGTGAGACATGTCCTTTGCATGTCTTACCCAGAGTTCCTTGCTGCATATGGGGAATGTAGCTCATGAGCTCTGTGAAGCAGTTCTTTGAATTGCTGTGATGTGAAAATGGCTTCTGCAATAATAAACTTTAATATATATATTAAATTAATCAGTGTCTTTATGTATAAGCTTTATGTTCATTTTAAAATCCTATGTGTTTCAGACTTTGCGGTTTTATACGCAGGTTTGGGTGGTGGTTTTAAAGGAAATAAAGGATTTCTCTAGTCCTGGATTTTTAATGCTTTTTATTTTAAGGAAAATCTTAACCCTCCGAGCCTCGCTGGAGTATATTGCACTCCATGGCTCTCAAAGGGTTAATACAGAACCCTACGTGCTGTGTTAACCCGTTCTTCGCCAGAGCAAATCATAGCCTACTCCTTGACAACGGGGCACAAGAAGTTTCTCACCTGTGCAGCACTTAAGAGGTTAAATCCTGCCCTGATATCACTTTTTCCTGGATTTGGGGGGGGGCGGGTGGGTGGACCTTTACATATGGACGTGTGTGTATCTTGGTTTTTATGTAGGTGTGTGTGTTATATAAACGCGTTCAGTTTCCCTGAATTTCACATTTCCTGGGCTTGTACAGAGGTGTTGTTATGTAGATTAACCCCTGATAGGTCTCTGCATCTGTCGTTTTGCACTTTGTGCCGGTGGTGAAGCTTGTTGATTCGCAGGGCCCGAGCTCCTTGCCCTCGCGTGCCTGGCACATTCCTTTAGCGTTTGGTAATGCCAGTCCCTCTGGCACACAGTATGCGGCCGCGGGCCCTGGCACCTCGCTCGCTGCCTAATAGAAGGTGCAATGTAACACCTGAACCGGATGTCTGTGTACAGGATCATTAACCCTTTGGTGTCCTCCAGATTCTCATGATTCAGCTATAAAGTAACCTTCTAATCCTTACACCGGGTCATTTCACATCCAGGACTCACTCGGTGAAATTCTAGCAGCCAGTGGCTACTTGGCCCCTGGATTTGTCAAGCCCTGATTTGTTGCATCAAATAAATGTATATAAAGGTCAATGTTTCCGTCTGACTGCAGAGGACAGATACTAGAAAAATGATGTGTTCTGAAACCCAGCCAATAGTCAGACTGAAACCTGATCTTTTAATACATTTATTTAATGATGCAATTAATGTCATGAAGTCCCTGAGCACATTGTGGTGTCTGCGTGCCTGGATGTGTTTGTTATATGTATATGTTTGTATGTGTAATAAATTGGTGCAAAGCCTGAACATGGATATATAAAAAGTAACACAATTGGCTGCACACGAAAAAATAAAGTGTGTGTGTGTTTGTATATATATATATAATTTTACTCACACTATAAAAATGTTTGCTTGGAGCCATTCTGTGTATTGTGATTTTCTAGCATTTGTTTTGGGATGTTCATAGATCCACTCGTGGGACGTCCGGTCCTTCTCATATTTGTGTATGTAATAGGTTAATACACCAATCAATGTGACGTCCCGCCACCTCCTGTTTTTCACCACTCCCAAGGAGGACAAATGATTGTATATAGCATATAGATACCCTCATCCCTTTCCTTCTTATACAAACCTTTAATGTTTTATGTCCCCGCTGCAGGGAGAAGACTGCGAGGTAAAGCATTTTACAACGTCAATGGGAAGGTGTACTGTGAGGAGGATTTCTTGGTAAGTCAAACCGCGCAGGTGACATGCTTTGTTTTATCAACCTTTGTTTTTTCCTCCTGGCTCCTTTTTTGCTGCAGGTAACCAGCTCGGCGACTCGTGGGGCTTGCTCGGCGACTCGTGGGGCTTGCTCGGCGTCTCGTGGGGCTTGCTCGGCGTCTCGTGGGGCTTGCTCGGCGACTCGTGGGGCTTGCTCGGCGTCTCGTGGGGCTTGCTCGGCGTCTCGTGGGGCTTGCTCGGCGTCTCGTGGGGCTTGCTCGGCGTCTCGTGGGGCTTGCTCGGCGTCTCGTGGGGCTTGCTCGGCGACTCGTGGGGCTTGCTCGGCGTCTCGTGGCTCGGCCGCCGCTGATTGTCACTGCGAGCTTCTATGGAGGAGTGTTGATAGTGAGGTGGCTTGATTGGATGAGCCTCTTCCTGATTATTGCTTCAGAAAACCGAAGAGCCAAATGCACATTTTTAGGAGCCGGTTTGTATGTCTCATGGATACCCGTCCCTTTGTTTGTTCCGCCCTGCTCTATGCATTATAAATACTTTACCTCCAGGGTGTAAAATTGGCTCATCATTGATGCAGGTTAGTTATTCCTCCCATAAAGGCCACATAGTGTGCCAGACTAGTAGCCCAATCACCTAGCCCAGCCCAGGGCACTAGGTAGCCTGGGGAACCACACTGCTTTAAACAGGGATTCTGAGGATGCCAGAGACGGGCCAGGGCCTGGAAATTGTGCCATATGGCAGGTACGTCTCTCGATGTTGGTGAAACCTTTGCATGGCCAGTGTGACCGGTCGCTGGCGTTGTGTGCTGGTGTTGCGTGCTGTCATCATTTTGCTCCAGTACATGTGCCCATTTTAATGGTAGCTGTTTTTTAGGGGGGGGGGGTCTGTTCCCTCAGACTTACCCCCTTCACTGCTCGAAATATCAAACCTTGAGGACGGAGGCAGCAAACTTGACCCACCACATTTTTTGAAGCTACATCTCCTCCACGCTCAGCAACTCGTTAGATTGTCTGAGCATCATGGGAGATGTAGTTCCAAAACATCTGGAGGGCCAAGGTTGTCTACTCTTGCCTTTTAAGGCTTCCATAGCCGCCTAGTGAGCTGTCCTTTTAAGCCCTAGTTATTCTCCTTGCTGCGACTCTTCGCGCCTGTAAAGGGTTACACGTGAAATGCGCCGGTGTACAGGACGGCCGGAATCCACGGCATTGTTCCTGCGGATACACATTGGGGCCGTTGAAAGGCCCAGGCTTGGGTTTCATCCAGATAGCTGGCAGAAGCGGCGCTTTCCCCACATCTGGGCACCGGCAGAACAGAGAAGGGACCCTGGTTGGTCTGCGGCGTGTCATCGGCGCGCACAATGCCTCTTTGTTCGGTGGCAGAGTTTCATCACAACTGGGCATTGTGTGCCGGCGGATCTGCCGTCTCACTCAGACCAGAGAGGGAGCCGGAGTCTGCATCTCTTTACACAAAGCGTCTCCGGGAGAAAATAAAGAGAGGGCCCACTCGCGATCTGAAAAGCGCTTGCGGGTGAGGAGGTTAATGAAACATTATTCTGCAATGTCTGCTTTACGCCCAGTGACTAATTATTTGTGGAAATATAGAGCGTGACGTATGTTTAGAAAACACGCCGTGCGCTTTCCACACAGCGGGGCTTCCCTCGAAGCCGGTGAGCGAGCCTGGAGATGACCAGGCTGTGCCGAGAATGATTATTTACCGGTCTGCAGCAATCGAACACCCCTGGGCCCGCATGGAGGCTGGCGGCATGCCTGGAATGCTACAAGGGCTCTCTGGCTGTGAAAAGGTTAAGATCTCAATCTTTAGTCTTGGTCTTTTTCCCTGTGGTCAGATTCTAGTTAACCAGGATTTAACCTCTTCACTACCAGTGCACCTGCGCGGAAGGTTACCAACATTTTTTTTTTTTTTTCTGATTGGATCTACCAGACATGGCAGATCCTGGCCTGCAGGGGGTTAATAGACTGAGAACCGTCCAAGAAATGACATTTTAACCTCATTACCAAACTAATGTCACCCAAGCATCACAATTCAGTAAAGGGAATTGGTCTCCTGGTTTTATCTTTTGCATATTAACCCTCGCAGTACACAGGAACCAGAGTTTGCTGGTAGTTTTTTTGGGTTTTTTTTTGTGTGTAACCTTTTCACTGCCAGACAAACCACTATTTAGCTCTGCAGCTCTTAAATCTGCATGGGTCGAGAGCGGCAGCCGGGAACATTTCTGGATCTACATTCCCCACCCTAAAACGGGGCTCAGCAGCTTTGGTCCTATTGGATGTATGAACGATTGACACACACCCAGCCCTCCTGACCATATGCTCTTTTACATACATTAACCCCTTAATGACTGAACTGTTCCATCAGAATTGCATTGACGTTAAAGACCCTTGGTCCTTAAGGGGTTAAATGATTGCTATTTTAGTCTCTGGTAACTAAGGCTGCCTTAGGACACTTTTTAAGGATGTTTCTCTGCATTTCCAATTAAAAAGTAGAGATTTCTGTAGGTTTGGTGCCAACATCTTCTGTAGCGCAGTACAAGAGAGGAAGTACAGAGATGTGATCGGCTGATCTGCAGAGCTTACAATCTCACTGCCACATTAATAACACGGCTGAGAAAAAAAGTTTTTTTTATTTGCTGTTTTTTTTTTTCCTCTCCATTTTTGGGAGTTTTTTTTTTTATATGCTGTTAAAAGAAGAATATGAGCGTTGCGCTTCCCATCTCCCAATGTCGTCTTCGTCATGGCATTTAACGTTTAACCCGTCGAGAGCCGGGGTGTTGGCTCAGATTTTTGCTTTCCTCCCTTCTGTTTTCGTTGTGGGACCACACAAAGCTTTAATAAGCAACCGTCAACATGGCCAGGGTGCTCCATCCATTAGCGGCGGGCCAGATGGTGCGGTGGTCTTATTCACTCGATGAGGGTTTATTGATTGCCCCCACCATCTGATCCCAGATGCCCTGGGTCATAACCTGAGGAGACAGATGGACAGATGGTCGCTGGATTTTGTGTCCAATAAGGAACGAGTCCCTGAGGATGTGGGGTAAGGACGGGGGCGTCGAACAGCGGAGACCGTGCTGAGCCTGGTGATTAAAAGCAGAATATGATCTGCAAGTGTCCATCTTTTCTGTAGAAGATGCTGGCATGGTACAGCTATGGGCACGGGCTCCCCGGGGCCTACAATGAAATCTGATGAGCAATTATCTGTATAATCACATCGGCCTGTAACTGTGACCCCGCTTTCTATGTAATCTTCCCTTCTTTTTACAGCGCTGCTGGTTACGCCTGCACAGCTCGCCATTCAGTTAATAAACCCCCAGGATCCCGCGTGGATATTCTGGTGCCTCAAGTCTCCCTTATTTAGAAGTGTCCAATTAAACAGTCGGATGTACGGGAGCTGTATATTGCGCTGGAAATTCCCAATTCACGCAAACCTCACGCATACGCCTTCTGATTGTGCGTGATAAGTGTTGCCCAGCTCCTTTTTTACGGATCCATGTCTTCACATAATCGACAGAGCCGGGCCAGGCTGCGTTTGGGGGTATTTGCAGGGTAGCACGAAGTATGGAAAGTGCGCAGGGTGAAGCCCGTCGCTCTCGCCTTGCCGCCCGTCGCTCTCGCCTTGCCGCCCGTCGCTCTCGCCTTGCCGCCCGTCGCTCTCGCCTTGCCGCCGTCGCTCTCGCCTTGCCGCCGTCGCTCTCGCCTTGCCGCCCGTCGCTCTCGCCTTGCCGCCCGTCGCTCTCGCCTTGCCGCCCGTCGCTCTCGCCTTGCCGCCCGTCGCACTCGCCTTGCCGCCCGTCGCTCTCGCCTTGCCGCCCGTCGCTCTCGCCTTGCCGCCCGTCGCTCTCGCCTTGCCGCCCGTCGCTCTCGCCTTGCCGCCCGTCGCTCTCGTTGCTACCCCAACCCTTCTAGATTGTGAGTTCCCACGGGAATAGGGCCCTCGTTTCCTCCCCTTATGGTTTGTACTGTGCCCATTGTACATCGCTGCGGAATATGCTGGCGCTTTATAATATTAATAATAATAATGTAGAACTTTTTGAGGGTATTTTTAGGGATTTTGATGACCTTTTATGTTAATTAGGCAACGTTTGCAAAGTGAATTTTGGGTATTAAGTGTACACACACAATGAGAATGCGCAGAGGCACTGAGACTGTTGGGGTTGGAATCTGATTTGGTAGAGGGACTGCCTGTCGTGTAGAGGGAAGCTTGGCAGGTATTGCATTCTTGCATTGGAGGATCCACTCCTGGATGATCAGGTTTCTGGTGTTTCCATCACTGTTTATAGAAATCTAATGTGTATGTAACATTATTACGTTGTGATACATAATGTGTGTGTTTTATTATGGGGAGCAGCACCTTGTGAGGGGGGGGGGCGGTGCATGAATTAATATTCCTAAATCCGGGATCAGGGCTGTTTATATGCAGGTGAGCCTGTAAATCCCTCCTTCCACAAGCGATGGGCATCTCGGCTCCGCATTCCTTCTCCAGCCGGATCCAGGGCCCGAGAACAAAAGGGTCCTGTGTGCGCTCTGCCCGCCGCCGCCGTCTGAATGCGTCTGAGCATTGTATTCAGGATGGATTTCACTCCGCTACAGTCTCAGCCTGCCCGCAGCACGTCCGGGGTAACACTGCTATTCTCCAGATCTCTGAAATTGTCCAGTTCTCCTTAACACAAACGCACAGATTGCCGTATCTCTGCCAGATCCTGTGCTGGTGGGGTGGGTGGGTGTGATTTCTCTTTCCCCCCCCCCCCTTTCTTATCCCACACATTGCTTTAAGGAAAATTTGAGCGCTGGCTCGTGTCAGATTTTCCAGGAGTTTGGTTTCCGCGCGCAGAGCTGCTGGGCCAGATCTCCTTAAAATACTGTAACCGTAATAAAGGCGAGGGGGGGATCGCTGGCGACCCAGATAGACATATCCAATAAGAGCGCTGGCACAGGACTGGTCCGGCCAGCCGGTATATGCCTGGTGGGTCGATGTATGTGAGGGTTGTTCGTTAGGGGTGCTGATCAGGAGGGCCGGCTTGTACGTCACACAGTTCAGGCTTCTAAACCAGGCTTGGTAAAGCCCAGCATGATTTTTGAGACACACGAGGACGGGGTCATATTGGGTCCTGTGGGAATGTATTGAAATCATTCTATCCATTCAGGACACTATACTCTTCATCTTATTAAACGCCCATCCTGCTCCCGTCCACACGATTCTATAAACTCTATTGCCACCTATACAGTCCTTTTTATTCTTTTATTTCTTTTTATAGTGAGCCTGTAAGGATAGAGCCTGACGCTGCTTCTTTTCCTCCTCGGGGAGGTGTGTCGCTCACTCCACGATACGAGAGTGAAATGTATACAATCGGGAAACTTGTTACCGGTTTAACATCTGCTTTTTGTAAACTCCACCGCCCGGCTGCTTACCGTCACGACTCCTTATTCCAATAGGTATAAGAAATACCAGAGTAAAGCGGGTCATCTACACAGATGCTTCTGTAATACCCAGATTATCCAGACAAAAAAAACACCAGTTGGAGTGGGCTGTGTACATATTCAGGGTGTGTGGGTGTCTTTTTAGGGGCTCCTCCATATATTCAGGGTGTGTGGGTGTCTTTTTAGGGGCTCCTCCATATATTCAGGGTGTGTGGGGTGTCTTTTTAGGGGCTCTGCCATATATTCAGGGTGTGGTGGTGTCTTTTTTAGGGGCTCCTCCATATATTCAGGGTTTGCGGGTGTCTTTTTAGGGGTTCCTCCTATATTAAGGGTGTCTTTTTAGGGGCTCCTCCATATATTCAGGGTGTGTGGGTGTCTTTAGGGGCTCCTCCATATATTCAGGGTGTGTGGGTGTCTTTAGGGGCTCCTCCATATATTCAGGGTGTGCGGGTGTCTTTTTAGGGGTTCCTCCATATATTCAGGGTGTGCGGGTGTCTTTTTAGGGGTTCCTCCATATATTCAGGGTGTGTGGGTGTCTTTAGGGGCTCCTCCATATATTCAGGGTTTGCGGGTGTCTTTTTAGGGGTTCCTCCATATATTAAGGGTGTCTTTTTAGGGGTTCCTCCATATATTCAGGTTGTGCGGGTCTCTTTTTAGGGGCTCCTCCATATATTCAGGGTGTGTGGGTGTCTTTTTAGGGGCTCCTCCATATATTCAGGGTGTGTGGGTGTCTTTTTAGGGGCTCCTCCATATATTCAGGGTGTGTGGGTGTCTTTTTAGGGGCTCCTCCATATATTCCGGGTGTGAGTGTATAACAGAGCTGTAAAGCAATAAATCGCCCAGCGTTGAGTCTGTAAACTATAATAAACGCTGGTAGGAGTCGCTCGCTGTAAGATATTTTGCTCTTGTTCTAAATGACGTTTTTATTACCCTGATAAGTTGTGACGCGCTCTGTAAAGCCTGGTCTCTAGCCCCGCCTCCAGCGAGCTCCCTAAAACGCGGTGGCCACGTGACATGCTGGCAGCATGCGCAGACAGTGCTTCCCTCGGCCTTGTGACAGACGGTTTACGCTCCGTACGGCTGCTGCATGGATAAAGATGGAAAGTGTTTTGCAGGCTGTGAATGATCCTTTCGAGAGGAGGTGTACTCTGTGTTAATCTGTGTTTTGGGTCATAATTCTCCTCTCCCCTCTCTGTTGTTGCAGTATTCTGGGTTCCAGCAAACGGCAGACAAGTGTTTTGTGTGTGGGCATCTCATCATGGAAATGGTAAGGAGACGCTGGGCTCTTCCCGGCTGCTGCGGCTGAATTGCCTCCTCGTGGAGCTTCCTCTACCCTGCGGCGTAACAGTAGCGTTCCCGGAGATTTTCCCACAGTGTTTAATTACCTGTAAATTCGTGCGCGGTGACATTGATGCCAGACGTGCTCATTCATGCCCTGTACTTTCCCTGCCAGCCCCCATCCAAACCTGGGTCATATGCGCTCAGAGATACAGATGCCAACCCCTGACACAACAAATGTTTACAAGCTGTATTTCCCATGATGCTTAGCCAGCTCTGAGGATCATGGGACATGAAGTTCTGAATCCTCCTAGCTGATCAGAGTGTCTTAAACGTTTAATAATCTGATGCCTGAGGCGATGATCTGCGCAGCGCGGGCGCAACTTCACTGCCTCGCAGGAATTCCCACACGCACTTCCCAGTCTATAGGTCCAAGATGACACAGGCTGGTTTAACCCCTCCAGTGCTGCGTGCTGTGACCTACTGTGCGATGCAAAACTTCCCTGGCCTGGAGCTAAAGAGTTACACGGTGAGGTGTGATGTTGACGGTGGTGCTTGTTTCCTTGGGCAAGACTAACTCTGCTCAGACAAGCAGAAAATATGTGACTCAACGCGTGCTAATCTTCAGTTTACATGAAGCTCTGGCAACAAAATATTCAGCTACATGTCTGAAATATTCTACCTATGTGTGTACATTTCACAGATTAGTGACATTTAAAGGAAACCACACCGTTATATGCACAGCGCTCCTGGGTATACATGTGAGTAAATGCATATTGCCCATTAGCACTGCTATATCTCACTAGTGATTAACAGTTTTATTGCTGTGGAGCTGTGATACGCTCATACACGCTGCACATTACTATGACTTTTATTGCTGTGGAGCTCTGTGATACACTTATACACACTGCATTGTTGTGAGTTTTTTTGTTACAGAGCACTATGATACACTCGTACACACCAGACATTACTGTATCACAGAGCTCCACAGCAATTAAACTCTCACAGTAATGCGTGTATGAGTGTTAATGCTGCGGAGCTCTGTTATACAGTAATGTGTTTTTCCTGCGGAACTCACGCGTTTGCACAAATACACATTTTCCTGGCTTAACGCATTTAGTTTTACAGAATCATTCAGAAAAATAAACAGTGACTTTAATTCGGAGTCGCACCTCTGTGATTGTTTAATGTATCGAGCGTATCCTCTGTTCCAGCACATGTTGCTGTTGTGGATGTTATTTCCATGGAGCAAAGTCCAGATCTGGTCCTGATTTGGGTGGTGATCTTTTCAGAGCACAGGGTCTGTATCCAGATGGGCCCTCACTTGCTCGCTGGGGGTTTGGCAGATGGGGAGGCCTGTCAGTCAGTGATTGTTGGTTTGGCTTATCAGTTGACCTCCTGTCTGTAGTTTAACTAAGATAACACAAGGATAAACTCGTACCTGGCCTTGGTTTTTTTTCGCTTCCTCCTCCTCCTCCCATCAATGTATATTTCTTTTTTCAGATTTTACAGGCACTGGGAAAGTCTTACCATCCGGGCTGCTTCCGCTGTGTGGTGTGCAACGAATGCCTGGACGGCGTCCCCTTCACCGTAGACGTGGAGAACAACATTTATTGTGTAAAAGATTACCACACGTAAGAGGCGCTACTTCAAGATCAACATTAACTGCTCATGACTGATAGATTTAATTTTAATAAAGACTCGGAGGTTATGATTTTAATCCATTTCTTTTTATTAACACGTCAGCAAGACAAAGACCAGAAACAATTAGGTTGTCCCCATACCCGTCCCCATACCCGTCCCCATACCCGTCCCCAATCCCAGGACAATCCTTCCCCGTAAACACTGAGGTCCACTCATCGACTTGGATTAAAACTCTCTCTGGATTCCTTGTTTTAGAGATTTAAGCCCCTTAATGTAGTCTATTACGATCCTGCCCTGAACCTGGCCATGCTCCAGTTTGTGGGTGTCCCGTCCTTTTACATATAACTCTGTTTAAATGCAGAGAGTCCTCGTGGTATTTTAATATTTATCCAATTACATAAGTCGGGCGTGGCTTTTTATGCAAATTAGCTCAGTGAACCCTATGAACTGCTAATACAGTAATATTCTGACACAGACGTCTCGAATCCCGCCGCCTTTTACTGCTCGCCTCCCAGGGTTTAATCTCTGTCTTTTGGGGCAGATGATCTTGGCCCACATTAAATCAAACCCAAGGATAGTAACTTGATACATGCACACCGGCCAACCAGCACGTCTGTGGTGTCATGTAAGAGGGATTGTGGCCCCTTCTCATCCAGTGTAACTCCCCAACTGCTCAAAGAACACTAATTCTTATGCGATGGGACAAATTAATGAAATATATTTATATGTGAGGGTTTGATAAGGCTGTGAACCAGGGACCTCAAACTGTGGCCGCCTGATGTTTCTGAACTACACCTCCCATGATTCTCTGGCATCTGTTGCATTTAAATAATTCTGGGAATTGTAGGAATCGACATGAGGGACCAGGAGTCTGACAGCCCCGATACTACAGACCCAGCGTGGCGCAGGTTTGAGACACGCTATGAACATGCAATACGTAGACGCACAATGCCACTTTGATGCAGGTTAAATGCACTGGTGATACTTTGACGATTAACCTTTTTTTTTTTTTCTTTTTTAGGGTTTTTGCACCTAAATGTGCCTCTTGTAACCAGCCGATTTTACCAGCACAGGTAATGCCAGGAATAACCGTGAAACGCACAGTCTCTCTGCCAGAACGCATGTTTGGGTCGCGGGAAGACACGCAGCTCATTATATTCATAAAACATGGGAAATTAATCCATTCACTGTATTGTGGTTTATTCAGGATAGAATAAGGCCGGCCGAGCTCTGGGGGGGGCGCATTCATTCATATTTTATAATGAGGGGGCTTTATGGCTTCGTCCCACTTTCTGAACAAGTGAACAGGTTCTCGTTGGGTAGAGGGGTAGATACAGAGAATCGGTAACATGTTCCTTCCCATAATTCACTTTAACAGGTGATCTATGTATGTTATGATGGTGGAGGCACAGGAACCTGATTGGGAGAAATCAGGAATCAATATTCAATAAGGACAATTCCATCCGTGTTGGCCGCGTCAGGAGGGAAATGGGATTATCTTTGCATCCATTTCTTTATACAGGAATTAAAAGCGGACGGTCCACATATACAGTTTTAAGTCGTTCTGCCAGTGCGGTAACAAAATTAACGGGCGTGTGATTAGGAAGCGCAGCAACCAGCGAAAATACCTATAAGAAAATGTGCTTTATCTTTCATGGAGGGGGTTAGTCTCAAGTCAGAAGCTCACCCAGGTTCTCAGTGTTGCAAATCCCTCTGAAAAACATGAAAAATCTAATTTCCCCAATAGGCACATTTTACAAAATGCTGATTAACTTAATCTGTGACATCTCGACTGCCTGTTCTATTCTAGCTGCTCCTCGGTTAGTCTGGGAGTCTTCTACGCTTGATGGAAGTTATCCTGCTCCCTGCCCGGCCGTCCAGCATCGCTTCCGGCCGTCCAGCATCGCTTCCGGCCGTCCAGCATCGCTTCCGGCCGTCCAGCCCCGCTTCCGGCCGTCCAGCCCCGCTTCCGGCCGTCCAGCCCCGCTTCCGGCCGTCCAGCCCCGCTTCCGGCCGTCCAGCCCCGCTTCCGGCCGTCCAGCCCCGCTTCCGGCCGTCCAGCCCCGCTTCCGGCCGTCCAGCCCCGCTTCCGGCCGTCCAGCCCCGCTTCCGGCCGTCCAGCCCCGCTTCCTGCACCCAGCCCGGCCGTCCAGCCCCGCTTCCTGCACCCAGCCCGGCCGTCCAGCCCCGCTTCCTGCACCCAGCCCGGCCGTCCAGCCCCGCTTCCTGCACCCAGCCCGGCCGTCCAGCCCCGCTTCCTGCACCCAGCCCGGCCGTCCAGCCCCGCCTCCTGCACCCAGCCCGGCCGTCCAGCCCCGCCTCCTGCACCCAGCCCGGCCGTCCAGCCCCGCCTCCTGCACCCAGCCCGGCCGTCCAGCCCCGCTCCTGCACCCAGCCCGGCCGTCCAGCCCCCCTTCCTGCCTTGGAAGCATTATATGTAATTTGCGTTGGGTAAACCAGTAACTACGTCCCAGTCAGATCCTGTATCTCTCAGTCTTCGTAGATGGGGACGGGATAAAGCCCTGAGCACTACTTGATTGTTCCATTGATCGAGGCCAGGAAATGCAATACTAATCTCTGCGTGGACTTGGCTGG
The DNA here is from genome assembly GCA_009667805.1 of Leptobrachium leishanense. Classification (NCBI taxonomy): domain Eukaryota; kingdom Metazoa; phylum Chordata; class Amphibia; order Anura; family Megophryidae; genus Leptobrachium; species Leptobrachium leishanense. The sequence continues at coordinate 7,627,995 of CM019072.1, read as the reverse complement.
AGGTTATGAAGTTGCTTAGGAACAATGTCCTAGCTTCCGATTTCCCCCCCCCCCCACCTTGCTTCCTACTCCACATATTTCTGTCCTTTTAATCAATGTGTGGTCCAGCCCGTGCTATGCTCGGATTGAATTGCAGAAAATCGAATTCACAGGGCAGGCGCCTGCGCAATGCGTTTCACGTCCGATGTGGACAGAGTCCTCGTTCTGGCCGGGCCCCAGAGATACAAAGTAACAGTGAAATCCTCCTCCATCCTCTTAACGCGACGCTGTCAGACTCTGCGAAATGAAGAACGAGAACATGTGGTGTTTGGATTAAAAGAGCTTCATCTCGTTTAGAAACATCATATCTAGTATTTCATTACCACCCACCCCCCCGTACTTGATCTAAGGAGGGGGGTGGGGTGTATCAAAAGGCACAGCACCCGTGTGGCAACATAGTTGGGATTTTTCACCATTTTTGTAACTATCTGGAGACTTGCAGGGTTATTCAGAGAGAGGTGAAACGCTGGAACTTTTAGAGAAGGGAAAATTCTAGGTCAAAATAGCCGATTTGGAAAGTGAAATAAATGGGAGAATTTTTCTGGTTTGGCTATTTTGACCTAGAATTTTCACGTCTCCAAAAGTTCTCCTGAGTTTCACCTTTCTCAAATAACCCTGATAGATTCAAACAAATGTGAACTGTGGAAACACTGTTAATCTTCTAGAAAAGGAGTAAATTGCGGCTATTTTCTATTCAGTGTGGTTCTGTCTGTATCACCGGGGAATATACTGCGGGGGGGGGGGGGGGAGTTTAAAGGGTAATCTCCATTGAACTCCTATAGATACTATGGTAAAAACAATGGAGTTTTGGATTGAACTGCAGCGAAACGTCTAGGTAGTGAATTCACCGTAGCCACTGCAACGCGACAGTGCAGGGCTGTCAAACACCCCCAGATGTTGATGCCTACATTTCCCAGTATTGAATGAAATAGATGGCTAGAGAATCATGGGAGTTGTAGTTTCTAAACATTTGGGGAGCACCTGACAGTCCGATGCTAGTACAAGGATCTCTTAACACTGCCACCATCCCCAGATGTTTCTACAACAACTCCCATGACTCTTTAGGCAGTTATTGCATTTAAAGCATTTTGGGAACTGTAGGTCTCAGCATCCGGGGGGGGATTGGGATGCCTGCTCTAGTATTACTTATTGAAAATCTGGGGGGAAAAAAGCAATAAAAGCCAGACATGAGGCTTGGGCTTCCGTCGCTGTGTGCGCTCGCTCAGGGGCTCACCTCTGCTTTGATCAATTTGGGGAAACCCGAGACGTGTGTCATCCTTCCCCCTCTCTTGCTTCCTCTTCCTCTCTCTCTCCCTCCCTCTCTTCCTCTCTCTCCCTCTCTCTCCCTCTCTTCCTCTCTCTCCCTCTCTCCCTCCTCTCTCCTCCTCTCTTCCTCCCTCTCTTCCTCCCTCTCTTCCCCTCTCTTCCCCTCTCTTCCTCTCTCCCTCCCTCTCTTCCTCCCTCTCTTCCCCTCTCCCCCCTCTTCCTCTCTCCCCCTCTTCCTCTCTCCCCCTCTTCCTCTCTCCCCCTCTCTTCCTCTCTCCCCCTTTCCTCTCTCCCCCTCTTCCCCTCTCCCCCCTCTTCCTCTCCCCCTCTTCTCTCTCCCGTCTTCCCCTCTCCCGTCTTCCTCTCTCCCGTCTTCCTCTCTCCCGTCTTCCTCTCTCCCGTCTTCCTCTCTCCCGTCTTCCTCTCTCCCGTCTTCCTCTCTCCCTCCCTCTCTCCCCCTCTTCCTCTCCCCCCTCTTCCTCTCCCCCTCTTCCTCTCTCCCCCCTCTTCCTCTCTCCCCCCCCTCTTCCTCTCTCCCCCCCCTCTTCCCCTCTTCCCCCTCTTCCTCTCTCCCCCCCTCTTCCTCTCTCCCCCTCTTCCTCTCTCCCCTCTTCCTCTCTCCCCCTTTCCTCTCTCCCCCCTCTTCTCTCTCCCCCTTCCTCTCTCCCCCTCTTCCTCTCTCCCCTCTTCTCTCCCCCCCCTCTTCCTCTCCTCCCCCCTCTTCCTCCCCCCCCCTCTTCCTCTCTCCCCCTCTTCCTCTCTCCCCCCCTCTTCCTCTCTCCCCCCTCTTCCTCTCTCCCCCCTCTTCCTCTCTCCCCCTCTTCCTCTCTCCCCCCCTCTTCCTCTCCCCCTCTTCCTCTCTCCCCCCCCTCTTCTCTCTCCCCCCTCTTCCTCTCTCCCCCCCTCTTCTCTCTTCCCCTCTCCTCTCTTCCCCTCTTCCTCTCTTCCCCCCTCTTCCTCTCTCCCCCCTCTCCTCTCTTCCCCCTCTTCCTCTCTTCCCCCTTCTCTCTTCCCCTCTTCCTCTCTTCCCCCTCTTCCTCTCTTCCCCCCTCTTCCTCTCTTCCCCCTCTTCCTCTCTTCTCCCTCTTCTTCTCTTCCCCCTCTTCCTCTCTTCCCCCTCTTCCTCTCTTCCCCCTCTTCTCTCTTCCCCCCTCTTCCTCTCTTCCCCCTCTTCCCTCTCTTCCCCTCTTCCTCTCTTCCCCCCTCTTCCTCTCTTCCCCCCTTTCCTCTCTTCCCCCTTCCTCTCTTCCCCCTCTTCCTCTCTTCCCCCCTCTTCCTCTCTTCACCCCTCTTCCTCTCTTCCCCCTCTTCCTCTCTTCCCCCCTCTTCCTCTCTTCCCCCCTCTTCCTCTCTTCCCCCCTCTTCCTCTCTTCCCCCCTCTTCTCTCTTCCCCTCTCTTCCGCTCTTCCCCCTCTTCCTCTCTTCCCCCCTCTTCCCCCCTCTTCCACCACCCTCTTCCACCCCCCTCTTCCTCTCTTCCCACCCCCTCTTCCTCTCTTCCCACCCCCTCTTCCTCTCTTCCCACCCCCTCTTCTCTCTTCCCACCCCCTCTTCCTCTCTTCCCAACCCCTCTTCCTCTCTCCCCCTCTTCTCTCTCCGCCCCCCTCTTCCTCTCTCCCCCCTCTTCCTCTCTCCCCCCCTCTTCCTCTCTCCCCCCCTCTTCCTCTCCCCCCCCTCTTCCTCTCTCTCCCCCCCTCTTCCTCTCTCCCCCCTCTTCCTCTCTCCCCCCTCTTCCCCTCTCCCCCCTCTTCCCTCTCCCCCCTCTTCCCCTCTCCCCCTCTTCCCTCTCCCCCTCTTCCTCTCTTCCGCCCTCTTCCCCTCTTCCCCCCTCTTCCCCTCTTCCCCCTCTTCCCCTCTCCCCCCTCTTTCCCTCCCCCCCCCTCTTCCCCTCTCCCCCCCTCTTCCCCTCTCCCCCCCCTCTTCCCTCTCCCCCCTCTTCCCCTCTCCCCCTCTTCCCCTCTCCCCCTCTTCCCTCTCCCCCTCTTCCTCCTCTTCCCCCCTCTTCTCTCTTCCCCTCTTCCTCTCTCTCCCCCTCTTCCCTCTCTTCCCCCTCTTCCTCTCTTCCCCCCTCTTCCTCTCTTCCCCCTCTTCCTCTTTCCCCCTCTTCCTCTCTTCCCCCCTCTTCCTCTCTTCCCCCTCTTCCTCTCTTCCCCTCTTCTCTCTTCCCCCTCTTCCTCTCTTCCCCCTCTTCTCTCTTCCCCCTCTTCTCCTCTCTTCCCCCCTCTTCTCCTCCCCCCCTCTTCTCCTCTCCCCCTCTTCTCCTCTCCCCCCCTCTTCCCTCTCCCCCCTCTTCTCTCCCCCCTCTTCCCCTCTCCCCCCCTCTTCCCTCTCCCCCCCCTCTTCCCTCTCCCCCTCTTCCCCTCTCCCCCCTCTTCCCCTCTTCCCCCCTCTTCCTCTCTTCCCCCTCTTCCTCTCTTCCCCCCTCTTCCTCTCTTCCCCCTCTTCCCACCCCCTCTTCCACCCCCCCTTTCCACCCCCCTCTTCCCACCCCCCTCTTCCTCTCTTCCACCCCCCTCTTCCTCTCTTCCCACCCCCCTCTTCCTCTCTTCCCACCCCCCTCTTCCTCTCTTCCCAACCCCTCTTCCTCTCTTCCCACCCCCCTCTTCCTCCTCTCTCCAACCCCCTCTTCCTCCTCTCTCCCACCCCCCCTCTTCCTCCTCTCTCCCACCCCCCCTCTTCTTCCTCCTCTCCCACCCCCCTCTTCCTCCTCGAGTGGGGCAGTTGATATTCTGGATTATTTTTGTGAGGGCAGCGGTGTGTCCCCTTCTGGCCATAATCGCTGTGTAAATAAGCGCCGGGTCCTAATGGTGTTGTCTTTCTCAGAAACATTTCTACTTTCCTCCCTGAGTTTAAGAGAAAAAACATTCCCCAGTCTGTCGCCGCGTCCCCCCGTTGTCGTCAGACCCTTTACATGCGTATTTGTGTTGGACGTCAGGGCTGGAAGCTAAAAATAAGGAATGTGCTGCGGGTTTTTTCCCATGCACTTTATTTTCGAGACAAAAGCATTTTAGTGCAACGTTCCTTAATATGAGTGCCCGGCTGAGCAGTGCGCCCCCCCCCCCCAAGCAAATCCTGCCCCCTGGGACATGGTGAATTTATTCATTCCATGGGAGGAATTTTCATTCTTTCATTCTCTCCCAGAAAGGATATTCACAGTTCCCAGATGACTGGAGGAGATTAATCCGTGATTAACCCATTGGTGGTGTATACCACACCCCACGGTAACCGCATGCCAGGAAAAATGCACCTCAGCGGAGTGTATTGTGTGTGTATAGAGACCACATGTGCTGGAGCGCTGTACAGCATGGCTACAAAAAAAAGATGATCAGCACCCAGGCCTGCCATAAAGTGTTTGTCGCCCGTCGTGCACATCTGGTACAGGGCTTTACGCGTGCATCGCGGTATTCGTACGCGGTGCTAAAGCCGCCCTGGGTTTTCTGAACTTTGCATTGGCTGCAGGATGTAAAAGCTGTGTAAATTAATTTACTACTCCGCGCATCTTATCGGGCCGCTGTCCTTGGCCCGGAACAATCATTAATTAACCCCCCTCTGTACTTTCTGGACTCCGGCATGATCGGAATGCAGGAAGGGCAGGTGGTGGTGATACCGCGCTGAACACAAGGCTGATTGCCTAATGTGTGTGTGTGTGTGTGTGTGTCAGCACTTACCTGTGGTTTTTATTACTTCCAACAGGGATCCGAGGAGACCATACGAGTCGTTTCAATGGACAAGGATTACCACGTGGAGTGCTATCACTGTGAGGTGAGTGCGGCGTATCCTCCTCTTCCTCCCCTTAAAAGTAAATGTCACCGATTTCAATCTGAGGATTCAGTCAGTGGGACGTTAACTTAACCCTTTCCCGCCGCAGGGCGTATCATGCCGTCCCCACGGTGGGCGGGCCTTAATGCTGCAGGGCGGCATTGCATATAATCTATGGGCCTCTACAGTCCCGCCCACCAGTTGGCACGCAGAACACGTCATTGGCTGCCGCAGGACGTCTGAAATCAGGCTGTCTCCCTGCAGCCAATGACGCGCGCCGGCGTTAACGCCTCGCCGCCGGGCACAACCCGCCCAGCGGCAAGGGGTTAAATAAGAAAAGGTTGTCGTTTGTGGTGATCACATGATTCTCAAAATGTAGCTTTAATAAAGGTCTCGTGTCGCTTGGAAATGTCATGTCCGAACGGTAACTGGTCCCTGAGATGATGCATCTTGGAGTAGAGACCGTGTAATATGGTTTTTATTACACGGATACCCAAGAAATATGACGTCCTCGTGTGATGTAAGCAAGAGAGCCAGTGCGGTGAGCTGCGGAAATACATCAATAAAGCCGACATGGCAAAACACAGCTGAATCCTGTCGTCCTGGAAGGAGAAGGTGTGACGTGAGGTTTTATGTCTGGATACGGCAGGGGGACTTTTCTTTTCTGGGGGGTAACTTTTCTGGCAGATGATTGCACATCATCTACGTCCTATGAGACGCGCAGAGAGCTGCGGAGTGACGCCAAGCTGCTTGTTATTAAATGACTGAGGAGGAAAATTTCCTGCGTCCCAAAAGCGGATTGGGTTTTTGCGATTTAGAAAATCTCGTAACACGGGAAAAAATAAAATGTGTCTGTGGGCTATCCTGACAATCTGCCGCCTTCTCTCGCTGCAATGTGTGTAGGACGAGGGGAACAAACAGGTTGTCGGTGTCCTCTGCTTGGCCAGCACGATTTCCCCCCCCCCCCCCCCCCCGGTCAATGACCTCGGTCCTACAGATGTTTTGAAACTACATCTCCTGTGATGGTCAGTCACTCATTAGCATGGTGGAGACTCATAGGAAATGTAGTTATCAAACATGCGACCTTACAAGGGTCAGCAACCTTGGCCCTCCTGATGTTTTGGAAATACATCTCCCATGAGGCTCAGCTACTCATTAGCCTGGGAAATGTAGTTCTGAAACATCTGGGGGATCCGATGTTGCTAACCCCAGATATAATAATTTAGATTCCATGGTCTCCAGGGGTGAATACCAACCATGGTGCCTCAGACACCATTATTATCCTTCTAGTAGTAAGGGGTTCCTCACACTTTTCCCCTCCCCTCTGCTTTTTTTCTCCACGCAGGACTGTCAGCTGCAGCTAAACGATGAAGAAGGCCACCGGTGCTACCCATTGGACGGCCACTTGCTCTGCCACGGTTGCCACATCCGGCGTCTCAGCATCAGCATGCCGTCACATCCCTCGTCCAGCTATCCAATGCACGTCACAGAACTCTGAGTAGGAAAACGCAGACAGCAGGGGCGAATTTTTTTTTTTTTTTTTTTTTTTTTTTTTTTTAAGGATGGACATCCATGTAAAGAGACTCGAAAAACGTCCTTAACACCTAGCCGTTTGACATTTAACTCCTTCCCTGCTGTGGGTACGTTGCTACGTCCATCCCGAATCCCAGAGGAAGGATATAAACGAATCGAAGTGCCATTAATCTGTTCTTGCCACCGTGTTGCCCTCCCGGTATTAGCTTAGTCTGTTTTTCTAAGTCTTTGTAACATATAAAGCTGCGGGATAGAACATATCATTTTTTTTTTTTTTTTTTGTTAATAGCCTATTATTTTTAAACTTAATTTTTTATTTATTGTCCTATCATTTCTCTTCCCCCCCCCCCCTGTAATTCCCAGGATACCTAGAGGCAGCTGACATTGGAAGTGCAGGCAAAAAACACATTTTTTCTTTCTGCTGTTATTTTTACTAAAAGTCAAGTAGCGTGGGAAATAGGAAATACTAGCACTTATTCTAGGTTAACCCTTTCATGGACAGGCACACGGGTGCTGGTACTGCGCTATGAATGGGTTAACGAAGATCCCGACATTCTCTTTATACAGGTATTATTTTTTGTTCTCTTTAATTGATCCTGTTCACAGTATTGTATATAATAGAAATGACCATTAAACCCTTCCACAAACGTGCTTTAATACACCTCGTTGGTTTTCTTTTGGAGGGGTCTGGCTGGCTGTGAGCACTGGGGGGTGCACCTGTGCCATAACGCCCTGTCCTTGCCGATCGGGTGCGGGTACCATGCTACTGTGAATTTAGCTTTTACATAACAGCCTACTAAACCATGGCATACATTCTAATGCTGGTGAACTTGTGACACCCCAGATGTTTCAGAACTACATGTCCCATGATGCTCAGTGAGCCTTAAATCCAAAGGAGCATCATGGGACATGTAGTTCAGAAACAACTGGTGTGTCGAAGTTCACGATGTTTCAGGACTATATGTCCCATGATGCTCCTTCGGCTTGAAGGCTCACTGCGCATCATGGGACATGTAGTTCAGAATCATCTGTGGTGCTAAGCCTCACCTTCACAGCCCTAGGCAGCATTGGCCTTAGTCTCCCCTGGCCAGTTTAGGTTTTGGCAGGCAAAAGCAACTGCAGGTAGGGATTATTCACTAAATGGCAAATTTAAAGCTGTCCACCGAAGTAACCGTGGTGTTAAAATATATATAATTTAGACCTTCAAATGTTAAGGTTTAAAATATCCATGCATGGGACGCCTGGTGTGTCTACCCCTCATAACGACACCCGGGCGGGTCCCTGGGGCTTTTCAGCGCTGGGAAACATGCCGTTCCTTTAAGGGTAAGCTTAAGAGCATCCTCCGCTTTGTAGAGTAGAAGCAGCTGGCCAGTCCCTGCCCATCATACTGAAACCATAAGATTGCTCTGAGACAAACTGAGCACTTTTAGGCAAAAGCTCCTTTTCCAGCACGTTTACATCGACACAGAACTTGCAATTCAAGGGTTAAAAACACAAACTATTTCCTCCCGTCTGAGTATAGAACCAGCTCTGTATTTCACATCGTCTCGCCAGGAAAGTGCGTTTGTCTCTCCCGGTGGCGGCTTTCATATCAGGCTGCGGTTGCGCGCAGGCCGTACGTATAGTGACCTCGCTGGCCGGTGTCGGGTCGAGATGCGTTTGGTTAAAGCCATGATGAGCTGTCTGGCGGTACGGACGTGTAGCTTATCGTGACACTTTTAAACCCGCACGCACCGCTGGCCTTACAGTAGACCTCAGTAACTATGGCCCTACAGAATTACATTTCCCATGAGGCTCAGACGAGCTAATGAGTACCAGAGCATCATGGGAGATGTAGTTCCAAAACACATATAGGGCTGTGCTTGCTGATCCCTGTCTTAGTTCCAGATTACATCCACTCTCTGTCCCCTTCCGTGCACCTGTAAATTCAGAATAGGACTGTGGAAACTCTCCCGCACCCCCCCCCCCCTTGCGTTTAATTACTGTCCAATCTCTTCTCAGAGCTCGTTAATGCGGCTATATAAACCCAACACCTAATCCCGTCACTGTCAGAGCAAGGACACTGTGCGTTGCTGTCATGTAACGTTCACAATCTGGCGTGACGCACAAGCATACAGAAGGTGAGTTTTGCGTGCACACTGTCATGCACCTTGCATGCGTTGTAAGTCTCACGGGTGCAGGTGAATGACGTATTAATGATACATCGCACTCCCTTTTCACACCGTTACAGAATAACTCAATCCGGTGACTAGTACCGGTGCTATTCCTGTGCAGAGCACGCGGCAGGGGTGCACGTGCAAGCAGCGAGTGATCAGATACGCAAGAGCACGGGCATCTGAAGACCTCCAGAGGTGCTTTCTGTTTGTACAATGCGGTTACAGTGATTCGTCGTGCCTATAAATTGTATCTCCTGATTGCAGGGTCCCGCTCCTCCACATTCTATAGTTTGAGCCATCAAGGCTCCTGTACCATGTGGGCTGCGCTATGCCAGGGCTGGTAAAATCAGACACCCCAGATGTTGATGCCTACAACACCCAGAATTACTCGACTAAGCTAGACGGCCATAGAATCCTGGGAGTTGTAGTTCAGAAATATGGGGGCCTTGGTTAGAGTTTAAGCAAACCTTGTGTATGCATCATGGTGAATCGACACAGATTCCCTCCCTAAAATGCCGATCCTGGCCCTGTCATGCAGTGATTCACCTTCAGTCTGCCGCCGGATATGATTGTACACCATTTAAGAGCGTTTCTCCTGTAAATCTGCTAAACGCAGTCATGGGGAGCGTTATCCAGCGTCTGCGCAAGCGGGGTGTGCACACACAATCAGGTCTGTCTCTAAAGGTCTTTTTTTTGTATTTATAAACTGATATCCACTTATTACCAAATGTTACCATATTGCTAAGAAAGCGGCTATTTTCACCCTTAAAAGTAACCCTTTAATTTCCAAAAACACGTATGGGTGGTTCTGCGTTCTAACGCAACGAAAACCTAAATGTCACAAATTCTGAGCATACCTTCCTAATTTTAATGCGGGATCAGTGTGCACCATGGAGAGACACAATCCTGTGGGGAGATCTCACTCCTCTCACCCTGTGTTACTGTAAAGAAGCTGCAAGGAGCAGCCGCCACCCTCACAAATAAAAAGCTCGACAGACATGACTGCAGCATTCCAGCAGCCAGGGATTTGGCAGATTACAGGGAGAGCTGTGAGGTCCCTCACTGCTGTACAGGGATTTTCTCTCATTGTACCCCCCTGAAAGTACAGATGCAAGGTGTTGCTGTAATTGCCGCACACAGGCATTATGCAGCACATACAGATACAAGGTGTTGCTGTAATTGCCGCACACAGGCATTATGCAGCACATACAGATACAAGGTGTTGCTGTAATTGCCATACACACGCATTATGCAGCACATACAGATACAAGGTGTTGCTTTAATTGCCATACACAGGCATTATGCAGCACATACAGATACAAGGCGTTGCTGTAATTGCCATACACAGGCATTATGCAGCACATACAGATACAAGGGGTTACTGTAATTGCCACACACAGGCATTATGCAGCACATACAGATACAAGGTGTTACTGTAATTGCCATACACAGGCATTATGCAGCACATACAGATACAAGGTGTTACTGTAATTGCCATACACAGGCATTATGCAGCACATACAGATACAAGGTGTTGCTGTAATTGCCATACACAGGCATTATGCAGCACATACAGATACAAGGCGTTGCTGTAATTGCCATACGCAGGCATTATGCAGCACAAACAGATATTGGCATTTTATGGACAATGCATTGATCTGTGACATTTTTACACCTCATTAGTAGATGCCACAGTTGTTGAATTAAGGGTCTGTCAATTCTTGGTAATCGGTGGGATGTGACCTTGCGATTACCCAAACTGATGGCTACAAATGTGTAAGTGTTTTCCAACCCTGGTCCTCTTAACAGGCCAGGTTTTAAGGCTCACCTGGGGTAAATGCAGCCTGAATCCTGCAATGACAGAGCGGGAAATCATATCACCTGTGCTGTGCTTCAGGTATCCTGCAAACCTGGCCTGTTAGGGGGAACTGAGGGCAGGTTTGGGAAACACTGCTCTAACAGGTCAGATTTTACAGATTCCCTTGGAAATGCAGACTGAATCCTGCAATCACTGAGCAGCAAATAATTTTACCTGCGCTGTGCTTCACATATCCTGCAAACCTGGCCTGGTAGGGAGACCTGAGGACCAGGGTTAGGAATCACTGGTTTAATAAGACCCTTTTAGTGTCTGACACACTGAAGACCTATATTGTTTTTTGGGGGGGGGGGTTTTGGTGCTGTGTACGTACCGACTGAAATCCTTTTAAGGCGGCCCCCGTGTGACACGAAGCCTCTGCTGTGCCATAGGGTTGGTTTTCGGCCACAGCTTTTAGGTCGGCCTCTGACTGTTGTTTATGGAGCCTCTTCCTTCCGCCAGGAAAGGGCTGCGACATGTTATTTCCTAATTCTACTGTATCCATACGTCCGTACACTGCAAAACCTTATCACAACCAGGCCGGGCGCGGGGTCCATATAACCCATGCCGGGTGCGGGGTCCGTATATAAAGGGATGCGTGGAATGGGATTGAAAGCACGCGGGGCCTCTGAAATGGGATTAATGCCTGATCAGAGGTGCCGGAAAACCGCACCATGACATAGAAACGGCTTCACAACCACCACCGGAGCTCGGAAACCTCGGCCGTCCAGATGCTCGAACTACTTTTGCCTTGTGTCTCAGTTAACCTAATGCATTCCTGAGCATCATGGGGGATGTAGTTCCAAAACAGCTGGAGGGCCAGGTTTGCTGAACCCCTGTCCTACATGTTGTGGCTATTTGGTCTGCAAGGCCATCGAAATGCCATGAATAGGAAATACAGGCGCCGGGTATTCTGCGTGTTGCCAAAAATCCTGCTTCAGGTCGGCGTCGTTGCGTGGCAGCAGATCCAGCACAGTGTTAGCTATAGGGTTTCTGCACCGCATATCCCATAATGCCTAGGTGTCCTTATTGATGTTATGACAATGTGCGGCATGTACCTGTAGTCCAGAAATATCTGGTGGATGCCAAATAATGGGCCGCCACGTGAATGGCTGTAAATAACCAGTGACCTGAAACTCTTGGATACCTGAGCGCCGGTTACTCTGTGCCTCGGACGCAGTGACACGGGGAGAAGGTCCATGAAATGACACTGGAGTGAGAAAATAAACATAAAAAGGCAAAAGGACAACCGATTTGTAAACCCGATGCTTCCCAGAACAATAATGAAATATCCCGGGAGTGTTAAATGGGCCGAGCACCTGTCCGGCGTGAACGACTGGCCGAGGGGAGAATGTATCCAAGAGCGTTTCCTCACCAGCTGCTTATAACGGTGTTGGCGAGCCCAGGTTTTACCGAACTACATGTCCCATGACACTCAGCCAGCTTTATGTACGACAAAGCATCATGGGACATGTGGTTTTGAAACCTCTGGGGTGCCAAGGTTCGCCGTCACTGCTGTAACATCTTACATCATGAATAACTTCGCTCTCGTTCTCAGCCAATAAGTATTAATTGCAGCGAGTGATTTCTAGCGGCGTTTATTCTAGTTTAGAGCAGGGGTCGGCAACCTCGGCCCTCCAGATGTTTGGAACTACATCTCCCATGATGCTCGGGGAGTCGTTGGGTTGGCAGAGCCTCATGGGAAATGTTCTTCCAAAACACGTGGAGGGCAGAGTTTGCTGGACCTCCTGGTATGAAAGGTTCCCCGGGAAAAGCGAGGTGGATTTTAATGTTCAGATGATTTCCACGTCAATAAAACGTAAGCTGATTCGGCAGCATTCAGTGCCTGGCGGCCACAGTGACGACTTCTACAGAAATAAATGTCTCTAGGAATCTCCTCCGGGTTCTGACATCACGGGCTGTCACAGTCTCAACAAATTTGTGTGACGACAGAATCCTGCGTCCCATATGTGCTACATTAGTTTTACACGACTGCTGTCACAATAGCAAAAAAGGTGTTTTTAATGTCAACGATATGCACAGAATAGTACATTTCGATAACATTTGAGATAGAATTATCACTTTTCTACAACAGTCTGCCTTTTCATATCTGTTTCAGTCCTGTGCATATATTCTCCCTGCTCCCCCTCCCCCCCCCCCCAAGGGCAGGCCTGCGGGAGGTGTACACCCTCTGATATAAAGTGTCTTTGATGTATCGCTCTGTCTCCTCAATCTCTCTCGCTCTGTCTCCTCGATCTCTCTCGCTCTGTCTCCTCGATCTCTCTCGCTCTGTCTCCTCGATCTCTCTCGCTCTGTCTCCTCGATCTCTCTCGCTCTGTCTCCTCGATCTCTCTCGCTCTGTCTCCTCGATCTCTCTCGCTCTGTCTCCTCGATTCTCTCGCTCTGTCTCCTCGATCTCTCTCGCTCTGTCTCCTCGACTCTCTCGCTCTGTCTCCTCGATCTCTCTCGCTCTGTCTCCTCGATCTCTCTCGCCTCTGTCTCCTCGATCTCTCTCGCTCTGTCTCCTCGATCTCTCTCGCTCTGTCTCCTCGATCTCTCTCGCTCTGTCTCCTCGATCTCTCTCGCTCTGTCTCCTCGATCTCTCTCGCTCTGTCTCCTCGATCTCTCTCGCTCTGTCTCCTCGATCTCTCTCGCTCTGTCTCCTCGATCTCTCTCGCTCTGTCTCCTCGATCTCTCTCGCTCTGTCTCCTCGATCTCTCTCGCTCTGTCTCCTCGATCTCTCTCGCTCTGTCTCCTCGATCTCTCTCGCTCTGTCTCCTCGATCTCTCTCGCTCTGTCTCCTCGATCTCTCTCGCTCTGTCTCCTCGATCTCTCTCGCTCTGTCTCCTCGATCTCTCTCGCTCTGTCTCCTCGATCTCTCTCGCTCTGTCTCCTCGATCTCTCTCGCTCTGTCTCCTCGATCTCTCTCGCTCTGTCTCCTCGATCTCTCTCGCTCTGTCTCCTCGATCTCTCTCGCTCTGTCTCCTCGATCTCTCTCGCTCTGTCTCCTCGATCTCTCTCGCTCTGTCTCCTCGATCTCTCTCGCTCTGTCTCCTCGATCTCTCTCGCTCTGTCTCCTCGATCTCTCTCGCTCTGTCTCCTCGATCTCTCCGCTCTGTCTCCTCGATCTCTCTCGCTCTGTCTCCTCGATCTCTCTCGCTCTGTCTCCTCGATCTCTCTCGCTCTGTCTCCTCCGATCTCTCTCGCTCTGTCTCCTCGATCTCTCTCCTCTCTCTCTCGATCTCTCTCGCTCTCTCTCCTCGATCTCTCTCGCTCTCTCTCCTCGATCTCTCTCTCTCTCGCTCTGTCTCCTCGATCTCTCTCTCTCTCGCTCTGTCTCCTCGATCTCTCTCTCTCTCGCTCTGTCTCCTCGATCTCTCTCTCTCTCGCTCTGTCTCCTCGATCTCTCTCCTCGATCGCTCTGTCTCCTCGATCTCTCTCTCTCTCGCTCTGTCTCCTCGATCTCTCTCCTCGATCGCTCTCTGTCTCATTCAGGAAATGCTAGCAGAATGCTTGGTTGTGTAGGGAGAGGTATTAGCAGTAGGAAAAGGGAAGTGCTCATGCCACTGTACAGAGCACTGGTGAGACCTCACTTGGAGTACTGTGTGCAGTACTGGAGACCGTATCTCCAGAAGGATATAGACATCTTAGAGAGAGTTCAGAGAAGGGCTACTAAAATGGTGTACGGCTTGAAGGAGAAAAGTTACCAGGAAAGGCTTAATGATCTTAACATGTACAGCTTGGAAAAAAGACGAGACAGAGGAGATATGATAGAAACATTTAAATACGTAAAGGGAATCCACAAGGTAGAGGAAGGGAGTATATTTAAAAGGAAACAAAGTAGCAAAACAAGAGGACATAGTCTTAGATTAGAGGGGCAAAGGTTTAAAAGTAACATCAGGAAGCATTATTTTACTGAGAGGGTGGTGGATACATGGAACAGCCTTCCAGTAGAAGTGGTAGAGGCCAAAACAGTGATTGAATTTAAGCAGGCATGGGATAGGCATAAGGCTATCCTAAACAAAAGATAAATCCAGGTAAAGTATCCATGTAATTGGGAAGACTAGATGGGCCGAAAGGTTCTTATCTGCCGACATTTTTCTATGTTTCTATTCTGTCTCGATCTCTCGTTCTCTGTCTCGATCTCTCGTTCTCTGTCTCGATCTCTCGTTCTCTGTCTCGATCTCTCGTTCTCTGTCTCGATCTCTCGTTCTGTCTCGATCTCTCGTTCTCTGTCTCGATCTCTCGTTCTCTGTCTCGATCTCTCGTTCTGTCTCGATCTCTCGTTCTCTGTCTCGATCTCTCGTTCTCTGTCTCGATCTCTCGTTCTGTCTCGATCTCTCGTTCTGTCTCGATCTCTCGTTCTGTCTCGATCTCTCGTTCTGTCTCGATCTCTCGTTCTGTCTCGATCTCTCGTTCTGTCTCGATCTCTCGTTCTGTCTCGATCTCTCGTTCTCTGTCTCGATCTCTCGTTCTCTGTCTCGATCTCTCGTTCTCTGTCTCGATCTCTCGTTCTCTGTCTCGATCTCTCGTTCTCTGTCTCGATCTCTCGTTCTCTGTCTCGATCTCTCGTTCTGTCTCGATCTCTCGTTCTGTCTCGATCTCTCGTTCTGTCTCGATCTCTCGTTCTGTCTCGATCTCTCGTTCTGTCTCGATCTCTCGTTCTGTCTCGATCTCTCGTTCTGTCTCGATCTCTCGTTCTGTCTCGATCTCTCGTTCTGTCTCGATCTCTCGTTCTGTCTCGATCTCTCGTTCTGTCTCGATCTCTCGTTCTCTGTCTCGATCTCTCGTTCTCTGTCTCGATCTCTCGTTCTCTGTCTCGATCTCTCGTTCTGTCTCGTTCTCTGTCTCGATCTCTCGTTCTGTCTCGATCTCTCGTTCTCTGTCTCGATCTCTCGTTCTCTGTCTCGATCTCTCGTTCTCTGTCTCGATCTCTCGTTCTCTGTCTCGATCTCTCGTTCTCTGTCTCGATCTCTCGTTCTCTGTCTCGATCTCTCGTTCTCTGTCTCGATCTCTCGTTCTCTGTCTCGATCTCTCGTTCTCTGTCTCGATCTCTCGTTCTCTGTCTCGATCTCTCGTTCTCTGTCTCGATCTCTCGTTCTCTGTCTCGATCTCTCGTTCTCTGTCTCGAATCTCTCGTTCTCTGTCTCGATCTCTCGTTCTCTGTCTCGATCTCTCGTTCTCTGTCTCGATCTCTCGTTCTGTCTCGATCTCTCGTTCTGTCTCGATCTCTCGTTCTCTGTCTCGATCTCTCGTTCTCTGTCTCGATCTCTCGTTCTCTGTCTCGATCTCTCGTTCTCTGTCTCGATCTCTCGTTCTCTGTCTCCGATCTCTCGTTCTCTGTCTCGATCTCTCGTTCTCTGTCTCGATCTCTCGTTCTCTGTCTCGATCTCTCGTTCTCTGTCTCGATCTCTCGTTCTCTGTCTCGATCTCTCGTTCTCTGTCTCGATCTCTCGTTCTCTGTCTCGATCTCTCGTTCTCTGTCTCGATCTCTCGTTCTCTGTCTCGATCTCTGTCTCTCTGTCTCGATCTCTGTCTCTCTGTCTCGATCTCTCGTTCTCTGTCTCGATCTCTCGTTCTCTGTCTCGATCTCTCGTTCTCGGTCTCGATCTCTCGTTCTCTGTCTCGATCTCTCGTTCTCTGTCTCTCTGTTCTCTGTCTCGATCTCTCGTTCTCTGTCTCGATCTCTCGTTCTGTCTCGATCTCTCGTTCTTGTCTCGATCTCTCGTTCTGTCTCGATCTCTCGTTCTGTCTCGATCTCTCGTTCTGTCTCGATCTCTCGTTCTCTGTCTCGATCTCTCGTTCTCTGTCTCGATCTCTCGTTCTGTCTCGATCTCTCGTTCTGTCTCGATCTCTCGTTCTTCTGTCTCGATCTCTCGTTCTGTCTCGATCTCTCGTTCTGTCTCGATCTCTCGTTCTCTGTCTCGATCTCTCGTTCTCTGTCTCGATCTCTCGTTCTCTGTCTCGATCTCTCGTTCTGTCTCGATCTCTCGTTCTCTGTCTCGATCTCTCGTTCTCTGTCTCGATCTCTCGTTCTCTGTCTCGATCTCTCGTTCTCTGTCTCGATCTCTCGTTCTCTGTCTCGATCTCTCGTTCTCTGTCTCGATCTCTCGTTCTGTCTCGTTCTCTGTCTCGATCTCTCGTTCTGTCTCGATCTCTCGTTCTGTCTCGATCTCTCGTTCTGTCTCGATCTCTCGTTCTCTGTCTCGTTCTCTGTCTCGATCTCTCGTTCTGTCTCGATCTCTCGTTCTGTCTCGATCTCTCGTTCTCTGTCTCGATCTCTCGTTCTCTGTCTCGATCTCTCGTTCTCTGTCTCGATCTCTCGTTCTCTGTCTCGATCTCTCGTTCTCTGTCTCGATCTCTCGTTCTCTGTCTCGATCTCTCGTTCTCTGTCTCGATCTCTCGTTCTCTGTCTCGATCTCTCGTTCTCTGTCTCGATCTCTCGTTCTCTGTCTCGATCTCTCGTTCTCTGTCTCGATCTCTCGTTCTGTCTCGATCTCTTCTCGTTCTGTCTCGATCTCTCGTTCTCTGTCTCGATCTCTCGTTCTCTGTCTCGATCTCTCGTTCTCTGTCTCGATCTCTCGTTCTCTGTCTCGATCTCTCGTTCTGTCTCGATCTCTCGTTCTCTGTCTCGATCTCTCGTTCTCTGTCTCGATCTCTCGTTCTCTGTCTCGATCTCTCGTTCTCTGTCTCGATCTCTCGTTCTCTGTCTCGATCTCTCGTTCTCTGTCTCGATCTCTCGTTCTCTGTCTCGATCTCTCGTTCTCTGTCTCGATCTCTCGTTCTCTGTCTCGATCTCTCGTTCTCTGTCTCGATCTCTCGTTCTCTGTCTCGATCTCTGTCTCTCTGTCTCGATCTCTGTCTCTCTGTCTCGATCTCTCGTTCTCTGTCTCGATCTCTCGTTCTCTGTCTCGATCTCTCGTTCTCTGTCTCGATCTCTCGTTCTCGGTCTCGATCTCTCGTTCTCTGTCTCGATCTCTCGTTCTCTGTCTCGATCTCTCGTTCTCTGTCTCGTTCTCTGTCTCGATCTCTCGTTCTGTCTCGATCTCTCGTTCTCTGTCTCGATCTCTCGTTCTGTCTCGATCTCTCGTTCTCTGTCTCGATCTCTCGTTCTCTGTCTCGATCTCTCGTTCTGTCTCGATCTCTCGTTCTGTCTCGATCTCTCGTTCTCTGTCTCGATCTCTCGTTCTCTGTCTCGATCTCTCGTTCTCTGTCTCGATCTCTCGTTCTGTCTCGATCTCTCGTTCTCTGTCTCGATCTCTCGTTCTCTGTCTCGATCTCTCGTTCTCTGTCTCGATCTCTCGTTCTCTGTCTCGATCTCTCGTTCTCTGTCTCGATCTCTCGTTCTCTGTCTCGATCTCTCGTTCTCTGTCTCGATCTCTCGTTCTCTGTCTCGATCTCTCGTTCTCTGTCTCGATCTCTCGTTCTCTGTCTCGATCTCTCGTTCTCTTTCTCGATCTCTCGTTCTGTCTCGATCTCTCGTTCTCTGTCTCGATCTCTCGTTCTGTCTCGATCTCTCGTTCTCTGTCTCGATCTCTCGTTCTGTCTCGATCTCTCGTTCTCTGTCTCGATCTCTCGTTCTCTCTCGATCTCTCGTTCTCTGTCTCGATCTCTCGTTCTCTGTCTCGATCTCTCGTTCTCTGTCTCGATCTCTCGTTCTGTCTCGATCTCTCGTTCTCTGTCTCGATCTCTCGTTCTGTCTCGATCTCTCGTTCTGTCTCGATCTCTCGTTCTGTCTCGATCTCTCGTTCTCTGTCTCGTTCTCTGTCTCGATCTCTCGTTCTGTCTCGATCTCTCGTTCTGTCTCGATCTCTCGTTCTCTGTCTCGATCTCTGTTCTCTGTCTCGATCTCTCGTTCTCTGTCTCGATCTCTCGTTCTCTGTCTCGATCTCTCGTTCTCTGTCTCGATCTCTCGTTCTCTGTCTCGATCTCTCGTTCTCTGTCTCGATCTCTCGTTCTCTGTCTCGATCTCTCGTTCTCTGTCTCGATCTCTCGTTCTCTGTCTCGATCTCTCGTTCTCTGTCTCGATCTCTCGTTCTGTCTCGATCTCTCGTTCTCTGTCTCGATCTCTCGTTCTCTGTCTCGATCTCTCGTTCTCTGTCTCGATCTCTCGTTCTCTGTCTCGATCTCTCGTTCTCTGTCTCGATCTCTCGTTCTCTGTCTCGATCTCTCGTTCTGTCTCGATCTCTCGTTCTGTCTCGATCTCTCGTTCTCTGTCTCGATCTCTCGTTCTCTGTCTCGATCTCTCGTTTCTCTGTCTCGATCTCTCGTTCTCTGTCTCGATCTCTCGTTCTCTGTCTCGATCTCTCGTTCTCTGTCTCGATCTCTCGTTCTCTGTCTCGATCTCTCGTTCTCTGTCTCGATCTCTCGTTCTCTGTCTCGATCTCTCGTTCTCTGGTCTCGATCTCTCGTTCTCTGTCTCGATCTCTCGTTCTCTGTCTCGATCTCTCGTTCTCTGTCTCGATCTCTCGTTCTCTGTCTCGATCTCTGTCTCTCTGTCTCGATCTCTGTCTCTCTGTCTCGATCTCTCGTTCTCTTGTCTCGATCTCTCGTTCTCTGTCTCGATCTCTCGTTCTCGGTCTCGATCTCTCGTTCTCTGTCTCGATCTCTCGTTCTCTGTCTCGTTCTCTGTCTCGATCTCTCGTTCTCTGTCTCGATCTCTCGTTCTGTCTCGATCTCTCGTTCTGTCTCGATCTCTCGTTCTGTCTCGATCTCTCGTTCTGTCTCGATCTCTCGTTCTGTCTCGATCTCTCGTTCTCTGTCTCGATCTCTCGTTCTCTGTCTCGATCTCTCGTTCTGTCTCGATCTCTCGTTCTGTCTCGATCTCTCGTTCTGTCTCGATCTCTCGTTCTGTCTCGATCTCTCGTTCTGTCTCGATCTCTCGTTCTCTGTCTCGATCTCTCGTTCTCTGTCTCGATCTCTCGTTCTCTGTCTCGATCTCTCGTTCTGTCTCGATCTCTCGTTCTCTGTCTCGATCTCTCGTTCTCTGTCTCGATCTCTCGTTCTCTGTCTCGATCTCTCGTTCTCTGTCTCGATCTCTCGTTCTCTGTCTCGATCTCTCGTTCTCTGTCTCGATCTCTCGTTCTGTCTCGTTCTCTGTCTCGATCTCTCGTTCTGTCTCGATCTCGTTCTGTCTCTCGATCTCTCGTTCTGTCTCGATCTCTCGTTCTCTGTCTCGTTCTCTGTCTCGATCTCTCGTTCTGTCTCGATCTCTCGTTCTGTCTCGATCTCTCGTTCTCTGTCTCGATCTCTCGTTCTCTGTCTCGATCTCTCGTTCTCTGTCTCGATCTCTCGTTCTCTGTCTCGATCTCTCGTTCTCTGTCTCGATCTCTCGTTCTCTGTCTCGATCTCTCGTTCTCTGTCTCGATCTCTCGTTCTCTGTCTCGATCTCTCGTTCTCTGTCTCGATCTCTCGTTCTCTGTCTCGATCTCTCGTTCTCTGTCTCGATCTCTCGTTCTGTCTCGATCTCTCGTTCTGTCTCGATCTCTCGTTCTCTGTCTCGATCTCTCGTTCTCTGTCTCGATCTCTCGTTCTCTGTCTCGATCTCTCGTTCTGTCTCGATCTCTCGTTCTGTGTCTCGATCTCTCGTTCTCTGTCTCGATCTCTCGTTCTCTGTCTCGATCTCTCGTTCTCTGTCTCGATCTCTCGTTCTCTGTCTCGATCTCTCGTTCTCTGTCTCGATCTCTCGTTCTCTGTCTCGATCTCTCGTTCTCTGTCTCGATCTCTCGTTCTCTGTCTCGATCTCTCGTTCTCTGTCTCGATCTCTCGTTCTCTGTCTCGATCTCTCGTTCTCTGTCTCGATCTCTGTCTCTCTGTCTCGATCTCTGTCTCTCTGTCTCGATCTCTCGTTCTCTGTCTCGATCTCTCGTTCTCTGTCTCGATCTCTCGTTCTCTGTCTCGATCTCTCGTTCTCGGTCTCGATCTCTCGTTCTCTGTCTCGATCTCTCGTTCTCTGTCTCGATCTCTCGTTCTCTGTCTCGTTCTCTGTCTCGATCTCTCGTTCTGTCTCGATCTCTCGTTCTCTGTCTCGATCTCTCGTTCTGTCTCGATCTCTCGTTCTCTGTCTCGATCTCTCGTTCTCTGTCTCGATCTCTCGTTCTGTCTCGATCTCTCGTTCTGTCTCGATCTCTCGTTCTCTGTCTCGATCTCTCGTTCTCTGTCTCGATCTCTCGTTCTCTGTCTCGATCTCTCGTTCTGTCTCGATCTCTCGTTCTCTGTCTCGATCTCTCGTTCTCTGTCTCGATCTCTCGTTCTCTGTCTCGATCTCTCGTTCTCTGTCTCGATCTCTCGTTCTCTGTCTCGATCTCTCGTTCTCTGTCTCGATCTCTCGTTCTCTGTCTCGATCTCTCGTTCTCTGTCTCGATCTCTCGTTCTCTGTCTCGATCTCTCGTTCTCTGTCTCGATCTCTCGTTCTCTGCTCGATCTCTCGTTCTCTGGTCTCGATCTCTCGTTCTCTGTCTCGATCTCTCGTTCTCTGTCTCGATCTCTCGTTCTCTGTCTCGATCTCTGTTCTCTGTCTCGATCTCTCGTTCTCTGTCTCGATCTCTCGTTCTCTTTCTCGATCTCTCGTTCTGTCTCGATCTCTCGTTCTCTGTCTCGATCTCTCGTTCTGTCTCGATCTCTCGTTCTCTGTCTCGATCTCTCGTTCTGTCTCGCATCGCTCTCCTGTCTCGATCTCTCGTTCTCTCTCGATCTCTCGTTCTCTGTCTCGATCTCTCGTTCTCTGTCTCGATCTCTCGTTCTCTGTCTCGATCTCTCGTTCTGTCTCGATCTCTCGTTCTCTGTCTCGATCTCTCGTTCTGTCTCGATCTCTCGTTCTCTGTCTCGATCTCTCGTTCTGTCTCGATCTCTCGTTCTCTGTCTCGATCTCTCGTTCTCTCTCGATCTCTCGTTCTGTCTCGATCTCTCGTTCTCTGTCTCGATCTCTCGTTCTCTGTCTCGATCTCTCGTTCTCTGTCTCGATCTCTCGTTCTCTGTCTCGATCTCTCGTTCTCTGTCTCGATCTCTCGTTCTCTGTCTCGATCTCTGTCTCGATTCTCTCGTTCTCTGTCTCGATCTCTCGTTCTCTGTCTCGATCTCCGTTCTCTGTCTCGATCTCTCGTTCTCTGTCTCGATCTCTCGTTCTCTGTCTCGATCTCTCGTTCTCTGTCTCGATCTCTCGTTCTCTGTCTCGATCTCTCGTTCTCTGTCTCGATCTCTCGTTCTCTGTCTCGATCTCTCGTTCTCTGTCTCGATCTCTCGTTCTCTGTCTCGATCTCTCGTTCTCTGGTCTCGATCTCTCGTTCTCTGTCTCGATCTCTCGTTCTCTGTCTCGATCTCTCGTTCTCTGTCTCGATCTCTCGTTCTCTGTCTCGATCTCTCGTTCTGTCTCGATTCTCTCGTCTGTCTCGATCTCTCGTTCTCTGTCTCGATCTCTCGTTCTGTCTCGATCTCTCGTTCTCTGTCTCGATCTCTCGTTCTCTGTCTCGATCTCTCGTTCTGTCTCGATCTCTCGTTCTGTCTCGATCTCTCGTTCTCTGTCTCGATCTCTCGTTCTCTGTCTCGATCTCTCGTTCTCTGTCTCGATCTCTCGTTCTGTCTCGATCTCTCGTTCTCTGTCTCGATCTCTCGTTCTCTGTCTCGATCTCTCGCTTCTCTGTCTCGATCTCTCGTTCTCTGTCTCGATCTCTCGTTCTCTGTCTCGATCTCTCGTTCTCTGTCTCGATCTCTCGTTCTCTGTCTCGATCTCTCGTTCTCTGTCTCGATCTCTCGTTCTCTGTCTCGATCTCTCGTTCTCTTTCTCGATCTCTCGTTCTGTCTCGATCTCTCGTTCTGGTCTCGATCTCTCGTTCTGTCTCGATCTCTCGTTCTCTGTCTCGATCTCTCGTTCTGTCTCGATCTCTCGTTCTCTGTCTCGATCTCTCGTTCTCTCTCGATCTCTCGTTCTCTGTCCTCGATCTCTCGTTCTCTGCTCGATCTCTCGTTCTCTGTCTCGATCTCTCGTTCTCTGTCTCGATCTCTCGTTCTCTGTCTCGATCTCTCGTTCTCTGTCTCGATCTCTCGTTCTGTCTCGATCTCTCGTTCGTCTGTCTCGATCTCTCGTTCTCTGTCTCGATCTCTCGTTCTCTGTCTCGATCTCTCGTTCTCTGTCTCGATCTCTCGTTCTCTGTCTCGATCTCTCGTTCTCTGTCTCGATCTCTCGTTCTCTGTCTCGATCTCTCGTTCTCTGTCTCGATCTCTCGTTCTCTGTCTCGATCTCTCGTTCTCTGTCTCGATCTCTCGTTCTCTGTCTCGATCTCTCGTTCTCTGTCTCGATCTCTCGTTCTCTGTCTCGATCTCTCGTTCTCTGTCTCGATCTCTCGTTCTCTGTCTCGATCTCTCGTTCTCTGTCTCGATCTCTCGTTCTCTGTCTCGATCTCTCGTTCTCTGTCTCGATCTCTCGTTCTCTGTCTCGATCTCTCGTTCTCTGTCTCGATCTCTCGTTCTCTGTCTCGATCTCTCGTTCTCTGTCTCGATCTCTCGTTCTCTGTCTCGATCTCTCGTTCTGTCTCGATCTCTCGTTCTCTGTCTCGATCTCTCGTTCTCTGTCTCGATCTCTCGTTCTCTGTCTCGATCTCTCGTTCTCTGTCTCGATCTCTCGTTCTCTGTCTCGATCTCTCGTTCTCTGTCTCGATCTCTCGTCTCTGTCTCGATCTCTCGTTCTCTGTCTCGATCTCTCGTTCTCTGTCTCGATCTCTCGTTCTCTTGCTCGATCTCTCGTTCTCTGTCTCGATCTCTCGTTCTCTGTCTCGATCTCTCGTTCTGTCTCGATCTCTCGTTCTCTGTCTCGATCTCTCGTTCTGTCTCGATCTCTCGTTCTGTCTCGATCTCTCGTTCTGTCTCGATCTCTCGTTCTGTCTCGATCTCTCGTTCTCTGTCTCGATCTCTCGTTCTCTGTCTCGATCTCTCGTTCTCTGTCTCGATCTCTCGTTCTCTGTCTCGATCTCTCGTTCTCTGTCTCGATCTCTCGTTCTCTGTCTCGATCTCTCGTTCTCTGTCTCGATCTCTCGTTCTGTCTCGATCTCTCGTTCTCTGTCTCGATCTCTCGTTCTCTGTCTCGATCTCTCGTTCTCTGTCTCGATTCTCTCGTTCTCTGTCTCGATCTCTCGTTCTCTGTCTCGATCTCTCGTTCTCTGTCTCGATCTCTCGTTCTCTGTCTCGATCTCTGTCTCTCTGTCTCGATCTCTCGTTCTCTGTCTCGATCTCTCGTTCTCTGTCTCGATCTCTCGTTCTCTGTCTCGATCTCTCGTTCTCTGTCTCGATCTCTCGTTCTCTGTCTCGATCTCTCGTTCTCTGTTCTCGATCTCTCGTTCTCTGTCTCGATCTCTCGTTCTCTGTTCTCGATCTCTCGTTCTCTGTCTCGATCTCTCGTTCTCTGTCTCGATCTCTCGTTCTCTGTCTCGATCTCTCGTTCTCTGTCTCGATCTCTCGTTCTCTGTCTCGATCTCTCGTTCTCTGTCTCGATCTCTCGTTCTCTGTCTCGATCTCTCCGTTCTCTGTCTCGATCTCTCGTTCTCTGTCTCGATCTCTCGTTCTCTGTCTCGATCTCTCGTTCTCTGTCTCGATCTCTCGTTCTCTGTCTCGATCTCTCGTTCTCTGTCTCGATCTCTCGTTCTCTGTCTCGATCTCTCGTTCTCTGTCTCGATCTCTCGTTCTCTGTCTCGATCTCTCGTTCTCTGTCTCGATCTCTCGTTCTCTGTCTCGATCTCTCGTTCTCTGTCTCGATCTCTCGTTCTCTGTCTCGTTCTCTGTCTCGATCTCTCGTTCTCTGTCTCGATCTCTCGTTCTCTGTCTCGATCTCTCGTTCTCTGTCTCGTTCTCTGTCTCGATCTCTCGTTCTCTGTCTCGATCTCTGTCTCTTCTCTCTTCTCTGTCTCGATCTCTCGTTCTCTGTCTCGATCTCTCGTTCTCTGTCTCGATCTTCTCGTTCTCTTCTCTGTCTCGATCTCTCGTTCTCTGTCTCGATCTCTCGTTCTCTGTCTCGATCTCTCGTTCTCTGTCTCGATCTCTCGTTCTCTGTCTCGATCTCTCGTTCTCTGTCTCGATCTCTCGTTCTCTGTCTCGATCTCTCGTTCTCTGTCTCGATCTCTCGTTCTCTGTCTCGATCTCTCGTTCTCTGTCTCGATCTCTCGTTCTCTGTCTCGATCTCTCGTTCTCTGTCTCGTTCTCCGTTCTCTGTCTCGATCTCTCGTTCTCTGTCTCGATCTCTCGTTCTCTGTCTCGATCTCTCGTTCTCTGTCTCGATCTCTCGTTCTCTGTCTCGATCTCTCGTTCTCCTGTCTCGATCTCTCGTTCTCTGTCTCGATCTCTCGTTCTCTGTCTCGATCTCTCGTTCTCTGTCTCGATCTCTCGTTCTCTGTCTCGATCTCTGTCTCTCTGTCTCGATCTCTCGTTCTCTGTCTCGATCTCTTCGTTCTCTGTCTCGATCTCTCGTTCTTCTGTCTCGATCTCTCGTTCTCTGTCTCGATTCTCTCGTTCTCTGTCTCGATCTCTCGTTCTCTGTCTCGATCTCTCGTTCTCTGTCTCGATCTCTCTCGTTCTCTGTCTCGTTCTCTGTCTTCGATCTCTCGTTCTCTGTCTCGATCTCTCGTTCTCTGTCTCGATCTCTCGTTCTCTGTCTCGATCTCTCGTTCTCTGTCTCGATCTCTCGTTCTCTGTCTCGATCTCTCGTTCTCTGTCTCGATCTCTCGTTCTCTGTCTCGATCTCTCGTTCTCTGTCTCGATCTCTCGTTCTCTGTCTCGATCTCTCGTTCTCTGTCTCGATCTCTCGTTCTCTGTCTCGATCTCTCGTTCTCTGTCTCGATCTCTCGTTCTGTCTCGATCTCTCGTTCTCTGTCTCGTTTCTGTCTCGATCTCTCGTTCTCTGTCTCGATCTCTCGTTCTCTGTCTCGATCTCTCGTTCTCTGTCTCGATCTCTCGTTCTCTGTCTCGATCTCTCGTTCTCTGTCTCGATCTCTCGTTCTCTGTCTCGATCTCTCGTTCTCTGTCTCGATCTCAGGTTCTCTGTCTCGATCTCTCGTTCTGTCTCGATCTCAGTGTTGTGAGGGGTCCTTAAACCAAAATATGTTCTCGCCCAGGGCCCCTCAAATTCTAGAGGTGTCTGTGTCGCCCCCTCACAGTGTGTGTTAATTTATAGGAGCCAGCGCTGCGGAGCCTCCATTCCTAAATTAAAACAATCTAGAAATGTCATTATTGCTGGGCGTACATTCCTCCGGCCGCCCGACCTACACGTCTGTATAGTGGAACTAACATAAATGTAGGATATAATTTGACTTAAATTAAGTTTTTTTTTTTTCTTCAAAATTCTATATATTTTCATTTTCTTGGAAGAAAAACTATATATAAATTCTTTCAAAGAACTTGGACCAACTTTTTGTAGGAGATTGAAATATGCCGCAGCCGCTTTGTATATCATGTGATCGCGTTTAACTATTTTTGTATAAATTCTTGTTTAAAACTGTAAATTGTGATTTTGTTGTTTTAGTTTTTTCCTGTCATTCTAGTTGTGTTTTTTTTTTTTTTTAATCATTTTTCAGTGTTTTTTGATACTTTTAAAGTAAAAAAAAAAAATATATGAAGGGGGAGGGGGAGAAAAACTGTAGGTTTTTTTTTTAATCACCCTTAAGTTATTTAAAATGTTAAAAAATGCCAGAATCGCCATGTAGACGTTATAATCTGCTTTTTACAATAAAGATCTTTTTTTTTTTTGTAGTTACGAGAAGTTGTGGCCTGCGCGTTTCATTGAGGTCTCCGTGGAGAGGTTCTGGTGTTTGGGGAGGGAAGGGTCCCGATCCAGCTCGTTTGCATAGAATTGGGGTGACTATAAACCACCAGAAATGCCAATGGAGCGAGACGGGCTTTGCCACCTCTTTGTACGCAAATTTAACCCTTCACAGATCCTGGCACAGCATGGCTTCCTCCAGTCACGCAGCGCCGGTGACGGCTTTCTCTGGCTTATTCCCACACGGGATAGGTTTTTGCGGTTTTCGGAATCACAGCCGAGGTTTCTCCCCCTGCACAGGCGACACTTTTTTAAAACAGCAGACGGTTTGTCTTTGCAGAAGGGAATGTTCTGTGTGCGCAGGATGAAACGGCTAATTAGACGGTGTATCTTGTGATGACACCACGCTTTTATATTTAACACTCGCTGTGCTGAGACGCAGGGCTCCTTTTGCAAAAACACTTACCGTGGATACTCGAGTGTAACGTGACCCGAATCTAACGCGATGGAGATTTATTACGGAAATGAGAGAACACTCAAGACTCGAATATAACGCGAGAAGCAAAATTCTAAAAGAAAGCTACCGGTAAACAATTAAAATCTTCCAGGTTCTCTTAACACAGGCTCCCCCCTCAGGCCAGGGTGCTCTGCTCTAGAATGATTGTAGCGGTTACCAAGTAGGAAGCCACCCGTCTTCTTTACTAGCGAGAAGATGGCCGGCGGAGGCAAGCGAGGTGAATGATTGGCTTAGGCCGGGTGCACACTAGACTAGAGAGACGTTTTTTGTAACGCACTAACGCGCGTTAAAAAAAAAAAAACATCGTACCCGACGCTCGTCCACGCCCCCTTGCGTTATCTTCCATAGGAGGATAGCGGAAGCACCCGTCGACGTGAATCCTAGCGTTCTAGAATGGCGATTGCGCTTAGGATTCGCGTCGACGGGGTGCTCCGCTATCCTCCTATGGAAGATAAACGCAAGGGGGGTAGACGAGTGTCGAGTACGATGATTTTTTTTTTAACGCGCGTTAGTGCGTTACAAAAAAACGTCTAGTGTGCAGCCGGCCTTAAACTGAGCGTGCCCTCTGTCCGTGATGGATCCCACCCCTCCTGAATCCGGGAGTTCCTGAAGTGTTTGCGGGTGTCAGGGAGCCCAAATATAACGCAACCACCTCCCATTTTAAGGTAAATTTGTCACCAAAATCTAGCGATATACTCGAGTATCTACAGTAGGTACTAGCCAAGTTCAGAATCTCTATGGAATGTGTCCAAAAGGTGCAACTTCACCATGAGCCGCGCAGATATGTTGAATGAAGAACTACCAATACGTATGCATGGGAGTATGTGTGTGTTTGTACGTATGGACGGTGTGTGCACATACATACAGGAGTACATATAAAATATCTATTTTCATATGTGTACACACACGGGAGTATATAATGTGCACTGGACTGTGCCCTGCTTGTGTTATATATAACACCAAACACGTGTACATACGGACGGGAGTATACGTGTGTACATACTGTACGTACGGGAGTATATGTATGTTAGGGTATGCGTGTGTGCCGAGAATGATATAAACTCTGTATCTGGACACAGACTCCAAATGTCAGACTTTGTTGCGTGGCTCCAGGAGGTCTAGAACAGATTTTGTTTTGTGACTTTGTTACACCTCAAATAATCTGTTCCATCTTCATGATCTGTCACCTGAAGATCACATCATACCCAAGAGTGCTGCAGCATGTTTAGGGGCCGTCAGCTTGTATCAGGCCCAAAATATACATCGTTTTCACATAGCGGGGAGTCCGCAACCTTGGCCTGCAAGATGTATTGGAACTACATCTCCCATAATGCTCATTCAACCTAATGAGCAACTGAGCATCATGGGAGATGTAGTTCCAAAACAGCTGGAGGGCCTGTTTGCTGCTCCCTCTCTTGGAGCATACATTGTATCATCTGGAATTCCATCAATGAATACATGTATAACACGCTCACTCCTCCTCGCTGGGAGTTTGTCCTCTCCTTTGCACAGACGGACAGACACGGGACATGACTGGAATTCAGGCAGGAAGTTAAAAACAAATAGTCCCTATCCTCGCTTTGTGGGAACACGTCCCAGCCACAAAAAAATGCGCTGACAAATTATCTGCCGTCTTAGTCCATATTCTTCCTCAAACAAGCGATGCTCTGTGCGCCGTGACGGCGCCTGCGGGCGTTTTGTAAAGAAAAAAATAATGAAAACTCACAAAAATCTCACCGGGCCGCGGTGTGAAAGAGATGCTTCTCATACCTTCTGCATAGCGACTCGGCTTTCCACGGCTCCGGCAAGAACCAACAGGAGTCCGACGTGTTTTTTCTTTTTTTCACGTGTTGCACTCCCCAGTAAGCACACGGCGCGGCACAGGTCGGACTCGCATAGCGCCGCGCGCCGTCTGCGCCGTCACTCGAAAACAAAACTTATCAGATCTTTTTTTCATAGTGCGTAAAGGCGTCTGCCTGTCTGATTCATAAAGCGTACGTATTGTTTCCTTCTGAAATGATACAGAATACACGGTGTATATAGCCGATCCTGCCAGAAGCTGCCCCAGACAGACGCGTCACGTCAGGCGGGTTTGCTGCAAAGAGGAGCAGGAAAATGCAACGTTCCAGTCCTATCCAAGGACCTAGATCAAAGACCGAAGTGTTCCATTTTCCAAGAAAAACCTTCTGCTTATATGGCCCACCCAACCGATGTGACCGCTTCTTTCTTTGGCTGGATACGTTGGGCTGCCCTTGGACCTTGGTGCAATCACTCTGGCTCCCATTGTACAGCGCTACGGAAACTGTTAGCGCTTTATAAGTACCTATAACTGTACATATAATGGCGAGTGCGTCTCTTTTTTCCATTCAGGAGCTGCCCCAGAAACAGAGCGCGGGTTACTGGATAGAGATAACCTGATACTGGTAATATGTGACGTATAGATCTACAGGGTGTGTGGGTGTCTTTTTAGGGGTTCCTCCATATATTCAGGGTGTGCGGGTGTCTTTTTAGGGGCTCCTCCATATATTCAGGGTGTGTTGGTGTCTTTTTAGGGGTTCCTCCATATATTCAGGGTGTGTGGGTGTCTTTTTAGGGGTTCCTCCATATATTCAGGGTGTGCGGGTGTCTTTTTAGGGGCTCCTCCATATATTCAGGGTGTGCGGGTGTCTTTTTAGGGGCTCCCCCATATATTCAGGGTGTGCGGGTGTCTTTTTAGGGGCTCCCCCATATATTCAGGGTGTGCGGGTGTCTTTTTAGGGGCTCCTCCATATATTCGGGGTGTGCGGGTGTCTTTTTAGGGGCTCCTCCATATATTCGGGGTGTGCGGGTGCCTTTTTAGGGGTTCCTCCATATATTCGGGGTGGGCGGGTGCCTTTTTAGGGGCTCCTCCATATATTCGGGGTGTGCGGGTGTCTTTTTAGGGGCTCCTCCATATATTCGGGGTGGGCGGGTGTCTTTTTAGGGGCTCCTCCATATATTCAGGGTGTGCGGTGTCTTTTTAGGGGCTCCCCCATATATTCAGGGTGTGCGGGTGTCTTTTTAGGGTCTCCTCCATATATTCAGGGTGTGTGGGTGTCTTTTTAGGGGCTCCTCCATATATTCAGGGTGTGTGGGTGTCTTTTTAGGGGTTCCTCCATATATTCAGGGTGTGTGGGTGTCTTTTTAGGGGCTCCTCCATATATTCAGGGTGTGCGGGTGTCTTTTTAGGGGTTCCTCCATATATTCGGGGTCGGCGGGTGTCTTTTTAGGGGTTCCTCCATATATTCAGGGTTTGCGGGTGTCTTTTTAGGGTCTCCTCCATATATTCGGGGTGTGCGGGTGTCTTTTTAGGGGCTCCTCCATATATTCGGGGTGGGCGGGTGTCTTTTTAGGGGTTCCTCCATATATTCAGGGTGTGCGGGTGTCTTTTTAGGGGCTCCTCCATATATTCGGGGTGGGCGGGTGTCTTTTTAGGGGCTCCTCCATATATTCGGGGTGGGCGGGTGTCTTTTTAGGGGCTCCTCCATATATTCAGGGTGTGTGGATGGAAGGAGACTTTGATAGATGCCATTTTTCAGAAGTTGATTCTGATGAAGTTGACTTCTCTGTGGTTGACCCCATATGGGAGATGATCGATCCCAAATACCAAGGACTTGTTCTGGGAATTCAATCAGAAGTTACATAGAGCAAGAGGAGGTTTCTCTCCGGTGGGGTTTGTACCTACAACAGAAAAGATGGTTCCCGCTCCATCAAACGAACAGGGTTATTCAGAGAAAGGTGAAACTCAGAAGAACTGGAAGAAGAGCACAATCCACACCAAATAGCTGATTTGGAAAGTGAGATAAATGGGAGAATTTTTCTGGTTTGGCTATTTTGACCTAGAATTTTTACTTCTCCAGTCATTCTCCTGAGTTTCACCTTTCTTTGAATAAACCCTTATGTGAACCTCTTCTCAAGTTACACTCCAGGAAGGTGCTGGTTGAAGCCCTCTTGCAGGCGATGATCCATGACCATCAGTGCGTCACGCACCAACGTGATTCTGATCATCACGGCCCGATGTTCCTCAGCCACGTAGACTATACAACGACCTGGATGACGAGTGCAGGAACCACTGGTGGAGAAGCGACGGCCCCTGCCAGTACTTCAAGCCAAATTTTGAGTTTGTCAAACATGACCTGAATAGGCCACCATCTGCCCGCGACAAATGGTTCCACCGCCATGAAGATCTCTGCAGGGGAACATTTATTATAGTGAGAGAGCCAGAGAACTACAAGCAGAAAGTGCCAGGAACGATGAAGAACCAGAGGGCAGTGCCGGGCGGCCTTCAAAGAGGCCACGGAACTAAAGGACACCAGCTCCTTGCTCCATCACCACAAGCACCATCAGCAGGTAAGCGACAAAAAGCTACATATAGGGTGACAGCTTGGGTTACAGGGCTTGGTTGGGGTGTTGGGCTGATTGGTAGGTTGGGGTGGATTTATTGGGGTTATAGTTTGGAGAGATGCACCGTTAGAGATGTGTTATTTCCTGGCTGAGCATGTTGGGTGTTAAAGTTCATAGCCCCATGAAGATGGGTATGTCCTAACCCTAAGGCCCTCCTGTCCCTAAACCCACCCTATATAATGAAGGCTTTACTGCTGAAGAATGCGGAGGTGGCACCAGCGCATGCGCAGAATGCCTTGCGGCACATCGAGCCGGCCTGGCTATGCATCGCATCGCCCGTGGTGCGGTGACCTTCCAGATCCAGCCGTCAGTCAACATGATGGGGGTACGTTGTCTACATTACTTTGTTTTACGCTTTATAGAGAGATACAAATCTTTCTCCCACACTCATCTTCTTGATTGGACGGTTCCCCTGGTCACCTGATGTTCTCCTGGTGTTCTCCTGCCTCGCTCTGCTTCCCCCTCGTGTCAGGCAACGCTGGGGACCCGTTAGTCTGGTTCTTTTTTCATGTGATTATCTTCTGGAGGGATAAATAGATTTTCTGTAACCACGTTGTTTCCCTTTACAGCTCAGTAGGTACATGTCCCTCGGTGACGAAGGATTCTGCCGATGCCCCCACGCGTCTGTAGAATGTGCCGGATGTCAAATTCAGCACTGTCAGCTGGGTGCCTATCAACCATCCAGTTTGTTGTCCTGACCGGGTTGAGTTTATGACCAACTTAATTAGGTCACGGTGGCTACAATGACCATTTAATTCTGTTTAGTACCTTTTGTTACTCTGTCCTCCTGCGCTTTATTCCAGGTAGTGGACGACGTTCTGAGCTCAGCGATGACCTTGACCACCCCTTGGAACCTGGTTATACACGTGGAGGACCAGCTGAGATCGGCATCCATAGTGAGCATTATCAGCGGGAGCGAGTTCCGAGCATGATCAAAGGGACCCATTGTCTCACCGGTGAGTTAGCACCTTTCATGACGTGGCAAGAAGATGACACCACAAGACCACTTATAGTATAGGTTATAGGGCCGTTTATTGTGTATATATAATATTTAAATGTATATTGACAGACCGAGCACAGGGTAGACCCCTGTCAGGAGTGCTCCATTGGGTTTGGTTATGCGGTATCTGTCCGTTATGGGTTTGGCTTGGAGAGGGGTGGATTACCTAAGTGAGGGTTTCCACCAACCTTTCTGACTTGTTTCGCCTTCAACCAGATGACTTTTTATTGGGGATGGACCTTCTGAAAGGCTCCAATTTGCCCTGACCATGCAGCATTACCTTCAGGCTTGTCGTTGCGATGGTAATCCTTTCCCCTCACTGTCCCCAGAATTAGAGGACACCAGGTAATTGGGGTTATGTCTTCATGTGTCCCAGGTAAGCCGGCTGCTTTGCTTCAGTCTCCTCACCAGCACTAACAGAAAGGTGTCCTGTCGACACATTCCGCCCGGCTTTCCCGACTCCTAGCTTGCCGTGTAAGCGTTGTAACCATGCCTGCCCTTGAACCACTGCTGACACCCTCCATGTGATCAAAAGTGTCATTGACCACCACCACCTCTCTATCTGGGGGAGAGGTGATGTCTACCTGGGGCAAGAGGGGTCAGGGTTGTTAATCTGGAGGGAGATGGGAAGATCGAAGGGGGTCAGTGTGTGAAAAGGGGGGAATATAAGGTGTGGCATTGAAAGCGTGATGACGGACCCCTCATGCTTGAGGTGGCCCTGGTTTTGACGGAAAGAG
Organism: Leptobrachium leishanense; assembly: GCA_009667805.1. NCBI lineage: Eukaryota > Metazoa > Chordata > Amphibia > Anura > Megophryidae > Leptobrachium > Leptobrachium leishanense. The sequence continues at coordinate 7,594,972 of CM019072.1, read as the reverse complement.
ATGCGCATAGTTTGTTCTATTTTCCCCTTTTTATGTGACCTGTTGCGTCACCGCAGAGACGATATGGAGGTGCTTATGCTTTTCTTGGGAGCGAGAGAGAGGGACAGGATAATCCCGCGACGCTTTCAAGCAGAAGAATTCCAAATACATGTAGAATAAGAGAAAAATCGCCAGCTTGCTGAAACGCCGCGTTACGGACGCCACCTCCCTAGATCTCCCGCTGCAGAGGCAGGTGCAGCGTTTAGCAAAACCCTCTATAACTGGATCCATATGCGGCCCATTAATTTATTCCCACGCCAATTTGCAGCGAGGAAAACTCGCCGTTTGCAGAAAGATCATCTGGATTCTCTCAGAAAGGAAAAAAACACTTATTTCAGTATTTTCCACAGAAAGATAAAGTTAGTAGACGGCATAAAAGCATATGGGTGTGCAGCGGGGGCGGGGCTTCGCCGTATCGTCGGGTAACTTGGTTCTGCCCGTTTGCTTCTTTTCTACACTTTTTGAATATTTCTGACTATAATCTCAGTGTAGGACTTGTTATTACGAAGTTATAATGTGTGTGCGGATACTGATTGTTTTATTTTTTAATTATACTGAAAAACAGCAGCCCCCACTTTTGCTGGAACAAAAAGCTCAACAAACTTTGCTGCCGCATTCCAGCAGCCAGGGATTTGTCAGAATACAGGGAGAGCTGTGGGGTCAGTCGCTGCTGTACAGGGATTAGATTCAGGGGGTTATAATAATTGAAAATCCCTGTACAGTACAGATACGAGGTGTTGCTGTAATTGCCATACACAGGCATTATGCAGCACATACAGATACAAGGTGTTGCTGTAATTGCCATACACAGGCATTATGCAGCACATACAGATACAAGGTGTTGCTGTAATTTCCATACACAGGCATTATGCAACACATACAGATACAAGGTGTTGCTGTAATTGCCATACACAGGCATTATGCAGCGCATACAGATAGAAGGTGTTGCTGTGATTGCCATACACAGCATTATGCAGCACATACAGATACAAGGTGTTGCTGTAATTGCCATACACAGGCATTATGCGGCACATACAGATACAAGGTGTTGCTGTAATTGCCATACACAGTCATTATGCAGCACAGATACAATGTGTTGCTGTAATTGCCACACACAGGCATTATGCAGCACATACAGATACAAGGTGTTGCTGTAATTGCCATACACAGGCATTATGCGGCACATACAGATACAAGGTGTTGCTGTAATTGCCATACACAGGCATTATGCAGCACTGTGACGGTGGGCCTGACCTGACATGGCACAGAAGGGGTGTGAGCTACTTGAGCAGTTAACAGACATGACCCATGGATGTATAAACAAAACAAGGGATTTATTTACAACAGTACTATATACAGCAAGGAACCAGAACACCACAATGAAACAAAAGACATGAGCACTAGAATTAAACCATAGACCTGAACTAAATATACAATAAATAAACAAACAGTTGAACAACCAAGGACCTGGGAACTATAGGCAGAAAGACATAAGAGAACTAAACACTAGAGTAACATGAGTTAAAACATAAACCTGTTTAAACCTAGAGAAGAAACATGAAATGCAAACAAAAATACCAAACATGAACCATATGAACAAAACAGTATGAATAACCAAGGACCTGGGAGACTATAAACAAATGTAAATACAGAACTGACGGAGGAGTAAACCCAAAACCTGAAAGTAAAGTAATAAAGGGTAACTAGAACACATACAGGAGAACCTGAGCAAAAGATCCCTACCAGAACTACAAGGTATGTGAATAAGGCTCAAGGAGATCAAGGCTTGGAACAAAGCAGACTGAAACATCAGAATGAGGCAGCGCCCTTCTTAGGGCGATGCCTGCTTATATAGCACATGACCAAATGAGAACAATTAAAGTCCAGGTGAGGTCCAGGCTTGGATGTGAACCAAATGTCCAGAACTAAATGCAATGTCCATAGAAGCCAGAGGGGGCGCCAGATGTGCTAGAATGTCCAAAAACATGACTGGCAACTCCCACCTCTGCGAGAGGGGCGCAGGACGTCACAAGCACATACAGATACAAGGTGTTGCTGTAATTGCCACACACAGGCATTATGCAGCACATACAGATACAAGGTGTTGCTGTAATTGCCACACACAGACATTATGCAGCACATACAGATACAAGGTGTTGCTGTAATTGCCATACACAGGCATTATGCTATGCAGCACATACAGATACAAGGTGTTGCTGTAATTGCCACACACAGGCATTATGCGGCACATACACATACAAGGTGTTGCTGTAATTGCCACACACAGGCATTATGCGGCACATACAGATACAAGGTGTTGCTGTAATTGCCATACACAGGCATTATGCAGCACATACAGATACAAGGTGTTGCTGTAATTGCCACACACAGGTATTATGCGGCACATACAGATACAAGGTGTCGTTGTAATTGCCGCACACAGGCATTATGCAGCACATACAGATACAAGGTGTTGCTGTAATTACCATACACAGGCATTATGCAGCACATACAGATACAAGGTGTTGCTGTAATTGCCATACACAGGCATTATGCAGCACATACAGATACAAGGTGTTGCTGTAATTGCCATACACAGGCATTATGCAGCACATACAGATACAAGGTGTTGCTGTAATTGCCATACACAGGCATTATGCAGCACATACAGATATTGCATTGCTAATAATCTCATTCTGATCACTACAAATCCCCATAAGCAGGAGATCTCACCATTTTATTATCTGGCTGCAGCACATTTACTGATACAAAGGTAATTTCTGCCTGTTTGCTGATAATGCAGACCCCGTGGGACATTGTCTGAGATATGGGACGCCATCTAGAGTTTAGAACCTTACATCCCAGTGTTATTTCTGTAAGTGATAAATACATGACGTATTAAAAAAATTAGCAAATTTATATTATTTTAATCCTTTATCTCAATATAACAATTTTATGCATAATTGCTATTTTAGTGTTACACATCTCACGTTTCAAGTAAAGGTTAGGTTCCTCCCACCACTATCTGTCCAAAAAAAAATAAAACGCTTGGTAGTGAGTTTTTTTTTTCCCCTTTCTAATTAATGAATTGGTGCTCCTGCTAATAAAATGGAACGTGCATGACAGAGCTTTTCTTACACAGAAAGTTGCTGCCGAATGTCTTGTTTTAGGACTTTCTCATTGAACTACTCGACATGAATTGCCTGCTCTGTAAAGCGAGCGATTTCTAACAACATATTTTAGAGCAAGATCTCAAGCTCCGCCCCTAAATGTTGATTGCCTACAATTCCCAGAATTCCATGAAAGCCACAGGTGGCCAGGGCATCATGAGAGTTGCAGTTCAGAAAAGTTGGGCGGGGGGCAGCGTTTGAGACCCCCCTGATTTGGAGACTGAGACAGGGCATCACTCACGGCACCCATTTCTCCAGGCCGATTGGCTGACGGAATCCAGGGATATGAGCAACTTTGGGAGTATTCATAGTTACCAGATCGGTCATGTTTAAAGGGACACGTATAATTTATTCATGTTGCTGGGCAGTGCAAGAAGAATGTAACCCCGAAGCATGTACAATCCATACGCTGCAGGGAAGAAATCATAAAGGAATCTCAGGTGACCTGCCTTGATTTCCTTCCTTCAACATATGAATTAAACATGTTGCAGGGCAGCACTTTTCGCTATGCTCCCCTCTGCATGAAATAGTAATATGTATCCAGGAAAACATGGCCGACCTGGCGACCCTAATTATTCCCCAAACTGATTTTTTTTATAGTAATAGAGTTGGCAGTGGATGCTGGTGCCATCGCGCGACCTTTAACCTGGCGATGGCGGAGAATTGCTACAATAAAGCTCAGCTTCTAAAGGAAACATTTACATGTTGACATTTTTAAACCAAATCATCTAAAAACAAATTCTGCCAAAGTCAAGGTCAAGCAGCTTTGTCATTATTCAGCGTCCGTGGGAGTGTTTGCGTATTGCTCCCACATATTAAGGCAGAAGGAATGTCAGCTAATGAGACAGCACATGTCAGCAACGCGTTGTAATGGTTTGATTTATGCAGCGCCTGACAGGATGCTCATCCAGGTCCTAGGAGAGAAGCCTGGGAACATGTTGGTGCTTGTTCCATGAAAACTTACCAGCTACTGCATCACATCGTGAATCGAAACATAATATCTCTGGATCATTGAACAGGAAAATATTAATTAAACAGGAGGCCACTGAGATAGCTCAGAGAGTTAATGCACCAACTGCCAAAGGATGTCCAGAGTAAAGTGCAGTGTGTATGATTGCATCACAGATGCCACAGCAATAAACCTCATCGTAATGTGCAGTGTGTATGAGCGTATCACAGAGCCCCACGGCAATAAACCTCACACTCGTACACACCAGACATTACTGTATCACAGAGCTCCACAGCAATAAAACTCTCAGTATTGTGCACTGTGAGCGTATCACAGAGCTCCACAGCAATAAACCTCACAATGTGCGTTGTGTATGAGTGTATCACAGAGCTCCACAGCAATAAAACGCAGTAATGTGCAGTGTGTTTGAGAGTGAGTTTTATTGCTCTGCAGATCTGTGATACGCTCATACACACTGCACATTACTGTGAGTTTTATTGCTGTGCAGCTCTGATACGCTCACACACTGCACTGCACATTCACAGCTGCAGAGCAATAAAACTTACGCTCATACACTGCACAGTACTGTAAGTTTTATTGCTCTACAGCTGTGAATGTGCAGTGCAGTGTGTGAGCGTATCACAGCTGCACAGCAATAAAACTCACAGTAATGTGCAGTGTGTATGAGCATGAGTTTTATTGCTTTGGAGCTCTGATACACTCATACATACTGCACATTACTGTGAGGTTTATTGCTGTGGAGCTCTGATACACTCATACACACTGCACATTACTGTGAGGTTTATTGCTGTGGAGCTCTGATACACTCATACACACTGCACATTACTGTGAGGTTTATTGCTGTGGAGCTCTCTATCAGAGAGCTCCACAGCAATAAACCTCACAGTAATGTGCAGTGTGTATGAGAGTATCACAGAGCTGCACTGCAATAAAACTCACAGTAATGTGCAGTGTGCACGAGACACACACAGGTTTATTCACTAAAAGCAGTTTCAAATTCAGGATCAATGAGATTTAGTTATGTGATAGTTTCATGTTGGGGGGGGGTAAAGGTCACTGACGAAGCAAAGGTTTTAGATTTTATTGTCCCTGGGGGCGTTTTCACCTGAATGAAGTCCATGTCCATTTTTGATGTTCTTCACAGAAACATTTCCCCTATGGGGCCACATGGTGTATGAGTATTCTCAGGCCACAGTTACTACTCCACGACACAAAAACTGTCCGCCTTCCCACCCACACGCTACAGGCGAGCGCAGAAAACAGATACATTAGCGAGGAACATTATATCATTTGTGTTCCTGCGAGCACTTAACCTGTGAACTCATTAAAACGCGTTGGCTGCAGCTCTGCCGGGGAATTTTAGGGAACCTTTATAAACCTCTCAAGTAAATGACACGCAGCGTCAGCCCTTTGTCGTCCTCCGGCATTTCATCTATTTTTAGGAACATTCCGTCTGTCATCTAATTTATGTTAGAAAAAAAAATAAAAACAAAACGACTAAGTTCAACACAAAAACACGAAACGCGTCGCAAACCATATAGGAGAATGCAATGTATTGGGACAATGTTACAGAGTAGTAAGATTTCAGGGATTTTGGGTTGTATTCCAACTAGGGTCGCCAGGTCAGCCATGTTTTCCTGGACACACGTTACTATTTCAGGCAGAGAGGAGCACAGGGAAAAGTGCTGCCCTGCAACATGTATAATTCATATGCTGCAGGAAGGAAATAAAGGCAGGTCATAGAAGGGGGGATACAGGAGACAGGGGGGATATGGAACATAGACGGGGATACAGAAGATACAGAGGGGGGATACGGCAGAAAGTAGGGGGTAGAAAGATCACAATGAGGAGGGAGAAGGGCAGAAACCTCACAATGAGGAGGGAGAAGGGTGCAAAGATCACAATGAGGAGGGAGAAGGGTACAAAGATCACAATGAGGAGGGAGAAGGGTAGAAAGATCACAATGAGGAGGGAGAAGGGCAGAAACCTCACAATGAGGAGGGAGAAGGGTAGAAAGATCACAATGAGGAGGGAGAAGGGTGCAAAGATCACAATGAGGAGGGAGAAGGGTAGAAAGATCACAATGAGGAGGGAGAAGGGTGCAAAGATCACAATGAGGAGGGAGAAGGGTAGAAAGATCACAATGAGGAGGGAGAAGGGTAGAAACCTCACAATGAGGAGGGAGAAGGGTACAAAGATCACAATGAGGAGGGAGAAGGGTAGAAAGATCACAATGAGGAGGGAGAAGGGTAGAAAGATCACAATGAGGAGGGAGAAGGGCAGAAACCTCACAATGAGGAGGGAGAAGGTACAAAGATCACAATGAGGAGGGCAGAAAGATCACAGTGAGGAGGGAGAAGGGTAGAAAGATCACAATGAGGAGGAGAAGGGTAGAAAGATCACAATGAGGAGGGAGAAGGGTAGAAACCTCACAATGAGGAGGGAGAAGGGTACAAAGATCACAATGAGGAGGGAGAAGGGTAGAAAGATCACAATGAGGAGGGAGAAGGGTAGAAAGATCACAATGAGGAGGGAGAAGGGCAGAAACCTCACAATGAGGAGGGAGAAGGGTACAAAGATCACAATGAGGAGGGCAGAAAGATCACAGTGAGAAGGGCAGAAAGATCACAGTGAGGAGGGAGAAGGGTAGAAAGATCATGATGATGAGGGAGAAGGGCAGAAAATAAATAAAAAGAAAGGCGTTTGTGGCAGCGCAGTGGTTAAAGTCGGCGGCATGCAATGTCACACATATTGCTGCAGAATCTGGCAGAGAAATCCCCTGTTGGGTTTTGCTTATTCAGTAATTCCTTCCCAACAAAGGAATGATTATATCCTTCGGATGACACATCCACGTCGTGCTCACAGAGGATCCAGGGGAGTCACGCTGTGCACGTTCCTCCTCGCTCGTATCATTACATTGTACACAGAATCATAAAATGTATCCGCCGGTCATCTATATGACGTCGGACAGGACCGGTACACGGGAAGCATCCTGGCTGGTTGTATGTCTCTTCAGAAGTCCTCACTCCTTCACGTTAGGCATGATGGGACACTGTGTGTCTGAATGGGAGCTGTGTATCACGCTCAGTGCAGCAGGAACATTTCCCTTGGGGTAAGTGACTGGAGTGATCATGGGCTCTTAAAAGGCACAGGATGCATTTCGCTGCATTTTCATTGGACAAGTCCCAGACTCCTCAATCACTGAAGTTGAGATAATTGGACAAAAGTGCAAGTAATTGGGGGGGGGGGGGTTAAATATACTCTGCAGCATCCACTGGTGTATTTTGGCCTAGGCCGACTAGGCCCAGGCCTAGGGCGGCACTTTCCAGGGGGCGGTGGCCCACACTGGGTGGCCCCACCCCTAAAAAAAATATATATATATATATTTTTTTTTTATTTAAGGCTAGGGACAGATGAGCGCATTTTCTGCAGCCACCGTCAAAATGTACGTCGATGCGTGCGCACGCATTTTTTCACGGAATACGCTTAAGTGGTCAGACGATGCGCAATTCTGGACGTATTTCATGACGATGGGGTGAAAAGAAGTCTAGGGAAATCCGGCTGTTTGAACGTTATGTAGGCCGCACACTAGCAGCGTCTGACATCTCCTAATCACGCACACACGCTGCTATGCGGCCGCAGCGCACTCTGTACGTCAGTAGCAGCGGTTTCACGTTCTGATAAAAATGCGTTCATTTGCTGGTTGCGTGGTGTCGGCGCACTTTCGTACGCACGTACTGCGTATATTGGCCGTCATTGGCCGTTATGTGCTGCTACTGCCGCCGTGATTTAGTGCGCCTGCACGCGCGTTCCGACTGCCCCACTCTGACCCTAGCCTAAGGCAACCAGGAAGGATACATTGAGATTTCACTAATTTACACTTTCAATTTCACTTTCCAGGGGGCAGCAAAAAACCTCACCACTAAATGGGTTACTCACAGAGCACCGAAATGACGCCAACTTTTTGGTGTTCTGTAGTTCCCTGCACTTAGAATAATAAAATTTCCCCACCCTGCAGTGAATTCACTATTCACCGCAGGGTCCCCAAAGTGCATGGAGTCGGCCGCTGAATGCTGCCACCGCAAACCTGTGGCCTGCTGTTTTCAAAAGAACTACTGAACGAAAATGTCTGGAATTTACATATAAGATCCTATGATTGATAATAAAAAGGTCTGTTACAGAAAAAGAAGAACCGCTATTAAAAAAAGGGGGGGGGATTTTGCCCAAAAAAATCTGAAAAATTACTAAAAGGTACTACAAAAAAAATCAATAAGTAAAGACTTTTTACTGCAGATTAAAATAATAAATGATTTATTAGATATTGCATAAAAACGGGAATATTTTTAACATTGAAACCTATGGGGTTCGCCTGAATAAACCTGCTGATTGAAACCAACGAACATCAGGGCATTTCACTGCCATTTCTCTAAGGCTAGGGTCAGACGAGCGTGATTTCTACGGACTGTACGTTCGTGCACACGGACGGACGTCAGTACGGAAGACGCAGTAGTGGTCACACAGTCCGTTTATTCACTGACGTATATTTTGACGGATGTAGGAGGGAAAATAAATTAAAAAGCAAAACCATTTTGTCCGTGAAAAATGCTGGACGTATAAATGCAGTCCGTCTGACCACGTTCCATCACTCACACACAAAGCTATGCAGACGTTGCGGACGCAGCGCACTTTGTGCGGCCGTTCTAGGATGTACGTTCTTGCCTGCCTTGCGTCCGTGGGCCGCGGCCGTTGTGCGTCCGCAGTTCAGTGCAGACGTACTTCATGTGTCAGGCTCCAATGGGCTTTCTTTCATGCTATCACGGACGTACTTTTAGGCGCAATCACGGATGTGAACACTACGCTCGTCTGACCCCAGCCTGAGTCTCAGTACCCCATGACTGGCTGAACCACGTGAAACGCACGCGCGCAGCTGCCCGCCCTTTCGTTAACACAGACTCTATTCTGGACTGAACACCCACCGGGAAGGGAATCAAGGCTACAGTGCACCCTCTGGCAGTGTCACCCCACTGCTGACAAGATGGCTCCACAGCATAATTGCTGTGTGCTCATATACACTCGGTTTGCTGGGAGTTTTACTGCAGTGGATTCTGATGCACTCATACACACCGCACATTGCATTGCTGGGAGTTTTATTGCTGTGGATTCTGATATGCTGACACACACCAAACATTGCATTGCTGTGAGTTTTATTGCTGTGGATTCTGTGATATGCTCATACACACTGCACATTTCTGTGGGTTTTATTACTGTGCAGTTCTGTGATATGCTCATACACAGTGCCCATTTCTGTGGGTTTTATTGCTGTGCAGCTCTGTGATACGCTCATATGCAGTGCACGTTTCTGTGGATTTTATTGTTCAACCAATTAGAGCGGCTGTGATCCAGTATGGCAGCAGCGGGGCAGCAAGACGATCCTTCACACGTGGAATCAACGCACTCCTGTCTCACTCTCCATTTCAGACAGAATTGAATTCCCTTTTCGAGTGGATTGCAAATCCATGGAGTAGAGTGTAGACATCATTATACTACAAGGTGACGTGGTAAGGCAGCGTGGCTCTGGAATTTTGCACGGTCACACTGAGCATGTCTAAAGTGGCCTCAGATGGGACAAATTTCAAAAAACGTCCACTGTTCTTGGCATGTTCGGAAGCTCTGAAAAGCATCTCTGCACATTATGAGGGGGAAGAGGCTCTACAGCAGTGGTCCCCATCCCTGGTCCTCAAGTCCCACTAGCAGGCCAGGTTTGCAGGATATGTGAAGCGCAGCACAGGTGATTTGATTTGCTGCTCAGTGATTGGAGGATTCAGTCTGCATTTCCCCAAGGTGATCTGCAAAACCTGGCCTGTTAGGGGGACCTGAGGTAGGAGTTGGAGACCACTGCTCTACACAGGACCTTCCTTGATCATGAACAGGAAAACTAAAATTCACTTTTTATTTATCGTTGCTGTCGCTTAGTTGTGCGTGTTTTCCAGTCTTTCTGCAAAAAAAAAAAAGATATACAGGTTAACATTTCCTCATAGGAAAAAGTGAATAGGCTTTACCAGAGCCTGAGAAATCTTAAATCCAGGCCGTGATTGGCTCCTAAAACCTTGGGGTTGTCTTTTTAAAAAAAGGATCTACATAAAATCAAGGTTCGTAAAGTGGCGCCTGAATTTTCCTACACTTGATGTAACTTTGTCCCTAGAAATCTGATTAATTATAATCGTTATTTGCAATAATTATTGACTGGGCCATCGTCGGGGGGTGATGGCCCATGACATGTACAGGGGCCCAGTGGCTAAAGGGGGCCCGGGGCCTTGCCATACCCTATGCAGTTTGTCTAAGTGCCGTAGATGCAAGGATCCCTCCATGGCACCCAGGACTGGGCCACCAAGATACCAACAAATATTCCAGTGATCGGCGGCGTCCAGGGCCGGTAAGAGCACTCTGACATCACAAAGGGAGCGATTAGTATGGTCTGTATCAGGCAGAAGGCTCTCCCGCCAGGGAGCACTTTCTATCCCCTTGTTGGACAACCATAGATTTATCCTACGCCCTGTAAAATAAGATAAGCGGAGCAAGAGGCAAAATGTCTTATCTTTAATCCGTTTACTTAAATGGGTGGCTGACGGAGATTCAGTAAGCGGCCCCAAGATTTCTGATGGCAGCACCGATTACAGAGTTTCTGCCCCAATTAATGAACCATCACTGGCTACTCCCAGAGAATTCCTGGCCAACGCACCAAGATAAAGCGCTTAGGCAGGGGTCCTTGTCCTTCCCAGATGTTTCGGAACTACATTTCCCATGATTCTCAGCTACTTAGGTTGGCAGAGGCTCATTGACCCCTGGCTTATGGTTTAAAGACTCCTATCATTTCACAAGCCCCATACAGATGGGCTCATTAACGTCATATAACTGCTCGGTTTATAAAAAAAAAAATATATATATATATATATATATTTTTACCCCAAATTACGCAGAGTTTGTACATTTCGTAAAATTGGATAATTTTGTTGATTTTCTCCCCCCCCCCCCCCGCACCTTGCAGCTGCACAAGGGTCCTGTGATTATTATTATACGGCTAAGTAGTTTTCCCGGAGGATGTGGAAGATTTGTCCCTACGGGATGCGAGCATTCATTGCGTGACTTTTCAGCTCGGCGTGACGGGAGACCTTTATCTACCGCGGCTCACACAATCACTTAGAAGTAAGTTGTTCTTTAAAGCACTGGTATTACGCCGGTTGCTATGCAGGCTAAAGTGCTCTGAAAACATCACTTAAATAAAAAGAGGAAAAAATAAAAATCCTATTGTATTTCTTGTACTGCATTTGGCCTTATAAGGGCTTATTACCCCCACCCCCCCCACACACACACACACACACACACCCCCGCCGGCACCTAAGAGAGGTATAACGAAAAAATAAAACACATAGCGCGGCACGAGAAATAAAATACACGTTATTACAGTATATCACAAGCCCCAACATCCCTCTGAAGAAAGCTCCTCCATATATTCAGGGTGTGCGGGTGTCTTTTTAGGGGTTCCTCCATATATTCAGGGTGTGCGGGTGTCTTTTTAGGGGTTCCTCCATATATTCAGGGTGTGTGGGTGTGTTTTTAGGAGCTCCTCCATATATTCAGGGTGTGCGGTGTCTTTTTAGGGGCTCCTTCATATATTCAGGGTGTGCGGGTGTCTTTTTAGGGGCTCCTCCATATATTCAGGGTGTGCGGGTGTCTTTAGGGGTTCCTCCATATATTCAGGGTGTGTGGGTGTCTTTTTAGGGGCTCCTCCATATATTCAGGGTGTGTGGGTGTCTTTTTAGGGGCTCCTCCATATATTCAGGGTGTGCGGGTGTCTTTTAGGGGTTCCTCCATATATTCAGGGTGTGTGGGTGTCTTTATAGGGGTTCCTCCATATATTCAGGGTGTGTGGGTGTCTTTTAGGGGTTCCTCCATATATTCAGGGTGTGCGGGTGTCTTTTTAGGGGCTCCTCCATATATTCAGGGTGTGTGGGTGTCTTTTTAGGGGCTCCTCCATATATTCAGGGTGTGTGGGTGTCTTTTAGGGGTTCCTCCATATATTCAGGGTGTGCTGGTGTCTTTTTAGGGGTTCCTCCATATATTCAGGGTGTGCGAGTGTATTTTTAGGGGCCCCTCCATATATTCAGGGTGTGCGGGTGTCTTTTTAGGGGCTCCTCCATATATTCAGGGTGTGCGGGTGTCTTTTTAGGGGTTCCTCCATATATGCAGGGTGTGCGGGTGTCTTTTTAGGGGTTCCTCCATATATTCAGTGTGTGTCTTTTTAGGGCTCCCCCATATATTCAGGGTGTGCGGGTGTCTTTTTAGGGGCTCCTCTATATATTCAGGGTGTGTGGGTGTCTTTTTAGGGGCTCCTCTATATATTCAGGGTGTGTGGGTGTCTTTTTAGGGGCTCCTCCATATATTCAGGGTGTGCGGGTGTCTTTTTAGGGGTCCCTCCATATATTCAGGGTGTGTGGGTGTCTTTTTAGGGGTTCCTCCATATATTCAGGGTGTGCGGGTGTCTTTTTAGGGGTCCCTCCATATATTCAGGGTGTGCCGGTGTCTTTTTAGGGGTCCCTCCATATATTCGGGGTGTGTGGGTGTCTTTTTAGGGGTTCCTCCATATATTCAGGGTGTGCGGGTGTGTTTTTAGGGGCTCCTCCATTAATTAAAAAAAATGCAGCCCACTGATATAAGAAAGTGTCAGACAATGTTGTGTCAGATGGATTTGAACCTTTCGTTCTATCAACCAAGGAATTGGGAGAAAAGAACTAGAACAAGGTATCAAAACTAGAGACTTGACCTGAAAATCCAGGACAGTTGGCAAGTATGGTGATGGGCAGGTTGGGCTGTTAGTTGGCTTTGCCGTCGCCTGCACATGTTTAGGCAGGTTTGTATATTCTGAGAGTCTCTCCCACCCAGACGATGCGTTCCCAAGATCAAGAAAAGGTATGAAAATATATGAAAACGTGTAGACAGAGCGGCTAATAACCAAAACCGTCTCCAGGCTGTCACCACGACCGACGAGCCCAGCCACGCGGCAGCCACGGAGCGCTCTGTCTCACCAGGAGCCAGCGACCACCACAAAGTGAATTAACTGAATCATCCAGACAGAGGAGTCACCGGCAGCTAGACGGATACACGCCGGTATTACAGAGCGTGGAAAAAATATTTTGTAAATCTTTGGGAAAGTCTTTAAAGTACCGAAGCTTTTATTCACAAATCACCGTGTTGCAAACACTGGGAAAAAAATCACCAGTATTGCAGGACTGACAAACACTGGCATTTCATAAAAGTGAAAAGCCAAAGGGTGACAAGAAAAGCTGCACAGTGCAAACTCAGGCGCACGCAACGAAAACAAGCTCCATTTCAAGGTTACCTCTGTGAGGACAATGGGTTGGAAAGTGGGACAAAGCATTGGCATTTGGCACAATTCAGTGGGAGAGCGGGCCAGGGCAGAGGCTAATTAAGGTTAGCGATACTATTTGTGCTTGATTTAGGGTTAGGGTTGCTATTTGTGCATGTTTTAGGGTTACTATTTATGTTTGTTTTAGTGTTAGGGTTACTATTTGTGTTTGTTTTAGGGTTAGGGTTAACCAGGGGCGGACTGACCCATCGGGCACTGCCCGAGGGCCCGAGGGTCGGTAGGGGCCTGCCCGGTTTAGGCAGACACAATGGGCCCCCGCCGGTTTCCGTCCGAGCATTGAAATTTACAGGCAGCCAGCGGCGCAGTCTGAAAATGCTGCAGTGGCGCCTGCGCCGCCCCCTTTCCGTGACGTGTCATGTGAGGGGCGGCACCAGTGCAACGTGCCTGCTCCAGTTTTAGACTGTGGGATGCAGGCACTCTACAGGCCCCACCGCGGCAATTTCAGAGTGCGCCGCTGCCTGCCTGGTAATTTCAATGCTCAGAGGAAAACGGGTGGGGGCCCACTCTGTCTCAAACCGGGCCCATACCGGGCCAGCAAAGGTGAGAGCTGGGGGCACATATACCCAAGAGAGCTGGGGGCACATATACCCATGAGAGCTGGGGAAAATATACCCATGAGAGCTGGGGGCAATTATACCCATGAGAGCTGGGGGCAATTATACCCATGAAAGTTGGGGGCACATATACCCATGAGAGCTGGGGGCACATATACCCATGAGAGCTGGGGGGCAAATATACCCATGAGAGCTGGGGAAAATATACCCATGAGAGCTGGGGGCACATATAACCATGAGAGCTGGGGAAAATATACCCATGAGAGCTGGGGGCACATATAACCATGAGAGCTGGGGAAAATATACCCATGAGAGCTGGGGGCAATTATACCCATGAAAGTTGGGGGCACATATACCCATGAGAGCTGGGGGCACATATACCCATGAGAGCTGGGGGGCAAATATACCCATGAGAGCTGGGGGGCAAATATACCCATGAGAGCTGGGGAAAATATACCCATGAGAGCTGGGGGCACATATAACCATGAGAGCTGGGGAAAATATACCCATGAGAGCTGGGGGCAATTATACCCATGAAAGTTGGGGGCACATATACCCATGAGAGCTGGGGGCACATATACCCATGAGAGCTGGGGGGCAAATATACCCATGAGAGCTGGGGGGCAAATATACATAAATACAGAAAAAATGGCGTCGCGCCCATACTCACTTATTTTCGGAGGGGCAGCAACTGCCAGGAGTAACAGCCCAGTCAATGTATAAAACATAACAAGGAAAAAGAGTGTCATCTGCGCTCATTTCTATGTGTTCCATGTACAACAAAAATGAGGTTTTTGTTGGTTTCAATGGCCATTGCAACGTAAGCCCACTCGCCACTTCAAGGCACCTCTTTAGAGTGGGTACCTAACAATTGTAACCAAAAGGCTGCTCTACTGAGCAGCTCCAAGCCCCTCCAGCTGCTTTTCAGCCAAGGAGAGGCAAAGATGGTGGCTTTTATTTATACACGCACCAAACACTTCCCATTTGGGATCAAAAACAAAAACATGGAAAGAGGAACAGCTGCAGAACGACGGACTGGTGTTACAAGCATGATATACATAAATACAGAAAAAATGGCGTTGGTGCGTGTATGGTGTTTGGTGCGTGTATAAATAAAAGCCACCATCTTTGCCTCTCCTTCGCTGAAAAGCAGCTGGAGGGGCTTGGAGCTGCTCAGTAGAGCGGCCTTTTGGTTACAATTGTTAGGTACCCACTCTAAAGAGGTGCCTTGAAGTGGCGAGTGGGCTTACGTTGCAATGGCCATTGAAACAAACAAAAACCTCATTTTTGTTGTACATGGAACACATAGAAACGAGCGCAGATGACACTCTTTTTCCTGGGGGGCAAATATACCCACGAGAGCTGGGGGAAAATATACCCACGAGAGCTGGGGGGCAAATATACCCACGAGAGCTGGGGGAAAATATACCCATGAGAGCTGGGGGGCAAATATACCCATGAGAGCTGGGGGCAAATATACCCATGAAGTTGGGGGCACATATACCCATGAGAGCTGGGGGCAAATATACCATGAGAGCGGGGGGCAAATATACCCATGAGAGCTGGGGGCAATATACCCATGAGAGCTGGGGGCACATATACCCATGAGAGTTGAGGGCACATATACCCATGAGAGCTGGGGGCAAATATACACATGAGAGCTGGGGGCAAATATACACATGAGAGCTGGGGGCAAATATACCCATGAGAGCTGGGGGCACATATACCTATGAGAGCTGAGGGCACATATACCCATGAGAGTTGGGGGCACATATACCCATGAGAGCTGAGGGCACATATACCCATGAGAGTTGGGGGCACATATACCCATGAGAGCTGAGGGCAATATATATCCATGTGAGCTGGGGCAATATATATATATATATATATCCATATGTGAGCTGCTGGGGCAATATATATCCATGTGAGCTGGGGGCAATATATATCCATGTGTGAGCTGCTGGGGCAATACATATATCCATGTGTGAGCTGTTGGGGGCAATATATATATATATATCCATGTGTGAGCACAATAATGTACATGTGAGTGTTGCATTGTAGGGAGTGTTTTTTTTTATGGGTGAGGCCTCCTGTGGGTGCGACACAAGGGGCCCCATGATCTCCTATTGCCCGGGGGCCCCATTAGTTGTCAGCCCGCCCCTGGGGTTAACCCAAACCAACAGATTCGGGTCCATGTTTGAACATACTATTAAATACTTAGCGGTCATGCTCGCTTAACTTTTAGTTGTGCTACTTTTTTGTAACGCCAGCGTAGTGAACCAGTCAGAACATACAGTATGTGTCAGCATTGTGTATGAGCAACAATAATTTAAACAATTAATGAAAATCCCTATCTTTCACCCTGTGTTTGGAGTGAACCCCACGCGTCACACGACGTCACACTGCATTGATCATGATGTCACTTGTCACAATAAGCCGATAGAATTTAATTTCTGCCCATTAAAAGATACAAAGTTGTGCGAAACATGAGCAGCCGAAGCCTAAAGCTTCTTCAGACACACATCAGATCATTGTGAACTTTAGAACGGGTTTGTGTGTTCTCCAGTATTTGTGTCAGGTTGTGCGTTGCCGTCCTTTCGCTTTTGTGTAAACCAAATGAATTTGACGATGATCGTGTTTGTTTACCAACGTATCATTTAATAAACGAAGCAATAGTAATAAAATGTAACAAAATAAATAATAGTGCACTGTTTTCCTGTGACATAAACACACAAAAAAGAAAACCAAAACACTAAAATAAAAATACAGAGTCTTGAAGCTCGGCCTTACACAGTGGCAGCAGGTAATGGGGACCCTGGTGCAAAGCTCAGCGCGGAGGGCTGCATTATGCAAGAATTCCTGGAATTCAGATAGAGACCCTGCGCATTTCACAGAATGTGTCTGAAAGGAGAGGGGTCATGTTTTGCAAGCAGAGGGCATCAGCTTACAGGACAGCATGGGAGCAGCACAATGGGGACCCACTAACAAACAACACAAAGGATGGGGTGACAGACCCACACTTAAAGGGGACGCGCCGTGCATTCTTTGTAGGTTCTTGCCGCCGCGGCGCACGTTCTATATATGTTCTAGATGTATACGCACAGCGCACAGGGACCGTCAGCTAACGAAAAATTCCCAAAATAAAACCTCGTCTACAACGTCTCAAAAAAATAAATCTTAGGAAAAAATAAATCCCCGGAATTCTTTCACTGCAATAAATGGCCAGAGGATAATGGGAGTTGTAGTTCAGAAACATCGGG
The DNA here is from genome assembly GCA_009667805.1 of Leptobrachium leishanense. Classification (NCBI taxonomy): domain Eukaryota; kingdom Metazoa; phylum Chordata; class Amphibia; order Anura; family Megophryidae; genus Leptobrachium; species Leptobrachium leishanense. Next base: position 7,577,534 of record CM019072.1, on the reverse strand, counting down.
GGGGGGGGCAGAGGTTCGAAGTTTGACATCCCTGGCTTAAAAAAGGGCATTTAGAGCAACCATGGCTCTCCATATGTTTTGGAACTACATTTCCCATGAGGCTCTGCCAATGCATTGAGTTGCTGAACCCGGCGCTCAGGGTGTTAAAACCAGCATTTTCCTCACTTCCACCCGTTAACCATTTACTGCCTTTTAACGAGCGATTTCTGTTTATAAAAGGAGTGCGCGGACGTCTCCCTCCTGAACTGAGCGCACGTGCTTTACCGCCTAGATGTCTAGAAGCTGGTGGAACATCGTGGGAAATGAGGTTTAAGGGGTGCCAAGGTTGCCCATCTCTGTACTAAAATGCCCCTTTAGATGAGGGGGTGTCAGCAGCCCCGGCCCTCCAGCTGTTTTGAAACTACATTTCCCATGATACTCCTGCAATCAAATAAGTGACTGAGCATCATGGGAGATGCAGTTCCAAAACATCTGGAGGGCCAGGGTTGCGGACTCCTGGTTTAGCCTGTTGGCTGAGAAGTCACCGGGTGCTGTCTCATGCGTGTGCGCAGACGCATCCCACCACGTTAATGGGCCAAAATGCTGGCAGTCACACTCTTGGATTGGCCCCCACCCCTCCACGCACGGCAGGCAGGATGACATCAGCAACGAGGGACCCTTAGAGGAGAGCAGGGGGTCCCCAGGACAATTTTTAGAATATACCATTAATATACACGCACACAATATGAAATACCCGTCTTGAAAGGAGCGTGTGAAGCTCAGAGATGTCCCTGCGCTCACCTGCTATCTCGCTGCAATCTCGTGCGAGCTATTCATGTGAGTCACAGGAGATGCCAGCCACTGCCAAGAACCAAATCCATGGGCTCCAAGTCCCATCACTTCTCACGTTCCCCGGCTGCATAACAGAGTCTGGCCAATCTGTCGCGCACGCACGGCCTGCTCCTCCGACTTACTCGAACTTTTACTCAAAAAAAAAAAAAACACGCGACGCCTTGCAATTAGCAGGATGTACCGTAATTAGCAGCTTTATGTGTTGTTTTTTTATATAAAAGGTTTGCAGAATGTGCGGAGTAACAGCAGACACTGTGTCACTTCCTTCAGCTAAGAGGAGATGGTGCTGGTGGGTGGGTATCTTCACCGGGTGTTATATGAAAGGTCTGCTTTGTAACGCGGCTCCGTCACGTCCTGATTTAATTATTAAGTGCTACTTGTGAGAAACGCGTCGGTACATCGCCGCCGGGGGGGGGGGGGTTAAGGCTGACCCAAAGAAATGTACAGTGCCATGTCCTTTTAGATCAGCAGCAATGACAGAGACCAGTAAGGCTGAGCATGATGGGTACGCACTTCTTTCGTCATGTGACCAGGCCGTAGCTGCCAATCGTGCTAGTTTAAGCAGGACCGTCCTGGTTTTCGTGCACCTCTTTGATGTGACTTAACAGCCCCCCAGGTGACATTCACAAGACCCCCTAGACCTGCTCTCCCCATGCATTATCCAAAGCAGCCGAGAGGGATAGCACGAAAGCACAAGAGGAGCCGAGAGGGATAGCACGAAAGCACAAAAGAACAAGAGGAGCCGAGAGGGATAGCACGAAAGCACGAAAGAACAAGAGGAGCCGAGAGGGATAGCACGAAAGCACGAAAGCGCAAGAGGAGCCGAGAGGGATAGCACGAAAGCGCAAGAGGAGCCGAGAGGGATAGCACGAAAGAACAAGAGGAGCCGAGAGGGATAGCACGAAAGCACGAAAGCGCAAGAGGAGCCGAGAGGGATAGCACGAAAGCGCAAGAGGAGCCGAGAGGGATAGCACGAAATAACAAGAGGAGCCGAGAGGGATAGCACGAAATAACAAGAGGAGCCGAGAGGGATAGCACGAAATAACAAGAGGAGCCGAGAGGGATAACAAGAGGAGCCGAGAGGGATAGCACGAAATAACAAGAGGAGCCGAGAGGGATAACAAGAGGAGCCGAGAGGGACAGCACGAAATAACAAGAGGAGCCGAGAGGGATAGCACGAAATAACAAGAGGAGCCGAGAGGGATAGCACGAAAGCACGAAAGAACAAGAGGAGCCAAGAGGGATTGCATGAAAGAGCAATAGGAGCCGAGAGGGATAGCACGAAAGAGCAAGAGGAGCCGAGAGGGATAGACAAAAGAGCAAGAGGAGCCGAGAGGGATAGACAAAAGAGCAAGAGGAGCCGAGAGGGATAGACAAAAGAGCAAGAGGAGCCGAGAGGGATAGCACGAAAGAGCAAGAGGAGCCGAGAGGGATAGACAAAAGAGCAAGAGGAGCCAAGAGGGATAGCACGAAATAACAAGAGGAGACGAGAGGGATAGCACGAAATAACAAGAGGAGCCGAGAGGGATAACACGAAATAACAAGAGGAGCCGAGAGGGATAGCACGAAATAACAAGAGGAGCCGAGAGGGATAGCACGAAATAACAAGAGGAGCCGAGAGGGATAACACGAAATAACAAGAGGAGCTGAGAGGGATAGCACGAAATAACAAGAGGAGCCGAGAGGGATAGCACGAAATAACAAGAGGAGCCGAGAGGGATAGCACGAAAGAGCAAGAGGAGCCGAGAGGGATAGCACGAAATAACAAGAGGAGACGAGAGGGATAGCACGAAATAACAAGAGGAGCCGAGAGGGATAACACGAAATAACAAGAGGAGCCGAGAGGGATAGCACGAAATAACAAGAGGAGCCGAGAGGGATAGCACGAAATAACAAGAGGAGCCGAGAGGGATAGCACGAAATAACAAGAGGAGCCGAGAGGGATAGCACGAAATAACAAGAGGAGCCGAGAGGGATAGCACGAAATAACAAGAGGATCTGAGGTGGACACATGGATGATACGGCCTGATTCAGGGGGATTCTGTTCCCAAAGGAACTTACACTCTATGAGATGTACAAGTATTTTGTAGGTAGGCGCATCCATATCGTTAGGTGTCTTTCCCAAAGACACTCGCTGGTGGCGTCTTCTGAGTGGGATCGAGGAGTCTTTCCATGACTGTAGATCAGCGACCTGGTGGTTAGGTTGAACCCGCTTCTCGTAAAGTCGAGACTCCACCGTTGTATTGGTGGGATGCGTTGAACGGGATTTCTCTACAGTCGAAACGTTACCACTGGACTCCACAGCCAATATTGTGTGGTAGCGAGTATGTAGCGTTAGGTGTCTCGCCCAAGGACACTTACTGGAGAGGTGCTCTGGCTGGGATTCAAACCTGTGTCTCCAGGGTTATAGAGCAGTGATGTTACCTCTACTCCATCCAGCCATTCAATCGCACGAGTACATTATCATTTCCAGGAATACATTGTCCACCTCTCGCTGCAGATATCATCTCCTCCCGGGAAGCCGCTACAACAGCACATTGTTCTCTGTAGACAAAGGGGACTCTCAGCGCAGGAGCCGCCTCCCCGGAAATGGGGTGTACAGCGCCGTGTATAGCGTCCCATTGAACACCTAGGAAACTTCTGTACTGTATGCAGCCCCTCCGACAGACAGGACCCAGCAAGCACCTCACTATCGTCCCACATAGAAGGTTTCCCTGAGGCCCAGGCATGCTTAATTTACTAGCATAGGGGGCTGAGAGGCATAGGAGTGGCATTCCAGCTTCTCCTGCAGGACAGCGCCTCCATTCACATCATCGGCGTGCCACCAAAAGTGAGAGACAGGGAACTATCCCGGGATTTCATTTATACAGGGTTATTCAGAGAGAGGTGAAAACCAGGTGCGTTCTTGGAGAAGTGAAAATTCTAGGTCAAAATGGCCAAACCAGAAAAATTCTCCCATTCATCTCACTTTCCAAATCGGCTATTTGCTATAGATTGTTCACTCTCCTGGCAATTCTCCTGGTTTTCACCTCTCTCTGAATGACCCTGATAGTCTGTGTCCGGAAAACGCCAACAAATATATAGAGTGAGTGATTCCCTGAGTCACATGAGCAGGTTTTGGGCATGACAGGCGCATTGTGCATCTTAAAATAAATAGATTTACAGAGATAAATGAATGGAAAAAAAAAGGGGACTATAAAAAAAAAAACAGGAAAAGGCGATGGGGAAAAAATAAACAAAAACCTAAATCAATTTTTTTAAGCCTACTTTTTACATTTTTAGATTATTTTTAAAAAAAAATAATTAAAAAAATGTAAAAAGTGCAGTTTATTAAATAAAATACGTTGTATAAACCTAAAATATAAAATAAATTAAAAAAGTGTAGATTAAGCACCCTTTTAATAAAAACTATGCTTTAAATTTTTTGTTTTAATTTTATACAAGTTTTTTTATGCAGTAAAACACTTTTTAAACGTATTTTACATTTCAAGTTTAAGTTTAAATAAAGTGTAGTTTAAGTTCATAACTTTACACCCTTTTTATTTCCTAAAAAACACATTTATTATTTAATTTATTTTACGTTTTGCACCCTTTTTCAGTCAATTAAAATAAATGGCGCATTTTTAAGCAAATATAAAAAGGTGTGAAATAAATAATAATAAAAAAAACCTAATCAATTTTTTAAGCCTACTTTTTACATTTTCAAATTATTAAAAAAAATAATAATAATAATTTAAAAAATGTAAAAAGTGCAGTTTATGAAATAAAAAAAAGGGTGTATGAACCTAAAAATATAAAATTAATTTATAAAGTGTAGATTACGCACCCTTTTATTTAATAAAAACTACGCTTTAAATTTTTGTTTTAAGTTTACACTATTTTTTTATGCAGTAAAACACTTTTTAAACGTATTTTACATTTCAAGTTTAAGTTTAAATAAAGTGTAGTTTAAGTTCATAACTTTACACCCTTTTTATTTCCTAAAAAACACATTTATTATTTAATTTATTTTACGTTTTGCATCCTTTTTCAGTCAATTAAAATAAATGGCGCATTTTTAAGCAAATATAAAAAGGTGTGAAATAAATAATAATAAAAAAAAACCTAATCAATTTTTTAAGCCTACTTTTTACATTTTCAAATTATTAAAAAAAATAATAATAATAATTTAAAAAATGTAAAAAGTGCAGTTTATTAAATAAAAAAAAAGGGTGTATGAACCTAAAAATATAAAATTTATTTATAAAGTGTAGATTACGCACCCTTTTATTTAATAAAAACTACGCTTTAAATTTTTGTTTTAAGTTTACACTATTTTTTTATGCAGTAAAACACTTTTTAAAAAGGTATTTTACATTTCAAGTTTAAGTTTAAATAAAGTGTAGCTTAAGTTCAAAACACATTTTTTATTAAAATTTATTTTACGTTTTGCACCCTTTTTTGTTCAATCAATTAAATGGCGCATTTTTAATCAAATATAAAAAAAAGGTGTATAAAGTTAATATGAGATAAATAAAATAAAAAAAATTATTAAATAAAAAAAAAGGGTGCATAAAACTTAAAAATTAAAACAACAAACCCCACGTAACGAATACACCTTCTGACTTCAACGTTTAGTGTGTGGATGGAAAAAAAAAACAAAAAAAAAAAAAACACAAAAACAACATTCTCCAGTGAGGGCCTTTTATCCATCAGTAGGTGGTATTAGGTAGGAATGCGGCCCATTCTTCGGCTCCCTGTGTGGTATACGGGCCTCACGCACCTTACGGGCGACCTCAGACAGGGCTGGCAGGTGATGATCAGGCGCTCACAGAGGTTATCGAAACTAAAAATCTCACCGTGTCTCGATTTCTAAAGCTCGGTTACAAGGGGTCCATGTCAGCCCAGCAGGGGTTAAATCCTGCAGGAATGCAGTTCCCTCACTATATTAGCAGGAGGAACTTCGTTCCCTTTTGACCGATACACTGGGAAGCTGCAATACCTTTCTATATTAGACACAATTTTATATAACCGTCTACAGTATTTAAAGGTTTTTCCTGGATTTAAGCACATTGCGAAGGCGTGGAATGACAATGGCATTCTCATGCATAAAGAAGCGCTGCAGCTGCTGCGGCTCCCAGTGATCTTTACTACCAGAATGTGCTGAAATATTGGGGAGGCCCCACACTTCTTTTTAAGACTTGACTCCTGCCCAGCAGGGTAAGAGATAATATATATATATATATTATTTTTACAATTTTAGATTGTAAGCTCTTGAGCAGGGTCATCTCTCACTGTGTGTATAACCTATATGTATATCAGTTACCTCCCATTCATTGTACAGCGCTACAGATCTTGTTGGTGCTTTATCGATACTTGTAGGTGTTTATAGGGTAAATATATATATATATATTTTTACATCGATCCCTTGGAACGTCAGTAAATCGGATGAGGCTGGAGATAGGAAAACATGGCCGACCTGGCGACCCTGACACATATTACTATTTCATGCAGAGGGGGAGCACAGGGAAACGTGCTGCCCTGCAACATGTATAATTCATATAACGTAGGAAGGAAATCAAGGCAGGTCACCTGGGATTCCCTTTTTATTCCTTTCCTGCAGCGTGTGGATTATACATGCTGCGGGGCGGCGTTTTTCAAGCACTGCCCATCAACAGGAATAAATTATATGCGTCCAGGAAAACATGGCCGACCTGGCAATGCCAGCTAGAGAAGGAGCAGCGCTACAAGTAATTTCCCAGATTGTGAGTTCCTACGGGAATAGGGCCCTCATCTCCTCCTGTACTGTTTGTCAAATGTTGTTCAATGTATTGTAACCCTGTCTATACTGTGCTTATTGTACAGCGCTGCGGAATATGCTGGCGCTTTATAAATAAAGAATAATAAAAATAATGATTTCTGGTTTTTCGCACATATACAGGTGCTGCTTGGCAGTGCGTGAAAAGTGCTTCCTGGCATGATGTAAAAATGCATAATCTACTGCAGGTCAATATAATCAGGGTGGGATCCACTGCGTGAAGTCAACAAGAGTCCAAAAAACATGGCGGATCTGAGGACAATAGCCTGGATCAAGGAGAATAAAACGGAAAAGACTTACAGGCAGCCATCAGAAATTTTGGGCCCCGCCCCGTGATCCCCTCTTCCCATACGGCAAACGCACAGATATTTTGGCAAATATAATAATTAAAGTTATATGTTACATACCACTGCTGATGGCGCTGTTGATTGAAATGTCGCACTTCTGCGTTCTGCTTCCTCGTGCTGCGCTACTCTAATAAGACATGGTAAAACAATCTATTACGTTCATTGCCATGGATTTTGAAAGCCCTGGGGTCTGGCTGAGCCTGGGGTCTGGCTGGGCCTGGGGTCAGGATGAGCCTGGTGTCTGGGGTCTGGCTGGGCCCTGGCTGAGCCTGGTGTCTGGGGTCTGGCTGGGCCCTGGCTGAGCCTGGTGTCTGGGCCTGGGGTCTGGCTGAGCCTGGTGTCTGGGCCTGGGGTCTGGCTGAGCCTGGTGTCTGGGCCTGGGGTCTGGCTGAGCCTGGTGTCTGGGCCTGGGGTCTGGCTGAGCCTGGTGTCTGGGCCTGGGGTCTGGGTGAGCCTGGTGTCTGGGCCTGGGGTCTGGCTGGGTCCGGACCTGGGCCCTGGCTGGGGCTGAGGCTGGGCCCTGGCTGAGTCTGGGGATGCCATACTCACCTCTCCGACATCTTCTCTTCACGCGGCGTGCGTGGTCATACGTGACTGAGGGCGGTGCCAAAGCAGCGTGCTTTGGAAGGATACGCACGCTGATTGGCCCGCCCAGCCAGTCAGTCCGCCGAGTGGTGCAGCCGCAGAGGCCACCGCCATCACATGCAAAGCGGAAGGGCCCCGGCGGCGCGGCCCGGGCTCCAGGCCCCTTACCGCTGCATGGGGCGTAATGCCCTGATGGCGGCCCTGCTTACAGGGGGAAATGGCACAAACATATATGTATTGTTTAAATTATTTACCTTTGATACATTTGTAACCGGACGCCATGTGATACTTGGCACTGATGTAGAGGCAGCAGATCTTTAGCATAATAAAATGCAGAGGTTTGGGGTGTTTCTCCTCCCTGCACGGCATTCCAGGCGGCTGCTGCTATTGCTGCAAGCAGTGACTAGGGTGGCCAGATCAGCCATGTTTTCCAGGACTCGTTCTAAAGCAGGGGGTCTGCGATCTTTGCCCTCTTGATGTTTTGGAACTACATCTCCCATGATGCCCAGCCAACCTAATGAGTGGCTGAGCATCATGGGAGATGGAGATCCAAAACATCTGGAGGGCCACAGTTTACTGACCACTAAAGGGTAACATTTCAAAGTGCTCCCCTGCAGTGTGTAGAATTCATACGGTGCAGGCGGGTTTAGGTGGTGTGATTTCGTGCAGCATATGAATTCAGCACACTGCAGGGGAGCGCTTGCATGCATAGCTCATTAGCCTGGAGGAGCTACCTGGGAATAAGTCATACCCTGCAGGAAGGAAATCAAGGCGGGTCACCTGGGATTCCTTTATGATCTGTTACCTGCAGCGTATGGATTATACATGCAGCAGGGTGGCATTTTTCATGCACTGCCAATCAGCATGAATAAATTATATGTGTCCAGGAAAACATGGCCGACCTGGCGACCCTATTACTATGGGATTACTATGGATGGGTAGTGGCACAATGGGAGGTGAGAAGCAATAGGGTATCGAGGGGGGGCACCTGGGGGTCAACTCCCCCTAGTGGCACGTCAGGTGTGGCGGCAGCAAGCCCTTTACGCCCTTGCCAGCCGCCAAAATATGCCGGCGAGCAATGCCCAGCCATCAACGCACATCCGAGGGGCTGCTGCAACAGTGCATGCGCAGCGAGGATGCCACCATGCTTGCACAGTGACGCCAAGCATGCGCAATGATGTCTCGTCATCGCTGGTGGCCATTTCTGTTATGGTTGCATATATATATATATATTATATGAGGCGTGCCAGCATTTTTGCCCCAAATGGCGAGAAGTCAGAGTATGTCCCTGGTGAGAAGAATGGGAGGCGAGAGGGAGGATGGGAGGCGAGAGGGAGGATGGGAGGCGAGAGGGAGGATGGGAGGTGGGAGGTGAGAGGGAGGATGGGAGGTGGGAGGTGAGAGGGAGGATGGGAGGTGTGTGAGAGGGAGGATGGGAGGTGAGAGGGAGGATGGGAGGTGAGAGGGAGGATGGGAGGTGAGAGGGAGGATGGGAGGTGTGTGAGAGGGTGGATGGGAGGTGGGAGGGAGGATGGGAGGTGTGTGAGAGGGAGGATGGGAGGTGAGAGGGAGGTTGGGAGGTGTGTGAGAGGGAGGATGGGAGGTGAGAGGGAGGATGGGAGGTGAGAGGGAGGATGGGAGGTGGGATGTGAGAGGGAGGATGGGAGGTGAGAGGGAGGATGGGAGGTGGGATGTGAGAGGGAGGATGGGAGGTGAGAGGGGTGTGAGAGGGAGGATGGGAGGTGTGTGAGAGGGAGGATGGGAGGCGAGAGGGAGGATGGGAGGCGAGAGGGTGGATGGGAGGTGAGAGGGTGGATGGGAGGCGAGAGGGAGGATGGGAGGCGAGAGGGAGGATGGGAGGCGAGAGGGTGGATGGGAGGCGAGAGGGTGGATGGGAGGCGAGAGGGAGGATGGGAGGCGAGAGGGAGGATGGGAGGCGAGAGGGTGGATGGGAGGCGAGAGGGTGGATGGGAGGCGAGAGGGTGGATGGGAGGCGTGAGGGAGGATGGGAGGCGAGAGGGAGGATGGGAGGCGAGAGGGAGGATGGGAGGCGAGAGGGAGGATGGGAGGCGGTGAGGGAGGATGGGAGGCGTGAGGGAGGATGGGAGGCGGGAGGTGAGAGGGAGGATGGGAGGTGAGAGGGAGGATGGGAGGTGAGAGGGAGGTTGGGAGGTGTGTGAGAGGGAGGATGGGAGGTGAGAGGGAGGATGGGAGGTGTGAGAGGGAGGATGGGAGGTGTGTGGAGGGAGGAGGGAGGCGAGAGGGTGGATGGGAGGCGAGAGGGGATGGATGGGAGGCGGATGGAGGGAGGATGGGAGGCGTGGAGGGAGAGGATGGGAGGCGTGAGGGAGGATGGGAGGGTGGGGAGGTGAGGGGAGTGGGAGGTGAGAGGGAGGATGGGAGGTGAGAGGGAGGATGGGAGGTGAGAGGGAGGTTGGAGAGGTGTGGTGAGAGGGAGGATGGGAGGTGAGAGGGAGGATGGGAGGTGAGAGGGAGGATGGGAGGTGTGTGAGAGGGGGGGAGGATGGGAGGCGAAGAGGGTGGATGGGAGGCGAGAGGGTGGATGGGAGGCGAGAGGGAGGATGGGAGGCGAGAGGGAGGATGGGAGGCGAGAGGGTGGATGGGAGGCGAGAGGGTGGATGGGAGGCGAGAGGGTGGATGGGAGGCGAGAGGGTGGATGGGAGGCGAGAGGGTGGATGGGAGGCGAGAGGGTGGATGGGAGGCGTGAGGAGGATGGGAGGCGAGAGGGAGGATGGGAGGCGTGAGGGAGGATGGGAGGCGTGAGGGAGGATGGGAGGCGAGAGGGAGGATGGGAGGTGGGAGGTGAGAGGGAGGATGGGAGGTGAAGGGAGGATGGGAGGTGTGAGGGGAGGTTTGGGAGGTGTGTGAGAGGAGAGGATGGGAGGTGAGAGGGAGGATGGGAGGTGTGAGAGGGAGGATGGGAGGTGTGTGAGAGGGAGGATGGGAGGCGAGAGGGGGATGGGAGGCGAGAGGGTGGATGGAGGCGAGAGGGTGGATGGGAGGCGAGAGGGAGGATGGGAGGCGAGAGGGAGGATGGGAGGCGAGAGGGTGGATGGGAGGCGAGAGAGTGGATGGGAGGCGTGAGGGAGGATGGGAGGCGAGAGGGAGGATGGGAGGCGTGAGGGAGGATGGGAGGTGAGAGGGAGGATGGGAGGTGGGAGGTGAGAGGAAGGATGGGAGGTGAGAGGGAGGATGGGAGGTGGGAGGTGAGAGGGAGGATGGGAGGTGAGAGGGAGGATGGGAGGCGAGAGGGAGGATGGGAGGCGAGAGGGAGGATGGGAGGCGAGAGGGAGGATGGGAGGTTAGAGGGAGGATGGGAGGCGAGAGGGAGGATAGGAGGTGAGAGGGAGGTTGGGAGGTGTGTGAGAGGGAGGATGGGATGGGAGGTGGGAGGTGAGAGGGAGGTTGGGAGGTGAGAGGGAGGATGGGAGGTGGGAGGGGAGAGGGAGGATGGGAGGTGAGAGGGAGGATGGGAGGCGAGAGGGAGGATGGGAGGCGAGAGGGAGGATGGGAGGTTAGAGGGAGGATGGGAGGCGAGAGGGAGGATAGGAGGTGAGAGGGAGGTTGGGAGGTGTGTGAGAGGGAGGATGGGATGGGAGGTGAGAGGGAGGTGGGAGGCGAGAGGGAGGATGGGAGGCGAGAGGGAGGATGGGAGGTGAGAGGGAGGATGGGAGGCGAGAGGGAGGATGGGAGGTTAGAGGGAGGATGGGAGGCGAGAGGGAGGATGGGGGTGGGAGGTGAGAGGGAGGATGGGAGGTGAGAGGGAGGTTGGGAGTGTGTGAGAGGGAGGATGGGAGGTGAGAGGGAGGATGGGAGGTGAGAGGGAGGATGGGAGGTGGGAGGTGAGAGGGAGGATGGGAGGTGAGAGGGCGGATGGGAGGCGAGAGGGAGGATGGGAGGCGAGAGGAGGATGGGAGGTTAGAGGGAGGATGGGAGGCGAGAGGGAGGATGGGAGGCGAGAGGGAGGATGGGGCGAGAGGGAGGATGGGAGGTGAGAGGGAGGAGGGAGGTGAGAGGGAGGTTGGGAGGTGTGTGAGAGGGAGGATGGGATGGGAGGTGGGAGGTGAGAGGGAGGATGGGAGGTGAGAGGGAGGTTGGGAGGTGAGAGGGAGGATGGGAGGTGGGAGGTGAGAGGGAGGATGGGAGGCGAGAGGGAGGATGGGAGGCGAGAGGGAGGATGGGAGGCGAGAGGGAGGATGGGAGGTGGGAGGTGAGAGGGAGGATGGGAGGTGAGAGGGAGGTTGGGAGGTGTGTGAGAGGGAGGATGGGAGGTGAGAGGGAGGATGGAGGATGGGAGGTGAGAGGAGGATGGGAGGTGAGAGGGAGGATGGGAGGTGGGATGTGAGAGGGAGGATGGGAGGTGAGAGGGGGTGTGAGAGGGAGGATGGGAGGTGAGAGGAGGATGGGAGGTGGGAGGTGAGAGGGAGGATGGGAGGTGAGAGGGAGGATGGGAGGCGAGAGGGAGGATGGGAGGCGAGAGGGAGGATGGGAGGTGAGAGGGAGGATGGGAGGCGAGAGGGAGGATGGGAGGCGAGAGGGAGGATGGGAGGCGAGAGGGAGGATGGGAGGTGAGAGGGAGGATGGGAGGTGAGAGGGAGGATGGGAGGTGTGTGAGAGGGAGGATGGGAGGTGAGAGGGAGGATGGGAGGTGTGTGAGAGGGAGGATGGGAGGCGTGAGGGAGGATGGGAGGTGAGAGGGAGGATGGGAGGCGTGAGGGAGGATGGGAGGTGAGAGGGAGGATGGGAGGTGAGAGGGAGGATGGGAGGTGAGAGGGAGGATGGGAGGTGTGTGAGAGGGAGGATGGGAGGCGAGAGGGAGGAGGCAACAGAGGTTCAGTGTTCCACTGTGATTTCCACTTTCTTATGTTCTGCACCCCCACCTGTTATATAACGCTCTGTAATGGACACATACAGCTTTGTATTAACCCCTTTAGGACCATGGGTCTTTAAAGTCAATGCGTTTATGATGGAACAGTTATGTAATTGGTCATTAAGGGGTTAATGATCCTGTCAGTATCCGCTAGCAGCTCCCCCCCTGCCGTTGTGAAGTTTCATTTATTTATGGACTGAGCTGGGGACTCTCTGCGGCTAGGGTCAGACTAACGCTTTTTTTGCGTCGTCCGTGAAAAAGTGCATTCGAACGAAGGGACGCATTTTGTCATGGAATACGCGATAGCGGTCATACGATACGCATTTTCGTCCGTGATTTTGTACGGATCATCAATAAAACCCTTTTTGCGTCTGGAGGTTATGTTGGCCGGGCATTAGCAGCGTCTGACGTCTCCTAATCACGCACACACGCCGCTATGCGGACGCAGCGCACTCTGTACGTCAGTAGTAGCGGTTTGACGTTCTAGAAAAAATGCGTTTGTTTGCCGCTTGCGTTGCGCGACCGCACTTTTGTGCGGCCATACTCCGTATATTGCCCGTCATTGGCCGTCATTTGCTGCTAGCACGGCCGTGATAAAGTGCGGCTGCGCGCGAGTTCACACTGCGTTCGTCTGACCCTAGCCTTAGCAGGTAGGGCAGCACTTTTCAAGTGACACTAATTGACGCGAACATGAGATACACGAAAACATGGTGGATCTGGCAAGCCCTGATTCCAAAGGTGAGGAGGAGGCAGCACGGCAATTAGGAAATAGCAACCTGTTGCTTAATACTGTATAATCGATCCACAGTTCAAAGTCTGAATTCCTCATGTAATCGCACATCACATCACATTCCATTCTGGTCTGCAGGCTGCGTGGAGCCATCTAGCGGGAGCAACGGGGAACTACACTCACCCGGCATGTGCTGGGGGGCTTATATGAATTGTTTTGTTGCTGAGTAGCTCTGTGATACGCTCATACACACTGCACATTACTGTGAGTTTTATAGCTGTGGAGTTCTGTGATACAGTAATGTGCACTGTGTATGAGCGCATCACAGAGCTCCACAGCAATAAAACTCACAGTAATGTGCAGTGTGTATGAGCGTGAGTTTTATTGCTGTGGAGCTCTGTGATGCGCTCCTACACATCGCACATTACTGTGAGTTTTATTGTTCTGGAGCTCTGATACAGTAATGTGCAGTGTGTATGAGTGTATCACAGAGCTCCAGAAGAATAAAACTCACAGTAATGTGTAGTGTGTATGAGCGTATCACAGAGCTCCACAGCAATAAAACTCACAGTAATGTGCAGTGTGTATGAGCGTGAGTTTTATTGTTGTGGAGCTCGGTGACGCGTTCATACACATCACACATTACTGTGAGTTATTGCTGTGGAGCTCTGTGATGTGCTCATACACATCGCACATTACTATGACTTTTATATTGTTATGGAGCTCTGATACAGTAATGTGCAGTGTGTATGAGCGTATCACAGAGCTCCACAACAATAAATCTCACAGTAATTTGCAGTGTGTATGAGTGTATCAGAGCTCCATAACAATAAAACTCACAGTAATGTGCAGTGTGTATGATGAGTGTGAGTTTTAATGTTGTGGAGCTCTGTGATACGCTCATACAAACTGCACATTACTATGAGTTTTATTGTTGTGGAGCTCTGATACATTCATACACACTGCACATTACTGTGAGTTTTATTGCTGTGGAGCTCTGTGATGCGCTCATACACATCGCACATTACTGTAAGTTTTATTGCTGTGGAGCTCTGTGATGCGCTCATACACACCACACATTACTGTGAGTTTTATTGTTGCCTAGCTCTGTGATGCACAGCGCACATTGTGAGATTTATTGCTGTGCAGCTCTGTGATTTGCTCATACACAGCGCACATTGTGAGATTGCTGTGCAGCTCTGTGATACCCTCATACACAGAGCACATTGTGAGATTTATTGCTGTGCAGCTCTGTGATTTGCTCATACACAGCACACATTACTGAGTTTTATTGCTGTGGAGCTCTGTGATGCGCTCATACACATCACACATTACTGAGTTTTATTGTTGCGGAGCTCTGTGATGCACACCGCACATTGTGAGATTTATTGCTGTGCAGCTCTGTGATTTGCTCATACACAGCGCACATTGTGAGATTGCTGTGCAGCTCTGTGATACCCTCATACACAGAGCACATTGTGAGATTTATTGCTGTGCAGCTCTGTAATTTGCTCATACACAGCACACATTACTGAGTTTTATTGCTGTGGAGCTCTGTGATGCGCTCATACACATCACACATTACTGAGTTTTATTGCTGTGGAGCTCTGTGATGCGCTCATACACATCACACATTACTGAGTTTTATTGTTGCAGAGCTCTGTGATGCACACCGCACATTGTGAGATTTATTGCTGTGCAGCTCTGCGATTTGCTCATACACAGCGCACATTACTGTGAGATTTTACAGTGTTTTAATATAGTGCTTTGGTACACATTGCTCTGGGCCGATCCCAGTTATGACCGCAGACAGCGCCTTGTTATTCTATGTCCTTTGATCTAAAATGAACCTTTAACAAGTTATTAAAACCCCCTAATGGTGCGTCTTTGATCTCTCAGAGCCTTCAAAGGGATTTTAATGAACAAACAGACAAACAAAACTGAATAAACTAGAACGCTGCTTAACATTTCCATTCCTTCCCAGCCCTCCGCCACCTGAAATCATATCCAGGTGTTTTTACCAGCACAGTATCCTGGCATCTCAGCGGGCCACGGCGGCGGCGGCGGTCTCGAGGTCGTGGTGGGTAACTGGGCCTGTGCGTCTTTCACCACACGATACAAAAGCATCGCTTAACGTTCAGCTCAAAGAGCTCTGTATAACTTTGTGTCAGCGCGGACCAGCTTGGAAAGACCACCTTCACTCAGGGCTTGAGAACAGGACAATATTCCACCTGTCCCTGGCCACCCCATAAAAAACACAAAAGATTGAACCGTATGATATTTTGTTATTCTTGCATCGCTCACTTATCCCCTAAATATATTGTATCCACTACGTCACGATTTTCTGAAATCAGGTGTCAGCAGCCTCGTTCCTCCAGATGTTTTAGAACTACATTTCCCATAAGGCTCAGCCAATCATCTAAATACCGAAGCATCATGTAGACGAGGTTTCGGAAAATCGTGGGGGGGGGGGGCCTTTGATGATGCTGTTGAACCTGTGCCATCACTCTGTAACCTGATATCAATCATTTCCTTCCTACTGTCATTCTGGTTGACAAGGAAACACACAGCGCAGTATCAAGGCTTCTGTAATTGGAAAACTTAGCACTTTAAATTGCTAAGCGGCTTCTTTTACCAGAATGCATTGAGGCAGGATTAGTCAGGTGACTAGATTTTAAAAAAGCTGAATAGCCAGAAAAATCTTTTACAATGAATATCTCTTTAGGTTTTAATAGTACGGAGGGGGGAGGGGGCAGTGCAGGCATTCACACCTTTTATGTGCAGCCCATGTATAGACTTCATTACATCAGCAGTATTTTGTCCTCTTTTTATGATGTCACATAATATCTGTAAGACAGGCTATGGAGTCAGAGGTCGCTTACGTCTTTAGGATCCTTTCCTATAAGGTTTCACAGAGCAGGTATCGGGGTGACATCACATGGATTGTCCCTGCCCCTGAAATCCTAAACCGATGCCTTTCATAAATCCTCCAAATTGGGTTTTTTTTTTCCTTAAAATTCAGAAAAAAATTATATATATATATATTTGTTCAGCGTTACACAATGCTTCCTCACCTTGGGCTCAGAATGGAAAACCTGGTTTCCGAACTTTTAGGCTAGGGTCAGACGAAAGCATTTTTCCCGCGAATGTCATAAAGTGCGTCCGAACACATTGATGTATTTTTTCACGGAATGCGCAAAAACGGTCAGACGATGCGCATTTTCGTGCGTGATTTTTTTACGGATCGTCAATAAAACACTTTTTGCGTCTGGACGTTATGTAGGCTGGAAATTAGCAGCGTCTGACATCTCCTAATCACGCAAACACGCCGCTATGCCGCCGCAGCGCACTCAGTACTAGCGGTTCTGCGTACTTGAAAAAATGCGTTCAAATTCCACTTGCGCTGCATGGCCGGACATCGTATATTGGCTGTCATTTGCTGCTAGTGCGGCCGTAATTAAGTGCGCCTAAACGCACGTTAAAAGTGCGCTGGTCTGACCCCAGCCTTAAAGCCGGCATCTCAAATTCAGACAGACCCCCCCCCCACACGGTTTCTGAACTACCCCTCCCATGTGTTACAACCAATGAATTCTGGGAATTGTAAACATGATGGGGGGGGGGGGTGGGGGAGAGTTAAACCGCTGCCTAGTGGCCTTTGAACTGTTCAGCATCTTAAAAACAAGCACTTTCCTAAATTCCAGCTGTTCCCCCTTTATAAGGAGTGTCCGCAGACTTTCCCCCTCATTTAAATGCTGGCTCTTTACTGACTGACCAAGTCCCTGGCAGTCGCATAGCGGTGCACAGCAGAATCGGGGTTTGGTGCCTCTATTTGCTGGTCATTAATGTGCAGGAGGGAGAATGTATATTTTAAACACAAATTGGTTTTATGGAAATCTTGCAGATCCCCTGTGTATCGCTGGTGCCTAATCGATTCAGTGAACAACACTGCCCTCTAGTGTTCAGAAAGCCTTAGTGCAGGGATAAACAAAAGGGGTGAAAAGGAGGGAGGGGGGGGGAAGGCAACTCCATGAGTTATCTCTATAGAAAGCGGCAAGCTTGTGGTGGACCATGGCAGAGTATATCCATGTGGTAAGACTCATTAGGTGCGAGCTACAGAAAGTGAGGGGACGTCAGCATCCCGCCAGTGTTTCGCCAAGGTGCGTCTAGCTCCCAGCACCAACCTGTGCAAGAGCTTACAATCCATGTCCAGAAGAGACAAAAAGGGACCTGTGCAACGAGACGCACCAGGTGTCCCTCACAAGTGATTGATGGAAACCTTCCAGTAACCATCTCGTCCCAGCACTCCACCACATGTGTTACATAGTACCCCAGCCCCATTCCCAGAATTCCTCTGTAATAGATGGACTAGAGGCGGCTCAGACAGAATGTTGCCTTCTTTTTAAAAAAAAAAAAAGTTGCCAACATCAGTCAAAGCTGATACAAAGTGCATGCGTTACTGTGCGCAATCAGTGCAGCCTGAGCCAGCCTAAAGTGTGCAGGAAAATAGATGAAAGTGACCTTTACTTTCCAACTCGGGTTCCCCTAACAGGCCAGGTTTGCAGGATATGTGAAGCACAGGTGATATGATTTGCTGCTCAGTGATTGCAGGATTCAGTCTGCATTTCCCCAAGATAATCCTTAAAGCCTGTCCTGTTAGGTGGTACTTGATGACCAGGGTTGGGAACCACTGACCTATAGCCTCGTGCACATTGGAAATGCTTGTAAGTTTTTTGGATTGATAATCAGTTCGTTCCATGGTTAGAGCTCATTTCCCTATGAATGTCATCTGCAGTAAGCTGAATTTCATTGGCCTGGTGCCCGATGTAAGAACATGTAAATGGGGTTTCTTAAACAGCTGGTGTCTCTTGGCTCTATTGCTCAGTGTGCAGAGATAAAAGGGACCGGTATAAGGTTTAGTCACAGACCTGACACACCGTGCCCCTGCTTAAAGGCAGACTTGATTTCCTTTGTGTTCCGCGGTTTTAGATCTTAGGCCTGTGTCAGACGAACGCAGTGATCACATCCATGTCGCCGCAGTTTAACATGTGTCGTAGCATAGAATCATGATCAATAGATACCCACACACAAAGTAGGTGCACACCGAACTGCACAACGCACACAAGTTGGGCAAGAACGTAAAACCGCTAGACAGATGAGATGTCAGAAGCAGCGCATTTGCAACGATCAAAATAGCTTTTTTCAAATTAAGTTTCCAATAATTCCTTTTAATTTCTACGTTAAAAAAACCCAACATGGTGTCTACAGTATCTGTCAGTACGTTGTTTGTTGTGTGCCCAGACTGCGTTTGACTCTAGCCTTAAGCAGCGTTTATTCCATTTATTAATACAAGGAATTCCTGTGAACTTAGTGTTTGTTACATTTATGTTGAATTTGTGATCATGCAAGAATGCTATTGTCTGGCCCACGTGTATCTCTTGAAGATACATGTCAGATGAGTGCACTCTGTGTGCCAGTACTGACATCGGTCGCATCATTGAGTGCCAGGATGCACGTTGAGGATTGAGCCTTGCAGCGCTGAGCACAGTAAGTGCGCTCAACAAGGTGGCCAGACGGGCGTCAACATCCATCTAACCTGGGAAGGCACTTATCCAAAAATCCATCTGCCGAATCGAATGGACCTTTTTGAATCAGAAGCAGCTGATCGAAGAGAGCGGATCAGCTGCTCGGGGCATCGAATCTGGAGTGATTCAATGGCCGAGCCGATCTTGGTGAGCGAGTGTCTGGAGAGCTGGACAGCAGGGGTCTGTGACAGTCTTCATGCTTTTAACGGGTCCTGTTCACACATTTGGCTTTTGCCCAGCGCACACAAGGAGGTTTGTTCACAATCTGCAGAGTAGGCAGCAAGGTGAACAGACTGCCATTCACAAAAAGGGGCAATGCCAACTAGTTTTGCCCGATCAGCCAAGCTTTCCTGGACAGCCAAGTCAGGTAGATGAATAAAAGAAACAGTGAAGCGCCTTCAGAAAAGTGACTAAACATGCACGCTACACATTGAAGACCTGTATTGTAGAAAAGCAACGGAGCGCCAGCGAACTGGATGTACGATTAGTCACTACACATGTCCAAATTAGCTGTCTTCTTAATCACGAGGAAGCCGCTCTTTCAAGTGAAAGAAGATCTCTGAAGAAAAGGGCTATAATAGCGCAATATGGTCGGTCCACCATAAGAGGAAAGTTTAAACAGTCGTGGTCCTACTCACATGCTGTTGAGCCTAACCTCGGCTCTAGGGTGAATGGTAGTTATGGGTCTTCAAAAGATGTTCAGGTGCCCATATACCCGCAATAGGATTCGTCAACACTGTACATCCGCAGTAAGGTTCTTCAGACACTTTCCCCTGCAGTGAATCAAAGAATACCAACGCACTTTCTAGTGCAATATCGTTTTTAAAAAAAAACAACAGTGGGTACTGATCGTTACATGCTGGTGAGCCGCATTGGCTCCAAGATGTCGCACAGGAATATTTTAAAGGTAATTCCAAAACCTTCTTGTAAATCACGTTCCAGGAAGCAGCAGTAGTATAAAATTTATTTAACACATAATTACCAGTACGCGTTTCGCTCCTTGGAGCTTCCTCAGCTGGTATCAACAGGTCTTGTGTCTGAATTTGTTTCTGAATTGGTGAAGCAGCAGACACTTGTGTGTAGTGTGGCCAACATAGGCGTCTATGCGTTGCTCTCCAGCGTGAACCGCATGTAAATACCCCTACATGACCCTTAAAAGCATACAAAGACGCCACCAGCGTCATCGATCGCAGGAGTGTAGACGCGCATGCGCTCAGCCAAACCAAGGCATCACACACCCAGCGTTCGTTCATCCACAGGCGCCCAAACCTTACTAACATCCCACCAAAAACATGGCGGACAACGCATCACCTCGCAGGCCAAATGTTAAACAGCTGGTGATAAGTAAAACAGAACACACAATCTGCTAATGTGGATTTAATTAGCATAATGAGCACCATGGCTAATTCGGAGGATCAATAAACTATGTGCCCAAGCCACTCTGACATTGCACATGTCCGCCATGTTTTTGGTGGGATGTCAGCGTGGCTTGGGCACATATGCACATTGTTTATTGATCCACAATTAGCCATGGTGCTCATTACGCTAATTAAATCCACATTAGCAGATTGTGCGTTTGGTTTTACTTAGCAGCTGTTTTTGACATTTGGCCTGCGAGGTGATGCGTTGTCCGCCATGTTTTTGGTGGGATGTTAGTAAGGTTTGGGCGCCTGTGGATGAACGAACGCTGGGTGTGTGATGCCTTTGTTTGGCTGCGCGCATGCGTCCTATTGTGCGCATGCGCGTCTACACTCCAGCGATCGGTGGCGTCTTTGTATGCTTTTAAAGGTCATGTAGGGGTATTTACATGTGGTTCACGCTGGAGAGCAACGCATAGACGCCTATGTTGGCCACACTACACACAAGTGTCTGAATTGGTGAAGCAGCAGACACAAGACATGTTGATACCAGCTGAGGAAGCTCCAAGGAGCGAAACGCGTACTGGTAATTATTTTATGTGTTAAATAAATTTTATACTACTGCTGCTTCCTGGAACATGATTTACAAGAAGTTTTTGGAATTACCTTAAAATATTCCTGTGCGACATCTTGGAGCCAATGCGGCTCACCAGCATGTGAGTGTAACTACTTATCAGTACCCACTGTTATTTTTTAAAATGATATTGCACTAGAAAGTGCGTTGGTATTCTTTGATTCACTGCAGGGGAAAGTGTCTGAAGAACCTTACTGCGGATGTACAGTGTTGAAGAATCCTATTGCGGGTATATGGGCACCTGAACATCTTTGAAGACCCATAACTACCATTCACCCTAGAGCCGAGGTTAGGCTCAACAGCATGTGAGTAGGACCACGACTGTTCAACTTTCCTCTTATGGTGGACCGACATATTGCGCTATTATAGCCCTTTTCTTCTGCAGAGCTCTTTCACTCGAAAGAGCGGCTTCCTCGTGATGATTTAGAAGACAGCTAATTTGGACATGTGTAGTGACTAATCGTACATCCAGTTCGCTGGCGCCGTTGATTTTCTACAATACAAGTCATGTAGATGGCAAGTGCATGTAACATACAACCCAGCAGCATGTATAGTCCATACACTGCAGGCAAGACAAGAATCCCAGGTGACCTGCCCCGATTTCCTTCTTGCAGCATATGGATTATATGCTTTGCATGAAACGGTAACGTGTATCCAGTAAAATGTGGCCGATCCAGCAACCCCATTGCTGGCTTTTACAGTGAAACGGTAGGTGTGAGTAAGCAGGCCGGTAGATAGTGTCTGGAAGAGCTGCATGACGGTCACAGCGCTGAGATTAGACACCGATTATCTCGAGTAAAGCGGGTCGATGGATTCCACCTGCTACGGGAGAGCCGTACGTGCTCAGTCGAGCTCCGGGTCCAGAGATCCTCTGCAGGAAAAACCACAACGTCTGAAAAGGATTGCGAATTACATTTTATATTCTGTAAAGTGACCAAACAGAAAATTCACAAGTGAAAAAAACAAGAACACGCGACGGTTCAGCCGTCAGGTGACGAGTTAAACAGAACACGATCCACTACTGTCTGGAGACGGCACTGCAGAGCTTACAGGACGCTGACGTGACGGCTGCACGTTTCCTTCACAGACGCTTCTTCACGAACAAAGACTGAACTACAGACAGGAAAGTGCCATTTTGCAGAAAGCCGAGGGGCAGGAGGACATGGGGGCGTGCAGCTTCTAGTGGGTGGCTTAGAGCGCCAGGTTCACCCTCGTTGTTGCTTGATGAAATTGATGAGCCCGTTTGTGGAACCATCGTGGGAGGTCACGTCACTGTCTGTCTCCAGCTCGGGCTCGATCTGCTTTGCCAACTGTTTCCCGAGCTCCACTCTGCAGAAAGAACGAAACCCAGACAGGGAGGTTATGGAGAGTGAGGTCAACACGAACACAAGGTCCAAAACCTTTGCAATGATGTCTTGTGGCTTTCTCCTTCACCCCGAAAATGTATCTGACACCTCACTTCTAGATTTGAGGTTTCTTCACAAGTTCCTGACCTCACCCATAGAAATGAGCACATGGTGAGCACATGAAGGCCTCAGTCCATGTATAGTGAGGTCCCATGTCAAGGGTCAGCAGCCTCCAGAGGATTTGAAACTACATCTCCCATGATGCTCAGCTACTGAGACTGGCTGACCCTCATGGGAAATTTAGGGCAGAGGTTGCCAACCCTAAACTACATTCATTGTACAACTCTCGTACGTCTGTTTGTGCTCCCTATTGTAAAGCGCTACAGAATATGCTGGTGCTATATAAAGGCCTGTAGCTGCATACTCACCCCCACTGGTCATAGCTGTTGACGTCCCAGATAACTCCTTGTACAAAGATCTTGTGTTCATACATGGCTGGAGGAGACAAAGAATTTAATGACCCCACGTGACCACTGATCTATTTTATATTCTACATTTATCCAGCGGCTTCACTTACAGATTAAAGTCCCGAGGAGGAACGGCGTGAGTTTAGGGAAGACGATCGAGTTGGTTGGGCGGTTTCCTTCAAAAACCTAGAGGGAAAAAAAAAAAAAGTAATATAAGAAGTGACCTGGAAGACAAAAACAAGGAACTACAGCACTTTGTTACATTGTATCGATACAATACACAGAGCTAGGTGGTTACACTAAAGCACATTACTAAGACACTGTCCGGGTTATTCAAAGAGATCCAAATGGCTTGAGAAAGGTAACCGAATGCTGAAAATCAGCGTTCGGTTACCTTTCCTGGCCATTCGGCTATCGAGTAGGCAATTCGCCAAATTCTGGCGAATTGCCTGCACATACGGTGCCTGTTCGAGGGCAGTGAAACCCCCATAGAGAAGCAATGCTTCGGCTATTCAGAGAACACAAACCAGCAGTGAAAAGTTACCGAATTGCCCTGCCATTCGGTGGTTTCATGCAACAGGTTTATTCAGGCGAAACCCATAGGCTTCAATGTTAAAAATATTCCCGTTTTAATTCAATATCTAAAACAGTTTATTATAAAATTCTGCAGTAAAAAGTCTAGATTTTTTGGGATATTTTAATCATTTTTCTGCATTTTTTAAATTAATTTTTTTAACTTTTTTCTGTAACAGCCCTTTTTATTATCATTCATTGGATCATATGTAAATTTCAGACATTTTCGCTCAGTAGTTTCTTTGCAAACGTTTTTTCTACTTTTCAAACATTCAAGCATACTTTTAATTTATTCACTCCATTCGTCTGCGGTGTCGGCTTTTTCTGGTGGCGTCGCTGCGTGTGATCGGCTCCTGCTTGGGTTTTTCTGGCGTTTGGCAGGTTAATCCAGATATTTTTGCGGGTTTTCGGCGTGCATTCGCCAGGTTTTGCGGTTAGTTGCAGCAGCCTTTCCCTGCAATTCGGGGACCCTGTGGTGCTTGAACACAGCGCAGGGTCGCCGAAACAAACCGAATTGAAGAGATCGAAAAGTCACCGAACATGCGGTGACTGATTCTCTTTGAATTACCCAGTGTATGTGGCTTTAGAAGGTGGCAGGGGAAGGGGTTGTTGGCATTGGTCTTGTAAAACTAACATCTAGAATAAAAAAAAAACACCACCACAAGGACAACTTAGCTAGCAGATTTTTCTGTTGATTTCCTACATCAAAAAGGTGATCTGAAGGGCATTGTATGTCAAGCTCCACTAACAGCGAACTGAAGGGCATAGATTGCGGTGAAGCTTGGCATCCTACGCCCTTCAGATCACTGAAGCTTGGCATCCTACGCCCTTCAGATCACTGAAGCTTGGCATCCTACGCCCTTCAGATCACTGAAGCTTGGCATCCTACGCCCTTCAGATCACTGAAGCTTGGCATCCTACGCCCTTCAGATCACACTGAAGCTTGGCATCCCACGCAATTCAGATCACACTGAAGCTTGGCATCCTACGCCCTACAGATCGTGGTGAAGCTTGGCATCCTACGCCCTTCAGATCGCGGTGTTGGTGGAGCTTGGCATACTGAAGGCTATTGTATGCCAAGCTCCACCAACACAGCGATCTGAAGGGTATTGTATGCCAAGCTCCACCAACACAGCGATCTGAAGGGTATTGTATGCCAAGCTCCACCAACACAGCGATCTGAAGGGTATTGTATGCCAAGCTCCACCAACACAGCGATCTGAAGGGTATTGTATGCCAAGCTCCACCAACACAGCGATCTGAAGGGTATTGTATGCCAAGCTCCACCAACACAGCGATCTGAAGGGTATTGTATGCCAAGCTCCACCAACACAGCGATCTGAAGGGTATTGTATGCCAAGCTCCACCACCGTGAACAAAAAAAACCAATAAAAATGCAGTCTGCAAGGCTTCCCATGCCCATTACCTTGTGAGGAAGCAGCTTCTCCAGGGCCTCGCCGCTGAGGCCAGATGCTTGCAGCTCCTTCTTGGCTTCGTCTGTAGATTTCCCCTTCATCAATGCCTCGGTCTGAGCGAGGAAGTTTGACAGGAGGATCTATGAAGAAACACATCCGGCTTTAATGCCACAAGGTTACAAAACGTACACAGCGTTAGCACAACACCATGTGCACGCCAGCCCTCACAAACCATGGAATATTCCTTTAGGAGTACGAGATGGAGAAAAGTGCACAGCGGATCCTTAGTGTACACTGTTAGGCAGGGACTGGAGCTGCAAAGAGCAGGACCTGCCTAATGTCAGGAAGGAGACCGCCTAAACTGTACCATGTGTTTTATAATCAGAATTTTAAAGGAGCTGAACGAGAAGCATTTTCCATGGACTTTACAGGTTCTCTTCCCGTCTGGACTGAGACCAATGCCAATATATTCAGCAGCAGAGACTGCTCATCCGTGTGGCAACCACTTTTGCATTTTATTTTTAAAACTCATGAAATCCTTCATGAAGAGACAATGCATGGAGTCCAGAACCATCCAGAGTGCCAAGGCTGGTCACCAAAGGAGAGACCATAAGAGCAGAAACTTCTCTAAAACATAGGATATCCATGTGGATGATTCACTACGGCAGGAGTTAGCAAGCCTGGCCCTAAAAGATGCGCTGGAACTGCATCTCCCATGAGGCTCTGCTGAACTAGAGAGTTGAGCATCATAGGAGATGTAGTTCCAAACCAAATTAAGTTGGCAGCGTATTCCTACCTTGTGATGTAGCCCTTTTCTGATGGGATGCTGCGTCTGCACGGGGATCAGGAAGTCACAGGGAATCAAGCGCGTTCCTGCAGGGGTTAAATTATATATTTTGAGAGAACGAGAGCACTCCCAGCCAACGAAATGCAAACAGTAGCTGATTTAAACATTAGAGAAGGTTAACATTTGATAACTTAACCCATTCAAGGCTATTTACAAGATTTTTTAACCCCAAGCTGTTTTACAAAAGGGAAACTTCGTTCACAATATACGTCTATAAATTGCTTAAGCCTGTCAACACCGCCAATGTATCCCACTGTCTGACAGGTCCTATCCTCATCTAATGACTGTTATGGGATCAACTCAATGAGGACGAAATCCTTTCTGGAACTCAAGGTTAAATAGAAACGTACAACTGACAGGGAGGGGTGTCAGCCCTTTTCATACAGAATACAAAAAAAGGCAGCACTCACCTTTACCAAGCGCAGAGGGTGGACAATACGACACAATCAACTAAACTAGTGACAGTATCAAGATGCAAAAAGTAACATTTGCCAGAAAACCTAGACCCCATGAAAAGGAGGCTGGAAATGCAATATTTTGGGTAGGTGAATTGAAGGGATAATGTTCAACCCTGACCTTTGAGTCCAGCAGGTTGTGAAAAGCTGGAGAGTCACGCCACGCACACTTACCTTGGTGAATAAGTTGATAGAAAGCGTGCTGGCCGTTAGTTCCGGGTTCTCCCCACACCACGGGTCCTGTATTGTAGTCCACACGAGCCCCGGTCTTTGTGATGTACTTCCCATTAGATTCCATGTCACCCTGGACAAGGACACAAATATAAGAACCAACAAACTCCACACCATGTTACTTTCTGTTCTGGAGAATATATATATAGCAGGACAATAAATGGGACACTTAATTCACCCGGTATATATTCTAATATTTCTCTAGATCATCAAAACCATAAATCCATTCGTCACTTGTTACATCACCGCACGGCAGAGTGTAGAGGTTTTTAAACTACATCTCCCATGATGTGCAGTTACTCAGATGTATGCTAAACACTAACTAGGCATCCTGGGAGATGTAGTTTCAGAATCTCTGGAAGGCCAGAGTTTCTGCTGTAAGGCACAGGGACCACCTCCACCCACTTTGTAATGTACAAGTCCACCGCTTCGCTTCAGGCACAGAAGCCGGTTCTAGCCCCAGCCTACTGCTGTATAGACCCATGAGCTGACATGAAAATCTTGAAGGATAGGTTTTACACCAGATGTTTTGGAACTACATTTTCATTGAGGCTCAGCCAGTCTAACAAGTACCTGAGCATCATGGGAGATGTAGTTCCAAGACATCTGTAGCACCAGCGCTGCTCTGACCCATGCAACACCATTCACAATTGCCAACTACAGCCACATGGATCCTCAAAGCATGAAGACTTACTCTACATTAGTAAAAAACCCAACTAGATCAGACTGCAGACAGCGTGCCGTGTCCTGTACGTAGGATTAGCGTCCTTATCACTCGTACCTGCTGGAAATAGGCTGCAAATCGGTGCATGTACTGGTCATAGGGGAGAAGGCCCTGGGTCTCGCACCCATAGAAGTTGATGTACCACACTCCCAGCATGGCGAGGATGACGGGAATATTGTCCTCCAATGGTGTCTTGTGAAAGTGATTGTCCTGAAAACACAAAGTGCAAAATACAGAGTAAAAATAAAAAAAGACACCTCTAGAAACTTTCCACTTTGGGGCAGCTACTAGTACAATGCACCGAGCCCCCGACATGCAGCCCCCCCCTCCCCATATCTCAGCATCCTCCAGTTTTGACATTTAGAAGGTCATTGTAGGTCGAGTCCGCACCCTCTGGTTTCTATAAATACACTGAAATGCCAGCGTCCCTCTGATATCCAAACCTGACTGCAGAAAGGGCATTGCTGACACAGATATCCCAAGCACGGAGCACGGCCGCAGCCTCTGCAGACAAGTTACATGTCTATGCATGGGATTTTAGAAGCCGGATATTAGACAAAAGCCAAAAGAAAGGGGATTTACCATCCAGTGAGCTCCAGACAGCAGCTTCTCAAAGTTGTCATAGCCTAAAAAGCAACATAAAGGTCATTAAAATGTAATTATTGAATCCACATTAAAGCATTTATAAAGGCAGGGCATGCTGTCCATCACCCCGGACACAAGAGCATGTCTGACCATATGTGAATTGAAAGCCAAGGTCAGACGAGCGCTGTATGTGTGCCCGTACCTCCCAACGCAGCTTTGATGCCATGACTGTACTGGCCACATGCTGCTGCGCGTGCATGAAATTGCATACACTACAGTGGCCGCGCTGAAAGCCTCCCCCATTGGAGCACTAGGACACGCGTTCGACAGGGCTGCAAAGCGTGATCCTCCATAGGAGGATCGAGCCTTGCAGTGCTGAGCACACTAACTGCACACAGCGAGGTGGCCAGACGGGCGTCAGAAGGAATTTCCACTCTCATGGACGTTGCTTCTGCTCAATAATGCTCATCTGATCCCGACCTAAAGCCACATCGGGATCAGATTAGGATCAACCTAAAGCCACGTTGGGGCACTTTGACAGGTCTCTGCACACAAGCGTTGCATTTTGTGGTGCAGTCCTGCAAAACGTGCAATTCTTAAAGGGTCACCTACAGCTATATAGGTCGAGTACCTCTTAACTGAAATTCTCAGGACCAGAAGGGTTTGGGGTTTTTTGGAATATTTGTACATGAGATTAATTTGGGGATGGGACTTAAGTCTAATCAGGAAATTCACGTTTCATACAGACAGCCTGGACGGCATTTTATACAGCTTGCAACGTAATGTTCGAGTGCCTTTACAGATAAATCAGGTATGACCTTCATGGATACCCACCGATATGAAGGGCGATGGAGAGACCGATGGCCGACCACAGCGAGTATCGACCTCCAACCCACTGAAAAGATATATGTATTAAAATCCAGCATGTACACACTGAGCACATGACAGCAACGCACAGGCAAAGCCAAGAATACAATCCCTTGACTTCTGACCTTTCACTTGTGTCATCGGACGGCAGCGCAAGAAAGGTCAGACCTGAGAATAACCCTGCGAGCCGGCCAGGAACACTGACAGCTGGTGGGTAACACAAGTACTGTGACCTGACTGTCATACAGCGAGGCAGCCTCCAGAGAGCCCTACAGAGTCAACGCTGGGTCTTTAGCGAAAGAGGGAATAAAACATGCAAAGCCGAGATACTTACATCCCAGAACTCAAACATGTTCGCCGTGTCTATCCCGAAATCTTTCACTTTCGGCTGCATGACAAAATAGAAATATATTAAAGGCTCGGAGCCAAAAAGGTCTTAAATGTTTATTTAATAACGTTACCAATGGCGGATTATAAATCATTTATACCATGTCTTGTAAAGTATTTTACAGAGAAAGAAAACTAAAGATTTTAGTTCCTGTTGATCATAAATACTGAGCGCAGGAAGATTGTAAAGTACTTACCGCGTTTGTAGACAGAGCAACAAAGTGCTTGGCCACCGCAGAGGGCTAGAAGAGAAAAACATTTAAAAATGGATTTAATTTTGGCCAAGACAAGTGGGGGGGGGGCAGCTTAAAAAGAGTATTTCTACATTGTGAAACATCCTTGTTTAAATATGAATGACCTCTGCAAAGATTTTATTATCCTGCAGCAGGAACAGGTAGGTCACCGCAGCTGCTGCTGCCGCCTGGTCTATTAAGGAGATGATTCGAAAACCACAGATGTCCTCTGGGTCACCAACCGCCAGGATCTGCCCAGACATGCAAAGGAAGCGAGCGGCAGCTCCGTGCCACTTAACACGAATTAATCTATAGAGTAAAACGATGAACTGGCTCCTGGCCCCTGTTAAAATACCAGCTCATGCTGCTCAACATTAGCGTCGAGTTACTGTACATTGAGCTCCTAGAACAAGCCTGGTTTATTTAAGCACCCCCCCCCCCTCCCCAACATCAAGTCAACCCTTTTACAAGCCTGTTCCCACAATCCACTGGAAAGCCATTCCGGCATCCGTTAGGCCAGGGGTCAGCAGCCTCGGCCCACTAGAGGTTTTAAAACTACGTCTCAGATGAGGCTGTCACTCATTAGGTTGACTGGGAACTACATTTCTTGATGCTCAAAAACACAGGGTCCAAGGTTGGCGACCCCTACAATGTTTAGGGGATTGGATTCATCACCCCCCGTTTAGCCTTTTTGCCATGGCTTCAATCCTCATTCTGTTTAACCTCATCATGCCCAAGCTCTTTATCATCATCATGCAGGGTCTGCTATATTCTCTGGTAATTATCTCCACACTCCCCCTGTTCCCTTTTGTTTCACTTGCCCTAGTCCTTTATATTGTAAGCTAACGGGATGTCTGGCTGAGCTCTCAAAGTGTTACATTAGCCGGACAATTATCCTATGGGCAGGGTTGTCTGTTCCTTTATGATTTATTATGTCACCTGCTCGTATCTCCCCATTGTAAAGCGCTACAGAATCTGTTGGCGCTGTACAAGTACTTGTAACTAGACACCACAACATCAGGAACACTAGGTAAAATTCTGGGATTTAAGAGTGGATCCACACACAGACAAGCCATGACTAAACCTACGTACATCTTTGGCAGAATTCAGGAACCATTCCTTGGCTGTCTCGGCGTTTGTGATGGTCTCCTGGGTTGTAAAGGTCTATGAATGAAACAAACATTCATATGAAACATGCATATATGTGTACACTATACCGTCATACCCTGTATTTTACAAAGTGCTTTTTCCTTTCCATGAGAGATCAGTTTGTTTTGATCCATTCAGTGTATACAGTGACAGGACATACTGAATCAGCACAGTCCCAGATATACAGGGAAGGGGAGTCAGGTCTCTACAGATCCCGTTAAATCTGATATCTGATCAGTGCCAGGTTGTGAAACACCACAATTTGCCAACAGCAGATCAGTCAGGGTTTGGCAATTGCAGGCACCAAGAAGCCAATTGCTCTGAAAAAACCCCTGAATTTTGGCACCAATACATGGAGTAATCCCCCCAATCTGTATACAAGACTTGATCTTGAAAGCTGACAAAGCCAAACTGCATTCGGTTTGCCAAGCACTAGACTATCGCCAGCAACCACTGCGGCATCGCTAGTAAGCAGTAGCAGAGTGTCAGTGAGTGCCCATGATATGGTGGATTTGCAGGATCTCCCACAGTCACTCGCTTTGTACAGATGTACTAGAAATGTAATTGCAGGTGAGGCATTAAAACCAGCCATTAGTAAGGACCGGTAACTTTACCTTGGAGGCAATGATGAAGAGACTGGTCTCTGGGTTTAGTTCTGCCAGGGTTTTGGCGACGTGAGTCCCGTCGATGTTGGACACAAACCACACGCGAGGTCCTCCTTTGGAATACGGCTTGAGAGCTTCAGTGACCATCAGCGGCCCCTAGAAAACGGCATGAGAAATGTCTTTATAGACTCCTCAAAGAACGATAAGTGATGGCACAGGAGAGGGAGATACACACCAGGTCAGAGCCGCCAATACCAATGTTGATTACGTCGGTGATGGACTTTCCGGTGTATCCCTTCCAGTCTCCGCTGCGGACTTTCTGCGAGAGAAAAACCACAATCCTAAGGATACCAGGCCACAAATCCCACCGCAGAGAGGGTAATTAGTGGTCATTATGAGGCGGCATCACGCTTCGGAACAGCAGTCGTGCACCACGTCACAAGGAGCCGCAGCTTTACGTTTTATTTTATGGTCGTGAGAATAGTATGGTGAATCGCTGGCGTGTCGCAGCTCAAACACTGCAGTGTATAAAGCACACGGGTACCTGGCAGAAAGCCTTCATCTTCTCCAAGACCGCATTGACGTCTGGGGTCACATCTTTGCCGTCGACCAGAATAGGGGTGTTTGAACGGTTGCGCAGAGCAATGTGCAGAACGGCACGGTTCTGGGGGAGAAACACATGAGATATTGATGAGCATACATTGCTACACAAAAAAACCCACATGCTCCTTTTCCAGCAGATTTTACTACTTACACACTGATTATGGTTTCCAAACACTGGCCCCCCAGATGTTTCTGAACTACAACTCCCATGATCCTTTGGTGATTCATTACATTAGAAGAATTCTGGGAATTGCAGGCCTCAACACCTATGGGGCCGTGACTTTGATAGACCAGCTCTAGATTCCTAGTCAGGTGTAACTGTAAGTGGAGCCATTAGAGTCCGGAGTAGCCGAGTTTACACCAGGCTTTGAATCCAGCCACAAGTTTCTGTAGAGTGTCTTGTCGGCAGAGACTTCTGGGAACTGTAGTCCACATATCTGCAATATGGGCACTGCCAGCCCTCAGGAATTTATCCTCATACAAGACACATGGATTAGTATGATGAACAGCGGAGGATCATTTTAGCTCGTTAAGGAAATAAACCCCAGACCAGAGCTTCTTTCTGCAGAGCTTCTTTCTGAACACGGAGTGAGGTTGTACGAGTCCTAATGGGACGGTGTGGCTTGGCACAAACTAAACACCCTGGCAAGAGTTGATGGACCTCCTTGAGAAAACACTATAGTAACTCACCTTGGATGCACTTTATGATACCTTGTGTTATACAGAGACTGTCAGATGCCAAGCCTCACCCCGGCCTTCATAAAGAGCTTCCTGCAAAGTCACGGCCAGGAGGTGATAAGAGGAATTTGTGTACAGTCATGCACTGCATGCCATGTGTAGAGAATTATGCCAGCACCTTTATAAATGGGAGCATCAGGAGTGTGCAGCTGCCTGGCACAATTCATGCAGTGTCAATGATCCACTGAAAAAAAGTGCATCGATGGCAGGAAAAACTGACATGAGCAGCGATCCAGCAAAAAGAAAAAATGGAACAGGACAGGGCACAGGCGTGGCACATGGACATTGTACTGTTTCGGCTTATTGTTACTGGATATTAAGGTTTTGGTTTTTTTTTTTTGATTGAAAGGACTAGAGTCAGCAACCTCAGACCTCTAGATGTTTTTGAACTGCATTTCCCACAATGCTCTCGACCCAATGAGTGGCTGAGCATCATGGGAGACTTTGTTCCAAAACATCAGGAGGGTAGTGGTTGCCGACCCCAGCTCAAACAATCAGGCAGTTAAGGTGGTGGGAGCGTTTCTTCAGGGAATCCAAGTCCAGAGTCTGCCGACCGGATTTCCCGTTTGACCTTCATAAAGTCCTTTAAATCACAGCTGGATTATGGTATGCCGGATGGTGGTGCTGATCACCATGTCTTTTGGAATGTCAACTGCCATGATGCATCCCTGGTGATTTAGATCCAACTTGTGGAGAGGTCATAGAGGATCTAAAGACAGATCACCAGCCAGCGCATTGAAACCACCACTCTCACAATCACCAGCCAGCCTGACTAGGGCAGGGCTTCCCAACCAGGTCCTCGGGTCCTCTTACCAGGCCAGGTTTTAAGAATCACCTTGGGGAAATGCAAACTGAATCCTGCTATTACTGAGCAGCAAATCCTATCACCTGTGCTGTGCAAACCTGTCCTGTTAGGGGGACCCGAGGACCAGGTTGGGAGACAATAGTATGGCTGCATTACACCCAGACCTGGTCCATTAAAGAGGGAGAAGCTCTTGAACTAGAGGAAGGGGCAAAAAGATGTCAGGGACCACAATCCAACAGCAGGAGGATTATGGGATGTTGCAGTGACAGTTTCAGGGTACTAGATGTATCCGTTACAGAACCTGACTGTGGGAGGGGTGTTATCCCAGCAAGGGTTAAAAGCAGGAGATGGGCATACCTCAGTGAAGTTAATCTTCTGAGCAGAGAACATGCGCTCGCGGGCGCCCTCCACACCTCTGGAGCGAGCCTGAAACGAGTAAAAATAGAACATTAATGCCACAGGAGATTAAAGACGGGATCCTACGCATGGACGGACCAAACCAGCTTACAGCAACCTCCGAAGGAGAGGCTCTGTGCTTAAAGCCATGAGGGTGAACCGTGCCCCCCAGATGTCTTGAAACTACATGTCTCATAATGCTCTGACAGCTTTATTCAAGGCATCATGAACATCTGGGGTGCCAAGGTTTGCCATCACAGCCCTAGAAGCAGGTCTGTCAAACTCTGACTATCCCCAGATGTTTCTGGACTACAACTCCCATGATTCCAGTAGGGCTTTGCCATCCTTAGTTTTACCACCTGAAGCCAAATATGCTGGAGATAAGAATGCATAAAAAAAAAGTAGTAAAATTGCCCGCAATTTTTAATTTTCTCAATCGGCTTCTAAACTGAAATTCCCACCACAAGCGTTAAAGGATTCCTCCTTGATAGGGTGATTAAAAGGGCAACGCTCAAGTCAACATGGCAACTTGCGCACCATTGCTAGGTCACAAGCCTCAAAAAAAAAAAAAAAAAAGGGATGTCAAACTTCAGCTGCATTGATGCTGCCAAACTACAACTCCCAAGATTCCCGGATCATCTATTGCATTCAGAGATTTCTGGGTATTGTAGTCAATTGGGGTGGGGTTTGAAACCCCTGCAATAATCAGGACAAATAAAAGGACCTTTAAAACCCAATAATCCCAGTAACAGCATCCATGCTTTAACCCTCTGTGCTCTGGATCAGTTCAGATCAAGGCGCACAACCAAAACAAGCTTAAAAAAATAAATAAAAAAAAAAGGGACCAGGGAGGGCAAAGCGGCGGCAGATAACATTACCAGCTCCAGCAGCAGCTTCAGGATGTCCTCGGTGATTAGGTTTTTGGAGTAATCCACCAGGATTTTGCCATCGTCCGTCTGAAGGGTTTTGCTGTAGACAGAACAGGAGGAACATCTCAGGTTTACCAAGACACACCGACACGAGGCTCGAAAAAAAGGGGCACGGCACATGCTGGCACCTACACGCATGGCCAAGCAAGAGATGTTGCGAGTGTAGGGAGGACCCACGGTAATCACCAGAATCCTATACCTGTCATTGCAGGTTATGTTGCACCCATGGCCATTACCCGTGCCAGGCATGGATAAGAACCCAATCATAGCCTGTAATCAGCATGGCAAGGAGAACCCATAGGCATTACCCATCCCTGAAAAAAAGCACGGCATGGAGAACCCAGACACTATTCCAGTCCTAGCTTGGCATGTCATACCAATGGCAATTACCTGTGCCAGCAGCCATGGTAGAGAGAACACATTGGCACTCCCAATCCCAGCAGGGTCAGCAACCCATGGCACAGCACACCGAAGGGACCGTTGCCATCACATTAAAGTAACATTAACTCACAGAACACCAGGAACGAGCCGAACATTGGCCAAACCAAATCTGCAAAAACCAAACAAGGCACCAGATTTAACAGGAGGCCTCTGCAGACACCCGCCATATGCTCTGCCCGACAGATCAGCGCTGGGTCACTGCCAATGTGTCCAAAAGCAGGAGAGTCGCTTCTGACGGTTCATTTGATGATCGGACAGATCGACCAGAGGGATCGAGATAGGGAACTCCAACCCATTAGGGGTTTATCCACTGAACAGCAAGCAGAGAAGCTGAAAACTACTTGCCATTCATTAGGGTTAACCCATGGTGTCGGGGGGGGGGGGCATTGAGATCCATCATAAAGTTTTGTAAACTGCTGTACACGCGTTGGCAGGTACACCACGTTACAAGGATTTATAAAAGCGCCAACAAGTTCTGTAGTGTTGTGCAACCAAAGAAATGCAAACAGACATGCCGGACCTATCCTAGGAGGAGATTAGCACCTGGCAGTGCAGAGTCTCAGGCAAAACCTCAATGGAAACTGAAGGGTTAAAGTGTAAACGGCATCTGAATAGGCATGGTCAGTACATGTCGCTAATATAGGACAGCTAGGGTTAAGGCACAACGAACAGTCACATTACAAAGCCAGGGGTGCAGCCTTAAAGAATAGAAGTGGGAACTCCAACATTTCTGTACATTCTGCGGTTAAAGATTACTGGGAGCTGCAGCGCTTTATGCATGAAAATGCCATTCCTCTGGCAAACACTGATAAATTGTCATTCCGATGCCTGCCCAATGTACCTAAATCCAGGGAAAAAAAAAAAAAAACTAGAGAACGTTTTAAAAAAAATTGTGTCTATAGGAAGGTATCGTGGCTTCCCAGTATGTCAGCCAAAAGGGAACAGAGTTCCTCCTGCTAATATAGTGAGGGAACTGCATTCCCATGTGTGCTGCAGGACTTGACCCCTGTGTACAACAACACAAAAAGGGTTAAAAGCCAAACCAGTATCCAAATACTGAAGCCAGGTCAGTAACCAGAATCCACATAGAAGCGGCACAAAGGGTTAAAGCGCAGAATAGTCAGGAGAACTAGCGGAGGGCGGTACACCGAATCCACACAGGAGCAGGAAGGGTTAAAGGCAAAAAAGGAAAATAAGGTCAACAGGGAACCAAATAAACCAGAGGGAATGACAAAAAAGGTAAATAAAAAAATACAACGCTTGCGAACCCAAATAAAAAACAGGGCAAGGCAAAGGGTAAACAAGAACAGGGCAAAAGATAAAAACAAATACAACGCATGGAAACCAAATGAAAGCTGAGGGCAAGGCAAGGGATAAATAAAAACAGATGCAAAGCAAGCAAATAAACCAGAGAAACAGCATATGACCCAAATGAAAAAGAGCGTAGCACCATGGGAGGAACACCCAAAAATTAAAAATAAAAAAGAGTTTTAAGTGCCTTGACAGGTGGATACGGAGAACGGATAGTTACAAGAAAACCCTGGACTGGATGCAGGGATTGGAGGGTAAAAGTAAGAGCTGGCACGGAGCAGCTCACATCTAGGAGTCAGGGCTGTAATCAAAACAGGGTGGGGTGGTGGCACAGGACTCCAGTTCCTCCACCCAGGGTCTGTGCAATAGTTCTGCTACTGGTGTAAATACAAACTGGTTATGTCCAAAATAACCAAACAACTAAATTATAGCGAGTAAAGCAGCGGCAGGGACACAGAGTCCCATTTGGATCCTCTAAACATGACAGCATGGGGAAAGGAACCACTAATAACCAAAAGCTATACGAAAGCAAAGCAGTGTAGGAATAGAAGAGTCAATAATATATAAAACCCGATTGGAACCCCCATATTAAATGCAGGGCTGGATTTAGGGGGTGATGGAGCAGCAGCTCCAGGCCCATGCCCCATAACAGGCCCAGAGAGAGGATAACTGTCTGCATTGATGTGCATTTGCTCCCCTGCATCTCTGACTGCATAGCAGCTACGGGATCATGTGAGGCATCACTGGAAAAGCCAGAACATGACTTTTCCAATGATACATAAAACCTAGTCATGTTTGGTAGAAAGAAAGATTTTTATTGATAAAAGCAACATTGTTCACTTCAATTATAAAGTGAACAATAACGCTGCACTAACTCACCATCAAGTGTGGAGGTGATGGCACAATCCATTGTTACGCACTGTTCCATCAAAAACCTAAGCCGCCCCACTGCAGTGAAGAGAACGAGGGGGGGGGGCGAAGACTTTGGAACCCTGCCTCTCTAATCTTTACACCGCATAAGGTCATGTGAGGGGGGGGGGGGTCACTGGACAGGACAGAGTCTGGCCTTTGCCCGGATACACAACATGACCATATAAAAAGGGTTGCACCGATACTGGGACCTGCACCAGGGCTTTGTACTCGTGCAGATGCCCCCAATATCTAAACCAATACCAGAAGCCAGCATTGGGCAGGCTTGCCGACCACTGCTCGAACGGCACCGCTCTACCTTAGGCCGGGTGCACACAGGACGTTTTAACGCACATTATGTGAGTTAAAGAAAACCAGCGTCACACTCGACCGCCCACCCACCCCCCCCCCCTTCACGCGATCTTCTATACGAGGATAGCGGAGCCCCGTCGACGCAAATACTAGCGCATCACCACTGACGATGCGCTAGGATGTGCGTCGACGGGGCTCCGCTATCCTATGGAAGATCGCGAGAGGGGGTGGGTGGGCGTCAAGTGCGACGCTGGTTTTCTTTAATGCACGTAATGTGCGTTAAAATGCACGTGTGCCCCCCAGCAAAGGTTGTGCCCTACAGCTTGCCTGGGATTCAGCCAATAAAATATGTAAATTTACTCCCACCATAAATGCCCGTTAGATATACCCGTATCTGCATTATTAAAAATGGCCCAAAATGTTTATGTCACTCAATTCCAAATACAGCCGACCAAAATCATCAGCTCCAGGCCCATAGAGATCTTAATCCGGCCCCGATTAAATGGGGTACATTGCCATTGTTCAGTGGGATTCACCGATTCCAATTCAGCAGCTCTTGCCAATGTCTGATATCTTCAGAGGCGCCACATTCTGCCAAAACATGACAAATAGGGATTTCACTGAATTTGCTTAGATGGAGTTAAATTTCGGTGCTTTGTGAATAGACCATTTAGTACCAAGGGATTTAGTCTCGCCTGCGCGATGTTCCTTAAAACCATGACAGACAAGAGGAAAGCTCTACACAAGACACTGATCACTGAGATGCTGCAGGACCAGTAACCTTGTAGCCAATAGCTGCAGAGCGTCGCCTTCCTCTGTAATGGGCTGCGCAGGGTTCTGTTAGGCTGATACAATGTTGCAGTGACTTTAATTTTGCAAATATGAAGATGTTACCCAAAAGGTTCCCTGGAAAGGTGCAGCAACCAACCACAGCTTTCAAAATCCCTCGTTTCGCCAATGGTGAAGCAAGATGGACCAATCGAAAAGGAGAAG
Organism: Leptobrachium leishanense; assembly: GCA_009667805.1. Lineage (NCBI taxonomy): Eukaryota > Metazoa > Chordata > Amphibia > Anura > Megophryidae > Leptobrachium > Leptobrachium leishanense. The sequence goes on along the minus strand of CM019072.1, from coordinate 7,539,458 downwards.
TGTGAGGACATGTTCCGGTACCACAACACCAGCCCGGACTAAAGGGAGGGGGAACCGGGAGGAATCAGCTTTCTGACGACACATCCATTAACACAGGGAGTGTGTAGCAATAATGGAGGAGCATTGCACCAACATATGTAGATACATGTATCAGCGCATCATGCTGTAGAGCAGTGGTTCCCAAACCTGTTCCTCAGGACCCTCCGCCAGGCCAGGTTTGCAGGATGTGTGAAGCACAGGTGAAAGGATTTGCTGTTCATGATTGCAGGATTCAGTCCATTTCCAAGGCGATCCTTAAAACCTGTCCTGTTAGGGGGACCTGAGTTGAGAAACTTTGCCCTAAAAAGGTCAGGTCTGCAGGATATGTAAAGCACAGCACAGGTGATCTGATTGATTGCAGGATTCAGTCTGCTTTTACCCCAAGGTGATCTGCAAAATCTGGCCTGGTTGAGGGTCCCGAGGACAGGTTTGGGAAACACTGCTGTAGATACACTATGGAGAGATTCCAAAAACGGACAATCCAAACAGAACGTTACAGATCACATTTTGTAACTGCCCTGGAAAATCATTTATAATGGCACCAACAGTTTCTGCAGCGCTCTAGAATAACCATGGAGACAGACATAGGAGCTTACAATCTAGAGGACAAACAAATATGGGCAGGCATGTGGTTTTCTAGTTTTTTTGGTGAGGATCAAACATAACATGTCAGTAACCAAATAAACCATGACGAGGAACGCAGACAAAACGTACATTGAACACAAAAATCATAAAATTAAACCAGGTTGGGAGATTTGAAGTGGAGATGTATTTTTTTTTTTTTTTCGAAATAAAAAGAACCATTTGTAATTCACGTAGGGTTAACGCATCGGCTCCCCCAGGGCAGTGAGTCACTGGGGTTACACAGGGATGCTCTGGTGGGGAGGCGATTGATGGGGAGGGGGCGACATAGAACAGGAACTGAAAGGAGAGCTTTGCATGTGATGATCCCACTGGCTGCAGGAGCGATGTGCGACGGGGCACGTACTGAAGGATGAATGAAGGGCACTCGCAGGGCAGCAAAGATGGGGAGAGACAATAAATCACACATTGAATTCTCAGATGACTCTTGCGAGCGGCCTCATTAACCCTTGTAAAGGCCGCCTCGCACATAGTTATATTTTTTGTACCTGGTCCCCTCCTATGTATTTATAGACAGTAGAAAGATCAAGATTTATATGCACAGGAGTAGCCTGTTGCTGATCAATGACAGGCAGAATCCGCCGGTGAGTCAGGGGTTAATTAGGAAGCTGCAGCTCTCCTTGTAACCACGTTGATGGCTCCGTGTCCTCTGCCACCTGTGGCCATAGACTGCTCTCATCTGGCACCAAGATGCCAAGCTACCCCTACCCAGAGCAACAGGTCCAGGGTTCACCCCCACTCATGGGGGGGACATGCCCAGGATGCCCCCCACAGTCATGGTGTGACAGGCCCAGGATGCCCCCCCCCACAGTCATGGTGTGACAGGCCCAGGATGCCCCCCCCCCCCACAGTCATGGTGTGACAGGCCCAGTATGCCCCCCCCCACACAGTCATGGTGTGACAGGCCCAGGATGCCCCCCCCACACAGTCATAGTGTGACAGGCCCAGGATGCCCCCCCCCACACAGTCATAGTGTGACAGGCCCAGGATGCCCCCCCCCACAGTCATAGTGTGACAGGCCCAGGATGCCCCCCCCCACAGTCATAGTGTGACAGGCCCAGGATGCCCCCCCCACAGTCATAGTGTGACAGACCCAGGATGCCCCCCCACACAGTCATAGTGTGACAGGCCCAGGATGCCCCCCCCAGTCATAGTGTGACAGGCCCAGGATGCCCCCCCCCCACAGTCATAGTGTGACAGGCCAGGATGCCCCCCCCCCACAGTCATAGTGTGACAGGCCCAGGATGCCCCCCCCCACAGTCATAGTGTGACAGGCCCAGGATGCCCCCCCCACAGTCATAGTGTGACAGGCCCAGGATGCCCCCCCCAGTCATAGTGTGACAGGCCCAGGATGCCCCCCCCAGTCATAGTGTGACAGGCCCAGGCTGCCCCCCCCCAGTCATGGTGTGACAGGTCCAGGCTGTCGCCCCCCCCCACTCATGGTGTGACAGGTCCAGGCTGTCGCCCCCCCCCCACTCATGGTGTGACAGGTCCAGGCTGTCGCCCCCCCCCACTCATGGTGTGACAGGTCCAGGCTGTCGCCCCCCCCCCACTCATGGTGTGACAGGTCCAGGCTGTCGCCCCCCCCCCACTCATGGTGTGACAGGTCCAGGCTGTCGCCCCCCCCCACTCATGGTGTGACAGGTCCAGGCTGTCGCCCCCCCCCCACACTCATGGTGTGACAGGTCCAGGCTGTCGCCCCCCCCCCACACTCATGGTGTGACAGGTCCAGGCTGTCGCCCCCCCCCCCGACTCTCATGGTGTGACAGGTCCAGGCTGTCGCCCCCCCCCCCCGACTCTCATGGTGTGACAGGTCCAGGCTGTCGCCCCACCCCCCCCCCCACGCTCACGTGTGACAGGTCCAGGGTGTCGCCCCACCCCCCCACGCTCACGGTGTGACAGTCTCTGTTACCTGAATTTGCTGAACCTGTCCTTGTCACACTCGAACATCTGCCTCATGTTGATTTTGGTTTTTTCGGCCTCATACAGCTTGGCCAGTTTCTGGAACACGGGGTCACTGCTGAGCGCCATGGCTGGAGAGAGGGATGGAAACAAGCACAGCCCAGAGGTACAGAGGACAGAAAGAGCACAGCCAGCACCGCCCGTCTTATAGCACTTACAGTAGGAGGCAGGCACGCCCACCTGCGGCAAGTCACATGACATCGACGCCGCCAATAGGAACGCACCGAGAGCTTCCACCCTTACGTCACCGATACCCTCTACGCCCTGGTCGAAGCCCCACTTCCGCCCTTCTGCCGAAATGACGCCGGAAGTGCAGTGGCGACCATTTTGTTGGTATAAATGGAACTAAATGTAAAGTCAGCATGTTCCCACAAAAAAATAATAGTGTATATAAATCCGAAGTCAAAATCCATTCACACACGTGTTCACACACACCAAATGTCTCTACCTTTTGTATAAAGGAGGTTGTGCTTGTGACGTTACAAAATATTGAGATTTTATTTCATCAAAAGAAATGTTAAATTACTATTAAACTGTCCCCGAACTATATTTTATATTTACTGTCACCTACATCAAGGTTCTCTTTAAATCTGTGGAGAGAAAGGTGAAATAATGACTAATTTAAACCCATTTGGTTGAATAAGGGCAGCTTCTGTATTCCTCTATCCCTCTGTAAACTGATCTTAGTTTACTTTCCTCAGGAGCATTTTCCACCATCCCCCCCCCCCCCATCCAGGAAGATAGGGAGCACAGAGGGCAGTCTGCGGTATCCTGACATCTGCCGAGCCAATAGGATTACCTGCTTGCAGATATAACATAAGTAAACGTCTTCCATTGCTAAAATGCTTCTTTTACCAGACTGGACGGGCTAGATTCCAAGTCAGCTGTAAAGAGATTTGGTGACATTTCGGAGCTCTCTGAATAACACCCTAATGTATGCCTGGCTAGTGTCTGACTGAATGGACTCCTGAAATCCAGAGACCATCCACTAGATGGCGGTGTAAGGATACAGTAGCTATACGTAATGACAATAAATATATATGTTCTAGTGTCTGTATAATATTATATACAAACACACATTGATATATTTATGCGCATACATTTATTTTGTGTATCAACAACTATTAAAATTACACAGAGGACAAATGTAAGACGCGAGTCCTCTGCTACTCATACTGCCAGAGAAAATACAAGTCACTGGGAAAAATATTTACAAAATTCACCCCCCAGATGTTGATGGCCTACATTTCCCCAAATCCTTTGAATGTAATATATATATACACACACACCAGGAAATCATGGGAGTTGTAGATCAGCAGCATCTCGGGGTAGGGGGGGGCAGAGTTTGCCAACCCTTGATTTACAACAACCTTGGCCCCATAGATAATTTGGAACTACATCTCCCTTGATGCTCAGCCAATCATCACTCTAGCAGAGACTTCTGGGAATTGTAGTTCCAAAACAACTGGAGTACCAATGTTGCCGATCCCCTGATTTACACGTTGGAGCAAATCAGACACTTTGTTGCATTTCCCACAAATGTTGCAGGGTATTCTGGGTATGACACGCTAACGAAGTCCACTATCTCGCACTTGTTTTGCATCCAAACTCTGCGGATGTGCAGACGTCCCACACACCGGTGCATTAACACCCTCACCACAGCTTAGGGCTGGGGTCAGCGACCTTGGCCTTCCAGATGTTTTGGAACTATATCTCCCATGATGCTCTGACACACATTAGGTTGGCTGAGCATCACGGGAAATGTAGTTCCTTTTTACATCTGGAGGGCCCAGGGTGCTGAGCTGTGGCTTAGGGTATGCAGCGACACAAAACAACACCCCTCCCATAATCTGATATGAAATCACTAAATATATGTGCAGAAAAATTTGCTAATTCTTCTTATTTTTATTAATGCTGCTTTACGGTTGAAGCTGTGATTTTCAGGCTTTTTTCCCCTAAAAAATGTACCAAACAGATCATTAACTAAATACTGGAGGTACTCGAGTATACCGCTAGATTTTGGTGACAAAAATTTACCTTAAAAATTGGAGGGGGTCGCGTTATATTCGAGACATCTGCATGGCGTGTAAAAAAAAAAAAAACGTGACTTGCTCGTGGATCCCAAGTCTCCCTGACTATTGGCGGATGATGTGGTGGATGAGCATGCTTGCTGGAATAGGAGGTCAGAAAACAACACCTCCGTGCGTGCTGGCTATTGGTGAATGATTCACTGTGTCATCTCGCTCCGCCGGACCTCTTATCGCAACTACAATCATTCTAGAGCAGAGCACCCTGGCCTGAGGGGGGGGGGGGGAGCCTGACTGTGTTAAGAAAACCTGGAAGGATTTTAATGGTTTCCCAGTACAGTATACTTTTATAATTTTGCTCCTCGCGTTCTATTCGAGTCTTGAGTATTCTCTCATTTCCATAATAAATCTCTATCCATCGCGTTATATTCGGGTCGCGTTATACTCGAGTATCTACGGTAAGCGCTTCTCATATTGGTTCTCAAAAACCACCGGCGCTTCAGGAATTTGCTTTTAATGCCTTCACATTATGATAAATAGACTGCTCATACTGTATTGTGATTAGGGTCGCCAGATCGGCCATGTTTTCCTGGACACATATTACTCATTCATGCAGAGGGAGAGCACCGGAAAGTTGCCTCCCTACCGCATGTAGAATTCATACGATGCAGGAAGGAAAATCAGTTTCCTAATCCAGACAGGCATTTTGTATCTGCAGCACATGAATTCTAATCTTCATACTGCTGGGCAGCACCTTTCATCCACTGCCCATCAGCATGAACACATTTTATGCATCCAGGAAAACACGGAGGACCTAACTATGTGAGCTCTTCGAGTCGTCACGGGTCACCTGGAAGCAGATCATTAGCCAGGGCTTGACGCACTCTCGGATACCTCGGATGTGGATAGGTGTCGCCTCATTTAACGTTTGTGAAGAGCGTCTTCTGGATTGATGGCAGAGTCTGCAAAAAAAAAAAAAGGAAATAAATGGAGATCTACTGACTGCAGGCTAATATAAGCAATCCTCAATTCCCTGTTCAGCGAATAATCCCCCGAGGACGAGAATATCATAGAAACAATAAAGGCCAATAAACGACGCAGTATAATATATATTAAAAAATAAAAGGACACTTTATGGCAGGGCTGTCAAAATCCGACCTCACAGATGTTTCTGAACTACAACTCCCATTATTCCATAGCAATCTATTGCATTGAAGGGATTCTGGGAATTGGAGGCATCAATATCCAGGGGCTGTGAGTTTGACAGCCCTGCTCTAGGCATTGCAGCCATACCATGTATTATGAATGGTCAGGGTGATTGGAGTGTCCCTAAGGCACTGGTGTATTTTGGCCTAGGCCAACTAGGCCCAGGCCTAGGGCGGCACTTTCCAGGGGGTGGCAAAGTATTTTACCAGGAAGGATACATTGAGATTTCACTAATTTACACTTTCAATTTCACTTTCCAGGGGGCAGCAAAAAACCTCACCACTAAATGGGTTACTCACAGAGCACCGAAATGACGCCAACTTTTTGGTGTTCTGTAGTTCCCTGCACTAGGGAGAATAAAATTTCCCCACCCTGAAGTGACTTCACCATTCACCGCAGGGTCCCCAAAGTGCATGGAGTCGGCCGCTGAATGCTGCCACCGCAAACCCGTGGCCTGCTGTTTTCAAAAGAACTACTGAATGAAAATGTCTGGAATTTACATATAAGATCCTATGATTGATAATAAAAAGTTCTGTTATAGAAAAAAGAAAAACTGCTATTAAAAAAAAGGGGGGAATTTTGCCCAAAAAAATCTGAAAAATGACTAAAGGGTACTAAAAAAAAAAATCAATAAGTAAAGACTTTTTACTGCAGATTAAAATAATAAATGATTTATTAGATATTGCATAAAAACGGGAATATTTTTAACATTGAAACCTATGGGGTTCGCCTGAATAAACCTGCTGATTGAAACCACCAAACATCAGGGCATTTCACTGCCATTTCTCTGAGTCTCAGTACCACATGACTGGCTGAACCACGTGAAACGCACGCGCGCAGCTGCCCATCCTTTCGTTAACACAGACTCTATTCTGGACTGAACACCCACCGGGAAGGGAATCAAAGCTACAGTGCACCCTCTGGCAGTGTCACCCCACTGCTGACAAGATGGCTCCACAGCATAATTGCTGTGTGCTCATATACACTCGGTTTGCTGGGAGTTTTACTGCAGTGGATTCTGATGCACTCATACACACCGCACATTGCATTGCTGGGAGTTTTATTGCTGTGGATTCTGATACGCTGACACACACCAAACATTGCATTGCTGGGAGTTTTATTGCTGTGGATTCTGTGATGCACACTGCACATTACTGTGAGTTTTATTGCGGTGCAGTTCTGTGATATGCTCATGCACACTGCACATTTCTGTGGGTTTTATTGCTGTGCAGCTCTGATATGCTCATACACAGTGCCCATTTCTGTGGGTTTTATTGCTGTGCAGCTCTGTGATACGCTCATATGCAGTGCACATTTCTGTGGATTTTATTGTTCAACCAATTAGAGCGGCTGTGATCCAGTATACTTGACATGCGTGGCTGTTCTTCGTAAAAATGCTTGAATTTAAACATTTCATAATCTTCTTTATCTCAATAGATACATTTGAAATAGTATACAAAATATACAAGTAGGCACTTGGTATCCACTTTTAATATAAAGCGAGGAAAAGGCGGAGCTCTAAGAGGAAAAGGTGGAGCTTAAAGAGGAAGGGTGGGGATTAACCAGGAAGAGGTGTGCCCTTGACAGGAAGGGGTGCGTCAAATTTAAATTAGGGGGTGCACGAGTTTAGTCAGGCCTAGGGCAGCACAAAACCTAAATACACTACTGCCCTAAGGGTTGCCAGGTTGCCCATGTAACGATTATGATTTCATGCAGAGGGGAGCACAGGGAAAAGTGCTGCCCATCAACATGTATAATTCATATGCTGCAGGAAGGAAATCAAGGCAGATCACCTGGGATTCCTCTTTGATTTCCTGCAACATAAGGATTAAACATGCTGCGGGGTGGCATTTTCATGCGCTGGCCATCAGCATGAATAAATTCATGCGTACAGGGAAACATGGGCGACCTGGCAAGTCTAGGCCGATCTGGCACTGTAGTGCCCCCAGAGGGCTGATTCTGGCAGAAATGGCGGTCAGGAGGTGTTAATATTAAACCCTCACTGTCTTAACCCCTTAAATGTTTACTATCTCGATGAAATTTAACAGTATTCAATCAGAAATGTTTGGGAAAACCAAAAATCAAATGTAATTGAATCAAAAAACAAAACTGTATCTTCCAGTAAAAGCTCATTAACAGTAATGGATCGAGGCACATTAAAAAAACCCAGAAAAGGTTAATTTACCCCAAAGAATTGTCGGTTTTCTTCGTTCCAGTCTGCTCCGGCCACAAAGCTGCATTTTTGTGGTTTTGCAGTCTAATTCCTAGTGAATTCTTCATTGGAAAAGAAAGAAAACAAAGCGGGATCTTAGTGAGTCACCTCGAGCTGCGCAAAGCCAGAGATCTGCCCAGGAGCTCCGGAAATTAAAACAAAAAGGAATCTCGTCGAGCATTAAAGTGAGCAAGAAACAAGAGGTCTGTATCCTGGAGCCGTGCGGAAAACACCACAATTCATGCACCATGTATCGGATTGAAAAATCCGTCTGGGTTGTAAAGGACGGCTCTAAGGCTGGGGTCAGACGAGCGCAGTATTAATGTGCGTTTAGCCGCACTTAATCATGGCCGTGCTAGCAGCAAATGACGTCCAATGCCGGGCAGCATACGAAGAACGGCCGCACGAAAGTGCGGCCGCGCAACGCAAGCGGCAAACGCATTTTTTCAAGAACGTCAAACCGCTAGTACTGATGTACAGAGTGCGCTGCGTCCGCTAGTGGCGTGTGTGCGTGATTAGGAGACGTCAGACGCTGCTAATGTCCGGCCAACATAACCTCCAGACGCAAAAAAGTGTTTTATTGATGATCCGTACAAAATCACGGACGAATATGCGCATCGTATGACCGCTATCGCGTATTCTGTGAAAAAATACGTCCATTCGTTCGAACGCACTTTTTCACCGACATCGCGAAAAATGCGTTCGTCTGACCCTAGCCTATGGGCGACAGGGTTTGAGGTTCACAGACAGATATTGATATCAAGAAAAACAGTGGAATTCCTAGTGGCGCAGTAGTTAAATATTCCTTTGCGGTATAAGGCTAGGGTCAAACGAAAGCATTTTTACACGTGAACGTAAAAAAGTGCGTCCGAACGCATTGACGTATTTTTTCACGGAATAGGCGAAAACGGTCATACGATGCGCATTTTCGTGCGTGATGTTTTACGGATCCAAACCAGGAAACTTTTTGCGTCTGGACGTTATGTTGGCCGGACACGAGCAGGGTCTGACGTCTCCAAATCACTCACACACACACCGCTAGCGGACGCAGCGCACTCTGTACGTCCGTACTAGCGGTTCAGCGTTCTCGAAAAAATGCGTTCATTTTCCACTTGCGTTGCGCAGCTGGACTTTCGTGCGACCGTACTTCGTATATTGGCCGTTATTGCCCGGCATTTGCTGCTAGTGCGGCCGTGATTAAGTGCGCCAGAACGCACGTTAAAAATGCGCTGGTCTGACCCCAGCCTATTTCAGACAGTAACTCAGACAGTATCAAGGCTAATTTCGTGCACCTTAGATACAAAGTGTAAATGCAAATCACAGGGGATATAAAGTGCAAATGCAAGTCACAAAGGATATAAAGTGCTAGTGCAATATCCTGAATGTGCAATAAGGTTAAAATACCGATGCAATAAGATTAAAATACAAGTGCAACAATTCGGATGGGAGGCAATATAGCAAGGCTATTGGAAACGAGGTAATGGCTAAAAGAGTCCAAAAATAATTGGGACTGTCTGCCAATGATCAATGTGTATATGCGGAGGTCAGAAAGTCTTTATTGATGGTTAGTCCGGTTCCTAAGTGGATGGGTGATGCATCAAAAGTGCTCAAAAATATTGTCAATATTACCCTTTCCACATATGTGACGAGCCTGTTGGAAGTGTCCGTTCTTCTAATGGTCTTGGTGGGCTCCAGAATGGGGGATATAATGAGAGAGGAGAGATGATAGTGTGATACCGTCTATATATAAACGCAATAGATTAAAAAATTGCACACTTACAAGATCCAGAGCCTATTGAATCCAGGCTCTGGAGTGGAGCACCTTGTGCCTGAAAATAGGGTGGTCACTGTCCTTCTTTACACGGTCTTCTTATTCGACCTCAGATGGGGGGACACAAGAGCAGAAAAGAGACAACGCTCTCATAGCATGACATCAGCCATAAACTCGTGTATTGAGAGAGAGAAGAGTCACACTCACCAATTCAGGAGCCTTAATGATCCAGGCTCAACTGTTACGCATGTGGTGCTCCTTAGCGGTGATCTCCTGAACCTCTTTGGCGGCTTGCTCTGCGTCCAGATCGTTGTTAGGGTATCTGTGGTGCTAATAATTGTCTTACCAAGATACAGGACTGGTAAAAAGTATGAAATGAGCTGAAATACTCTTGTATGTGAAGTAAAAGGGTATTTATTGTGCAAATAACATAGTGCAAAGTAAGCTGAAATACACAAAATGAGGGGGGGGGGTCGAGACGCGTTTCGGTGCAAACAAGCACCTTCCTCAGTCGGTATGTGTCACATACATATATATATATATATATATATATAAATAGACTATATATAGACGGTATCACACTATCATTTCTCCTCTCTCATTATATCCCCCATTCTGGAGCCCACCAAGACCATTAGAAGAACGGACACTTCCAACAGGCTCGTCACATATGTGGAAAGGTAATATTGACAATATTTTTGAGCACTTTTGATGCATCACCCATCCACTTAGGAACCGGACTAACCATCAATAAAGACTTTCTGACCTCCGCATATACACATTGATCATTGGCAGACAGTCCCAATTATTTTTGGACTCTTTTAGCCATTACCTCGTTTCCAATAGCCTTGCTATATTGCCTCCCATCCGAATTGTTGCACTTGTATTTTAATCTTATTGCATCGGTATTTTAACCTTATTGCACATTCAGGATATTGCACTAGCACTTTATATCCTTTGTGACTTGCATTTGCACTTTATATCCCCTGTGATTTGCATTTACACTTTGTATCTAAGGTGCACGAAATTAGCCTTGATACTGTCTGAGTTACTGTCTGAATTATACCGCAAAGGAATATTTAACTACTGCGCCACTAGGAATTCCACTGTTTTTCCTGATTCTATCCGCACAACCTCTCGAGAGCCTGTGCTACCCCCTAGTCGGCGGCAACCACTTAATACTAACGTTTCCAGATACGAGCGCCTCCACCGAACCCCTCCACTTTCCAGATATTGATATCAACCCTATTCCCAAAGCAGTGGGAGAGAATGTGTGAGACTTGGTAATTATCATTCCTCCCAACGCTCCCGATTTAAACTGGACAGTCCTGATTTTTAAGAATACGCTGCAAGAATGACGCACAGAATGAAGCATATGCTGCAAGAATGACGCACAGAATGAAGCACACGCTGCAAGAATGACGCACAGAATGAAGCATACGCTGCAAGAATGACGCACAGAATGAAGGACATGCAAGAATGACGCACAGAATGAAGCACATGCAAGAATGACGCACAGAATGAAGCACATGCTGCAAGAATGACGTACAGAATGAAGCACATGCTGCAAGAATGACGCGCAGATTGAAGCACATGCTGCAAGAATGACGCGCAGAATGAAGCACATGCTGCAAGAATGAGGCACAGAATGACGCACATGCTGCAAGAATGAGGCGCAGAATGACGCACATGCTGCAAGAATGACGCACAGAATGATGCACAGAATGACGCACATGCTGCAAGAATGACGCACAGAATGACGCACATGCTGCAAGAATGATGCACATGCTCACATGCTGCAAGAAAGACACAGAGAATAATGCACATGCTGCAAGAATGATGCACATGCTGCAAGAATGACGCACAGAATGAAGCATATGCTGCAAGAATGACACATAGAATTACGCATACGCTGCAAAAATCATGCAAAATGAAGAATACAGTGCAAGAATGATGCACAGAACGAAGCATATGCTGCAAAAATTACGCAGATGGAAGAATACGCTGGAAGAATGACGCACAGAATGAAGAATACGCTACAAGAATGATGCACAGAATGAAACATCCACTGTATGAATGACGCACAGAATGAAGCATATGGTGCAAAAATGATGCAGAATGAAGAATACACTACAAGAATGACACAGACTGAAGCATATGCTGCAACAACGACGCACAGAGTGAAGCATATGCTGCAAGAAGGACAAACAGAATGAGGAATATGCTGCAAGAATGATACACAGACTGCCAGAATGACGCGTATGCTGCAAAAATAATAAAGCAAAAATGGCAAAATGACACAGCATATGTTGCAGAAATGGCCCACAGAATGAAACATATGCTGCAAAACAATACACAGAATGAAGTGAAAACGGCTCCTGACAATAACACACTTAATGACGGCAGGCTCAGTGCCAAAGTTGCTGACCCCTGCCCCAAACCCTCACGCCCAGGTTAGTTTTGGGGTTCACTCCTTTCGCAGTGCCGACTATTGCTGACCACGCCTGATCGCTTTCCATGGAATTGATACCCACGCAGCTCAGGAGGCAGAGTGGAGCAGTCGCTATGGAAACCAGCAGGATGATCCTGATGAATGTTGCACATTTAGGTTTTTTTTTTTTACTCTTCTCTCAAAAAGGACCGAACTTGCCACCAAATTGCACCGAAAGGTGAATTTCCCCGTATGGTGCAATTTCGAGGCAGTTTGTCGATTCACTAAGCTGTCAATTCGCCAACTGATGAACTGACAGCGAAATACGTTGCAGTTCGTCACAATTTGGAGGTCTTTGGTGGCAGCAAAATTGTCCCATAGAGAAGTAATGGTTAATGTATTCACAGAATGCCGAACTGCACCAAAATGTCCGTGAAATGCCCTGATTTCTGGTGGTGCAGTTATATAGTGAAATCACCGCAGGGTCGGCGAAATGGAATCGCCAAAGTGCGCTGAAATTTTGTTGCTTTCTGAATAACCCTTACAGATCTCTGCTACAACAGGGGTCGCAAACTCTGGCCTCCCCAGATGTTTATTATGACTACAATTCCCAGAATTCTTTGAGCATCTATTTTGTTCAGAGAGTCATGGGAGGTGTAGTCCAGAGTTCCTCTTCCCACGATATCAGTCTCGGCTTGTTTCCTGGATTATTCGGGGAGCGCTGGCATTGCGCTTGGGACACTGCATGATTGTGATGTCATCTGTAGCCTTTGGCCACGCTCTCTTGCTTGTAACACAACCCTCCGTAAAGTGCAGGGAGCGCATTGCTCGGGCCCCCCTCGCACACAGAGGAATGTTTGAAAATATCCATTTCTGCAGATTTCATTCGGTTAATCCTCACATACTGATCCCTGCGGCACGAGACGGGAGAGCAACAAAGATCTGTAGTGGGAGATGCGGAATTAAGATGAGAGGGGCAGGGTTAGCGTGCCAATGTTTAACCCAGGTTTGAAAAGCCCCCCTTAAATCCCACCCAGAAGCAAAATGCCCATAACATGGCAGAGCCAGTCGCACGCGGGGTAACAGAGCTCTTTGAATGCCCGCGCTCGTGGCTGGCACTTGGTGAAGAGCAATCTTAGGGTGCCAGCCTGATGGGGCAAAATCTGGGATTCATTAACCCAGGCTTTCGTTATGTGAATAAATCCTTTGCGTGGGACCCCTGGATATGACGGGGGGGGGGGGACGCACTTTCTCAGGCTTTTTCCACTATGGAATAATCCGCAGCAGCACCGTCTCCAGAGACCCCACAATGCCACCTTCAATACTACAAGGCATTTGGAGGCAAGGGAGGGCACTGCACGCATCCATGCCGTGCCTACAGCCCCAACATACTGCTGCTAGCACCCATGACACGCATACAGCCTCTATATACCTCTGCACGCACCCATGCTATGCATACAGCCCCCACATACTGCTGCACGTACCCATGCCATGCATACAGCCCCCCACATACCGCTGCACGCACCCATACTGCCCCAACATACCACTGCAAGCCCCTATGCCAGGCATACAGCCCCAACATACCGCTGCACGCACCTATGCCAGGCATACAGCCCCAACATACCGCTGACCCATGACACACATACAGCCAGCCCCAACATACCGCTGCACGCACCTATGCCAGGCATTCAGCCACAACTTACCACTGCACGTACCCATGCCAGGCATACAGCCCCAACATACCGCTGCACGCACCTGTGTCACGCATACAGCCCCAACATACCACCGTATGCACCTATGCCAGGCATACAGCCACAACATACCGCTGCACGCACCTATGCCAGGCATACAGCCACAACATACCGCTGCACGCACCTATGCCAGGCATACAGCCACAACATACCGCTGCACGCACCTATGCCAGGCATACAGCCACAACATACCGCTGCACGCACCTATGCCAGGCATACAGCCACAACATACCGCTGCACGCACCTATGCCAGGCATACAGCCACAACATACCGCTGCATGCACCTATGCCAGGCATACAGCCACAACATACCACACTGTAGTGTATACCCCAACATACCACACCTTTCATGTGCTGCTACTGAATGCGCACCTTTATTCAGTGCATGTGAACACACACCCTGGAGACCTGGCTGTCCTACTCTTTACACTCCAGTGCCAGAAACAGGGGTACAGAAACCCCCGTCACAGGGCAGGAACATGGGGATCCCCAGTGCACCCTGGGCCAGCAGTATGGCTCTGGAGGGGATACAGGACAAATAAGGCCTAGGGGGCAGCACTGCTCCTCCGTGTGCTCTACCAGTGCAACTCTAGGGGCCTCCCCCAGTGTGTGCAGGGCGCTACATGGCCTCCTCACATGGGGGCAGGCGCCGCTGACGTCACTTCCGGTGTGTGCAGGCAGCTGGCTCCGTGCTGCTCGGGGACTGCGGATCACGGTGAGGGCCCCGGGGGCCCCTGCACGGGGTGAGGGAGGGGGCACGGAACCCGGGAAATGGAGGAACAGGGTGCTGGGGGTTTCCTGTCACAGCGGGAGGGGGCGCGGCCTTCCTGGAGTTATGATGGGGCTGAAAATCATTATTACATGGGTGTAATATGAGAGGGAGGGGGGGGGGGGGGAGACCTATAGGGCCACTGTACTGCTGTGTGGAATATGGGGTGTGTGTCGCTCTGCCAGTGTGGGATATCTGGGGGTCACTGTACCGGTACAGGGAATATTTTTGGGTGTCGCTGTGCCCCTGTATGAAATATCTGGGGGTACAGGGAATGTTTGGGGGTGTCGCTGTGCCCCTGTATGAAATATCTGGGGGTACAGGGAATGTTTGGGGTGCCGCTGTGCCCCTGTATGAAATATCTGGGGGTACAGGGAATGTTTGGGGTGTCGCTGTGCCCCTGTATGAAATATCTGGGGGTACAGGGATGTTTGGGGGTGTCGCTGTGCCCCTGTGTGAAATATCTGGGGGTACAGGGAATGTTTGGGGGTGTCGCTGTGCCCCTGTATGAAATATCTGGGGTACAGGAATGTTTGGGGTGTCGCTGTGCCACTGTATGAAATATCTGGGGGTACAGGGAATATTTGGGGGTGTCGCTGTGCCACTGTATGAAATATCTGGGGGTACAGGGAATGTTTGGGGGTGTCGCTGTGCCCCTGTATGAAATATCTGGGGGTACAGGGAATGTTTGGGGTGTCGCTGTGCCCCTGTATGAAATATCTGGGGGTACAGGGAATTTGGGGTGTCGCTGTGCCCCTGTATGAAATATCTGGGGGTACAGGGAATGTTTGGGGGGTCGCTGTGCCTGTATGAAATATCTGGGGGTACAGGGAATGTTTGGGGTGTCGCTGTGCCACTGTATGAAATATCTGGGGGTACAGGGAATGTTTGGGGGTGTCGCTGTGCCCCTGTATGAAATATCTGGGGGTACAGGGAATGTTTGGGGGTGTCGCTGTGCCACTGTATGAAATATCTGGGGTACAGGGAATGTTTGGGGGTGTCGCTGTGCCCCTGTATGAAATATCTGGGGGTACAGGGAATGTTTGGGGTGTCGCTGTGCCACTGTATGAAATATCTGGGGGTACAGGGAATGTTTGGGGGTGTCGCTGTGCCCCTGTATGAAATATCTGGGGGTACAGGGAATGTTTGGGGTGTCGCTGTGCCCCTGTATGAAATATCTGGGGTACAGGGAATGTTTGGGGGTGTCGCTGTGTGCCCCTGTATGAAATATCTGGGGGTACAGGGAATGTTTGGGGTGTCGCTGTGCCACTGTATGAAATATCTGGGGTACAGGAATGTTTGGGGTGTCGCTGTGCCACTGTATGAAATATCTGGGGGTACAGGGAATGTTTGGGGTGTCGCTGTGCCCCTGTATGAAATATCTGGGGGTACAGGGAATGTTTGGGGGTGTCGCTGTGCCCCTGTATGAAATATCTGGGGGTACAGGGAATGTTTGGGGGTGTCGCTGGGGGTACAGGGAATGTTTGGGGGTGTCGCTGTGCCCCTGTATGAAATATCTGGGGGTACAGGGAATGTTTGGGGGTGTCGCTGTGCCCCTGTATGAAATATCTGGGGGTACAGGGAATGTTTGGGGGTGTCGCTGTGCCCCTGTATGAAATATCTGGGGGTACAGGGAATGTTTGGGGTTGTCGCTGTGCCCCTGTATGAAATATCTGGGGGTACAGGGAATGTTTGGGGTGTCGCTGTGCCCCTGTATGAAATATCTGGGGGTACAGGGAATGTTTGGGGGTGTCGCTGGGGGTACAGGGAATGTTTGGGGGTGTCGCTGTGCCCCTGTATGAAATATCTGGGGGTACAGGGAATGTTTGGGGGTGTCGCTGTGCCCCTGTATGAAATATCTGGGGGTACAGGGAATGTTTGGGGTCGCTGTGCCACTGTATGAAATATCTGGGGGTACAGGGAATGTTTGGGGGTGTCGCTGTGCCCCTGTATGAAATATCTGGGGGTACAGGGAATGTTTGGGGGTGTCGCTGTGCCCCTGTATGAAATATCTGGGGGTACAGGGAATGTTTGGGGTGTCGCTGTGCCACTGTATGAAATATCTGGGGGTACAGGGAATATTTGGGGTGTCGCTGTGCCACTGTATGAAATATCTGGGGGTACAGGGAATGTTTGGGGTGTCGCTGTGCCCCTGTATGAAATATCTGGGGGTACAGGGAATGTTTGGGGGTGTCGCTGTGCCCCTGTATGAAATATCTGGGGTACAGGAATGTTTGGGGTGTCGCTGTGCCACTGTATGAAATATCTGGGGGTACAGGAATGTTTGGGGTGTCGCTGTGCCCCTGTATGAAATATCTGGGGGTACAGGGAAGTTTGGGGTGTCGCTGTGCCACTGTATGAAATATCTGGGGGTACAGGGAATGTTTGGGGGTGTCGCTGTGCCCCTGTATGAAATATCTGGGGGTACAGGGATGTTTGGGGGTGTCGCTGTGCCCCTGTATGAAATATCTGGGGTACAGGGAATGTTTGGGGTGTCGCTGTGCCACTGTATGAAATATCTGGGGGTACAGGGAATGTTTGGGGTGTCGCTGTGCCCCTGTATGAAATATCTGGGGGTACAGGGAATGTTTGGGGTGTCGCTGTGCCCCTGTATGAATATCTGGGGGTACAGGGATGTTTGGGGTGTCGCTGGGGGTACAGGAATATTTGGGGGTGTCGCTGTGCCCCTGTATGAAATATCTGGGGGTACAGGGAATGTTTGGGGGTGTCGCTGTGCCCCTGTATGAAATATCTGGGGGTACAGGGAATGTTTGGGGGTGTCGCTGTGCCCCTGTATGAAATATCTGGGGGTACAGGGAATGTTTGGGGGTGTCGCTGTGCCCCTGTATGAAATATCTGGGGGTACAGGGAATGTTTGGGGTGTCCCTGTGCCACTGTATGAAATATGGGGGTACAGGGAATGTTTGGGGTGTCGCTGTGCCACTGTATGAAATATCTGGGGGTACAGGGAATGTTTGGGGTGTCGCTGTGCCCCTGTATGAAATATCTGGGGTACAGGGAATGTTTGGGGTGGGCTGTGCCACTGTATGAAATATCTGGGGGTACAGGGAATGTTGGGGTGTCGCTGTGCCCCTGTATGAAATATCTGGGGTACAGGAATGTTTGGGGGTGTCGCTGTGCCCCTGTATGAAATATCTGGGGGTACAGGGAATGTTTGGGGTGTCGCTGTGCCACTGTATGAAATATCTGGGGGTACAGGGAATGTTGGGGTGTCGCTGTGCCCCTGTATGAATATCTGGGGGTACAGGGAATGTTTGGGGGTGTCGCTGTGCCCCTGTATGAAATATCTGGGGGTACAGGGAATGTTTGGGGGTGTCGCTGGGGGTACAGGGAATGTTTGGGGGTGTCGCTGTGCCCCTGTATGAAATATCTGGGGGTACAGGGAATGTTTGGGGGTGTCGCTGTGCCCCTGTATGAAAATTCTGGGGGTACAGGGAATGTTTGGGGGTGTCGCTGTGCCCCTGTATGAAATATGGGGGTACAGGGAATGTTTGGGGGTGTCGCTGTGCCCCTGTATGAAATATCTGGGGGTACAGGGAATGTTTGGGGGGGTGGGGTCGCTGGGGGTACAGGGAATGTTTGGGGTGTCGCTGTGCCCCTGTATGAAATATCTGGGGGTACAGGGAATGTTTGGGGTGCCGCTGTGCCCCTGTATGAAATATCTGGGGGTACAGGGAATGTTTGGGGTGTCGCTGTGCCACTGTATGAAATATCTGGGGGTACAGGGAATGTTTGGGGTGTCGCTGTGCCCCTGTATGAAATATCTGGGGGTACAGGGAATGTTTGGGGGTGTCGCTGTGCCCCTGTATGAAATATCTGGGGGTACAGGGAATGTTTGGGGTGTCGCTGTGCCCCTGTATGAAATATCTGGGGGTACAGGGAATGTTGGGGGTGTCGCTGTGCCCCTGTATGAAATATCTGGGGTACAGGGAATGTTTGGGGGTGTCGCTGGGGGTACAGGGAATGTTTGGGGGTGTCGCTGTGCCCCTGTATGAAATATCTGGGGGTACAGGGAATGTTTGGGGGTGTCGCTGTGCCCCTGTATGAAATATCTGGGGGTACAGGGAATGTTTGGGGGTGTCGCTGTGCCCCTGTATGAAATATCTGGGGGTACAGGGAATGTTTGGGGTGTCGCTGTGCCACTGTATGAAATATCTGGGGGTACAGGGAATGTTTGGGGTGTCGCTGTGCCCCTGTATGAAATATCTGGGTGTACAGGGAATGTTTGGGGGTGTCGCTGTGCCCCTGTATGAAATATCTGGGGGTACAGGGAATGTTTGGGGTGTCGCTGTGCCCCTGTATGAAATATCTGGGGGTACAGGGAATGTTTGGGGTGTCGCTGTGCCCCTGTATGAAATATCTGGGGGTACAGGGAATGTTTGGGGTGTCGCTGTGCCCCTGTGTGAAATATCTGGGGTACAGGGAATGTTTGGGGTGTCGCTGTGCCCCTGTGTGAAATATCTGGGGTTACAGGGAAGGTTTGGGGTGTCGCTGTGCCCCTGTGTGAAATAACTGGGGGTACAGGGAATGTTTGGGGGTGTCGCTGTGCCCCTGTATGAAATATCTGGGGGTACAGGGAATGTTTGGGGGTGTCGCTGTGCCCCTGTATGAAATATCTGGGGTCACCGTGTCACTTTATGGAATATTAGGGGGTAACTTTGCCGGTTGCATGGAATATTTTTGGTCGCCATGAAGGGAGCTTTTGCTGGGTGGAATATTTGGGGGCGCTCTTGTCGCTGGGTGGAATATTTGTGGGCGCTCTTGTCGCTGGGTGGAATATTTGGGGGGCGCTCTTGTCGCTGGGTGGAATATTTGGGGGGCGCTCTTGTCGCTGGGTGGAATATTTGGGGGGCGCTCTTGTCGCTGGGTGGAATATTTGGGGGGCGCTCTTGTCGCTGTGTGGAATATTTGGGGGCGCTCTTGTCGC
Source organism: Leptobrachium leishanense (assembly GCA_009667805.1). Lineage (NCBI taxonomy): Eukaryota > Metazoa > Chordata > Amphibia > Anura > Megophryidae > Leptobrachium > Leptobrachium leishanense. Next base: position 7,519,700 of record CM019072.1, on the reverse strand, counting down.
TGGGTGGAATATTTGGGGGCGCTAATGTCGCTGTGTGGAATATTTGGGGGCGCTCTTGTCGCTGGGTGGAATATTTGGGGGCGCTCTTGTCGCTGTGTGGAATATTTGGGGGCGCTCTTGTCGCTGTGTGGAATATTTGGGGGCGCTCTTGTCGCTGGTGGAATATTTGGGGGGCGCTCTTGTCGCTGGGTGGAATATGTGGGGGCGCTCTTGTCGCTGGGTGGAATATTTGGGGGGCGCTCTTGTCGGCGGGTGGAATATTTGGGGGGCGCTCTTGTCGCTGGGTGGAATATTTGGGGGCGCTCTTGTCGCTGTGTGGAATATTTGGGGGCGCTCTTGTCGCTGTGTGGTCTATTAGGGGGGGTGCTCTTGTCGCTGTGTGGTCTATTAGGGGGGGTGCTCTTGTCGCTGTGTGGTCTATTAGGGGGGGTGCTCTTGTCGCTGTGTGGTCTATTAGGGGGGGCGCTCTTGTCGCTGTGTGGTCTATTAGGGGGGGTGCTCTTGTCGCTGTGTGGTCTATTAGGGGGGCACTCTTGTCGCTGTGTGGTCTATTAGGGGGGTACTCGTGACACGAGCTGCGCCTGTTTCAGACCCTGATAAATTTCAGCAAAAGCCAAATCACTCAACTTGGAAATTTTGACATTAAATAGTTCTTAACTTACCGGTAGGTCCCGAGATGCAGAGGCCGTCGTCTTAACTATTGTACAGCGCTACGGAACGTGTTAGCGCTTTATAAATACTTGTAACTTATACCTGCAAGCAGCAGAAGTTTGGGAACAAATAGTTCCCAGGGTCCTTACACAACCCCTGCGCATGCTCTCTCAAGCGAGTTAGCGCAGAGCCGCACTTCACTCCGGCGCCCTATTGATTCCAGAAACTGACACCAGCATTGCTTAGCGGCTTCCTGGTAACACGGCTCGTGACGTTGATACAGCGGCTTGTTCATAATAATCGCTAACGGCGCTGCTACCGGCTCCAGCCAATTCCTCACCAAGTTACCGACTCGGATCGGTCTTTAGTTCTGTTCGCCATATTTTCGACAGATCGGCTGATTCGGTTGAATACGGTTTGAAACCATATATTCCATAAATGTCCCCCCCTCCAAATAAATGGCCGGTAAAACACCTGAACAAGCTTTATTTCTGATTTGTGCTTTTAATCACGTCTATTAGAAATGTCAGATTTTTATTAATCGTTTCAGTCGCGTTCCCTCGGTCAGCCCTTTACAGCGTTTGTAAATTTTTGGAGATCGGCATAGCGAGGAATTGGAATTAAATGGCTGGTATTTCCGTTGAAGAGTCTGAGTCTGACCGTGAGAGCCGATATTTGAGCCGAAATACTGGTAAACCTGCACATGAATCTCCCGAGCCGAAAAATGGTTAAAAAAAAAAAACCCTGATGTCTGCCATTCGGCCCGAATTAAAGTGAGCCCAAGATTTCCACCCAGGGTATATAGTCTTACTCGATTATGACTGGGGTTATAGGAATTGTTTTGAAAATATAGTATATTGTTGTTTAATCATACGGAGTGTACTATAATACAGGGTTAGTTTGGTGGGTGTATATAGGTGCATGGTTAATTTTAGAGCAAGGGGTATTGGAGGTGTATAAAGGTACTAGATTAGTTGTGAGGTTAGTTTTGAGGGGTGTACAAAGGTACGGGATTACTTTTGGGGTATGTAAAGGTACAGGCTTAATTTTGGGGTGTATAAAGGTATGAGATTAGTTGTGGGGTGTTGTATAATGTGAGGTTAGTTTTGGGGGCGTATAAAGGTATAGGATTAGTTTTGAGGGGTGTATAAAGGTATGGGATTAGTTTTGAGGGGTGTATAAAGGTATGGGATTAGTTTTGAGGGGTGTATAAAGGTATGGGATTAGTTTTGAGGGGTGTATAAAGGTATGGGATTAGTTTTGAGGGGTGTATAAAGGTATGGGATTAGTTTTGAGGGGTGTATAAAGGTATGGGATTAGTTTTGAGGGGTGTATAAAGGTATGGGATTAGTTTTGAGGGGTGTATAAGGCTAGGGTCAGACTGAGGCAGTGCGAACGCGCGTGCAGGCGCACTTAGGCTAGGGTCAGACGAGCGTGATTTCTACGGACTGTACGTCCGTGCAGTACGGACATCGTCAGTACGGATGACGCAGTAGTGGTCACACAGTCCGTTTTTTCACTGAAGTTATTTTTTGACGGATGTAGGAGGGAAAAATAAATTACAATGAAAAAACATTCTGTCCCTCAAAAATGCTGGACGTATAAATGCAGTCCGTCTGACCACGCTCCATCACTCACACACAAAGCTATGCAGACGTTGTGGACGTGGCGCACTCTGCACGTCCGTTCTAGCAGTATTACGTTCTTGCCTAACCTGCGTCCGTTTGCAGCGTCCGTCATGCCCCCGCACTTCTGTGCGCACGTACTTTGTGTGTGGGGCTTCATTTAACACAATTGTATGCTATCACGGACGTACTTATGTGCAGCAACACGGACGTTACCACTGCGCTCGTCTGACCCCAGCCTAAATCACGGCCGTGCTAGCAGCAGATGCCGGGCAATGACGGCCAATATACGAAGTACGGTCGCACAAAAGTCCGGCTGCGCAACGCAAGTGGAAAATGAACGCATTTTTTCGAGAACGTTAAACCACTAGTACTGACGTACAGAGTGCGCTGCGTCCGCTAGCGGCGTGTGTGCGTGATTGGGAGACGTCAGACGCTGCTAATGTCCGGCCAACATAACGTCCAGATGCAAGAAGTGTTTTATTGATGATCCGTACAAAATCACGGATGAAACTGCGCATAGTATGACCGCTATTGCGTATTCCGTGAAAAAATACGTCCATTCTTCGAACGCACATTTTCACGGACAACGTGAAAAATGCGTTAGTCTGACCCTAGCCTTAAGGTATGGGATTAGTTTTGAGGGGTGTATAAAGGTATGGGATTAGTTTTGAGGGGTGTATAAAGGTATGGGATTAGTTTTGAGGTGTTGTATAATGTGAGGTTAGTTTTGGGGGTGTATAAACTGGTGTGAGGTTAGTTTTGGGGGTGTATAAACTGGTGTGAGGTTAGTTTTGGGGGTGTATAAACTGGTGTGAGGTTAGTTTTGGGGGTGTATAAACTGGTATGGGGATTAGTTTTGGGGGTGTATAAAGGTATGGGGATTAGTTTTGGGGGTGTATAAAGGTACGGGGATTAGTTTTGAGGGGTGTATAAAGGTTATGGGGGTTAGTTTTGGGGTGTTGTATAATGCAAGGTTAGTTTTGGGGTGTTGTATAATGCAAGGTTAGTTTTGGGGTGTTGTATAATGCGAGGTTAGTTTTGTGGTGTTGTTGTATAATGCGAGGTTAGTTTTGAGGGTGTATAAAGGTTATGGGGGTTAGTTTTGTGGTGTTGTATAATGCGAGGTTAGTTTTGAGGGTGTTTAAAGGTTATGGGGGTTAGTTTTGTGGTGTTGTATAATGCGAGGTTAGTTTTGGGGTGTTGTATAATGCAAGGTTAGTTTTGGGTGTTGTATAATGCGAGGTTAGTTTTGGGGGTGTATAAAGGTATGGGGGTTAGTTTTGGGGTGTTGTATAATGCGAGGTTAGTTTTGAGGGTGTATAAAGGTTATGGGGGTTTTGTGGTGCTGTATAATGCAAGGTTAGTTTTTGGGGTGTATAAAGGTATGGGGGTTAGTTTTGGGGTGTTGTATAATGCGAGGTTAGTTTTGTGGTGTTGTATAATGCAAGGTTAGTTTTGGGGTGTTATGGGGGTTAGTTTTGGGTGTTGTATAATGCGAGGTTAGTTTTGAGGGTGTATAAAGGTTATGGGGGTTTTGTGGTGTTGTATAATGCGAGGTTAGTTTTGGGGTGTTGTATAATGCGAGGTTAGTTTTGTGGTGCTGTATAATGCAAGGTTAGTTTTTGGGGTGTATAAAGGTATGGGGGTTAGTTTTGGGGTGTTGTATAATGCGAGGTTAGTTTTGTGGTGTTGTATAATGCAAGGTTAGTTTTGGGGGTGTATGGGGGTTAGTTTTGGGGTGTTGTATAATGCGAGGTTAGTTTTGAGGGTGTATAAAGGTTATGGGGGTTTTGTGGTGTTGTATAATGCGAGGTTAGTTTTGGGGTGTTGTATAATGCGAGGTTAGTTTTGGGGTGTTGTATAATGCGAGGTTAGTTTTGGGGTGTTGTATAATGCGAGGTTAGTTTTGGGGTGTTGTATAATGCAAGGTTAGTTTTGGGGTGTATAAAGGTATGGGGGTTAGTTTTGGGGTGTTGTATAATGCGAGGTTAGTTTTGGGGTGCTGTATAATGCAAGGTTAGTTTTGGGGGTGTATAAAGGTATGGGGGTTAGTTTTGGGGTGTTGTATAATGCGAGGTTAGTTTTGAGGGTGTATAAAGGTTATGGGGGTTTTGTGGTGTTGTATAATGCGAGGTTAGTTTTGGGGTGTTGTATAATGCGAGGTTAGTTTTGGGGTGTTGTATAATGCGAGGTTAGTTTTGGGGTGTTGTATAATGCGAGGTTAGTTTTGGGGTGTTGTATAATGCGAGGTTAGTTTTGGGGTGCTGTATAATGCAAGGTTAGTTTTTGGGGTGTATAAAGGTATCGAGGTTAGTTTTGGGGTGCTGTATAATGCAAGGTTAGTTTTGGGGGTGTATAAAGGTATGGGGGTTAGTTTTGGGGTGTTGTATAATGCGAGGTTAGTTTTGAGGGTGTATAAAGGTTATGGGGGTTTTGTGGTGTTGTATAATGCGAGGTTAGTTTTGGGGTGTTGTATAATGCGAGGTTAGTTTTGGGGTGTTGTATAATGCGAGGTTAGTTTTGGGGTGCTGTATAATGCAAGGTTAGTTTTGGGGTGCTGTATAATGCAAGGTTAGTTTTGGGGTGTATATAAAGGTATGGGGGTTAGTTTTGGGGTGTTGTATAATGCGAGGTTAGTTTTGGGGTGCTGTATAATGCGAGGTTAGTTTTGGGGTGCTGTATAATGCAAGGTTAGTTTTGGGGGTGTATAAAGGTATGGGGGTTAGTTTTGGGGTTTTGTATAATGCGAGGTTAGTTTTGGGGTGCTGTATAATGCGAGGTTAGTTTTGGGGTGCTGTATAATGCGAGGTTAGTTTTGGGGTGCTGTATAATGCAAGGTTAGTTTTGGGGTGCTGTATAATGCAAGGTTAGTTTTGGGGTGCTGTATAATGCAAGGTTAGTTTTGGGGTTTTGTATAATGCAAGGTTAGTTTTGGGGTGCTGTATAATGCAAGGTTAGTTTTGGGGTGTATAAAGGTTATGGGGATTAGTTTTGGGGTTTTGTATAATGCGAGGTGGGTTTTGTATAATGCGAGGTTAGTTTTGGGGTGTTGTATAATGCGAGGTTAGTTTTGGGGGTGTATAAAGGTATGGGGGTTAGTTTTGGGGGTGTTTATGTATTACAGGACATGCTATACATGGGGTACATTTGTCGGGCTGCATAGTATATGATGTTGGGGTGACAGGCTGCTGTGGTTATGGTGGGAGCTGCGGGGTTTGTGATATTGGGGTCTTTGCAGAGGGGCAGGATGGAGTAAGTGGGGTTATGATTATGCTTTTTTGGGGGGGTGACCTTTATCACAGCTGACCCATGGCTCTTGTAGAAATGTTCATCTTTTCATATAGCGCCTACAGTGTCTGTGGTGCTTTACCACGAGCTAGCATTCTGTGTTGGGCACCCCATCTTTTTGCTCTGTGGGGGCTCCTGTAGATTTTTGGTTGCTTGTCTGTGATTTAGATGGGAGTTTCAGTGTGTGTGTCCAGAGTGCAGGGCTGCCCTGAGGATTTATTTAGGACTCCTGGGGGGGGGGGGGGGGGAGGGGATTATTTAGGGACAGGGAGTGGGGGATGGGAAAGGGCTGTGTCATTGATGCAGTTTGGATTCAAAGGTCACTTTATAATGACGTCAACAAGTTCAGGGATCTCAAGCTCTGTCGTCCCCCTCCTTGACAGCCTACAGTTCTCCTAATTCTTTGCATGCGATAGCAGGCCAGGGGATCATGGGAGTTGTAGTTTAGACACGTGAGTCGAGCTAACCAATCCAGGTCTTTCTCGCCTTTTAATGGAAAAATCTGTCACATACAGACCCCTTTACCCGTTAACCCCTGCACTGTCAGCTCCACATGTATTACTAGCACATTGTGATGCAAATCAACTCCTCATTAGTTGTCTTTATTTCATATGACCGCATGACATTTTGAGGGTAGGGGGCTCAGGCATCGCAGGGCCACGTTTTGTGTAGTTTTATGCAGGCATTCCCTTTAAATCTGCCCCTGCCAGATAGTGAGCATTATACTGCAGGCAGAGTTTCGGCGAAACCTAGCGCGGCGCGCATGCGCGAATTCCAGGGCACCCTTCCTGCCAGATAGTGCTCCGCACAGTGCAGGGCTGTGACACCCAGCGGATCAGAGGAGGAGGTGGGGGGTGAATGCCTTATCCTGCCCGGTCCAGCGGCTCTACCCACACTAATCTGGCTTGATTCAGCCCTCTGGCACCTGGAGACCTTCCCCGATCCCCACCCCCTGGCTTGGACGGGGAATCCGCATTCACCAGGCACTTGCACAGCCCCTTAGCATTGGGATTCGGTGGAGGTAGGTGGATTTATTTAGGGGGTTTCAATGTTTTTGCCATGCAGGGGAGGCTTTTCCAGGCTTGTGAGGATCTCGGGGGCAGCCTGCATGCTGCACTGCTGTTACTGTAGCAGCTCTCTGCATTGTGTGACATTTTTACATTCCACTAGCCCCCCTCCCCCCAATACATATAACATACCTGCTTGATGCAGATCAGGGGAGTTTTCCCTGTAGTTCCACCATAGAATATTGTGTATCCAGTGTGCAATGAGGGGGGGGGGGGGGATGCAGGAAGGGTGTCTGCTTGCCCTGGTTCACACAGTCCATGGGAAAGGAAGCTGCCTGTGCTGGAATGAATGCTTTGTACACCAACAGGTTCTGTAGCAGCTGTGGTGTGCTGGCCCCAGACATTCCTCCTGGCTGAGAGATTTATTGCATGTGCCAGTCTGCCAGGAATACAAGATGATGATGGGGGGGGGGGGGTGTTAATGGCAACTTGATATCTGGGCCAGAGAGATCAATTTGTCCCCTGGTTGTGCACAGCCAGCAATGTGAGCTGGGTCCAGCGGAGCAGATGTGGTGCGCTTTGTGGGCAAATGCCACCGGCATCAAGGATGCCACATACAAAAGCTGCCAGATCTGGAGGCGGCAGCGATCTAGTGAGATGTGTTGTGTTATGTAGTGATTCTATCAGCTAAATAATTTTTTTTTTTTTTTTATTATTTTGATTTTTGCATATGTGTATATATACACTATTTTTATATATATATATATTATATATATAATATAATATATACACTTTTTTATATTATAAATTTACACTTTTTATATAAAATATATGCACTATTTTCATATACTTACTACATTATATAACTCATTCTGCCGTTTTGCATTACAATGTAACTACATGACCCACCTTTGTGACATGTTAAAAGAGCTAAACTGGCCGTCGCTGGAATCTAGACGCACCCTTCACCTTTCCAACCTGTTGTTTAAGAGCTTTTCTGGGAAGCTGCCACCCTACCTGAATAGACTGCTTCCCCCAGCAGCTCCCTCATCCTATAACCTCCGATCCAGGACCAGCATCTTACTTACAATACCACAATACAAAGAGACAGTGGCTCGATCCTCATTTTCCTACAGAGCACCACAATTATGGAATAACCTCCCAGACACCATCAAATCTTCCACCAGTCTTAAGTCTCTCGAGCTCCTTACTAACATACCTCAATACAGAATGCACCTGTAAACATGTAACATAATGACTATTTTTCCTACAAATTTATTTTCTGTTAATCTGTATTTTGTGTTGTTTTTTAATATCTTGCATTGTATTACTTTGTATTTCTGTAACTGTAACACTTCAATGTTCTTGAAAACGAGAGAAATCTCAATGTATCCTTCCTGGTAAAATCCTTTATAAATAAATAAATATACAGTTGTGTTCAAAATTATTCAACCCCCAATGCTGTAAAGGGTTTTAGGGAATTTAGTGTACATTTGTAATTGTATTCAGAATGAAATCCTACAAGGACTTTTTAAAGAACCATATGCAACTAAAATGACATCAATTGGTTTTGTAATACAGTAGTAAATGTTTCTTATGTGAATTCTTCATTGACACAATTATTCAACCCCTTAAAGACTACCACTCTGAAGAAACAGAGGTTCATTCAAGTGTTTTCAATCAGGTATTGAAAACACCTGTGGATGTCACGGAGCAGCAATAAAGCATAATAAGCACCAATTAGGCAGCTTTAAAATGACTGTGATACTCAGCTCCTTCTAGACATTTACTGGTGTGGTTACAAACATGGTGAAGTCAAGAGAATGGTCCAGGAAGACAAGAGAAGAGGTGATTACTCTTCACAGGAAGGGCAATGGCTATAAGAAGATTGCAAAGATGTTAAACATACTAAGAGAGACCATAGGAAGCATCATTCGCAAATTCAAGGCAAAGGGCACTGTTGAAACGCTACCTGGTCGTGGCAGAAAGAAGATGCTGACTTCGACTGCTGTGCGCTACCTGAAGTGTAGAGTGTAGAAAAGTCCCCGTGTGACTGCTGAGGAACTGAGAAAAGATTTGTCAGATGTGGGTACTGAAGTTTCGGCTCAGACAATATGGCGCACACTGCGTAATGAAGGCCTCCATGCCAGAACTCCCAGGCGCACCCCCTTGCTGTCTCCAAAGAATAAGAAGAGTCGACTGCAGTATGCCAAAAGTCATGTGGACAAACCACAGAAGTTTTGGGATAGTGTTCTGTGGACTGATGAAACAAAATTAGAACTGTTTGGGCCCATGGATCAACGCTATGTTTGGAGGAGGAAGAACAACCTATGAAGAAAAGAACACCTTGCCTACTGTGAAGAATGGCGGGGGGTCAATCATGCTTTGGGGCTGTTTTGCTTCTGCAGGTACAGGGAAGCTTCAGCGTGTGCAAGGTACCATGAATTCTCTTCAGTACCAGGAGATATTGGATGACATGCAGTCCGTCACAAACCTGAGGCTTGGGAGATGTTGGACCTTTCAACAGGACAATGATCCCAAGCATACCTCCAAGTCCACTAAAGCATGGTTGCAGATTAAAGGCTGGAACATTTTGGAGTGGCCATCGCAGTCACCTGACTTAAATCCGATTGAGAACCTCTGGTGGGACTTAAAGAAAGCAGTTGCAGTGCGCAAGCCTAAGAATGTGACTGAACTGGAGGCTTTTGCCCATGACGAATGGGCGAAGATACCCGTATTGCTGCAAGACACTTGTGTCAAGCTATGCTTCACGTTTAAAAGCTGTTATAACTGTAAAAGGATGTTTTGTACTAAGTACTAAGATTGAATGTCACTTGGGGGTTGAATAAAACTGATAATGATGTGAGCACAGAAAAGACATTTGTGGTTATTTCATTATAAATGTTATGTTATATTTGTCTGACCTACACGTGCCTCTTTCATTTAATTGTAAGCAAGATGACTGAATGATCAAAATCAATGTCAAACTGGCCAAAACACTCAATTTCAGTGGGGGTTGAATAATTTTGAACACAACTGTACATTATTTAAAAAAAATATATAATATATACAGGGCTCAAAATTTCAAATCCCAAGCTACTAGCCAGGCCTTAAGAGTTACTTGCCACTAGTTGCCCCACCTAACCCCTTATCCTGCCCTACCTCTGCATTCCCACTCGCCCTCATGTAATTTCCACTCGCCAAATGCAAGCAGGCGAGTGGAAATTTTGAGGCCTGATATATATATATGCACACGTATAATATAGCTTTTTGGATATTGGTTTCTCAGCCTTCTTTCTGTGACGGATGATATTTTGCCTTACTCTGCTCAGGGAGAATTTAATTTTAATGTTTTAGTTCATGATTTGACATTTCTAGGGGCCAGGCAGCCACTGACGCCTAGAATTTTGTCGTTGACTCTTAAATCTGTGGATTTGTGCATAATAATAGAAATCTACAACTGGCTCATAAGATTGTGTAGTTGGCTACTAGGTTTTCTTAATGGCTTCTAACTTTGGTCTGAATTTTGTCAAGCCCTGAGCTTCGTTCACATGGATTGCTGCGTATAAACGGGGAATTTCATGCCCTGTGACAGGGATGCTGGGTATATTTGAGACATTTTGGGTGATGGTGGATGCCGGGTATATGACGTTTCGTTTTCGGGTGATGTGACAGGATGCCGGGTATACATTGCAGTGGCGAGACCAAGACATTGTTTTGTAGGTCACACGTCTTTGTATTTAAGTCCCAATACCAGTTTAGGTCAATTGTTCAACAACAAGTCATTAGTTCTCTTTGCATAATTTACAGGGTTATTCAGAGAAAGGTGAAACTCTGGAGAAGTGAAAATTCTAGGTCAAATTAGGCTCAGGTCAGACAAGCGCAGTGTTCACGTCCGTGGCAGCATAGCATTCTGACCAATGGAGCTCCACACACGAAGTACGTCCGCATTGAAGTGCGGACGCATGACTGACGCGGCAAACGGACGCATGTTGGGCAAGAACGTAATACTGCTAGAACGGACGTGCGGAGTGCGCCACATCCGCAACGTCTGCATAGCTCTGTGTGTGTGTGATGGAACGAGGTCAGACAGACTGCATTTGTGCGTCCAGCATTTTTGACAGACAAAATGTTTTTTTCATTTTAATTTTGTCAAAAATAACGTCAGTCACAAAAACGGATTGTGTGGCCACTACTGCGTCTTCCATCAGAAAGTGCGTCCGCACTGCACGGGCGCACAGTCCATACAAAATGCGCTCGTCTGACACCAGCCTTAGCAGAACCAGAAAAATTCTCCCATTTATCTCACTTTCCAAATCGGCTATTTTGAGCTAATATTTTCACTTCTCCAAAAGTTCTCCAGAGTTTCACCTTTCCCTGAATAACCCTGATTGTTTCAGAGCATTATTTACTCAGGTTTTTAAAATATGATTATCTTTTCTCCAATTTCATGTGAGATTAAAAAATGTGAAATTTTGACATACACTATGTATACCCGTACTGACGTGCTTACCGACACCCGGTGCAGCGTTGTGACGGTGCAACGAAATGCGCGCGCAACAAGCGTCCGTTATCAAAGCCTCCTCATCGATGCGCTAGGACACGCGTTGCCGGGGCTGCAAAGCGCGATCCTCCATAGGAGGATCACGCTGAGCGGACGGAGTGCGCGCGGCAAGGTGGCCAGTTGTGAGTCCAGTGAAAGGAACGTCCGCTCTTACGGACGTTCTTTCCACTCTTCAAATACGCTCGTCTGACACTGGCCTTAGTTAGGACAAACTGTGAATACGTAGTATTTATTGTTAACAGAGAATAACAATATTATTATAGAAATAACATAACTGCCAAGAACACAAGTAAATGAGCAATGCTCTGCTGTCATACTGCGAGTGAGGGAATGAGAAATGCTCTTTCATACTGTCAGGGAATAAGGAATGCTCTTTCATCCTTTCAGGGAATGAGGAATGCTCTTTCATACTGTCAGGGAATGAGGAATGCTCTTTCATACTGTCAGGGAATGAGAAAAGCTTTGCTGTCATACTGTCAGTGAGGGAATGAGAAATGCTTTGCTGTCATACTGTCAGTGAGGGAATGAGAAATGCTTTGCTGTCATACTGTCAATGAGGGAATGCGAAATACTCTGCTGTCATACTGTCAGTGAGGGAATGAGAAATGCTCTGCTGTCATACTGTCAGTGAGGGAATGAGAAATGCTCTGCTGTCATACTGTCAATGAGGGAATGCGAAATACTCTGCTGTCATACTGTCAGTGAGGGAATGAGAAATGCTCTGCTGTCATACTGACAGTGAGGGAATGAGAAATGCTCTGCTGTCATACTGTCAATGAGGGAATGCGAAATACTCTGCTGTCATACTGTCAGTGAGGGAATGAGAAATGCTCTGCTGTCATACTGACAGTGGGGGAATGAGAAATGCTCTGCTGTCATACTGCGTGTGAGGGAATGAGAAATGCTCTGCTGTCATACTGACAGTGGGGGAATGAGAAATGCTCTGCTGTCATACTGACAGTGGGGGAATGAGAAATGCTCTGCTGTCATACTGACAGTGGGGGAATGAGAAATGCTCTGCTGTCATACTGACAGTGGGGGAATGAGCAATGCTCTGCTGTCATACTGACAGTGGGGGAATGAGAAATGCTCTGCTGTCATACTGACAGTGGGGGAATGAGAAATGCTCTGCTGTCATACTGACAGTGGGGGAATGAGAAATGCTCTGCTGTCATACTGACAGTGGGGGAATGAGAAATGCTCTGCTGTCATACTGACAGTGGGGAATGAGAAATGCTCTGCTGTCATACTGACAGTGGGGGAATGAGAAATGCTCTGCTGTCATACTGACAGTGGGGGAATGAGAAATGCTCTGCTGTCATACTGACAGTGGGGGAATGAGAAATGCTCTGCTGTCATACTGACAGTGGGGGAATGAGAAATGCTCTGCTGTCATACTGACAGTGGGGGAATGAGAAATGCTCTGCTGTCATACTGACAGTGGGGGAATGAGAAATGCTCTGCTGTCATACTGACAGTGGGGGAATGAGAAATGCTCTGCTGTCGTACTGCGAATGAGGGACTGAGAAATGCTCTGCTGTCGTACTGTCAGTGAGGGAATGAATGTTTAAATCCGAGTTGTTTTCTCTGGATGTTTTCTCATGCATTGGGTATACATGGGACATTTTGGCCCAAGTGAGGGTAATGCTGGGTAAATATGGGCCATGTGACGGGGATACTGGGTATATATGGGCCATGTGACGGGGATGCTGGGTATATATGGGCCATGTGACGGGGATGCTGGGTATATATGGGCCATGTGACGGGGATGCTGGGTATATATGGGCCATGTGACGGGGATGCTGGGTATATATGGGCCATGTGACGGGGATGCTGGGTATATATGGGCCATGTGACGGGGATGCTGGGTATATATGGGCCATGTGACGGGGATGCTGGGTATATATGGGCCATGTGACGGGGATCCTGTGTATATATGGGCCATGTGACGGGGATGCTGGGTAAATATGGGCCATGTGACGGGGATGCTGGGTATAATATGGGCCATGTGACGGGGATGCTGGGTATATACGGGCCTTGTGACGGGGATGCTGGTATATATGGCCATGTGACGGGGATGCTGGGTAAATATGGGCCATGTGACGGGGATGCTGGGTAAATATGGGCCATGTGACGGGGATGCTGGGTATATATGGGCCATGTGACGGGGATGCTGGGTATATATGGGCCATGTGACGGGGATGCTGGGTAAATATGGGCCATGTGACGGGGATGCTGGGTAAATATGGGCCATGTGACGGGGATGCTGGGTAAATATGGGCCATGTGACGGGGATGCTGGTAAATATGGGCCATGTGACGGGGATGCTGGGTAAATATGGGCCATGTGACGGGGATGCTGGGTAAATATGGGCCATGTGACGGGGATGCTGGGTATATATGGGCCATGTGACGGGGATGCTGGGTATATATGGGCCATGTGACGGGGATGCTGGGTAAATATGGGCCATGTGACGGGGATGCTGGGTATAATATGGGCCATGTGACGGGGATGCTGGGTATATATGGGCCATGTGACGGGGATGCTGGGTATATATGGGCCATGTGACGGGGATGCTGGGTAAATATGGGCCTTGTGACGGGGATGCTGGGTAAATATGGGCCTTGTGACGGGGATGCCGGTGTATTTTAATCGCATTCCTCGTTACAGCAGCTGATGTATGTCGGGGGTAGTCGGCTCTGGGTGATGCAGGTCTGTATGCAGGAGCTGTAATTGTAGGTTAACCTGTAGCTCTCCTGCGTCTTAGGCCTTTCAGATCCCACAGGGATTTACCCGCCTGTACGTCTGACCGTGCCTGATGCGGATTAAAGTAAAGCAGAAAGGTTACCGGGCAAATCCCTAGAGCGCATCTCTCCTTTATGTAGCGGACAAGTGTGTTTATATACATTCTTCTGATTCTGTGCAGTGCTTTGGGTGAATACACAGTAATATTGTAACATGGCGTTCCTTTTACTCCTGCAGGAACCTTTTTATCTCTTTTTCTATGGCCTTCACTGCATTATTATCATTATCACCTCTTGATTAGGATGTGTTTGAGATCTGCGCCGCTCATTTATCCCGGTTACTTTATTGGTAAAGTGAGGTTTAGTAGCAGGTTTTAAAGTGTCTTTTAATTCTGTGTAAACTGTTTTTTGCTGTGCTTACATAAACCTGCGTCCCGCTGTCCCACTTCCCCAGCGTCCCGACTCCGTCCCCTTTATCTCTCCCTGATTTCCTCAGGATCAGTGACGTCGCACGACTTAACTTGACCTGTGTTAAACATAGCCAAAGAACTGGGTCACGCAGCGCTGGGTCATCCCTCCATCACGTCGGCCCAATGACATCATTCTCCAAACTCTGTGTTTGTCTGCCTCCTCCTGCTCCAGTAAAAGCAACACTCGCGTAACATTGTATCCAGACAGACCTGCCCATACAAGATCACACGATACATTTCTATCCTCCTCAAAACTTTTCAGCAGCTTTTCATCTCCTGAAGCCTCTCCGACAGCGATCTCATACTCTGCACCCCCTGGATGTCTCCTAACTACAACTCCCATGATTCCCTGACCGAAGAATTCTGGGAATTGTAGGTAGTAAACATCTGAGAGGGGGGGTCAGAGTTTCCCAGAGGTCTGCTAGCCTCGCCACTCCACTTTCTGAGGATGCTCCAACACATGGCTGGCTGAGCATCATTGGGATTGTAGTCCTCTGTCTCGTATAACTCTGAGTCGCTCGCTCTGGGTCATGGGATGGCCGTGGCGATGCTTTCGGTGCGCAACCCTGCATTTCCCTGGCAGCCGACGGGTTAAAAAGGCTGCGTTTGGAGGATGATATCATAGGAATGCAATGCACTTGTTATCCATGTCACTGGCCAGCATATATAGACGCTCGCGGAGTATCTTTGTGTTGTGTTTGACATCGTACCAGCTCTTACAAAGGCAGGAAGCGGGGAGGGAGGGTTTTTTTTTTTTTTTGTGTGTGTTATTCCCCCCCCCCTTGTGACGAGGTTTCCTATGTTAATCCCTCTCCTACTTCTTCGCTCGCTGTAGATTTCCGCGTCTGTCGTCCCCGTAACTTGTCGCGCGGCGGTTTCTCAGGCGTGAGGACCTGGATGTAAAAATAGCCGGCGGAGCCTATTTATAAAGGATGCTGTGTCGATGCTAACCTGGCCGCGTAGGTGACCGGAGAGACCGGGCGGGGAGGGGGGACCTCCACCGGTAAGAGGTTTTTAATTGCCCCCTTTTTTTTTCTCTTTATCTCCTACTGGTGGTATGTGTCTACAGGATGCATTCCACTCCCTTCCAGCTGTTTGGAGGCACACACTATTTATATTCTTATTTGCCTAAGTAAATCTCTGTGTTTTCTAAAGTGTTAATTATTTTTAGCCATTTATAGTAGATGTAGCCTCACCCCCAGGGTATTTCCATAACCCGCCGGAGATCATGTTTCCCCTCTGTGTGTATAAACACACATATCTCCATGTCATACGGTTTTTTGACAAATTTCTAACCCATTTAGGAACTAGACACATTTTACACAAAATTAAGATATTTTTTTAGGAACACTTTAAAGTTTGTATACAAACAGAAAACGCGAAGGAGAGTGGCTACCTAATATGATATTACCAGATATATATATATATACATACATACATACGCAAGGTAGCCACCGGCTTCCAAAGTATGACTACTTTTTTTTTATAAAAAGTATGGTTTTTTATTTTTTTTCCCCCCGTCTTGTTAGTATATTTGTGTGTTTATAATATTATACACACACTCAGGGACTTAATAAAAATTACAACAAAGCGTCATTAAATAATATGTAGCTGACCTTATGGCTCAGCCGACAATGTCAGGTATGGAAATGTAATAACGTGGGCTAATAAATTTTTTTTTTTTTTTTTTGTAGCTATTTTATTTTAGTAAGTCCCTGAGTGCGTCTACTTTGCGATCTTGTTCTATATTCTTTTTGGAAGTTTGCGTTTTTCAGGCAATTTTTTTTTCTACCTATAAAACCAAATTTTTGTGGATTTTTTTTTTTTTTTTTTTAATAATATATTTATTATAAAAAAAATCCACAAAAATGCGACTTTTTAGGTAGGAAAAAAAATTGCCCGACAAATGCAAAGACTTACTATAAAAATAATAATATAATGGAAATGGTAGTATTTTTAATCTATTATTTTTTATTTTTTAATAATATATAATTAATGGGTTCAATTAATAAAATTTTGGTGTCTGCTAAACGGTAGCCGGCGAAGGTGACGTGGCTCCATGTTCAGTCGAGTCACTTGTTGGTTGCTCGCCGGTGACCAGGACAGGCTGCCCGCGTCATACTGTCCGACGAGGGCCCTTTTGCTTGAGTTATATTTACCTTCTGTTTTCTATCGAGATGAAACCTTTTTCCTAACCTACTGTATCATATGACGGGGGTGAAAGGTCACAGATTAGTAGTAAGAGAATTGACCAGTGAAGAATGGTCCCAGGTATTGCAGAGCTGCATCTCCCATGATGCTTTACCAACCTGATGAAACGCAAAGCATCATGGACCTACCTTCCTGCCAGTGCTTGCCCGGTGGTGCTTTAACCCGAGTACGGCTTTTGCTGGGTATCATACATGTTCAGAATTCACCCGGCATTGTTTGTGCAGTTCTGTGTAAACGCAGTGGAATGATAGCGATGATTCCTCGTGTTCGTACGCGGTGTTTTACATGAAACGTGTGTGTGTGTGTATATATATATATATATTTTTTTATATCTCTCTATAACACCTCAGCGAGTGGCAACATTGTATACGTCTCGCGTATCGCTACATGGAAAGGATTATAAACAATGAGGAAACACCAAAACGCCTTCTCCGTCCATGGAAAATACTTCCATAGCTAGATCACTGATGCATAAATAGCTACACCTGGGTTGGCTTGACATGAGGAAGGACTGCATCTCCCATAATGCCCTGACAGCTGGGAATCTACATTTACCTGCCACTGACATCAATTTATTTATTATATATATATTTTTGTTTTACCCCACCTGGGTGTAAGGAAGGGATTGTACCATATGTGTGTGCAGGTGGTGTGGCATGGTGCGCCCAGGCACAACCTAATGTTGGGTGAAGAGGTCCTCTTTAACCCCCTACATTGACAATTAGGCACCTCTTATCTGGTTTATGATGAATCAAAAAACTGACCGTATCTCTGATTACAGGCTCGTTGTTTCAAATGAAAAAATGTGCATTCCCCAACCCCCCCCCCAAATGTTCTAAACCTAAGTTCTCATTTAATGTTCCACAGGCGCGGGACCCTGATGTATCGGGGCTGCGCGGGACCCTGATGTATCGGGGCTGCGCGGGACCCTGATGTATCGGGGCTGCGCGGGACCCTGATGTATCGGGGCTGCGCGGGACCCTGATGTATCGGGGCTGCGCGGGACCCTGATGTATCGGGGCTGCGCGGGACCCTGATGTATCGGGGCTGCGCGGGACCCTGATGTATCGGGGCTGCGCGGGACCCTGATGTATCGGGGCTGCGCGGGACCCTGATGTATCGGGGCTGCGCGCGCCAGTGGATTGTACCTGTTGCCTGTGATTAAAGTGTAGGCTATCAGACGGTCGGTCTCTGTCCCGTCTCCAGTCTTCCAGTCTTCTTGCATTTTGTTCACCTTTTTAGTGGCTCCCGGGATCATAAAACGGGTCAGAGGGCTCTTTTAAGATAATTTTTTCCCTCTTTCCTTTCCTGGAAGCCAGTTTAAATGCAAAGGGTCACGGGGTCACGGCAGCCTGTAACATCCTTATTGAAAAAGGAAAAAAAAAGTATCGCCGGACACATGGTCCCTGTAAATCATTTTATTTTTTATAGAAAAAAATTGGGGGGGGGGGGGTATAGGAATATCTGCATTCATCCATTCGCCTGTGCCTGGCAGCCTCATATACTATATTTTGGGATGTGACAGTTATGGAAATGCGAGGGGGGGGGGTGGCGGCAACAATAATACACTATAAATAATAATGTTGCGCACAGACGCTGTACCTGGTGGTAGAATAAGGGGTGATACCGGTTAGAAGAATCAAAATCTGTATAACGCTCGACAGCAGTGGAGTTAATAAGCCCTCACTCCCCAAAAAAACCCACCCCTTTGAATATCATCCCTTTAAAGGATCTCAGAGCTGTGTCAAATATGTGAAATATGCGTGACCTTAGGCAGATTTGGGACGCAGAATGCTTTTTTAGCGTTCCCAGCGAACATCCTGTTTCCAGTCTGGGCTGTCAACCGATATATCTAAGAGCTTATTATGGAGATGGCCGGCGTTTAAAACCGAGCGACAGAGAAACCACGATTCATCAAAAACAAATGTTTGTGAATAATAAACCTGTTACATATATATGGAATCTATGTTTTGTGTGTACACGCACTCTCTCGCCCGCCCAATCAGATCTTGGCGGCCTTAATTTCCCATAATACTTTGATAGCAATAGATGGCCAGAAACATGGGGTAGCGGGGTGGCAGAAATTGTGACTATCAAATGCGTATATTTGGAATTCAATTTATATGGCGCTAACCGTTTCTGCAGCGCTTTACAATAACCAATGGGAATGAGCTAAAACAAACATAGGAACAGAAACGAGAGGCGTAGAATATGCATGTAATCTGTTTGTGCTGTGTGTGTAAACATTTAATCTGTGTATACGTTTAATGTGATCTTTGTTTTTATGTTTGTCATCATTTATATAGCGCCAACATTTTCTGCAGTGCTTTACAATAACAAAAGGGAACGAGACACACATAAAGGGACATAGGATGGAACCACGAGGTGTAGAGGTGCGCATACACACTTAATGTAATCTTTGTAACTTCTATAATGTCTGCAGGAACACTCACACACTGGAATTCAAAAGCCTTTTTCCAGCTTTTATTGTGCAATAAAACGGCATTGCATGACATACCACTTGTGATACATTGTTCCCATAAATTTTATGGGCCCTTTTTTAACCAAGCCGTTAGACTAACGTTGCAGCCACAATAATATTGCTATCCCTGCTTAATACAGGGATGTCAAACTCCGTGTCCCCGGATTTTGCTGAACTACAAATACCATGATTCCCTGCAAAGAATTCTGTGAATTGATGGCTATATACATCTGAGGGGACGGAGCTTGACATCGCTGGCTTAATGGTTCCCAGTGTCCTGCTTCAATCCTGGCTTGACCCACACATACAAGAGGTTGCGTAGGGTCACTCTTGGCCCCACTGAGTCCTAAGGGCTCCAGGTGACTATTCCACCCAAACTGCGGTGCTAGCGCTTGGAGTCGCTGGTCGTGCGCTGTGCGCTGCTGGTTATAAAGTCCGTAATGAGCCACTCTAGGATTACAGCTGGTGCAGTATATCCATTGGCGAGCCCTGTTTAAACGCTTGGTTGGAATACAACCCTGTGTTCCTTGTAGGTTTATTGAAGTATGGATGAGCTTTGCCGGCATGTCAGTCCATTTAAATCCCCTCCAAGCTGTCACAGGTCTCACCTGTAGTTCCTTCTGTTTGTAGAGACCGGTGCGGTGTTTGTATTTTACTGTTGGATGCCATCACGTTGACCCCAGCACCATTGAGGATTCAGTCTCATTCACCTGCAGCATCAGCGCGGCTATTCTGATCGTCTCCGCTCTTTAAATACGGCGTGTTTTAACCAAACCAAAAAAAAACCCCGCAACAAGCCACGACTGTATATCCAACGATGAAACTGTCACGGGAGGGCAACGCTCACTGCCCAAGACTTGGAAACCCGCTGCAAGGAATGGAACGATCTGTGGAAACCAATAATGGGCGATCTACTGCCGCACGCTGTTTTCTTCAGATCGATTTTATGCGTTCTTGTGGGATCCGGCCAGAACGATGGGTGTAAACATGTACTTGGTGTTTTTTGTTATATTGTGTCTTTCTAGTTTTCAGATCCCAGATATCGTCCATTTCACTCTTTTTGCCACGGGTCGGCTTCTTGATAAACGTATCCACTAGAATAAACGGAGACCCGCCCTGATCTTACACAAGCTTCCCCAGCTTCTATAGGACTACCAATCCCATGATGCCTTAGCCCTAAGAGTGTGAAGCACTGTATCATGGGAGCTTTTCTACGTTACATACGGATCTATCCTTTGGTTAGGCCTGGTGTTCAGCGCTGCGGAATATGCTGGCGCTTTATAAATAAATAATAATAATACATAGCTCGGCAATGCAGCAACCACCGTGTTATGAGTTACAGTTACAAACATTTTTAATGCGCCAACAGATTCCTTAGCGTTGTACAATGAGGACTTGTTTCTATTAGTAGGGTCTTTGTGTCCAGGAGACTCTGACTTCTCATCGCTGGAGTCTTGGTAAGTTCAGATATCTCGCTGGAAAGCAAATGCATGTCTATTGCTCATATTGCAAGGTTGCTTTTGGTGCTTTATTTATACACGTTAGGTTCACTTTTAGGCTAGGGACAGATGAGCGCATTTTCTGCGGCCACCGTCAAAATGTACGTCGATGCGTGCGCACGCATTTTTTCACAGAATACGCTTAAGTGGTCAGACGATGCGCAATTCTGGACGTATTTCATGACGGTGGGGTAAAAAGAAGTCTAGGGAAATCCGGCTGTTTGAACGTTATGTTGGCCGCACACTAGCAGCGTCTGACGTCTCCTAATCACGCACACACGCTGCCATGCGGCCGCAGCGCACTCTGTACGTCAGTAGCAGCGGTTTCACGTTCTGAGAAAAATGCGTTCATTTGCTGGTTGCGTGGTGTCGGCGCACTTTCGTACGCACGTACTGCGTATATTGGCCGTCATTGGCCGTTATGTGCTGCTACTGCCGCC
Source organism: Leptobrachium leishanense (assembly GCA_009667805.1). Classification (NCBI taxonomy): domain Eukaryota; kingdom Metazoa; phylum Chordata; class Amphibia; order Anura; family Megophryidae; genus Leptobrachium; species Leptobrachium leishanense. The sequence continues at coordinate 7,498,716 of CM019072.1, read as the reverse complement.
GTGATTTAGTGCGCCTGCACGCGCGTTCCGACTGCCCCACTCTGACCCTAGCCTTAGGGGATATTTATGGATGGGCGTCAGTGAATGTAGTTGGCAACACATCTGGCGTGCCGAGGTTCACCATATTCTCTCGCACATAGGTTTATAGAAAATTTTGGCGCGTGTAATATTATGGTACATGCAAATATATTTGAAAAAGTACAATAGTTTTTTTTTTTATTTTGTTTTTATGCTGATTTGTTCTTGCCGGTGAAGGGTCGGTTCTCTGCAGTTTTAAGCGTATCGGGATCCTCTCCTATAGTGTGGCAACGCTCTTACATGTCCACTTTTTTAATCCAATCACTGTGACCTTGTGATTCAGTTGTGCACTTGATTTGTTGTAATATCTAATTATTAAACGCTCCGCAAGCAGCGATCTTAAATGAGCGCATGGTTTGCAAAATTACCCCAAATATTTCTAGGAATTCAGTGAAAACCTTTTAGTGGGTCTTATGATCCTGTTAGCAGTGATTGCTGGATGAGACGTGAAACGGGTGCTATACATTGCATTGTAAGGATAAGGGTTTGTCCTGCATGAGACTATAGCCAAGTTGCGAATAGCAATGCACCCCCCAACACCTACAGCACCCATCTAGGATACATACTGCACCCCTAACCCATACAGCACCCATCTATGATACATACTGCACCCCTAACCCATACAGCACCCATCTATGATGCATACTGCACCCCTAACCCATACAGCACCCATCTATGTTGCATACTGCACCCCTAACCCATACCGCATCCATCTATGATGCATACTGCACCCCTAACCCATACAGCACCCATCTATGTTGCATACTGCACCCCTAACCCATACAGCACCCATCTGTTGCATACTGCACCCCTAACCCATACCGCACCCATCTATGATGCATACTGCACCCCTAACCCATACAGCACCCATCTATGATCCATACAGCACCCATCTATGTTGCATACTGCACCCCTAACCCATACCGCACCCATCTATGATGCATACTGCACCCCTAACCCATACAGCACCCATCTATGATTCATACTGCACCCCTAACCCATACAGCACCCATCTATGATTCATAGTGGCCCACAAATACATCGACAATCTGATGCATACTGCACCCCAAATACACACATCGCCCATCTATGATGCATACTGCACCCCTAACCCATACAGCACCCATCTATGTTGCATACTGCACCCCTAACCCATACAGCACCCATCTATGATGCATAGTGGCCCACAAATACATACAGCGACAATCTGATGCATACTGCACCCCAAATACACATATCGCCCATCTGTGATGCGTACTGCACCCCAAATACACACCGCACCATCTATGATGCATAGTGGCCCCCAAATACACACAGCACCCATCTATGATGCCATACTGCACCCTTAAACCACACAGTGCCCATCTATGATGCCATACTGCACCCTTAACCCACACAGCGCCCATCTATGATGCATACTGCACCCTTAATCCACAGCGCCCATCTATGATGCATACTGCACCCTTAATCCACAGCGCCCATCTATGATGCATACTGCACCCTTAATCCACACAGCGCCCATCTATGATGCATACTGCACCCTTAGCCCACACAGTGCCCATCTATGATGCCATACTGCACCCTTTCCATATACAGCACTCCTCTTTGTACCAGCCTCACACCATATGTAATAATTGTATCAGTCTATGAATCCTTTCTTAAGGTAGAATACTCTTGCTTTACATTGTTACATACAGCAACTGATACATCATCTCCTGCACCAATCATCATTCACTGCACATACCTTCCTCATCATTACCCAACTGCTGGTACCTGTGTGAAATGCACTGACAATCTGCCGACACCGTATGACATACAGTGCAGGGGACGTGTCCCTCACTCTCCTTACATACAGCATGAGGTAAAGCTCACGTTACAAAGAGATCTCTCCAGCCTGTACTCCTCTCCCCAGCGTCCCTCACTCACCCCCATGTCCTATCACATGCAGCATCCAAGCCAGCAGGACGCAGACCATACGCCTGGACATGCCTCCCCTGCAAATACAACACCAGTTCACTTCCTAGCTCAGATAATATATATCCGGCTCCTACTTATTTTTTAATATATTTTAATTCTGCGATACATAGCCTGACACCCCTTATAGTGTACAGTTGACCTATATACATTTTTTTGCCTGTCTGCGTCAGACGTTGGTATACAGGATGTCCTAAAGGAGAATAAGGTGACTGGCAGCTCTTTAATCTTGTATGTATCAGAAAGTGGGAGTACTTGGAGAGAGAAAAAGTGAGAGTGACTGTGGGGTACTGGGAGAGAGTGACTGTGGGGTACTGGGAGAGTGTGACTGTGGGGTACTGGGAGAGTGTGACTGGGGGGTACTGGGAGAGTGTGACTGTGGGGTACTGGAAAAAGTGGGGGTACTGAAAGAGTGGGGGGTACTGGGAGGGAGTGAGTGACTGGGGGTACTGGGAGGGAGGGAGAGTGAGTGACTGGGGGGTACTGGGAGGGAGGGAGTGAGTGACTGGGGGGTACTGGAGGGAGGGAGTGAGTGACTGGGGGTTACTGGGAGGGAGGGAGTGAGTGACTGGGGGTACTGGGAGGGAGGGAGTGAGTGACTGGGGGGTACTGGGAGGGAGTGAGTGACTGGGGTACTGGGAGGGAGTGAGTGACTGGGGGTACTGGGAGGGAGTGAGTGACTGGGGGGTACTGGGAGGGAGTGAGTGACTGGGGGGTACTGGAGGGAGTGAGTGACTGGGGGGTACTGGGAGGGAGGGGATGACTGGGGGGTACTGGAGGGAGAGGTGACTGGGGGGTACTGGGAGGGAGGAGTGACTGACTGGGGGGTACTGGGAGGGAGGGAGTGACTGACTGGGGGGTACTGGGGAGGGATGAGTGACTGGGGGTACTGGGAGGGAGGGAGTGAGTGACTGGGGGGTACTGGGAGGGAGGGAGTGAGGACTGGGGGGGTACTGGGAGGAGGGAGGGAGTGAGTGACTGGGGGTACTGGGAGGGAGGGAGTGAGTGACTGGGGGGTACTGGGAGGGAGGGAGTGACTGGGGGGTACTGGGAGGGAGGGAGTGACTGGGGGTACTGGAGGGAGGGAGTGACTGGGGGGTACTGGGAGGGAGGGAGTGACTGGGGGTACTGGAGGGAGGGAGTGAGTGACTGGGGGTACTGGGAGGGAGGGAGTGAGTGACTGGGGGTACTGGGAGGGAGGGAGTGAGTGACTGGGGGGTACTGGGAGGGAGGGAGTGACTGGGGGTACTGGGAGGGAGGAGTGAGTGACTGGGGTACTGGGAGGGAGGAGTGAGTGACTGGGGTACTGGGAGGGAGGGAGTGAGTGACTGGGGTACTGGGAGGAGGGAGTGAGTGACTGTGGGGTACTGGGAGGGAGGGAGTGAGTGACTGGGGGTACTGGGAGGAGGGAGTGAGTGACTGGGGGTACTGGGAGGGAGGGAGTGAGTGACTGGGGGGTACTGGGAGGGAGGGAGTGACTGGGGGTACTGGGAGGGAGGGAGGGAGTGACTGGGGGGTACTGGGAGGGAGGGAGGGAGTGACTGGGGGTACTGGGAGGGGGGAGTGTGACTGGGGGTACGGGAGGGAGGGAGTGAGTGACTGGGGGGTACTGGGAGGGAGGGAGTGAGTGACTGGGGGGTACTGGGAGGGAGGGAGTGAGTGACTGGGGGTACTGGGAGGGAGGGAGTGAGTGACGGGGGTACTGGGAGGGAGGGAGTGAGTGACTGGGGTACAGGGAGGGAGTGAGTGACTGGGGGGTACTGGGAGGGAGGGAGTGAGTGACTGGGGGTACTGGGAGGGAGGGAGTGAGTGACTGGGGGGTACTGGGAGGGAGGGAGTGAGTGACGGTACTGGGAGGGAGGGAGTGAGTGACTGGGGGTACTGGGAGGGAGTGAGTGACTGGGGGTACTGGGAGGGAGGGAGTGACTGGGGGGTACTGGGAGGGAGTGAGTGAGTGACTGGGGGGTACTGGGAGGGAGGGAGTGAGTGACTGGGGGTACTGGGAGGGAGGGAGTGAGTGACTGGGGGGTACTGGGAGGGAGGGAGTGAGTGACTGGGGGGTACTGGGAGGGAGGGAGTGAGTGACTGGGGGGTACTGGAGGGAGGGAGTGAGTGACTGGGGGTACTGGGAGGGAGGGAGTGAGTGACTGGGGGGTACTGGGAGGGAGGGAGTGAGTACTGGGGGGTACTGGGAGGGAGGGAGTGAGTGACTGGGGGGTACTGGGAGGGAGGGAGTGAGTGACTGGGGGGTACTGGGAGGGAGGGAGTGAGTGACTGGGGGTACTGGGAGGGAGGGAGTGAGTGACTGGGGGGTACTGGGAGGGAGTGAGTGACTGGGGGTACTGGGAGGGAGTGAGTGACTGGGGGGTACTGGGAGGGAGTGAGTGACTGGGGGTACTGGGAGGGAGGGAGTGAGTGACTGGGGGGTACTGGGAGGGAGGGAGTGACTGGGGTACTGGGAGGGAGGGAGTGAGTGACTGGGGGGTACTGGGAGGGAGGGAGTGACTGGGGGTACTGGAGGGAGGGAGTGAGTGACTGGGGGTACTGGGAGGAGGGAGTGAGTGACTGGGGGTACTGGGAGGGAGGGAGTGAGTGACTGGGGGTACTGGGAGGGAGTGAGTGACTGGGGGTACTGGGAGGGAGGGAGTGAGTGACTGGGGGGTACTGGGAGGGAGAGAGTGAGTGGGGGTACTTGGGGAGGGAGAGAGTGAGTGGGGGTACTTGGGGAGGGAGTGAGTGAGTGGGGGTACTGGGAGGGAGTGAGTGAGTGACTGGGGGGTACTGGGGGGGAGTGAGTGAGTGACTGGGGGGTACTGGGAGGGAGGGAGTGAGTGACTGGGGGGTACTGGGAGGGAGGGAGTGAGTGACTGGGGGGTACTGGGAGGGAGGGAGTGAGTGACTGGGGGGTACTGGGAGGGAGGGAGTGAGTGACTGGGGGGTACTGGGAGGGAGGGAGTGAGTGACTGGGGGGTACTGGGAGGGAGGGAGTGAGTGACTGGGGGTACTGGGAGGGAGGGAGTGAGTGACTGGGGGTACTGGGAGGGAGGGAGTGAGTGACTGGGGGTACGGAGGGAGGGAGTGAGTGACTGGGGGTACTGGGAGGGAGGGAGTGAGTGACTGGGGGGTACTGGGAGGGAGGGAGTGAGTGACTGGGGTACTGGAGGGAGGAGGGAGTGAGTGACTGGGGGTACTGGGAGGGAGGAGTGAGTGACTGGGGGTACTGGGAGGGAGAGTGAGTGACTGGGGGGTACTGGGAGGGAGGGAGTGAGTGACTGGGGGGTACTGGGAGGGAGGGAGTGAGTGACTGGGGTACTGGGAGGAGTGAGTGACTGGGGGGTACTGGGAGGGAGTGAGTGACTGGGGGGTACTGGGAGGGAGGGAGTGACTGGGGTACTGGGAGGGAGGAGTGAGTGACTGGGGGGTACTGGGAGGGAGGGAGTGACTGGGGGTACTGGAGGGAGGAAGTGAGTGACTGGGGGTACTGGAGGGAGAGTGAGTGACTGGGGGTACTGGGAGGGAGGGAGTGAGTGACTGGGGGGTACTGGGAGGAGGGAGTGAGTGACTGGGGGGTACTGGAGGAGGGAGTGAGTGACTGGGGGTACTGGGAGGGAGAGAGAGTGAGTGGGGGTACTTGGGGAGGGAGTGAGTGAGTGGGGGTACTGGGAGGGAGTGAGTGAGTGACTGGGAGGAGTGAGTGAGTGACTGGGAGGGAGTGAGTGAGTGACTGGGAGGGAGTGAGTGAGTGGGGGTACTTGGGGAGGGAGAGAGTGAGTGGGGGTACTTGGGGAGGGAGAGTGTGACTGGAGAGAGTGAGAGACTGGGGTTACTGGGAAAAAGTGGGGGTACTGAAAGAGTGACTAAGGGTACTTGGAGAGAGTGACTGGGTATAGTGTGAGAGTGGAACTATGCTAGGATATACTGGGACAGGGTGACTGGTAGCAGTGGCGTAGCGTGGGGGGGGCATGTGTGTTTCATTTTTTATTATATCAGTATTTTGTTAATATACAATATTAAGGGGGTCAATACTCTCCTGGTGGAAGGGAATCATGGTGTGTTACCGTGTCCACAGGTTGGGGGGGGGCGCACAATTCTTTCCTTGCCCCGGGTGCTGACAACCCGCGCTACGCCACTGCACTGAATGTTTCTACACAAGCAAAGTCCATCTAAACCTGCAGATGCTCGCGATGATCTTGGTCGCACATGCCCAGACGTATCCTACTTGGAGCGCGCGTTGATCCCTCTCGCTGCTCACACACCATACCCCTTGCCTGTCACCTGGCTGCGTCTCGTTCTCTATCCGCGTGGTTTTATTAAACATAGTCACATGACATTGCAGCGACTTAAAAAATAAAAAAAACCTCCATGACAGAGGTCACTAACATGACGGGGCTGTTCTTTGTTTTTTTTTGTTTTTGACATGTGTGTATTCTGTCATCTTTCATAATTGTTCGGTTTGTGTATTTTTAACCCAATCGGAGCTCTCGAAGCGTGTCACATCGCCCCTGACGCTGGTCACAAGCGCGGTGCTATAATTACAGAGCACAGGTTACTAAAGGGAACGGGAACACATGGTTTGAGGCAGGATGTCTGGACGAAACCCTTTCAGTTCCTGGTGGGGGGTGTATGTCGCTCGTTCAGAGGTTTGTTCTTTTGGGATATTAGATTTCTAATTTTATCTCCTTGACTACTCTTTCTCAATCCATCACTTTATGTAATGTTTTTTTTTTATTTATTCTTTTTCTTTCTTGTTATTTTTTTAGGTGTGTATTAATTAGTAGATTTGGTAAGCGGGGTTAGTCCAGATGCCAAAATCTCCAGAGTATAGCAGTATGTAGTGATACCTTTTTTTATTGGTGTAATGTTACGCTTGTCTTTTAAATGTAACATTAGTCCAATAAAAAAGATATTGCTACATACTGCTGTACTCTGGATATATATATATATTTTTTTTCTTCTTCTTCATTCTGCATTTCCATTTACAAAGAATAAATTATAATTCAGTTTGTCGTCTTGTATATTATAGTTTTATAATGCAACAAGTGAGTGTGTATTTTTTTTTCATTTCTTTCCTTATTTTTATTTTAAAAAAAAATTGTGGTGTGTACATCATTTTTTAATAAGAAAATCCAGCATTTTCATTTAATTAAGGATGCACCAATACCACTTTTTTTAAGACAAAGTACCAATACTTTTTTTTTTTTTTCCAGGTACTCACCATTAACTGGTACCAATACTGTCCAGTTTATGTTAATATTGAAATGTATGGCCAGACACCCCATTTACCCACTGCACATCCCTGACCACACACTCCAGACTTGACCTCAGAATAATGTATTACCCCGCACAGACCTCAGATACATGTATCACCCCCCCCCCGCACAGACCTCAGATACATGTATTACCCCCCTGCACAGACCTCAGATACATGTATTACCTCCCGCACAGACCTCAGATACATGTATTACCCCCCTGCACAGACCTCAGATACATGTATTACCTCCCGCACAGACCTCAGATACATGTATTACCTCCCGCACAGACCTCAGATACATGTATTACCTCCCGCACAGACCTCAGATACATGTATTACCTCCCGCACAGACCTCAGATACATGTATTACCTCCCGCACAGACCTCAGATACATGTATTACCTCCCGCACAGACCTCAGATACATGTATTACCCCCCGCACAGACCTCAGATACATGTATCACCCCCCCCCCGCACAGACCTCAGATACATGTATTACCCCCCTGCACAGACCTCAGATACATGTATTACCTCCCGCACAGACCTCAGATACATGTATTACCTCCCGCACAGACCTCAGATACATGTATTACCTCCCGCACAGACCTCAGATACATGTATTACCCCCCGCACAGACCTCAGATACATGTATCACCCCCCCCCCGCACAGACCTCAGATACATGTATTACCCCCCTGCACAGACCTCAGATACATGTATTACCTCCCGCACAGACCTCAGATACATGTATTACCACCCCCCCCCCCCCCCGCACAGACCTCAGATACATGTATTACCACCCCCCACACAGACCTCCCTGCTAGCAGAATGCATTAAGAGCTTTCCGCTAGCATTCCTCCGACTGTCCGCGTGGTCAGAGTGCCGGCTGGTCACGTCACGTGATCCTGTGACGCGGCCTCCAGGCTGTGACGCGGCCTTCAGCCGTGACCTCGCGATCCCAGTTTAGACCCTCCCATAAGATCTATTTATTATTATTATTATTTTTTAATTATTTATTTTTATGAAGTTCAGTCCCTCATCTGACTCTTTTAGAGGTACATCCCCTGTTATTCTGGGAGATTCTGTTGCCCTTTTTAATGCTGATGACGGTGCATGGACAAGGGTGGGTCTCATGAAAACCTTTTTATTATTATTTACTTTTCCCGTTACATTAATCATGCTGATCATAGGTTGATTTGAATTCCTTATCTATAAAAGCTCTGTATTGGTTCGCCCTGTCCTTTGCTATTCCCCAGACTGGAGGAGCTGATAAGGGACAGACTGTCAACTTCCGCCTTTCATCTCCAGCTGACTCAATGGCCGTTACGCTGCTGCTGCTGCTGCAGGGCTACCGTGACATAGTGACTTTCTTTTGTCGGCAGCTTCTAAATGGCCACCTTTTTTCTTCTATCTCGTGCACCCGATCAATGCAGTTATCTATGTACGTATGCATGTTTTGTGTCTTTTGTGTAAAGATTTGTGTGGAATTGTAGAAAAATTCAGGAGCTGGAAGTTTAATAGAGAGCCCTTGGCTTCTTGATCCCGTGTTTATCAAGTCCGTCCTGTCATGGCCCATCCTGGGTCTGTTATCCTGTCTGCAGCTTTCAGTAAAAATGCCGGAGGTATAAGAGGTTTGTGGCAATTGTGATCCAGTACCTCCGTCCATTCTGAGTGTGTTTCTGCGTGTCACCGTTTTATATTGGAGCAGTGCTATTTATATGTATCGGGGTTCTACATTGGACACAGGATGTTTTATGTTGTAGCAGAGGAGTGTGTATCTGGGTGTGCTGCTTCCACTTTATATTGTAGCAGAGGATTGTGTATCTGGGTGTGCTGCTTCTACTTTATATTGTAGCAGAGGAGTGTGTATCTGGGTGTGCTGCTTCCACTTGATATTGTAGCAGGGGAGTGTGTATCTGGGTGTGCTGCGTCTACTTTATATTGTAGCAGAGGAGTGTGTATCTGGGTGTGCTGCTTCTACTTTATATTGTAGCAGAGGAGTGTGTATCTGGGTGTGCTGCGTCTACTTTATATTGTAGCAGAGGAGTGTGTATCTGGGTGTGCTGCTTCTACTTTATATTGTAGCAGAGGAGTGTGTATCTGGGTGTGCTGCTTCCACTTTATATTGTAGCAGAGGAGCGTGTATCTGGGTGCTGCGTCTACTTTATATTGTAGCAGAGGAGTGTGTATCTGGGTGTGCTGCTTCTACTTTATATTGTAGCAGAGGAGCGTGTATCTGGGTGCTGCGTCTACTTTATATTGTAGCAGAGGAGTGTGTATCTGGGTGTGCTGCTTCCACTTTATATTGTAGCAGAGGAGTGTGTATCTGGGTGTGCTGCTTCCACTTTATATTGTAGCAGAGGAGTGTGTATCTGGGTGTGCTGCTTCTACTTTATATTGTAGCAGAGGAGTGTGTATCTGGGTGTGCTGCGTCTACTTTATATTGTAGCAGAGGAGCGTGTATCTGGGTGCTGCGTCTACTTTATATTGTAGCAGAGGAGTGTGTATCTGGGTGTGCTGCTTCCACTTTATATTGTAGCAGAGGAGTGTGTATCTGGGTGTGCTGCTTCTACTTTATATTGTAGCAGAGGAGTGTGTATCTGGGTGTGCTGCTTCTTCTTTACAACACATGGTGCTTTATATTGTAGCAGAGGAGTGTGTATCTGGGTGTGCTGGGTCTACTTTATATTGTAGCAGAGGAGTGTGTATCTGGGTGTGCTGGGTCTACTTTATATTGTAGCAGAGGAGTGTGTATCTGGGTGTGCTGCTTCTACTTTATATTGTAGCAGAGGATTGTGTATCTGGGTGTGCTGCTTCCACTTGATATTGTAGCAGAGGATTGTGTATCTGGGTGTGCTGCTTCCACTTTATATTGTAGCAGAGGATTGTGTATCTGGGTGTGCTGCTTCCGCTTTATATTGTAGCAGAGGATTGTGTATCTGGGTGTGCTGCTTCCACTTTATATTGTAGCAGAGTAGTGTGTATCTGGGTGTGCTGCTTCCGCTTTGTATTGTAGCAGAGGATTGTGTATCTGGGTGTGCTGCTTCTACTTTATATTGTAGCAGAGGATTGTGTATCTGGGTGTGCTGCTTCCGCTTTGTATTGTAGCAGAGGATTGTGTATCTGGGTGTGCTGCTTCTACTTTATATTGTAGCAGAGGATTGTGTATCTGGGTGTGCTGCGTCTATTTTATATTGTAGCAGAGTAGTGTGTATCTGGGTGTGCTGCTTCTACTTTATATTGTAGCAGAGTAGTGTGTATCTGGGTGTGCTGCTTCCGCTTTGTGTATCTGGGTGTGCTGCTTCCACTTTATATTGTAGCAGAGGATTGTGTATCTGGGTGTGCTGCTTCTACTTTATATTGTAGCAGAGGATTGTGTATCTGGGTGTGCTGCTTCTACTTTATATTGTAGCAGAGTAGTGTGTATCTGGGTGTGCTGCTTCCGCTTTGTGTATCTGGGTGTGCTGCTTCCTTTATATTGTAGCAGAGGATTGTGTATCTGGGTGTGCTGCTTCTACTTTATATTGTAGCAGGAGATTGTGTATCTGGGTGGTGTGCTGCTTCTACTTTATATTGTAGCAGAGTAGTGTGTATCTGGGTGTGCTGCTTCCGCTTTGTGTATCTGGGTGTGCTGCTTCCACTTTATATTGTAGCAGAGGATTGTGTATCTGGGTGTGCTGCTTCCGCTTTGTATTGTAGCAGAGGATTGTGTATCTGGGTGTGCTGCTTCTACTTTATATTGTAGCAGAGGAGTGTGTATCTGGGTGTGCTGCTTCTACTTTATATTGTAGCAGAGGATTGTGTATCTGGGTGTGCTGCTTCTACTTTACTACAACTTTAGGATTGATTATTGGGCACATGTAACTGTAGTAAACACGGTGTGGTGGCGTCCCATCGCATTACACCAGCCGGTAACCAGAGCCGAGGCTTTTCAAGAGTTCAGCCAGCACCGGCTTTTATGTCCTCATCACCATCACCTTCTGGAGTGTTGGCCTAGAAAATACGCTGTGCCTGCCCGTTCACCCCCTGAGTCAACTCTAGCCAACAGTCATCGCTCTTATCCTTATTTTGGGTTGTCTAGTCACAATATAATGTGTATAATTTTTTTTTCTTGACAGTCGAAATAATTGTGACATCTTCCCCCTTCCTCAGCCGCGCTCATCGCACCCACGGTGGCCTCTGTGGAATGTCTAGAAACTTCAGGCTTTGTAAGTTCCTGAAACATGACGGCCGTCCAAGCCCGAGGGGCGTTTTCAGCTCCGCTCTGGTGTCTACGTTTTCTTTCCCATGACCTTGAACTCCATTATTATTATGTTTTGCGGAACAGGCGCTAACATACTCTGCGGCGCAGCAGCAAAGGGGAGCTCAGGTTTGGGCCACGCAGTGCCGTGATGGCATGCACAGTACATTGATACAATGTAACACAGCCTAGCTCTGTCCCCCTTTATCCCGCTTAGGGCGAGGGAAGAGTTAATGTTCCCATCCATTGTTTTCTTGGCTCTGAGAGCTCAGGTCTGTGAAGTCTGCAGACATATCCTGTTGGCGCTGATACATGGAGGCGATGACAGAAATGCTCTCTTTCAAAGCCAAACAATAATTAGATTTCGTATCCCCCGTCCATATTTAATTTTTTGTGAGCCCCCCCCCCTAAAGTACATGGATTACAGAAAAATTAAATGTCATCCCATCACCCTCTCCAATTTTTAAAAAACCTTTACGTCAGTGTGTGCGTATTATATATTTTATTTTTATTATTTTTTCTGCAGAAATGGTTTTCTTCCTTCATAACGTATTTGGATTTTAGTCCTAATTTTCCCTAATAATAATTCTTATGTTAACGCCTTCTTTTAGATGCATAGGATTTTATAGTTTGTAATATATTTAATTTATTTTTTAGCAAACTCCCTTTTCCTGCAATGAAGGAACAGTTTTTTAAACGTTCAGTTTGTGGCATTTCTCGATGGTGGGTATAAAATGTGTAATTTCAGTACACCTCAGACCTGTTTTTTTTCCTTCTTCATTTTTGTGCAATTCGTAATATTTTCTGTATGTTGACAAACACAAACGTCCATCGAGCACTCCTTGTGTTTTGACTATCGGCCTTCTAAATAGTCTTGTGGAGGTGTATTTCTTAATCATTTTTGTTGGGTGGCAGCCCCCTCACCCTGAATTACCGCGCCGCGTCTTACTGGAAGAGTGATTTTTGATGATTCAGTGTCCAGACATACATTTAATAGAAATAAAATAGCAGTTTTGCTCACTGAAGCATTTTTCAGGACAAATTTGAAATTTTCACATGCAATCGAATGGAAGTGTTTTCTGACCGCAATTCGACTTTTACGGATAGGGTTTGTGGTTGGAGTTACTATTTGGCTTTGCTTTAGGGTTTGTAATTGGGGTTGGGTTTCTGTTTGGCCTTGGTTTAGGATTTGTAATTGGGGTTGGGTTCCTAGTTGGCTTTGCTTTAGGGTTAGGGTTTGTAATTAGGTTTGGGTTACTAGTTGGCCTTGCTTTAGGGTTTGTAATTGGGATTGGGTTCCTAGCTGGCCTTGCTTTAGGGTTTGTAATTGGTGTTGGGTTACTAGTTGGCCTTGCTTTAGGGTTAGGGTTTGTAATTGGTGTTGGGTTACTAGTTGGCCTTGCTTTAGGGTTTGTAATTGGTGTTGGGTTACTAGTTGGCCTTGCTTTAGGGTTTGTAATTGGTGTTGGGTTACTAGCTGGCCTTGCTTTAGGGTTTGTAATTGGGATTGGGTTCCTAGCTGGCCTTGCTTTAGGGTTTGTAATTGGTGTTGGGTTACTAGTTGGCCTTGCTTTAGGGTTAGGGTTTGTAATTGGTGTTGGGTTACTAGTTGGCCTTGCTTTAGGGTTTGTAATTGGTGTTGGGTTACTAGTTGGCCTTGCTTTAGGGTTTGTAATTGGTGTTGGGTTACTAGTTGGCCTTGCTTTAGGGTTAGGGTTTGTAATTGGTGTTGGGTAACTAGTTGGCCTTGCTTTAGGGTTAGGGTTTGTAATTGGTGTTGGGTTACTAGTTGGCCTTGCTTTAGGGTTTGTAATTGGTGTTGGGTTACTAGTTGGCCTTGCTTAAGGGTTTGTAATTGGGGTTGGGTTACTAGTTGGCCTTGCTTTAGGGTTAGGGTTTGTAATTGGTGTTGCGTTACTAGTTGGCCTTGCTTTAGGGTTAGGGTTTGTAATTGGTGTTGGGTAACTAGTTGGCCTTGCTTTAGGGTTAGGGTTTGTAATTGGTGTTAGGTTACTAGTTGGCCTTGTTTTAGGGTTTGTAATTGGGGTTGGGTTCCTATCTTTCAGGTTACAACTAACCCTAAGATTCTGCAAAACCTTTCTTAATTTTTGGGCTAAAGATTATGCTCCATATTTTGACTCCAGTGATAGGTTTTGGGAAACCCTGACCCTAAATTTCGACAGCTTCAGAGAAATGCTGTAGTCAGATTTATGTGAAAATTTCCGATTGTTCGCAAATTTTTTCCCCAGAAAATTAAAAATTCTATATACCGTATATTCCAATCAAGTCTTTAGTTATATTTTTTCCCCTAGTCTACTGGATATCATAGCCCATGTTGTCGTAAAGGACCTGCCGCGTCGCCTCTGAAGTGAAGCAGCTGACACATCCAACACATGTTTTCGTCATGAATGAGACCAGTCACTTTGTCTAGCCGGTCCGTACAGGCATGTATAGACACCGTGACAGTTGCTGTGTCTTGTCGCAGTGACAGTTTTATGAAGTTCCTCTTATTCGTGTTTGTTTCGTCTATGTATGAGTGGGCGCTCACGTGATGGTTAATTTTTTTTATTGCTTCACGATGTCACGCATACATTGCATTGTGTGTTTTCTTTTTTTTTTTTTGTTGTTTCTTACTTTTGAGACGGGATCTCACTGGAAACCTTAATCTCTGCCACCCTGTCGACGAGCTGCCGGTTTCCATTGACCAGACTAGGAGTTGCCCGGCTTTGTGGCGTTCAATAGGAATGAAGAGAGGCTTCTGGATATAGTGTGGCTGTTGTAGAAACCCGTTTTCAGGCTTTGGAACGGCAGTGCCATCAGACATTGCTACAATTTTGTAAGAATACCATGTGTCCTCTCAAAGAAGGGTTAGTTGTGTGTGTGAGAGATTGCCTACCCAGATGAAATGCCCATGGACTATGTCAATGGTGGTTCTTGACGCTGGATCCGAGGAGATCGGCTCATGTGATGACATTCAGTGTCAATCTTTATACTCCACTCGTGATGAGATCGCTCGTGGAAGCGGTTGATGGCTGGTCTCCTTTAATTTAGTAAATTGTGATGGATTGCCTGGTTTATACGGTGGTTTGAGTTGCACAATAGAGTAATACCATTGGTAGAATTAGAGGCAGAAGGGAGGTCCACTTGGATGGTGAATAAATATCGGGACATTCACCCACATTTGCAGTAGAGGCTCCAGATACTCTGGTTCATTGGTGGTCTTTCAAGTAGGTTGGGTGGAGAAACCATTTGTGGATTTTAAACCACATATGGATTAGAGTATGAAGATTGTTGTAAAATGGTCCCGCTACAACTGGAAGGGACTCCGTAGAGGTTATTCACGAACCACGGTTCTTTCATTCATACAGTGGTGGTTTAGTTTTGAGGGAATGTGGATCAAGTACAGTGAATTCACCATGTAGGGATCTCCCACCGTAGTTCAATGTACTGTTCACCATTCTTTCCATCTTCGTACAACAATGCTAGACAACTTTGCCTGTCACTGCTTTGGAAACTACGGTGAGATCCATGATGACTATAGGATGTAGATCTCACCGTAGTTTCTACCACTGTGTCCGCTGACGATATCTAGCTTTGTTGCTTCTATCGGCGTTCATTGGAGATCAGCAATTTGGTGATTTTTTTTAAAGTTTGTTTATTGGTGTTACAAACAAAAGCAGGAGGTTACTGTTTTCCAGGCTACCTGAGATAAGAGCTGGCAGCTGAATGAGCTATAACGGGGAGCTTAAAAGTCTAGCCCCTGGTGATGACCTTTGAATACATCCCACACTATACAATGTGAGTCGGTGACTTTCCAAGTGATGGAAAGATACAAAATATCACACAATGGATGCGCTCAGTGACACAGAGGAAAATATCACACAATGGATGCCCTCAGTGACACAGAGGAAAATATCACACAATGGATGCACCCAGTGGCACATATAGAGGAAAATATCACACAATGGATGCACCCAGTGACAGAGGAAAATATCACACAATGGATGCACCCAGTGACACATAGAGGAAAATATCAAACAATGGATGCACCCAGTGACACATAGAGGAAAATATCAAACAATGGATGCACCCAGTGACACATACAGAGGAAAATATTTTCTTAACTAAACATACAAGATAAAAACAAACACATGTAAGATATCAGCAACATCAAATAAACACAGTAAGGACATTACGTTTTTTGGTGGTACTGGCCCTTTAAGTAGACGCAACATCGTGGAGTCATCTCCACTTTGGCTGACAGACCTCTGTATCCAACATTGGTCAGCCATACATTGTATCAAACAAGCCTGACAGGGGTGTTTTGTTTTTTTGGGGGTGGGGGTGTTCGGCTTGTTTAGTGAGTAGCGGAGACAGGAAAGCTCCCCGTTCGTTCTTTTTGTTTCCAGGGGCTATTTTTACCAGCTCGTCGTTTGCTTTGGAGAGGAAATACCAGTGCGATGTGTGTTTCGGTGCTGAGCATTTCGGGGGAGATAAATCTGTTTTGGATTTGCAGATGAAGGGAGCGATGTAGCGATGCTAAGTTTGGCGCTGCATGTTTACGGTAAAGCTATAAACACCAGAAGATCAGTAAATCCGTCCTCAGGACACAGACTGGAGGTCTGGGGAAGTGTTAGACAGGCCGGAGCTTTCAAGGCTTCACAAATCCGTATCAAGGCGATAAGAACATTTAGGAGCTGAGCGGCGCTTTCTATATATAGATTTATGTAGAGTAGTCCAAATGCTTAGGGGTCAGAGGTCAAATAGTCAGAAACCTGTAGTTACATGGCTCCTACATCCAGGGTGTGTGTTTTATAGTAAATTGTACAAATGTGTACTGGGTGGTTATCACCTGAGATGGGGAGTGTATAGATATTGGCTTCAATGTCTCTACAGACTCTCTCGCACCCTTGAAGAATATGAAATTCACATTGCAGGATATAAAGTGTTACTTTCCAATGTGCAGCACCAGCCCTCAGCTGCTGTACCTCAGAACGCTCGCTGCTGCAAGCATTCAGAGACTGATGTCAGCATGCAACACGTACTAACCTCATTGGTCCCACAGTTGGTCCCCTGCAGGCAGGATATTTAAAATCCCATCTGCTGAGTGACGGCTGTGTGAGCGGAGGAAAGTCCTCTACTTCAAACAGCGATACGTGCCAAATGAGTCCAGAGGGGGGACACTCCATGCAGCCTGGCCACTTTAGTAAGTGCATAGAGTGCCCCTTTAAACTCTCTGCTTCATGACCTAGCACCTCTTACACCAGTGATGGTCAACCTTTCAAGCTTAAGATGTTTTAGAACTACATGTCCCATGATGCTTAGTCATTATGACTGGCTGAGTATCATGGGACATGTTTACAGAAACATCCGGGGTGGCAAGATTCGCCATCACATTCTTGGACAGTATCGTCTCTGATATTTTCTTAAAGGGACAGTACCACCAAAAAAATTAAATGTCCTTTATTGTGTTTATTTGATGTTGCTGATATCTTACATGTGTTTGTTTTTCTCTTGTATGTTTAGTTAAAGTATTTTCCTTTTATATGTGTCACTGGGCGCATCCATTGTGTGATATTTTCCTCTGGATGCACCCAGTGACACATATAGAGGAAAATATCACACAATGGATGCACCCAGTGACACATATAGAGGAAAATATCACACAATGGATGCACCCAGTGACACATATAGAGGAAAATATCACACAATGGATGCACCCAGTGACACATATAGAGGAAAATATCACACAATGGATGCACCCAGTGACACATATAGAGGAAAATATCACACAATGGATGCACCCAGTGACACATATATTGTGTGATATTTTCCTCTATGTGTCACTGGGTGCATCCATTGTGTGATATTTTCCTCTATGTATCACTGGGTGCATCCATTGTGTGATATTTTCCTCTATATGTGTCACTGGGCGCATCCATTGTGTGATATTTTCCTCTATATGTGTCACTGGGCGCATCCATTGTGTGATATTTTCCTCTATATGTGTCACTGGGCGCATCCACTGTGATATTTTCCTCTATATGTGTCACTGGGTGCATCCACTGTGTGATATTTTCCTCTGTGTCACTGGGCGCATCCATGGTGTGATATTTTCCTCTGACACTGGGTGCATCCATTGTGTGATATTTCCCTCTGTGTCACTGGGCGCATTCGCTGTGTGCTATTTTCCTCTATATGTGTCACTGGGTGCATCCATTGTGTGATATTTTCCTGTGTCACTGGGCGCATCCATTGTGTGATATTTTCCTGTGTCACTGGGCGCATCCATTGTGTGATATGTGTCACTGGGTGCATCCATAGAGGAAAATATCACACAATGGATGCACCCAGTGACACATATTGTGTGATATTTTGTGTTGTACCTTTCCATCACTTGCTCCTCGCTGTGTGGCTTTTGCCATAGACTGGAGTGAATGGGTCAGTCACCGATTCACATCATTGTATTGTGTGGGATGTATTCAAATGACATCAAGGAGGGATATTAGAAGATTTAAGCCACAAAATGAAAACGAGATAAAATCCCTTATTTAATTTAAATGCAATTACTTAAAAAAAACAGCAGCGCATGTTTTTATAATGTGTTTTATAACGTGTATCTTTTGTTATGCGGCAGTAATCTAGTTACAGCTTGTGTAAGTGGTCGTGTCCCTTTAAATCCGCTCATCCAGCATGATCCCACCACTCAGAAATGCGGCTGGCTTACTTTGTTACTGGCAGCCGCGAGCGAGCCTGTGGAATTAAAGCTCTGCTAAAACGCTGCGGAGAGGCTTCAGTCACAGGAAAGGAGATGCCACACTGTTGAGTTTTTCAGACTCGGGAAGCTGCCGGCCAACTGCGGATCAGTGCGCGCATTGTTTCCTGCAGAGACAGCTCAGCGGCCAAGAGTTGTTGTTTTGGTTTTGTTCGGGGAGCATGGTAAATGCCGTACCAAAACACCAGCGGTTATTCAGGAATTGGTGGAGAATTGTTGTTGTTGTACGGGTTGGACGTTTTAAGGCAAAATATTATAGAAAAGGAATGCCAAAAGTTGGGGAAAATGTGGCAAATTCATAAATTTGTGTCCAGGAGTTTGCAGTTCTGTACTAACTATCGACACAAACTTAAACATTTTTTTTAAAAAAAAATCTCTTTTGGGTTCCTAGCCTAGGAGCGAGAAAGCGTAGGAACCAAATGCACGTTTCTAGGAACCAGCCAGTGGTTGTGTGTGTGTATAATAAAGTTTATTCTTGCAGAAGTCATTTGCACATCACAACATTTGAAAGAACTGCATCCCAGAGCTCATGTGCTACATTCCCCATGTGCAGCAAGGAACTCTGGGTAAGACATGCAAATGACATCTGCAATGACTCTCTTTTTTTTTTTTTTTGCATCCTGGATTTGTGGATAGATAGATATATAGGCCGTGTTAGATCAGTGCCAAAATCCCCAGAGTATAGCAGTACGTAGTGATACCTTTTTTTATTGGACTAACGTTATTCTCTCGAAAGCTTTTGTTTTAAATGTATCTCTTCCTCAGGTCTGGACGCTATATTGACCTGAGGAAGAGAGGTTACACTCTCGAAAGCTTGTCTTTTAAATGTAACGTTGGTCCAATAAAAAAGGGAACACTGCTATGCTTGTTATATATATATATATATATATTTTAGCTTGTGTGTGGAATAACCCAAAAATTCCACGGATGTGTTGTTGCTTCTCCTTTTAGAGTTGTCAAGCCTTGACGCCAGTAACGGGACATACTTTGCCAATCCTTGTTTTTTTTTATTATTAGAGATATCTCTTTCCTTTTTTCGTTTTTTTTTTTTTCTCTCCAGAAAACTGTGACCTGCTTAAGTAAAGTTTTGATCATGTTTTGTGAACTAAATTCCCATCATTTATTCCCTCAGGTGATTGAATATTTCTAAAAACAATGCTGATCTTTTTTGACATCGAATCACGGAATGCGGTCATTGATCTGGAGTGCTTTCTTTTATTTTATATACAGTTGTGTTCAAAATTATTCAACCCCCAATGCTGTAAAGGGTTTTAGGGAATTTAGTGTACATTTGTAATTGTATTCAGAATGAAATCCTACAAGGACCTTTTAAAGAATCATATGCAACTAAAATGACATCAATTGGTTTTGTAATACAGTAGTAAATGTTTCTTTTGTGAATTCTTCATTGACACAATTATTCAACCCCTTAAAGACTACCACTCTGAAGAACAGAGGTTCATTCAAGTGTTTTCAATCGGGTATTGAAAACACCTGTGGATGTCACGGAGCAGCAATAAAGCATAAGAAGCACCAATTAGGCAGCTTTAAAATGACTGATACTCAGCTCCTTCTAGACATTTACTGGTGTGGTTACAAACATGGTGAAGTCAAGAGAATGGTCCAGGAAGACAAGAGAAGAGGTGATTACTCTTCACAGGAAGGGCAATGGCTATAAGAAGATTGCAAAGATGTTAAACATACCAAGAGAGACCATAGGAAGCATCATTCGCAAATTCAAGGCAAAGGGCACTGTTGAAACGCTACCTGGTCGTGGCAGAAAGAAGATGCTGACTTCGACTGCTGTGCGCTACCTGAAGCGTAGAGTGGAGAAAAGTCCCCGTGTGACTGCTGAGGAACTGAGAAAAGATTTGTCAGATGTGGGTACTGAAGTTTCAGCTCAGACAATACGGCGCACACTGCGTAATGAAGGCCTCCATGCCAGAACTCCCAGGCGCACCCCCTTGCTGTCTCCAAAGAATAAGAAGAGTCGACTGCAGTATGCGAAAAGTCATGTGGACAAACCACAGAAGTTTTGGGATAGTGTTCTGTGGACTGATGAAACAAAATTAGAATTTTTTGGGCCCATGGATCAACGCTGTGTTTGGAGGAGGAAGAACAAGGCCTATGAAGAAAAGAACACCTTGCCTACTGTGAAGCATGGCGGGGGGTCAATCATGCTTTGGGGCTGTTTTGCTTCTGCAGGTACAGGGAAGCTTCAGCGTGTGCAAGGTACCATGAATTCTCTTCAGTACCAGGAGATATTGGATGACAATGTGATGCAGTCCGTCACAAACCTGAGGCTTGGGAGACGTTGGACCTTTCAACAGGACAATGATCCCAAGCATACCTCCAAGTCCACTAGAGCATGGTTGCAGATTAAAGGCTGGAACATTTTGGAGTGGCCATCGCAGTCACCGGACTTAAATCCGATTGAGAACCTCTGGTGGGACTTAAAGAAAGCAGTTGCAGTGCGCAAGCCTAAGAATGTGACTGAACTGGAGGCTTTTGCCCATGACGAATGGGCGAAGATACCCGTAGATCGCTGCAAGACACTTGTGTCAAGCTATGCTTCACGTTTAAAAGCTGTTATAACTGTAAAAGGATGTTGTACTAAGTACTAAGATTGAATGTCACTTGGGGGTTGAATAAAACTGATAATGATGTGAGCACAGAAAAGACATTTGTGGTTATTTCATTATAAATGTTATGTTATATTTGTCTGACCTACACGTGCCTCTTTGATTTAATTGTAAGCAAGATGACTGAATGATCAAAATCAATGTCAAACTGGCCAAAACACTCAATTTCAATGGGGGTTGAATAATTTTGAACACAACTGTATTGCATTACTTGTCTTAGGCGCAGCCGCTTCTGTTGCTTGTTTAGGTTGAGTGCAACCTTTATACCGTGTGTGTGTAATATATATATTATGTTTTTTTTGTTTTTTTTAGCTGTGATTTACTAAAACATGGTGATTTGGAAGATGGTAAAGCCTCACAAAACACATTTTAGTCACCTGACATACGTTGTATATCCTTTCTTACACTGATAGTGGTGCTTGTGTCCTCCACCCCCCCCCCCTTCCCATGAAGTGGTGGGAAGGCTGGCAGATCTTCTGTACCAGGCGTGTGTGACCCTTAGCATGGCGCCTTGGAATTGTTATTCTGCTGCAGCTGATCTTATGAAAGGTAGGCACTAGGCTGCCTGGATGTGGTGGGATTGGTGTCCCAAAATCATTGGGGGAGCACTGGCTGCCTTCTGTTGCAGAGCGCCTGGAGTAATAGGTCTATGTAGATGCGTGGAAGATATTATACTGCTTTGGTATGGTCTGCTCGGATTCCTTTTGCACGGGAAGTGATAATGTCTCTGTTAATAACGGCCATCATTAGCGGGCAGGTTAAAGTGGATTAGCGGCAAACACTGCCCGTAAACCCTCCCTAATAAACTCTAATATCCCACAGCCGTGCTCGGAGACCGCCCGCCCACCTTAACACCCCCAAAAATCTGTTTTATTGCTGCTGACCTGTCCTGCATCTCCATAGAGGAAAATAATGTTTATTTTTGAGAGCAGGAGCGTGAAGATTTTGTGGGGGGGAGGGTTGTCATCAAACCCAGGACGTACTTGAAAACAAGAGAAATCTCAATGTATCCTTCCTGGTAAAATTCTTTAAATAAATAAGTAAATAAATTCATTGGGGGGGGTAACTCTTGGGCCACATTTCTGGATTTGGCAAATCTGACTTTGCTGCACACGATGTTAAGATAATACAGTATTATGGGGTTGCTGGTATGAATATATCAGGGCTCAAAATTTCCACTTGCATTTGGCGAGTGGAAATGCGCGCGCACACACAGGCAGCACAGTTTCGTGCTGCGTATTCCGGCGGTTCCACCGTGCAGCCCCCTTCCTCAGGCTGCATGGTGGCAGGGATCAGCTGCCTAACCTGACACCGCTCGTCTGGGTCACTGGTAGGGGGGTGGAGAGGTGCTTCCCTGCCTCCTCGCTCTGCTCACACTGGGGTCTGATGACTGGGTATACATGTATCTGGGATCTGATGTCTGGGTATACATGTATCTGGGATCTGATGTCTGGGTATACATGTATCTGTAATCTGATGTCTGGGTATACATGTATCTGGGATCTGATGTCTGGGTATACATGTATCTGGGGTCTGATGTCTGGGTATGTTATTTTTGTAACTTTTATTCTAAATAAAACTTTTAAGGGGGTGTGTATAGGGGCAGAGTTAAGGGCTGGGTAGGGATTAGGTGGAGCAACTGGTGGCGAGTAACTCTTATGGACTGGTTGGTAGCTTGGGACTTGAAATTTTGAGCCCTGGAATATATGGTATGAATATAGCCGCTTTGGCAGGTGCGGGCTCGGTTTTTAAAGCCCAAATTGCAGTATAAATAATCAGTGTTTAAATCTATTTATTGGACGGTATGCCATGCTTAATTGATGATGGCCACGCAGACTCGTGTCCAAAATAATAGAGGTTTGGGAGGCAGGGCTGTTGGTGCTCACTCGAAGTCCCAGGGAGCTCCTCTACCTGAAGAACTCCAACTCCTCATCATCCTTGATACAAAACGAAAAAAAAATCATTCCACACTTTGATAATTTTATATATTCCGCCTTCAGATCGTCTCCTTCAGGTATTTAGGCATCGAGTCCATTCGATGGTGGAATAGATATTGAAACTGTATTGTGTGTGGAATGCTCTTCATATAATTTTGGGTGTTCTCTGGTCCTGGCGGTACCTCGTTGGGGTAACTGTGCCTGATTTCTGCATATGTGATCACTGACACTGCAGTAGCGGAGGTGTTAGAATAATCTAATACATTAAAAAAATTATATATATATATATATTTTCGTGCGATTTGAAGTTGCGTTGTATCAGCGTATGTAGATCAAATGTATTTTATTTTCGTGTTTAATATTCCATGTGGAATAAACCAGACTGACTGTAAAAGGTGATTTTTGGGAATGTCCCTCTTAGTCGAGCCGCTGACGCTAACCTTTGCTTTCTCTTTCTTTCCTCCCACAGGAAATGACCTAGAGGCCTTACACGTGCGTCGGGTGCATCGTATTCTTCAGCGCAGCCACCCTGAGAGACCGGGGGGAAGTCAAGAGAAAATCTTGGGTTTTTTGTTTGTGTTTTTGTTTTTCTGTAAATCTGGCAGCCGCACTTGTCTCCATTGCTACGTGAAAGATTTACTACCTCAACGAGCACAGAGGAAGAGGAGGGACCTGCGGGTGACGCCGATCACGCCGGGCCTTTACCACACGTGCAGTATTATGGACGCTTAGAGTTTGCAGACTGGTTCTGCCTTATAAAAAAATATATATATATATATATTATTTTTCTTTTTGTGGTCTTGTGACCCTTTTTTCTTATTTTAATATATATATATTTTTTCTCACATTATTATTTTTTTTCATTCCCCCCCCCCCACATCAAGCCAAGGAACTACTTTCCTTTTTATATCTGCTGTTGATCAGTGTTTTTGTTTGTTTTTCGTGTGTGTTAATTTTTTATTTATTTATTTTTGGTGTTGTCTTTTTTTTTTTTTTTGTGGGAGATGGATGATGCACCTATTTGCCAGTGAACGAGGACTCTCCAGACCCCAGCGGCACAAGCTTTACACTTAACGGATTATACGCTTATCTTTTTGGTGAGAGAGGGGGGGGGGACGCTTGGGAATCTCACTGTCCTGTTGATCAACACCTGTTTTGTATACGATTCCGGAGAAAGGAGCGGCGGTCGTCCCCGCTCGAAGTCTACGCCGTGCGGACACGATCGTACACGGCAGAGGCACGTGCGTGGTTGTTGCCGTCTGTAGCTGGCTTCAGGAGATCGTGTTGTGAGCTGCAGCCGGGCTGCGCCGAATACAACAATCCCCCCGAGTCAGCAAATCCACTGCCTTTCTCCCGGCTGACACAGATTACCCAGGGCTGGCCTTTTGGAAATGCCTTTTACAAAACCAATGTATGTTGCCCTCCTCTGTTATCTGACATAACCGGGCGGTCGACGGGTATCTGAGAAGCACTGCTAGTTCCCCCTAGGAAGCCCGTGGCTCGCAGGACAACATATGTATTGCTGTAGCGCCCAAGAAAGTAAGATGGACTACAAGAGGCGGTTTTTGCTTGGCGGGTCCAAGCAGAAGGTGCAACAACACCAGCATTACCAGATGCCTGAGCTCAGCCGGACTCTGAGCGCACCTTTGGCCTCCACAAGTGCGGCGTCCTCTCTGATGTCCTCGGCGAGCGCCGGCAGCTGCCCCCACCCTTCCGCCCATACCACCCCCATAGCGGACATCCAGCAGGGCATCTCCAAGTACCTGGATGCGCTGAATGTCTTCTGCCGCGCCAGCACCTTCCTCACCGACCTTTTCAGCAGCGTTTTCCGCAACTCGCACTACTCCAAGGCAGCTATGCAACTGAAAGACGTGCAGGACCATGTCATGGAGGCCGCCAGCCGACTCACAGCAGCAATAAAACCCGAGATCGCAAAAATGCTGATGGAGCTGAGCACCGGAGCCGCCAACTTTAAAGACCAGAACGAGTTCAGCCTGCAAGACATCGAGGTGAGTTTGTTTTTATGCCTATGGGGCGCACTGGTTGAGTGACGTTTATCTGACTTGCTCATGATCCGAAGCGTTTTGGGGGGGGATTTCGGAATATTTGTATATAATGAGATATCTTGGGGTAAGTCTAAACACGATATTCATTTAATGTTTCATACACAGTCTGAAGGGCATTAAATACAATATATTTAACGACTTTGTTCCCGTCAGGGGCGGGAATCTTTCACTTATGGACTCATGTTGGCACTCAAAACCTTTCAGTAGGAATCTCCCAGTTGGCCACCGGTCAGAGTCATGTGATTGGCTGATACCACGTCCCAATCCGATACTGCTCGGCCGCTAAACATGCCGGGGCCTTGGCGTTCATGGGGTGTCATCCCTGCCTACTCACAGGGAAGATGCTGCGGGCGAACGCAGATGCACCCGGTGTTGTATTAAAGCCGTGCTTTGTGAATTCTTCACGCAATCTCTGTAATGCCGCCCGTACCGCTCCAAAGAGGGAGGTCCCGCTCCATAAAGGGAGGTCCCGCTCCATAAAGGGAGGTCCCGCTCCATAAAGGGAGGTCCCGCTCCATAAAGGGAGGTCCCGCTCCATAAAGGGAGGTCCCGCTCCATAAAGGGAGGTCCCGCTCCATAAAGGGAGGTACCGCTCCATAAAGGGAGGTACCGCTCCATAAAGGGAGGTACCGCTCCATAAAGGGAGGTCCCGCTCCATAAAGGGAGGTCCCGCTCCATAAAGGGTGGCGATATGGAGTTTGCCGAAGGCACCACGCAGATTTCACAAAGCACAGCCCATAAAGG
Organism: Leptobrachium leishanense; assembly: GCA_009667805.1. Classification (NCBI taxonomy): domain Eukaryota; kingdom Metazoa; phylum Chordata; class Amphibia; order Anura; family Megophryidae; genus Leptobrachium; species Leptobrachium leishanense. The sequence continues at coordinate 7,473,011 of CM019072.1, read as the reverse complement.
CGCTTCAGATCTGATTGTGACTGGGAAGATCAAGGAACATTCTGATTTCACATGAGAACCGTTGGAGAGTCTGTGAATAGCATGGATAAGGTTAATTAATGCCAGAATGCCTCTAAATGTTCTGTAATAAACACAAACCACTCCCTAATCTTACTAGGTGCAAAAAGATAAATAAAAATCAGTTTTTCCAGGATATAGTTGGTTGCCTGCCAGGTCCCTGACCCCTCTCCATCAGCTTCATTTCCTCCAGGCGTTATCTTCCCTCGTCCAGGCGTCCGTTGTTACACGGACGGACGGGAGATGCGTAACCGCTTCAATCGCTCTCTTTTTCCATTCCCGGGTTCTGAAGGTCCGTTTGCGATCGCACACATGTCCTTTTATAACACGCTCTACAGCAGGGTTCAGCAACCTTCCCACACCGGATGTTTTGGAGCTGCATCTCCCATGATGCTCAGCCACTCGTGAGGCTTCCAGAGCCCAAAGGAAGATCCATTTTCCAAAACCTCTGGAGAGCTGAGGTTGCCGAACACTGCCGTACAGCTTTCAGTCAGTAGTGGTACGGTTGAAAGATAATTACCGGGTGCCTCGGAGCCAGAGACGGCAGCCTTGTCCCTCCTAGATGTCTTGGAACTACATCTCCCATGATGCCCAGCCACTCAATACATTGGCTGAGCCTCATGGGAGATGTAGTTGCAAAACCTGTGGAGACAGAAGACTGCTGGACCTGTCTTAGATCGTAAAAAAAATCCGAATCCGAAACCGCCACCGTGTAATGAAAGGAATATTTTCTTTTTCCGAATTATTTTTAATTGAATTTTTTTTTTATTATTATTATGAGGGTTATTTATAAAAAGTGGAAGGACTCCAAGAACGAGTCACTGGTTTCCATGGTGACTGCTCCACATCTAGAATTTTGCTGTAGAATATTGATGCATTTATTGTCAAACAGAGCCTCGCTTGTTTCTGCGAGACATGAATAACTCGGTGTTTTAGAATCGTCTTGCTCTCGCTACGGGGGCTTTTCTATCCCAAAATTGGGTTTTAGAGGGATTTTATTTTTTTTACCCAGTTTAACCTCGTTTGTTTATCCTGTGGTTTAAATGCAAGCTCTCCGGCCCCCTTTATGGCGTGTGACCCGGAAAGGACCAGCATGATGTCATGAATTTCCACAGCTGACATGGTGTAGGGGTTAACATACAGCGTGCGCACAAGAATACATTGTGGCGTATAAACCGTTTATTAAAGTGGAAGGACGGTGTGTTTAATAAGGTGGGGATCTGAAGAGCTAAATGGGTTCTGGTAGATGTTCCTGTAAAAACAAAGCCTGCTTATTGGTGGAGAATAATAGCGGAGACGGTGGACTCCCTTTCATTGCACAGCTGGCAAAGGACGGAAGGAAACGGACCGGACGGGCTATTTCAGTCACTGGACATCTTACATTAACACAGATAACAAGGCACGGGATGACCGGTGACATAATGTCCTATATGCTGCATCAACGACATATCCGTTAACCCCTTCAGTGGCAAATGCTTTTTGTTTTATTTAAAACATGGGATGCAAAATTAAATACAGGATAAAATGCAATGTTGCAGTGATTGCTGTTCCGAGATGGCTAAAAGATAAAGCATGTAAATCTGCTCTTTTATTATTTATTCATTGGTTTTACAGAGATATTGTTGGTATGAATGGTTCTAAACTCAAGACAGTGTCCCTAACATAATGTCACGGCGTCTGCATTATCAGCATACAGACAGATATGTATCAGATTCAGTAAATTTGTTGCAGACAGATAATAAAATAATGCAGACCCTGTGTAAACAGGAGATCACTATCAGCATACAGGCAGAAATGGCCTGTGTGTCAGTAAATGTGCTGCAGACAGAAAATAAAATGGTGAGATCTCCTGCTTATGTGGATTTGTAGTGATCAGAATGAGATTATTAGCAATGCATTATCTGTATGTGCTGCATAATGCCTGTGTATGGCAATTACAGCAACACCTTGTATCTGTACTTGCTGCATAATGCCTGTGTATGGCAATTACAGCAACACCTTGTATCTGTATGTGCTGCATAATGCCTGTGTATGGCAATTACAGCAATACCTTGTATCTGTACTTGCTGCATAATGCCTGTGTATGGCAATTACAGCAACACCTTGTATCTGTATGTGCTGCATAATGCCTGTGTATGGCAATTACAGCAACACCTTGTATCTGTACTTGCTGCATAATGCCTGTGTATGGCAATTACAGCAACACCTTGTATCTGTATGTGCTGCATAATGCCTGTGTATGGCAATTACAGCAACACCTTGTATCTGTATGTGCTGCATAATGCCTGTGTATGGCAATTACAGCAACACCTTGTATCTGTATGTGCTGCATAATGCCTGTGTATGGCAATTACAGCAACACCTTGTATCTGTATGTGCTGCATAATGCCTGTGTATGGCAATTACAGCAATACCTTGTATCTGTACTTGCTGCATAATGCCTGTGTATGGCAATTACAGCAACACCTTGTATCTGTATGTGCTGCATAATGCCTGTGTATGGCAATTACAGCAACACCTTGTATCTGTACTTGCTGCATAATGCCTGTGTATGGCAATTACAGCAACATCTTGTATCTGTATGTGCTGCATAATGCCTGTGTATGGCAATTACAGCAACACCTTGTATCTGTATGTGCTGCATAATGCCTGTGTATGGCAATTATAGCAACACCTTGTATCTGTATGTGCTGCATAATGCCTGTGTATGGCAATTACAGCAACACCTTGTATCTGTATGTGCTGCATAATGCCTGTGTGTATGGCAATTACAGCAACACCTTGTATCTGTATGTGCTGCATAATGCCTGTGTATGGCAATTACAGCAACACCTTGTATCTGTATGTGCTGCATAATGCTGTGTATGGCAATTACAGCAACACCTTGTATCTGTATCTGCTGCATAATGCCTGTGTATGGAAATTACAGCAGCACCTTGTATCTGTATGTGCTGCATAATGCCTGTGTATGGCAATTACAGCAACACCTTGTATCTGTATGTGCTGCATAATGCCTGTGTGTGACAATTACAGCAACACCTTGTATCTGTACCGTACAGGGATTTACACTCATTATAACTCCCTGAATCGTATCCCTGTACAGCAGTCACTGACCCCACAGCTCTCCCTGTATTCTGCCAAATCCCTGGCTGCTGGAATGCTGCAGTAAAGTTTGAGCTTTTTGTTACAGTGAGTATCGGGGCTGCTCCTTGTAGCATCTTCACAGAAATGTGACAGCGGTAGTGAAACAATAACAGTAGTGAGATTTCATAGATTTTAAGTTCTCCCAAGGGGGGAGAGAGCCCTGCATTCAAATGACGTGCAAAGGAATATTCTAGGCAATTTTTCTCATTGTATTTACAATGCAAAATGAAGTATACACTTTTTTTTTTTTTCCTGTAGTGACTGGGTTAAACAGCTGGAAGTCACTCGGACCAATCAGATTGTTGCTATAGTTCTCTGTGACCATTCCAAGCCTTTTTTATTTATTATTATAAGTAACGGTGACTTTGAGGTTAATGGGGGGGGGGGGGTCCCGTTTCAGTTGTCCTTTAAATAGGAATCCCTGGAGTGCAGTCTGTTAACCCTTTACAGAGAAAAGGCCGAATTGGAGCAACCAAATAATGAGAAACTTCGCTGTTCTTCCCATATATTCGTGTGTGTTTTGAGTTTCAGGTTTCACCAATTTGGCCTTTTCTCTGTAAAGGGTTAATTGTTTATATGGTCTGTGAGTGGGTTAACCCGAAGTTGATTTATTGGAGTGATCAGAGTAATACTTTTTACATGGGAAGGTGATAATGTTTTAACCCTGTGAGGATTTGGCGTTTTTCTCCTGGAGTGCAGGTTCTGATACTTTGATATAAAATGTAAAATAAAGGTGAAAATGTTATGTTTTATCTTTTGCTCATTTTCTCTTAAAAACCTAAATAATAAGAGAACCTGCTGCGAAGTGTGTGACTGCAAACAGACGTGTGGGTTTTTAGAGCGTCCCTTGTAACACGGCGGGCCTGTCTTGGCCGAGTTGCACACGTTTAGTCTGGTTACAGACGCTCGGCTAATCCGTTACCGATACTCGTCTTTCTGTGAAATCGCTGGCTGGGTGACAAGTCGGCTGCTCCCACAGGGGACAACGGCGGGCGAAGGCTTCCAGGTCGGCTGATAGATGCCGGCGGCTTGGAATTAAGGAAATGTAAATATTTAAGCAGAAAAATGAAGCTATAATATTCTATATTATGTATATTTATACCTTCTTTAATGTGGTCGCTCACGGTTCCCGTCACACCGTGTGTGAGTTTACGGCAAGGCGTCTGCCGATTTGCGAGCCGGGCCTGACATCAGTCCTGGTTTTGGCCTTTGGCATTTCTTGTGAGGGTGAATGTCCTTTACGGGAGGTTTGGACCGGCTTGCGGGGACGCACCACGCGCCCGTTAAATGGATTCTCTGGTCGTGGTGGCGAGAGTTTCAAACGAGCAACGATTTGCATTTTTCTCAGGATCGCCAAAACCGGTCGAATCAGAAATGAGTCGGTACCTTGTTTTTAGTCACAAGACAAACCTCCGACACCATCCAAGAGCAGGAATCCAAGAGCTGCATTCCATCATGAGTGTAAACCTGACCTGAGCCGTTACAAACCCACCAACTCCATGGACTTCAATGTCTCGTGGGAAGATTGCAACAGGGTTTAACAAAGCCCCAGCAGGTGTAAATGTAACTAGAGTTCTGGTAAACTTGGCTTCTCCATAGACATAGAGTGATGTGTGTGTGTGTGTGTCTCTCTCTCTGTATAAAATGTGTTTCGGAGCGTCTATATGTGTCAAAGCAAGGCTTGTACGGGTTTGGATTGTCAGGGTGTTTTGGCAATGAAGTGGTGTAGAAGTGGAATATTGGTCTCATGAGAGCAGGGTTTATAAGCATGGAATACTAGTGAATGTGCAGCTGTACAAGTGTCGGTGTGCGCGAATGCACGGCTGTGCAAGTGTCGGTGTGTGCGAATGCACGGCTGTGCAAGTGTCGGTGTGTGCGAATGCATGGCTGTGCAAGTGTCGGTGTGTGCGAATGCAGGGCTGTGCAAGGGTCGGTGTGTGCGAATGCACAGCTGTGCAAGGGTCGGTGTGTGCAAATTAGGGATAGACCGATATATCGGTTTAGCCGATTATCGGCGCCAATATTCAGAAAATTACTGGTATCGGCATTTTATTTGCCGATATTGCCGATATTTGGACAAGTTTGCTCACTGCAGCTGCGACACGCAAGATCCCACAAAACTGTGCGAATCTGGGGCTTCTCCCACATCAGGCTGTAAGCCCTCACTGCAGAATGACTCCTGCTCACTGACCGTATTGTGCATGAGCGTGATGACAACAGAAATGGGGCTTCCATCCCATCTGGCAGGGAATTCCCTATACAGGAGATGCAGGGTCTATTTCCTACTGCAGGGTCCAGCAACCTGGGACCTCCAGATGTTTTGGAACTGGATTTCCCATGAGGCTCCAAGAACCTAATGAGAAGATGAGCATCATAGCAGATGTAATTCCAAAACGTGGGGCAATATTACAAAGTGACTGCTTAACCAGAGCTGTAATATAACTTTGTAATATAACCCTTGGAGGGCCAAGGTTGCTGAACCCCTTATATACAGGATCATATGAGGGATCTTTAAGAAAGACACGGTCTGATTGTTTGTAAAAAAATAAAAGATTAAATAAAATAAAAATTCTTATTAAATTGAATAAATGAAGTGGACGTGGTGCAATGTTTACATGTTAAACACATTGGGCTATATACAATCTTGGCGCAAAACTTCACACTTTGCGTGAGCGTTTTTGCGTTAAACGTTTGCGTGCGCAAATCACCGCTGGAATTACAATCCTCGGGCATTTTGGATCCGATCAATAACGCGCGTAAACCGGATGCGTCCAATTGCTCGCGCAGTACCGTTGTGCGCTGAAATCAGTGTGCTTACTGTCATTTTTTTTTTTCACGCAATTCAGCCAATCAGAATTAAGAACCACAACCACAAGTCAATCTGAGCATATATGCTGCCTCAATAATACATGCATGCACAACTTCTCCATTTTATTGGTTTGGGTATGTGTAGAATGTGTAACTATACTTTGCTACATTTTTTTTGGGCTGGTGTATTTGGTTTCGGCCAGGATGTTAAGATTTGCCGTTACCACGAGCTTTTAGGAGTTGCTAAAATTATACGCGCAAACGCTGTGCGTTACAAACTACGCATAGATTGTAATACCATCCGCGTACCAGCGCACAAACGCATTTGCGCTCACAATGTTAAGTATAGATCGCGCGACATACAGTAAGCTCACGCAGGGTTCGCAGGTTCACCCGCGGTAGACGATTACGTGCGTTTGTTGCACTGACTATGTAATATGGCATTCGGCGTAAAGGGTTTTGCCCCTCGTGTTAAATGTTTATTGCACCGGTGGAAACGTTTGCACGAAGATTGTTGTTTAGGCCATTGAATTCATGGCATAGTCAGATTTGTGCTGTTTTTTTTTCCCAGAACTTTAACTTTACAGAATATCGGCACCAAATCTCGGCTATCGGCCAGAAAAGCTGCCGATAATCTGTATCGGTATCGGCCCTGAAAAAATGATATCGGTCTATCCCTAGTGCGAATGCACGGCTGTGCAAGGGTCGGTGTGTGCGAATGCACGGCTGTGCAAGGGTCGGTGTGTGTGCGAATGCACGGCTGTGCAAGGGTCGGTGTGTGCGAATGCACGGCTGTGCAAGGGTCGGTGTGTGCGAATGCACGGCTGTGCAAGGGTCGGTGTGTGCGAATGCACGGCTGTGCAAGGGTCGGTGTGTGCGAATGCACGGGTCGTTGTGTGCGAATGCACGGCTGTGCACGGGTCGTTGTGTGCGAATGCACGGCTGTGCACGTGTCGGTGTGTGCGAATGCACGGCTGTGCACGTGTCGGTGTGTGCGAATGCACGGCTGTGCACGTGTCGGTGTGTGCGAATGCACGGCTGTGCAATTGTCGTACAGCCGTGCATTCGCACACAGCAAGTGTCAGTGAATGTGTGAGAATGCACGGTTGTACAGGCTTTACACAGCACATCGGTCTCCACTTCTTGTAGCTCTTGCTCGTCTCATGTTATCCGCAGCTGCGTGATGTGGTATTAACATACTTGAATTTCTGCTCCTTTTTTTTTGCTTTCGTTTTGGGGGGGGGGCGCGACAAACCTATTGCTCTTGTCACTGAATGTGCATATTTTATTCTAATCCAATCAATTAGTTTTTGTTATCTATAGGCTCTCGCTGTACATAGCGTAAATCCCTCAGATCAATAAGGGTGGGGGGGGCACCGGACCCCTTGGTGTTTGTGCTTTGGTCACCCCCTGATTGTGAGACCTTGTGCTTCTTATTTACAAAGTCTCCGCTTTTGCGATAGACCTTTACTTTAAACTCGTCGCGTGTTTGTTATACAGCGGTGTCCCATTAACCCCTGAGTCGCTGCTTGGTATCAGGTGACCCCTGCCTGCTTCCGTTCTAATGGAGATGTTTTACTCCCTGTCCGCAGGTGCTCGGTCGCTGTTTTCTGACGGTGATGCAGGTTCACTTCCAGTTCTTGTCACAAGCGTTGCAGAAGGTCCAGCCCGTGGCGCATTCGTGCTTTTCTGAAGCGATCGCGCAGGAGAGGAAGAACGCCCCTGGGACGCCGGACATGAACCCCACGAGAGCACTCGACGAGGCCGTGCGATCGTGGAGAGGCGCCACTGAGGTATGTTTAGCGCAGGTTTTAATGTTCCTGCTGTCTGTATATTGTAACAGGGTGTCCCGGCTAAAAGTAGACCCCACTGGAGGCGCCATGCTACTTTTAGCCGGGACGCTCTGTATATTAAGCACCACACACTCCTTTGAATGAAGAGGACGCGCCACACTCTGCGCACACACAGCGGGGATATCACTGAGCGCCAACTTGCACCATGAGTGCAACTACGCTGAACTTTATATACCATCGCTTCAACGTCTTAACGTACTGTTCTGGAAGACTTCAGTCCGTTTTCATTTCGAGATGTCCTAAAAATGATGTTGGCCCATTTACAGAATGGGTTTCTCTGCGTTGCGTTACGTCTGATGTGTATCTGTGCATATCGCCTGTCCTCCATGAGCTTCCGTTACATTGTCCTTTCACTGGAATTCATCTTTATCTCTCTACTTTTTAATACAGTATTCATTTAAACAAGAGTTCCCTTTTTTTCTCCTTAAATAATCGGGCAGGTCCTGCTGGCAGCCTCCGTTCAATTATTTTGGAGTCGCGCCCCCCCTCCCTTTCCAGTGGTTTTTACTTGCCTTTTTCTCCCTCGCCGCCCGCATCTCCTCCTCTCCAGCTCAGAGACTTCAAAACCCGGAGGTCTCCGAGCTTTTCTATGCAATTTGCACCCCTTGGGCAAATTACATAACGTAAGGGACTAAATTACGCTTAGGGGCCTACACTCTTAGCATACGCATGTCCCGTAGCGCATGCGCACAACGATTGATTGGAGCTGCAGGCGCTGATCCAATAAATCGACTTTCGCTGACAAACGCCGGCTTTGCGAGTCGTCTCAGCAAGGAGACCTCGTCACGATAAGGCGTGCTGACATCTCGAATGGCTGAATTAGTGAACGACCGATCAGGGGGTGGCTGTGTTTTTGCTCGGCAGGCTGTGGGCCTGATTGAGGGGCTATGTTTCTGATTGGCAGGTAGTGGTCCTGATTGGGGGGCTGTGTTCCTGCTTTGCAGGCTGTGGGTCTGAGTGGGGGCAGTGGTCCTGCTTGGTAGATAGTGGGTCTGATTGGGGGGGGGGGTACTGTGGGTCTGATTGGGGGGCTGTGGGTCTGATTGGGGGGCTGTGTTTTTGCTCGGCAGGTAGTGGTCCTGATCGGGGGGCTGTGTTCCTGCTCGGCAGGTAGTGGTCCTGATTGGGGGCTGTGTTCCTGCTCAGCAGGTAGTGGGCCTGATCGGGGGGCTCTGTACCTGCTGTGGGTCTGATTTGCTCGGGCAGCCTCTGCCATTGATCTGGGATGTATCTCTTGCCCTGTGTGCTGTGGGTGGCATGTTGGTGGACGGCGTTCACGCAGGGCACTGTTAGTACCAGCTGCCGAATTCTGCTGATATCTGTGGATCTTTTGTTCATTGTTTGCTGCTCGTTGGCGCGCACGCCTGTCCACAGAATGAACTGTGTGTGTGTGTGTGTGTTTTTAACTGGACATTCCCCTTCGGATAAAATGCCACTGTGGGCGATGGGCGAATAGCTAGAAGAGAATATTGTCTTTTCTTTATTTTATTGTGCTGATCCTAAATGTTATTAACCCTGCGGATCCCTGCGCCAGCTTGGCATCATCTCAGCGGTACAACTTGTTTCATGGGAGAGATGGAGGGTGTGTATTTTTTTGTGTGTATGTATGTATATATATATATCTTTTTTATGAATGATGGCAGAGGGCTGGCGCAGGCTGGACGCGCCCCACAGTTACCTCACCGCATTTTACATGCCCAGACCTTTAACATCTTGTTTTTCTTTACTAGCAGACTGATTCACCGAGGCCCTAAATCCCGCTGACAAACACACCGCTTCGCTGGTGGGAGGACAGGGTTTGACACAATGTGCAAACAGTAGCTTTTACTCCTGGAACAGCTCACAGGAGAAGAGAAAAATATATATATATATATATATAATTACAAATAACAAAAACAATCTCCCTGCACGGCTCTGCCCTGCTGAAATTCCCGCGGGTGATGCTCGAAATGCAACTTCTCGGACATTCCTCCGCTTGGTTGGCGTTTCAAGCCGAAAGAATGTGTGAGATAAGTGTTTATTCAGCTTCACAAAATTCACTATTTATATAGATTTTTTTTTTTAACCGTTTGAGGAAATAGTGGGTTTTTTTTTCCAGCTCCCCTCGATGTCCCCATGTATAAAAGAGAATTCTGTGTCTTCAGATGTCGCAGAACTACAACTCCCATGATGCTTTTCCAGTTTTTTAAGCTTGGATCTGCTCAAGCTGTGGGGCTTTACCATTTACTATGTGTGTGTGTATGTGCATAGTATATATATATCTCTCTATGCATTGTGCACAGAGATACAGAATTAATAAAGTTTGGGTGTTATATGTTCCTAGTTAGCTGACATTGCGTTGAGTTGGATTAACCCCTTAAGGACCAATGACAACATTTTAATCATAAATGCAGTGACTTTAATGACCCCTGGTCCTTAAGAGGTTAAAGCACATTATTGCTCTCCCACGCCCCCCTTTAAGCATCTAAGGTTGGATTTGTTTTTCCTTGCTCACTCAGCGTGTGCGTTTTGCTATGAGGGTCTGCGCAGACTTCCGCTAGGCGCCCGCCGCAATGTGCAGCCGGCCCTGAGCACTCGCTTGCTCCCTAACATGTGAGTATGCAGAGTCAGAGCGGCTGCCGGGTATGCCTCGTGCCAGATTATGCATCCTGCCCTCGGACCTCTCCTCTCTGTCCGCCCCCGCTAGCTACGTCACCTGTTTACTTCTTCCCCGCTTCAATGGCGTGGCCAGGCTCTTGGCTGCCAAGTGCGTTCCACATGCCCAGAGCTGTCCCAGTCCTATGGGAACCGCACCTGACGCTCTTCAGTTCCAAAACATGGAGCAGACCGCCCCGCACTGCGACACCTCCTGGCTTTTCACATGCCAGACGTGCGGCCGCCCCTCTCCTGTCTCAACCTTTTAAATGCTGCTGCCATCACGGCGCACGTCTCAGCAATATTACTTCCATTAATCCCGCACTGTTATCTGATGTGTACATGTGTTTCGATGGTAAACAGACACCGGATAGTGTATCTATCTGCCCTTGTTCCTGGAAACATTGTATCTTCTATAGACGCATGATCCTAACCACAGGGTGAGTTGGATGGGTTTGGAATCGCAGAGGGCCCTCGTTTTCATACAACAAAAGCAAGATGTTGCGTGCTCCACTCCCATTACTCTCAGGAGGGGCAACGCAACACTTGCAGTCAGTCCCAATTCCTACAGAAGCTCCATACAAATGCACGCCGGCACTGCCTTTTCCTGCCACAGGTATCCGCTCCGTACGAACATTCAGATTCAATCTCTGCCCCAATCCCAGAGCTCTCTTCCCTCTCATCCTGCTTAAGAAGCAACATCAAGTTTTTAAATCAGGTATCTGCGCACAGATACGCCCTGGATGCGTCGAAAAACCAAACCCCACCTGAACATCATGGAAAATGTCAATTCCAAAATGTCCGGTGAGGAGCGGGCTGTATATGAAGCTGGCTACAATGTGTACCACATCAGAAACCTCAAACGCCTTTCTAACCTCGGATGGCCCTTTACCCAAATTTAGATTTGATTGGCTGATTAAGATCCTGCCACGATTAGCCCCTTCACTGCCAAACACAAAATTATTCAGCTGACCGCTTTTTGAAATATGGTATGTGTCATTAACACGTAAATGTGGGTTTAAAAAGCTGTTTTGTGCACAGGTTTTGATTCTGAGATGTATAAAAAAAAAATATGTAAATTGGACATTTTTCGTGGTTATCCTCTAAGAGATATTACTGGGATGAAAGGTTCTTGACAGTAGATGGTGTCCCTTTTTCTGGCACAATGTTAAAGGGGGTCTGCATTAACAGCATACAGACAGAAATGGCCTTTGTGTCAGTAAATGTGCTACAGACAGGGAATACAATGGTGAGATCTGCTTACACTGGGTCTACATTATCAGCATACAGGCAGATGCAGTAAATGTGCTGCAGACAGATAATAAAATGGTGAGATCCCCTGCATATGGGGATTTGTAGTGATCAGAATAAGATTATTAGCAATGCAATATCTGTATGTGCTGCATAATGCCTGTGTATTGCAATTACAGATACAAGGTGTTGCTGTATGTGCTGCATAATGCCTGTATATGGCAATTACAGCAACACCTTGTATCTGTATGTGCTGCGTAATGCCTGTGTATGGCAATTACAGCAACACCTTGTATCTGTATGTGCCGCATAATGACTGTGTATGGCAATTACAGCAACACCTTGTATCTGTATGTGCTGCATAATGCCTGTGTATGGCAATTACAGCAACACCTTGTATCTGTATGTGCCGCATAATGCCTGTGTATGGCAATTACAGCAACACCTTGTATATATTCTGTATATGCCGCATAATGCCTGTGTATGGCAATTACAGCAACACCTTGTATCTGTGCTGTATAATGTCTGTGTATGGGAATTACAGAAACACCTTGTATCTGTATGTGCTGCATAATGCCTGCGTATGGCAATTACAGCAACACCTTGTATCTGTATGTGCTGCGTAATGCCTGTGTATGGCAATTACAGCAACACCTTGTATCTGTATGTGCCGCATAATGCCTGTGTATGGCAATTACAGCAACACCTTGTATCTGTATGTGCTGCATAATGCCTGTGTATGGCAATTACAGCAACACCTTGTATCTGTATGTGCCCGCATAATGACTGTGTATGGCAATTACAGCAACACCTTGTATCTGTATGTGCTGCATAATGCCTGTGTATGGCAATTACAGCAAAACCTTGTATTTGTACTGTACAGGGATTTACACTCATTATAGCCCCCTGAATCTTATCCCTGTACAGCAGCGACTGACCCCACAGCTCTCCCTGTATCCTGCCAAATCTCTGGCTGCTGGAATGCTGCAGTAAAGTTTGTTGAACATTTTGTTACAGTGAGGGTGCGGTTATTTTCTGCTCCTCTGTAAACAATAAGAGCATTGTAACCACAATACATCTGTTGTTGCTTTTACTGATAGATATTGCATGTCAGGGTTATTTTCATTTCATCTTTCTTCTTTTTCTTTTCTCTAACCAATCCTAGGCGACCAGCCGCCTGCGTGAGAGGGGATGTGACGGCAGCCTGGCGGGCATCGAAGTGCAGCAACTCTTCTGTTCCCAATCATTAGCGATCCCGGAGCATCACCTGAAGGAGCTGAACATGAAAATCGACAGCACCTTACAGGTCAGACTTTATTACTCAACAACGCAAGAAAAAAAAGCCATTTTATGCTTTATTAAACCCAATCGAAACGCCCGGATGAACGCTCAAATCACAATAAATCAGCAATATAAACTTTTTGCAATGATTTGGTTGGCTTGAGATGATGGGAGTTATCCACAGCCTCTGCCAAGGGATTGTGCTTCAAAACTGATTTTCCAACCGTTTTACTAAACCACCTTATGAGGGTATTTATTATTTCCTTATTGGATTAGATTTGCCTCTGTCTTATATGTCCATTTTTTTTTTTTTTTCCCCTTTCTACGGGGCAAAATTTTGATTATTTTCTTTGTTTAGGTTTTGTGTAATTTCGGCCCGTTTTCTGGGCTTTATTCAATTATAGTAAAGGAACACTGGTATTATATTTTATTTTTTTATATTGGATTTGGCCTGTCACGGGCTCTTCCTAGCTGGCTGCAGTTTGCTATACTATTCTTATTCATAATTCTGGGTATACAGACCCTTTTCTGATATATTATGAATGTTTTTTATGATTCTCCTTCAGCCATTTTTTTTTTTTTTATACAGTATATAATTAAAACATACCCACCCCCCACAGAGAAACCAATATCAGTGAGTAAAAAAAATGTGAAAAATATAGAGTAAAATAATGTATAAATACTTTCTAAAAACATATATATTTTTATTATATATTTTTTTTTCTATAATATTTTTAGCGATTTTATATTTTTCACTTGCTGCTATTGGTTTATCTATTTAATACATAAAAAGAATTAAAAATAGATAAACCAATAGCAGCAAGCGAAAAATATAAATAGATATATAGCTATATATATTTTTTTTTATATGTATTTTTTTAGCGATTTATATTTTTCGCTTGCTGCTATTGGTTTATCATATTTTTTTTTTTATTTAGCTATTTGTATATATATTTTTTGCTTGCTGCTATTGGTTTATATATTTTTATGTATTAAAAATATATAAACCAATAGCAGCAAGTGAAAAATATATATAAATAGCTAAATAAGAAAAAAATTTGTGCAGACAACATTTAATTGTTGCTGTTGGACAAGAGATAATGCAGCACATATATATCTAATATTATATATAAACCAACCACGATCTCCGCACTCCGCCTCTGCAAAAACACGGCTCCGGTGCTGGGTACTGGCCGCGGACTCCTAGATATCCACGATAACCCGCACACTTTGCAATGAAATTTATTAAGTCTTTATTAAATCGATGTTTCAGTCCTCTCAGGGACTTTTATCAAGATCATCTTGATAAAAGTCCCTGAGAGGACTGAAACGTTGATTTAATAAAGACTTAATTTCATTGCAAAGTGTCAGTGTTGCGGGTTATCGTGGATATCTAATAAATATATATATTCTTCTACTTGCCACTGGCTGATATTTGTTTAAAAAAAATAAACTAATACAAGTTTTTGTTATTCTTTTTATTATTCCTAATGTCAACATACATTTCCATAGTGCACACAGTGCTTTCTGGTTGCTCTTATTGCTTCTCATTCAGGCCTTTACCTGATTTGATGATATTTCTGATTGATCGCGTTTCTTGTAACCTCTGCCCAATGTCTGATTTTGTTGTATGTGTTTTCTAGGCTTATAAAATCGCTCTGGAGAGTTTAGGTCACTGTGAATATGCAATGAAGGCTGGCTTTCACCTAAATCCCAAGGCGATTGAAGAATGTCTGAAGGTAAATCCAATCGATTCCCTTTTTCTTCCTGTCTGACCCCCCCCCCCCCCCCTCCGGTACAATGTGACTAACGCGATGACCGTCTGAGCCCTTTAATTTGCATATTTAATGCGCATTCACAAAGTGACAGTGCTGAAAACCCTGGCGATAATCAGCAGTGATGCAACGCCAACGAACGCCGGCATTTCACCAAAAATATAAAATCCAAGGAGGAGCAGGAGAGGCTTCACAGTGCAGCTTCTCTTTCTGCTCTTTAGGTTTTACTTTGTTGATACGCCGAGGTTTGTCGGTACTGCAATCCCGTGAAACACGGGAGCTTTGTGACTGACCCTGTCATTCTCCCATACCATTGGAGTTGTCCTGCATTTATCTGTTAAGGACATTGGCTTTTCCACCACCCACTCATCGAGGCATGGAGTAAGCTCCGGCATCTTTACAGCCGTGCACCGGACACTGATTGCGCCATTCTCAGATTTTCTCTCCACCCTGCACTCTTGAATCTGATGTTACCATGCAACTTTATGATCCTTTAGAGCAGCGGTTCCCAACCCTGGTCCTCAGGACCCTCTAACAGGCCCGGTTCTGAGGATTCCCTTGGGAAATAGAGACTGAATCCTGCAATTACTGAGCACCAAATCATATCACCTGTGCTGGGCGTCACATATCCTGCAAACCTGACTTGTTAGGGGGACCTGAGGACAGGTTTGGGAAACACTGCTATAGAGTATAGATGCAAGGGGTGCAATGTCTTATCCGTCGGATAAAAGAGAAATAAACCTTCCCTGAACGCCCCCGGCCTTTAATCAGGCGCCCCATTGTACAGCGCTACAGAACTTGTTAGCACTTTATTAAAACTTGTAACTGTGTGTGATCTCGCTGTTTTTTTCCCATCAGGGCTGCTGTAGCGATGCAGAGGCACAACAAGCCGGGAGAAGACAGACGCCTCCTCAGCCGTTGCAGTGTGAGCTTCCAACCATCCCTGTCCAGATCGGCTCACACTTCCTGAAAGGAACCTCCTTCAACGAGTCGTCGTCCGAGAACCTGAAGCTGAAAACGGTATTTCCTGTCACCCCACCGAGGCTTCCCTCTCCCCCAAATAAAACCACTCTCGGATCAAAAGCTGGATGGTTCGTGAGGATTAATGTGCGGTGTTTCCCTTTTGTTTCAGCACACCATGCTGCAGCTCATCAAAGACGCCGATGGACACAACGGGCTCATGGAGCGAGACGAGACGGTGGTGACAGAAGTTCTCAATCAAGTGTGCCCCTCGACCTGGCGGGGCGCGTGTAAAACTGCAGTGCAGTTGTTGTTCGGCCAGGCTGGACTGGTAAGTCGCGTCACATGTATATCGCTATATACACACAGATTGTAAACATGTAACACCAGCTGACCAAAGTATTCCGTACGTGTCATTTTATTGGCAATAAAATGCCGGGGACCCTGGTTTTGCTGGGGGCAGAGCCAAGGTGGACATTCGAGGTGGCTGTCATTGTCTTTTCCTTTAACCAGGTGCAATTTATTACAGCGTTTTAGCCTGCTGGATTGGTACAGTTTTTGGGGGACTTCTTGGGTATTTTTGGCACCCCAGGTGTTTTGGGACTACATTTCTCAGTATCCTGCCTGGGGCATGGAGGTGGGGAGGGGGCGCCTCCTGCTGGCAGCTGCGAGTTCTTGGGTGTTTTGGTCAGTCATGCTGGGTTTTCGGTTGATTTGGAAACAACGTCTTGTGCTGCCAGTGACGGGGTGTTGGTTTATAGTCTCGACTCTTCAGGGCAGGTTTCGTTCGAGTCGGTGTTGGATGGCCGGGGATGCTCTTAACCGGTCTGGATGACACCGAAAACCGTGTGACTTTTTTGGTTAAGAGCAGCAGATATTTATTGTAAAAATGGAGGCCTCGTAGCATTAACAGACCTGCCAAGATGCACAGTTTTCCCTCAGTCCCACCTGATCATCCAGCAGGCCTGGGCGGTCACCTGGTTTTTGGGATGAGTTGGGGAAAATGCACCATGAGCACCTATTGGTTAAATCAGGGATTTGTGAGCTGTGATTGGTGGCTTCTATCCCGGTACGCATGTGTGCTAGGGTGCAGCGCTGACATGATGGGGGGGGGGCAAGGATCGTAAGTCGGTGATGCAAATTGCATCATGGCTGTACCCATCACAGGGAGCATCTCCCGTCCCACCAGTATCACACCTGACGTGTCTTCAACGTTACGCTAAAATGACGCTAGTTGCGTATAACATGTGGTTTCATGTTGTTGCTGTCAGACTTAGTCTCTAGTGTATTTATAACATCCAGGAGGACAAGCGTTAGACACACACACACACACACACACACACACACACACACACACACACACACACACACACACACACACACACACACACACACACACACACACACACACACACTTCATGGAGTGTGATGAATCCCCGTGCTCCCGTGGGTGTTTGCCGCCTGCGAAGTGACAGTGATTCCCTCGTCACGCCCTGCACTCGTCCTGATGTGTTGTGACTTGCAGGACAATAAAGACACGTCTGCGCGAGAGGTTTATCCGACGGCCCGTCACACTCGCTGCTCACATGCTCACGTCCAACACTTTCCATGCTGGGGGGGTGGGGGGGGCGGCTCTGTGACATTATCTGGTAGATACCAGCCATCCTCCAGCTCGTTGCCGTATAACACAGGAAACACCTGTTATTCACTGGTCCCTCAGCACGCGGCCGTTTCCTCCGGTCAGTATTTCCCAGGATAAATAAACCCTGGCACCTTTAGTGATCTTTTATGACTGTGATGATCCATTTCAGGACTTTATCCCAGCTGCCCGTCTCCTTTCAACTCTCCTCATGCCTTCCGTTTATCAAGACGTCTTTAAATACACATTTCTTTACAGAGGTCTATCCGCTTCCTTCATAATTCCCCCCCCCCCATTGTACCTCTCCTAATCCCCCATGCACCCCATTACTTTGCATACTCGGCTAAATACCCTCTCAGATTGTAAACTCACGTGCTCTTCTTCTACTCTCCCGTGTGTCACCCCCTCCTCTTGGATTGTAAACTCCTGTGTGTCACCCCTCTGCTCTTGGATTGCAAGCTCCTGTGTCACCCCTCTCCTCTTAGATTACAAGCTCCTGTGTGTCACCCCTCTCCTCTTGGATTGCAAGCTCCTGTGTGTCACCCCTCTCCTCTTGGATTGCAAGCTCCTGTGTGTCATCCCTCTCTTCTTGGATTGCAAGCTCCGGTGTGTCACCCCTCTCTTCTTGGATTGCAAGCTCCTGTGTGTCACCCCTCTCCTCTTGGATTGCAAGCTCCTGTGTGTCACCCCTCTCTTCTTGGATTGCAAGCTCCTGTGTGTCACCCCTCTCCTCTTGGATTGCAAGCTCCTGTGTGTCACCCCTCTCTTCTTGGATTGCAAGCTCCTGTGTGTCACCCCTCTCCTCTTGGATTGCAAGCTCCTGTGTGTCACCCCTCTCCTCTTGGATTGCAAGCTCCTGTGTGTCACCCCTCTCCTCTTGGATTGCAAGCTCCTGTGTGTCACCCCTCTCTTCTTGGATTGCAAGCTCCTGTGTGTCACCCCTCTCCTCTTGGATTGCAAGCTCCTGTGTGTCACCCCTCTCTTCTTGGATTGCAAGCTCCTGTGTGTCACCCCTCTCCTCTTGGATTGCAAGCTCCTGTGTCACCCCTCTCCTCTTGGATTGCAAGCTCCTGTGTGTCACCCCTCTCTTCTTGGATTGCAAGCTCCTGTGTGTCACCCCTCTCCACTTGGATTGCAAACTCCTGTGTGTCACCCCTCTCTTCTTGGATTGCAAGCTCCTGTGTGTCACCCCTCTCTTCTTGGATTGCAAGCTCCTGTGTGTCACCCCTCGCCTCTTGAATTGTAAACTCCTGCGATCAGGTCACTCTTTTCCTATCAATCTCCATGTGTCTAACTTGTTATGTTTTAGGTTTGTCTTTTTTCTGCCATTGTACAGCGCAGCAGAATACGTTGGCGCTTTATAGATAAATGTTAAGGTGCAGGATACGGGGGGTTGTTTTTATACAGCGTGATTGTGATGCATTGGGATTATTATGGGAGACGTTGGTTTTTTTCCCTTGCACTTTGATACTTTGAAATGCTCTGAAGCCTGAGAGCCAAACCCAGCCACATTTATACATCCACCGATACATGTTCCAGACGATGGTGATACATCTGGAAATTTAGCTGTGTGCTGATATTAATAACACTGCTATATTACTCCAAATCAAACCTTCTATTTTTGGTTAACCAGTGGCCCCCCCCCCCTTCCGCACACAGCTATAAATGATCCTTGAGAGGCTGGCAGGGCCTCGGTCATAACCTACATATGGTGGTGTGGCTTTGGGATCGCTCCAGCTGGATTGCTGTGCTGCATAAAACCCTCCTAGTGCTTAAAGCAACCGAGACTCGCCGTGTTTAACGTGTCATACTGCTGTGTATAATCGTATTTTCCGCTCTGTGTTCAGGTGGTGGTTGACACGGCACAGATTGAGAACAAGGAAGCCTACGCGCCGCAGATCAGCGTGGAGTGTTCCAAGATTGTCGTGCAGGTTCCGTCGACCTGGTAAGTCTGTGTTTGTGTCAGGCGGCCTGGGGCAGGCACAGATTGGTACTCGTTCCCCGGTGCTACCAGCCTGCGGCCCTGCTGGTGGCGCAGTGTATACCCATTCCCCTCCCGCTTGGCTTTTTGGAGCTCTGATCAGCACAGGGGATGAATGTAGCGTCGCTCGCTGCGATGCATTCTCATTGGAACGTGTTCTCCTGTATCCCCAGGTGTTTGAAAGAAGATCCAGCGACAATGTCTCTCCTGCAGCGAAGTCTGGACCCCGAGAAAACACTAGGACTTGTAGATGTTTTATACACTGCGGTGTTTGACATCACGAGATGGAAGGAGGGGCGGTGAGTGTCTCCTCTTTAATGTGTCACGCCATATTATCACGCATTTACATTTTTATTAGAAGAGAACAAAATTAGAGATTTTTGGTTCAGTTTAACTGCGTCTGCGGCGTGTGTCTCTGCGGCGTGTGTCTCTGCGGCGTGTGTCTCTGCGGCGTGTGTCTCTGCGGCGTGTGTCTCTGCGGCGTGTGTCTCTGCGGCGTGTGTCTCTGCGGCGTGTGTCTCTGCGGCGTGTGTCTCTGGCGCATTTATCGCTTGATACGGCTGCAGGGAAGCGGCCAAACTAGTTGGCCGTGGCAGATGTTCAGTTTTTAACCATATTTCTTTCTGCCGATACATGACTTGCTATCAAATCGGACGTTTCTGAACTACAACTCCCATGATTCCCATGGCCATCTGCTGCATTGAAAGGAATTCTGGGAATTGTAGGCATCAACACCTGGGGAACCCACATGTTTGACGGCCCTGTCTTGCTGGATCCCTGTGGGTCGGCGCGTTCTGGCGGTCGGTTTTCACTCTGTATGTTTTATTGTTCTCTTGTAGATAATTGTTATTGCTTTAATTCGTTTATTTAACGGCCCGGGCGCTCTGCCGCACCTGCTGCATGCCTTGAAATGAAATCTATTTGCTTTGCTGTTATTTGTATGATTACATTACAATAGACTTTCTCTGCGGACGACTCGGCTACGTTTTATTTTTCTTGGACCTAGAATCGCTGCACAAGCTTCATGTTTATAGCAACGTTCTTTCCTGCCAGTGTCCAGGACAGCGGTCCGTCCGTCACTGCAATTCACATGCAGCTATCAACAGGTCTAAGATGTGGGTTCGCAACCTCAACTACATCTCCCATGATGCTCAGCCACTCAGTAGGTTGAATGAGCATCATGTGAAATGCAGTTTGGAAACATTTTGGAGGCTCGGGTTACTGAGCCCCGGCCGAAAGAAATGTAAGAGAAGACAACATACAGGTGATTCTACAAGAGGGGTCAGCAACGCAGCATGGGCCCTCCAGATGGTTTGGAACTACATTTCCTTGGACGCTCTGCCAACCTGTTTTTATGGCTAGATGATCTTCATATCATGAAATTGGCAAAATTATGCCTTTTTTTTTTTTTTTAAATTATTTTTATTTTAAATTTATTCTTTTTTTTTTTTTTTTTTCTTTTTTTATGCCGGATCTATACTCGCTTGTCCTCCTAAGATTTTAGGTTTTATCTTTTTTTCATTTATAGATTTTTAATTATTTGATTGCTCAAACACATTCCGCAGCGCAGTACACTGGTGTTTTTAAGGTTAAAAGGGAAATGAAACAATCTAGATTTAATGTATGGGAGGGAGCACATTCCCTCTTAACGCAGGGATAATTTTCTAATGTATTTATACTGCTTGAAAAAACATATTTTTATCGCCAGCACGCATCAATTAGAGATGGGTTTGATCAGATCTAGATATATATCTATATCAACCATATAGTACCTGCATGTGCCAATAATGAGGTGCAAGCAAATCCAAAAAGTATGGGATGTACTCAAGGGTTAAGGTCAAAAAATAATTAAAAAATATTTGTTTTTATTGAAAATGCGTAATAAAAATCCTGTAAACAGCCAACGTGTCGGCTCCCGAAGAGCCTTTCGTTACAGGTGAAGGTTAAAAACGTGTCTTTTACCACTGTATCTTCTAAAAGACACACTTTTAACCCTTCACCTGTAACCTTGAGAAAGGCTCTTAGGGAGCCGACACGTCGGCTGTTGTTTACAGGATTTTTATTACGCATTTTCAATAAAACAAATATTTTTTAATCAGTTTTTTTACCTAAACCCTTGAGTGCATCCCATACTTTTTGGATATATATATGTACGTGGCGCGGCATTGGACAAGGCTGGTTCTGTGTTACTACAGAGCCTAGATGCAAAAAAAGTGAGAAGCTGTGGGTCTCATTTGCATATCCTACCCAGAGTTCTTTGCTGCATATGGGGAATGTAGCACATGAGCTCTGTAAGCGGTTCTCTGAATTGCTGGGATGTGTAAATGTCCTCTGTAGCTATAAACTTTTATTATTTGCAGTGTGGAGGCTTTTAATCTCGCTTTTTTGCCCTCCCCCACAATTGCATTACTTGGTAGAATACATATATATTTACCATTAACTGTCACTCTCCTTGCAGCACTCCTTATGCAGAATTTTTTATTTTTTTTATTGCTCGTTGCTAGGGGTGTTTTTCTGGACGCACATAACTTATTCATGCTGATGGGCAGTGCATGGAAAATGCCACCCCGCAGCATGTAGAATTCATAAGCTGCAGATAAAACATCAAAAAGGAATCCCAGGTGACTTGCCTTGATTTCCTTCCTGCAGCATATGAGTTATACATGTTGCAGGGCAGAACTTTTCCTGTGCTTCTCCCTGTGCATGAAACAGTAATGTGTCCAGGAAAACATGGCCGACGTGGAGACCTACTCGGTGCACTGTACCAGATGTCCTATAACAAAAAGTGATGGGCGGATATACACGAGAATAGAACAAAAGCATTAAAACAACAAATTATTAAAAAATAAAAACCTGTTTGTTTGTTCATACCTATCTTTTTATAATGAGTTTGTGGAATCCGCTGCTTCAGCCGGACGAGCATGTGGCGTCTTCACGCTTACTGCACCCAGGCTGTCATTGCTAAGTGTGGACCCCCCCAGCGTCCTCCGTACCAATCCTAAGCAGACTCTCAGGGTTATTCAAAGAGATCCGAATGGCTTGAGAAAGGTAACCGAACACTGAAAATCAGCTTTTGGTTACCTTTCTTGGCCATTCGGCTATCCAGAGAGCAGGCAATTCGCCAAATCCTGGCGAATTGCCTGCACATACGGTGCCTGTTCGAGTGCCTGTTCGAGGGCAGTGAAATCCCCATAGAGAAGCAATGCTTCATCTATTCAGAGAACACAAACCAGCAGTGAAAGGTTCCCCTAATGTCCTGCCATTCGGTGGTTTCATTCGGCAAATTTATTCAGGCGAATCCCGTAGGCTTCAATGTTAAAAATATTCCCGTTTTAATTCAATATCTAATAAACCGTTCATTATAAAATTCTGCAGCAAAAAGTCTCTTTATAGATTTTCTAGGATATTTTAGGCATTTTTCTGTTTTTTTTATTTTATATATTATTTTTTTTTTAATCGTTTTTTCTTTTTTCTGTAACAGCCCTTTTTATTATCATTCATTGGATCATATGTAAATTTCAGACATTTTCGCTCAGTAGTTTCTTTGCAAACAGTGTTTCACTTTCACACATTCAAGCAAACTGTTTTCCTAATTTATTCACTGCGTTTGTCTACGGTGTCGGGTTTTTCCGGCGGCTTCGCTGCGTGTGATCGGCTCCTGCTCGGGTTTTTCCAGTGTTTTCGGTGGGTTAATCCAGATGTTTTTGTGGGTTTTGGCGTGCATTCGCCGGGTTTTTTCGGTGACTTTTCGGCGGGTTTGCGGCAGCTTTTCCCTGCGCTTTGACGTCCCTGTGCTGCTTGCTGAATACACCGCAGGGTCGCCAAAATGGGATCGCCGAACTGAAGAGAACAAAAAGTCACCGAACATACGGTGACTTTTCGATTCTCCTTGAATAACCCGGTCTGTGTTTGTCTTGCAGGGAACAGGCGCTGCCGATAATCCAGATCCAGTTACAGCGGGAAGTCTCGGAGTACGGAAATCAAATCGATCTCCCCCACGGCAACTGCAGCAAAACCTCAGGAGGACTCCAGAAAACCTTCTCCAAGCTCACGTCCCGGCTCACCAAGAAAGCGTCGTGCATCGGGAGCTACTCTGTCCCCCACGCCTCCTCCAAAAATGTCTTTACCACTAACCACTCGGAGGAGAAGGCCAAAGGCCCCAACAACGTGGACTCCAAGTTACAGAGCATCCTGAATATCGGAACATTCCCCAGGTCGATGGATGTGTCCCACGCCACCCAGAGCACAAACAGCCAGCTAGTGAACGGGCTCCTGGCGGACCGGAGGGACGACTTCTTTAAAGGGGACGATTTGAAGGACGACAAAGGAATGAATTTGCCAACCGACCAAGAGATGCAGGACGTCATCGACTTCCTGTCGGGGTTTAACATGGGGAAGTCACAGCAGACGTCGCCCGTTGTCAAGAGGAAAAACTCCGCCACTTCGTCGGGAGCGTCCGAACAGAAACAAGGGGCCGCGAAACCACCATCGCAGCCGGTGTCGCATACACCCCATCACCCTGCAACGCAGGGGTTAATGCAGCAGCAGCCGCAACCACCTCCACCCCCTACTCAGATGCCTATGACACAGAAGCCGCAGCTGCAGTACTATCCGCACCTGTTTCAGCCCATCGGGCAGCAGCAGCATCAGCCGCAGCAGCAACAATCACACGCTCCGGGAAAGTGGCTGAACACCGGCTCCGTGCAGCAGCCGGTGCAGGCGGTTGGCAGCGGGCTTTCTCTCGGCCAGATGAGCCAGTGGAGCGGACAAGGCGCCTCGGATTTAAGTTCTGACTTGTACAGCTTGGGCCTTGTCAGCAGCTTTGTGGATAACGTGGTGTCAGAAATGCTGGGCCAGAAACCGCAAGGGCCGAGAAACAACACGTGGCCGAACCGCGATCAGAGCGAAGGCGTCTTTGGCATGCTGGGTGACATTCTGCCGTTTGATCCCGCAGGTGATTATCAGCAATGCATCCTCTGGGCTGTGTGTGTGTGTGTGTGGCAACGCGTCCACATCCTACCCAAATCCTCCACCGATATCCTGTAAAGCAAGTGCGCTCTCGGCTGCCTGTGCGCCCTCCCCATCAGTACGCCAGATTCCCCACCCCTTGGTACGCCAGATTCCCCACCCCTTGGTACGCCAGATTCCCCACCCCTTGGTACGCCAGATTCCCCACCCCTTGGTACGCCAGATTCCCCCCCCCTTGGTACGCCAGATTCCCCACCCCTTGGTACGCCAGATTCCCCCCCCCCCCACCTCTGTACGCTAGAGGCCCCCTCTGTACACCAGATCTCCTCTAGATTTCTTGCCGTGTAAAGTTCCATCACCAAGTGTTTGATTATTTGCTTTTTGTTTATGTCAATTTGTATGCCAACGTATCCAGAATATCGTGCTTTAAAAGTGTTCCCGAATATTAGGACATTGGGGGCAAAAATTCACATTTTACGTGAAAAAAAAATACGCATTTCAATGTTGTTTCCCCCTCCCCCCATTTAACACCAAATTTATGCTGTGGTTAGGAAAGGGCTACTATTGGTGCTTGTTTTTAAGGTTAAGGTGTACATTTAGGGTTACTATTTGACATGTTCTAGGGTTCGTTACTTTTCAGGTTCAGGTTTACTGTTTCTACATGTTTTAGAGTTATCATTTGTGCTTTTAATAGGATTAGTTACTTTTAGGGTTACTCTTTCGTGCATGTTTTGGGGTTGGGGTAACTGTAGTTGTTTTAGGGTTACTATTTATGCTTAGTTTATATATTTTATGAATAATTATTTTGTATTTATAATTTGTATTGAAATGTATAAATACATAATTTGTAACCATAAAAATAAACGGTAATCTTTTATATGTAGTTCCAATGTTATCGGTGGCCCGGATAGAATGTTTTTACATTCAATGAAATGCTGGTTGCTCTGTGCCTGCAGGGTCGCTCGGCTTGTCTGTGGGGGTTGCTCTGTGCCTGTAGGGTCGCTCGGCTTGTCTGTGGGGGTCGCTCCGTGCCTGCAGGGTCGCTCGGTTTGTCTGAGGGGTCGCTCCGTGCCTGCAGGTTGCCTGCAGGGTCGCTCGGTTTGTCTGAGGGGTTGCTCTGTGTCTGCAGGGTCACTCGGTTTATCTGTGGGGTTGCTCCGTGTCTGCAGGGTCGCTCGGTTTGTCTGAGGGGTTGCTCCGTGTCTGCAGGGTCACTCGGTTTGTCTGTGGGGTTGCTCCGTGCCTGCAGGGTCGCTCGGTTTGTCTGAGGGGTTGCTCTGTGTCTGCAGGGTCACTCGGTTTATCTGTGGGGTTGCTCCGTGTCTGCAGGGTCGCTCGGTTTGTCTGAGGGGTTGCTCCGTGTCTGCAGGGTCACTCGGTTTGTCTGTGGGGTTGCTCCGTGCCTGCAGGGTCGCTCGGTTTGTCTGTGGGGTGCGCGGTGCCTGCAGGGTTGCTCGGTTTGTCTGTGGGGTTGCTCCGTGCCTGCAGGGTCGCTCGGTTTGTCTGTGGGGTTGCTCCGTGCCTGCAGGGTCGCTCGGTTTGCTTGTGGGGTTGCTCCGTGCCTGCAGGGTCACTCGGTTTGCCTGTGGGGTTGCTCCGTGCCTGCAGGGTCGCTCGGTTTGCCTGTGGGGTTGCTCGGTGCCTGCAGGGTCGCTCGGTTTGCCTGTGGGGTTGCTCCGTGCCTGCAGGGTCACTCGGTTTGCCTGTGGGGTTGCTCCGTGCCTGCAGGGTCACTCGGTTTGCCTGTGGGGTTGCTCCGTGCCTGCAGGGTCACTCGGTTTTTCTGTGGGGTTGCTCCGTGTCTGCAGGGTCACTCGGTTTGTCTGTAGGGTCACTCGGTTTGTCTGTGGGGTGCGCGGTGCCTGCAGGGTCACTCGGTTTGCCTGTGGGGTTGCTCCGTGCCTGCAGGGTCGCTCGGTTTGCCTGTGGGGTTGCTCCGTGCCTGCAGGGTCACTCGGTTTGCCTGTGGGGTTTTGCGGTGCCTGCAGGGTCGCTCGGTTTATCGGAGGGGTTGCTCCGTGCCGGGCTCTGTGTACACGGGTATTATTGTGTGCTGACCGCTCATTGTGCTGGATTGGGTGACAGAAGAGCGTACAGATTAAAAGATTAGGCACAGGAATAAAAAGAAACAAAACCCTGTCACGTGCTGAATATTGTATCTTTATTTATCTGCAGTCGGCTCGGACCCGGAGTTTGCCCGTTACGTGGCAGGAGTCAACCAAGCTATGCAACAAAAACGGCAAGGACAGCACATCCGACGCCCCAGCAACACGCGGAGCAACTGGCCCCACGCGGATGACCCTCACAGGACGTGGCCGTTTCCGGAGTATTTCACAGAGGGGTAAGGGTCCGCTTCGTGTAACACCTGCCCGGCTGCCGCTGAGCGCTCCCGATATCAACATCGGTATAAATAGAGATGTGTGATTCACACGGCAAATATTCCAACTATGTGACTTATCTGGTGATTGCGGAGCAGAACATTTTGTTTTGATCGCCTGTTTAGGAAAAGTGAGCGTTTCTTGGCGTGCAGACGTTACACTCGCAGCAAGCTCTCTGCCATTACAATCACAGGTTACACGGCCCCGTCAAGCACACACCGCTTCACCACATATTCTGGGTTTAGACTTTCCTTTTGCTGCCAGCTCTGCTGAGATCTTAGAACTGACCCGCATGCCCATCCCAGTGACCCACGTGTTCATCCCAGTATCCCACAGATCAGCATGCCCATCATGGTCACACATGTTCATTCCAGTGGCCAACGTTCTCTTCCCAGTGAGCCACGTGCTCATCCCGGTGTCCCTATGACCTGCGTGCCCATCGCAGTGTTTCACTGACCTGCGTGCCCATCCCAGTGACCTGCGTGCCCATCCCAGTGACCTGCGTGCCCATCCCAGTGACCTGCGTGCCCATCCCAGTGACTTGATTCTTGTATCCAAAGTCCGAAAACTCAAGAGTTTGTTTTACCGCAGAGTGTGTTTTAACCATGCAGTGATTCTCGCTTTCTTTGACACTCGTGTGAACGATCTTCGCAATGGCAGAATGAGGTGTGTGTGTGTGTGTGTGAGTGACAGGACAGTGACACAATGTGTGTAATGGAGCAAAGACACAAAGGGGAAGACGTGTTGCTGAACAGAATCGGGATCTATCTCACGGTGTGTCATTCTGTGTTCCAGTGACGGGATAAACACTAGCTGGTCGGGTACTCAGGGAGACTCTGCCAGCTCCAGCGATGAGACCTCCTCCGCCAACGGAGACAGCCTGTTTTCGATGTTCTCAGGGCCGGACCTTGTTGCTGCTGTCAAACAGAGGAGGTAAGATGGGCTTGGTCGTCGCGTTCATACAACGCAGAGTCCAAAAAAATCCCAATATCTGTATGATCTGCATAATGCCTGTGTGTGGCAATTACAGCAACACCTTGTATCTGTATGTGCCGCATAACGCCTGTGTATGGCAATTACAGCAACACCTTGTATCTGTATGGGCCGCATAATGCCTGTGTATGGCAATTACAGCAACACCTTGTATCTGTATGTGCTGCATAATGCCTGCGTATGGCAATTACAGCAACACCTTGTATCTGTATGTGCCGCATAATGCCTGTGTATGGCAATTACAGCAACACCTTGTATCTGTATGTGCCGCATAATGCCTGTGTATGGCAATTACAGCAACACCTTGTATCTGTATGTGCTGCATAATGCCTGTGTATAGCAATTACACCAACACCTTGTATCTGTATGTGCTGCGTAATGCCTGTGTATAGCAATTACAGCAACACCTTGTATCTGTATGTGCTGCATAATGCCTGCGTATGGCAATTACAGCAACACCTTGTATCTGTATGTGCTGCATAATGCCTGTGTATGGCAATTACAGCAACACCTTGTATCTGCATGTGCTGCATAATGCCTGTGTGTGGCAATTACAGCAACACCTTGTATCTGTATGTGCTGCATAATGCCTGTGTATAGCAATTACAACAACACCTTGTATCTGTGCTGCGTAATGCCTGTGTGTGGCAATTACAGCAACACCTTGTATCTGTATGTGCCGCATAACGCCTGTGTATGGCAATTACAGCAACACCTTGTATCTGTATGGGCCGCATAATGCCTGTGTATGGCAATTACAGCAACACCTTGTATCTGTATGTGCCGCATAATGCCTGTGTATGGCAATTAGAGCAACACCTTGTATCTGTATGTGCTGCATAATGCCTGTGTATAGCAATTACACCAACACCTTGTATCTGTATGTGCTGCGTAATGCCTGTGTATAGCAATTACAACAACACCTTGTATCTGTGCTGCGTAATGCCTGTGTGTGGCAATTACAGCAACACCTTGTATCTGTATGTGCTGCATAATGCCTGTGTGTGGCAATTACAGCAACACCTTGTATCTGTACTGTACTGGGATTTACACTCATAACTCCCTGAATCGTATCCCTGTACAGCAGCGACTGACCCACAGCTCTCCCTGTATTCTGCCAAATCCATGGCTGCTTTGCAATAAAGTTTGTTGTCTCCCCCATTCATGTAAGCCATTGTGTTAACATGATGCTCCTGTAACACAGCCTCTAACTTCTCACTGGGCTTTGGTTTCACAGAAAACACAGTAGTGGTGAGCAGGACACAAGCACGCTGCCCTCACCCCCTCTACTCTCCACAGTGGATGATCTCAATCAGGTGAGCATGAAAAGGTTACCGGCATGGAGAGGGTTATCGGTGACGTGGAAAGGGTTACCGGTTGCGGGGGGGGGATTGGGAGAGGGTTACCGGTTGCGGGGGGGGGGATTGGGAGAGGGTTACCGGTTGCGGGGGGGATTGGGAGAGGGTTACCGGTTGCCGGGGGGGATTGGGAGAGGGTTACCGGTTGCCGGGGGGATTGGGAGAGGGTTTGCCGGGGGGGATTGGGAGAGGGTTGCCGGGGGG
Organism: Leptobrachium leishanense; assembly: GCA_009667805.1. NCBI lineage: Eukaryota > Metazoa > Chordata > Amphibia > Anura > Megophryidae > Leptobrachium > Leptobrachium leishanense. Next base: position 7,443,727 of record CM019072.1, on the reverse strand, counting down.
ATTGGGAGAGGGTTGCCGGGGGGGATTGGGAGAGGGTTGCCGGGGGGGATTGGGAGAGGGTTGCCGGGGGGGATTGGGAGAGGGTTGCCGGGGGGATTGGGAGAGGGTTGGCCGGGGGGATTGGGAGAGGGTTGCGGGGGGGATTGGGAGAGGGTTACCGGTTGCCGGGGGGGATTGGGAGAGGGTTACCGGTTGCGTTTTGTTGTTGCGGGTTGGATTGGGGAGAGGGTTACGGTTGCGGGGGGGATTGGGAGAGGGTTACCGGTTGCGGGGGGGATTGGGAGAGGGTTACCGGTTGCGGGGGGGATTGGGAGAGGGTTACCGGTTGCGGGGGGGATTGGGAGAGGGTTACCGGTTGCGGGGGGATTGGGAGAGGGTTACCGGTTGCGGGGGGGATTGGGAGAGGGTTACCTTGCGGGTTGCGGGGGGGAATTGGGAGAGGGTTACCGGTTGGCGGGGGGGGAATGGGAGAGGGTTACGCGGTTTGCGGGGGGGATTGGGAGAGGGTTACCGGTTGCGGGGGGATTGGGAGAGGGTTACCGGTTTGGGGGGGGATTGGGAGAGGGTTGCGGGGGGATTGGGAGTTAGGGTTGCGGGGGGGGATTGGGAAGAGGGTTGCGGGGGGGGATTGGGGAGAGGAGGTTGCTGGGAGGGATTGGGGAGAGGGTTTGCGCGGGGGATTGGGGAGAGGGTTACCGCGGTTTGCGGGGGGGAATGGGAGAGGGTTTTACCGTTGCGGC